>OZ014522.1:384428780-385039066 GCA_963966055.1 Lathyrus aphaca | reverse complement strand
GTGAACTAAAGTAGGAAGAAAGAGATTCAAGTGAGAACGATTCAAACATAAGATTGAATGGAGAAAGAATGAGAATAGATGAACATGTGATTTCAAAAGAAGAAAAGGACTTAGAAGAAAAAGTCAAACATGGTTAATGAAACTTGAACTTCCCATAAAAAAAGGGGCTTAATGAAAATTTAATATGACATTTAAACTCAAGAATTAACCACAAATTAATTATAATGAATTGCATTAGGGTTAAGGAACAAAGATGTTTGATTTTGAAGTCTTAAAGTACCAAATGAAGTCGAATGACACACCAAGACTTATGACTTGAAATGAAGACATGAAAATGAATGTGAGACACTTATAATATTGGTAAGAATGATATAACATGAACACCATACTCAAAAATTTGAATTAGAGGTGTTAAGATGGAAGAAGAATGTGAATTAGGGTAAAGGTGACATACATGAACACATATGTAACTTAGGGACCAAGTAACCAAAGAATTCAAAGTGTGATGACCTATGATGGATGCAAATGATTTCAAGACATCAAAGGTGACTCTAAGAACTCAAATTTAGAACCTCAAATGAATGACATAAATGCCTTATCCAAAGGGAATGAAAGGGATGAAAGAATGAGGACCAAAAAGTGACTTGTAACACAAGGTACCTAAAAAATATCAAATGACATGTACAAATTGTGAAAATTAATATTCAAGGTCCTGAACCAAGGGGTAGAAAACCTCTAAAAGATATCACAAAACTTTTCATTTTTATTCAATCAAACAAATGTACAAAGTTGATTAGGGTTTTGAAGGAACAAGCTCAAAAGATGGACTCAACAATAGACCAAACATGACCTAAACAATATGTAAAAATTATTTTTAAGGACATTAAGGTGTCTTATAGATGGATAAAAGAGAATGGGATCAAGATAAGTTTTGGTCTAGGAGAAATAAAATGGGGAAGGCAAGGTGGTCACAAATGATGAAATTCCACTAGAAATAAAAATGGAAATTAATTTCTGCTCAGAAAATAAAATAAAAATGAAATTAAAAATCATGGAATATTTGGTAAAATGTTATAAATGATGTATGAATTTATTTGGAATTTTATATGAGATTTAGTATTTTTATGAATTAAAAATTTGAACTGGAATTAATATGGAAATTAAGAGAAAGAACAAATGGAGAAGGGTGCATTCAGTAATAAAAAAAACTGAAGTCCACTGGGCTTTTAAAAGAGGGGGTGTGGATATGAATGAGAGCCCAAACCATAACTTGCGCTGAAAACTATTATTATGATAGAATATGGTCAAAGATGGACTTTAATCTGGACCATTGAACCCATCTAACGCACAAGACAAAAGTGAAAGTAGTGAAAACAAGTGGATCAGATTGAATGACACATGGGATGAGGTGGAAGACACACACTCAAACACTCAGACCACTAAATATGGAACGTGAAATGCACAAGATCATTTATGTGCTGGTAAGCTGAGGGACGCAGGATCACATAAATCTGATTGTCACGTTTTAAAGTTAGGAGATAATTAGGGCAATTGTTCTGGTCACCGGAGGTGACCTCCGGTCATCTTCTCTGGTGACCTCTGGTTAGGGTTTGGCCAAAGCTTGGAAAAAATGAAATTCAAGGCTATCATTGTGTTAGTTTCATTGTGTAGGTTACAAATCCAAGCCTAGTTTTCATTTATCATCCATAATTAAACCAAATCGAAGCAAAACATTTCAACCTTAAATTCTGAAACTAAGCATATATGATGCCTATCAACAAGCCAAATCCACATAGACTTCTATCAAGCCTCAGGAATCATGAAACAAACAAGAAAACCAATTAGTTGAGTAAAAAGATTTGGAGTGAAACCTGAGTTGCAGAGCTTCTATTTGCTGAAGAAATTCAGAGATGAGATTCCACTTGTGATCCACGCTTGTTCTTGATCTTTGATTGAATGAAATAAACACTCAATGTGCTTGAATCTTCACTGAATTCTTGAAAATGCAGAAATTACAGATGCACTTATTCTTGATCATTTACCCTGATTTCTCCATGAATGATGATCAGAAGCTGATGATGAAGAGGGATTGATGAAGAGTGCAATCTGATTGATGGAAAATAATGAGAATTCTAGCAAAATGCAGAGATATGCAGAAGAGAAATCCTGGAGATTCAAACTAATGTAGCCATGGAAATTAATCACATACTGATGATGCTGATGAATAATGGAAGAATGAAGAGTGTTAATTGAGATTGGAGCTTCCTCGAAGCAAAATTCAGTGAAAACTCAGAGAAAATGCAAAGAGAGTTTGTGATTCTTTAGAGTGATTTTGATCAACTGAATATGGTGTGTGTGAATTCAGTTATGATAAGCCTTTTATATCCATGGTTAGCCCCTAACTAAATCACTTAACAGTTGGAACTGTGGTTGAGTTAGTTATAGGTGAATGAAGCAATGAGGGTGGATTGAGAAATGGCAATGTGAAACTAAATTGTAGCTTGATTAGTTTGCTCGAATGTGATGCTGAACATGTTAGCTAAGGTGGGCTTGATGTGATGGAATGAAGCTGATCAATGTAGCTTGGATGCCATGCTTGGAATTTTTCCATTTGGCTTGAAACTTCATGAGGTTCATGGTGATTAACATGTATGAACATGTATAATATCCTCTGAACTTACTTGAGTGCAATGTAATATGATGCCAACATGTTAACTAGTGTATACAAGCTGACTGAATTTGAAAACACCTTACAATCCAATAACTTATGCAGCAAGAAAACAGGTTTGATGTAATGATCTTCCATTGATGATTCCTTTAATCTTAAGCTACCAAACCATAACATTCTTGTGCTCAACTTAAAAGGGATGATGCATACAACAAGTTTGGAGTTTGTTCCATGATGAGATCATGCATCTAAGTTGCTCAAAATGTCCATTGAACTATATGACACAATGCTGCATAATGGCTTTCCTGGATTTGGACATGACTTGTACCAATGGCCCATGGGATGATCAGTGTGAGAGCCTTACTTCAAGCTTCCATAACTTCAAACCTTTGATCACATGAAAAATCCTCCAACATGAAAGTTGTAGAGGAGACAACAATGAATAACTTTGATGTTGGAAAAAAATTTAATTTGAGGTCATCTTGATGGAGAAAAACATCCATATATTTTGTACACCACATGTTTGATAGATTTCCTGGCATAGCACGCGCGCATGACTTGCTTTGGCTGGCCCATGACTTGGTTTTTGCCCTAGTTTCAACAAACTTTGATTGATCATAACTTCTTCAATTTTAATCCCATGAACATGTTCCACCTATGGATTTGAAGCTTAGGATGCCCTCTTTCAAACATCCCAAGTGGAATTTTCATTTGACTTTTATTTTGAGAGGAGGCCTCTCTTGAACTTGGCTGTAAAATGGCCAAAACTTGCCATTTTTGGAAACCCTAATTTTCCAAAAATGGAAAGTCTTGATTTTCTTGATTTTTAAGGATCCTTCCATCATTTCTTGATCAAATTTGGTCCATGGACTCCTTATAACCTCAATTTCATGAATTTGATCTCAAAAAGTTAGGAGTTGACTTTTTCCTCAACATGGTTGACTTTTCCCCAATTTCTTGATTTTCAAGTAATTAATCAATTGAAGACCCTCTGAAATTATTTAATGGATGAAATTTCAACCCTAGACACTTAATATCATGTGGAACACAATGAGATCAAGTTTGAACTAAAATTCCACTGAGAAGTTCCTTTAATCAGAAACCCTAATTTCATCCCCTTTTGTTAGGAGGTGTTGCACTGCTTGAATTTCTTGATCAATCCACTTCTTTCTGGGACTTGGGGAATGAAATGAGATCTTGTGGGATGTTGTGAAACCTTTTCACAATGTTGAGAAGCCATGTGACCCTTTCATTTATTTTGGATGATCATCAATTTCTCCATTCATTGATCACATGCCTTATGCCTCAACTATGATTGTTATGATGCAATGCTTTATGCCTTGATATGAGATTGTCTATGCAATGTGATATGATAAATGCCATGAAAATGAGAGGGAAAATTTTGGGGTGTTACACTCTTCAATCTTCATCCTCAATCACTCTCACTTTCCATAGCCTTCACTATCATCTTCATCGAACACAACCTTGTTTTTCACTGCAAATCGAATCAACATCATCTTCAACCTCCAGATTTCCTTCACATCACCATTCTTCGATCACAGAACCTCAATCTTCATCCTTATCTTCTTCTTTTCAGCTTCATCAACCTTCATTTTCAACCTTTGCACAACTTCAATCTACTCTCAAGGACATTGCATATCCAATCTTCACCATCATCAAACGCAAACTCCTGCAAAAACACGTACAATTCAACACAAATTCATATATCAAAGATAAACTTCATAGCAACAAGACTCAGATTCGCAGGGCATGCAAGAAGAAGTTCAGAGGAAGAAACGAAATTGCGATAAAGATTTGAAGACATTCATACCTGAGGAGTATTTGTCAACATCATCATCGTCGCAAGTGCATTATCACCAACCAACAACAACAAACCTTAAATACTTGGACTCGTGAGAGAACATCGTCCATCACGCATTCTCGATCGTAGGTGCGTGAATCTCAACCTTGTTTCTGATTTTGTGTTCTATTTTGATTTCGTATAAGCTTCGATTCGGGCGATTGGAGACAATTGGGGAAAAACTAGTTTAATATTTGGATTGAGGAGTAGTTTTTAGAGGGGGGGTTAGTGTTCAATATTTGTTGATTAGAGGTGATGGACCGCCGGAGAAGATGGCGGCGCCACCGCCGGTTGCCACTTCACCGGCCAAATTAGGGTTTTGGAGGGCATTGTGAAAGAGAGGAAGACTTGACATGTTGAGAGAGAGAGAGAGAGAGAGAGGTATCTGAAAGAGAGGTCGCCACTTCACCTATTTGGATGAGTTAGGATAAGATTTTGCTTGGTGGTCCACTCTGGCGGTGACACTTGTCACCGTCCGGTAGGACCACTCCATTATAATTCCACGCGTACCGCCCCACCACACTTACTGTACACCCTGCATTCTCAAGCCTTTAGATCATCATCACCATCTATGCTTTGGATCAGATGGACCAGATTAGTCAAATATTTTGACTAAAGACCATAGTAAGAAGCTTTAGACCCTAGGCGCCATTGGGCTTATCCACTTTCATATCTGCACATCCCATTCACAGGCCCACGTTTTTTAAACATGAAATTACTATTTTTTCACCCCTCTCTTTTTCCTTATTAATTTCAACATAGCTTTCCATTTTAATCCATAGAAAATATTAAAACTCAATATAAAATTCTACAAAAATTACACAGATATCTTAACTCATTTTAGAATTTTTGTGTGTTTTTACATTCTGATTTCAGTGATTTTTCAATTTTATTTTGATTTTTCATTTGATTTCTTTCATTGAATTCCCACATTAATACCTCAGTTTGTCCAATTTATTTCTTCCACCTCAAGTGACATTTTCACACCATTCTTTTGACATTTTTTAAAGGACTCAGAAAGGAACCTAAAAATATTTTTTTATTTATATTTTTGAACTCATTTTGTCCATTGTTTTGGTAGCCTTATTTGTACATTTGCAAATAATCATTAGGTAACTTTGAGTGACCATTTGGTAGAGTTAAATCGTGAATTTTTGGGAGATATTTTAACAAAATATTAGCTTCTGGTTGGTAACTTTAGGGAATTAATTTCATATTTTTCCATGACCATTGCTATTTGTTTGGTGCCTTTCTCCATCTAATTTCACTTCGATTTCCTTTAGGGTTTTAACACTTCATTAAGACATAGTTTGTAAATGTTTGATCTTAGAACCTTAGAGTGACTTATTAGGGTTTAGCTACTGACTTTAGAAGCTTTGGTATCATTTAAGATCCTTTAATTTTAGGACTTAGGCATAGGAATCCCTTAATGCATTTCCTTGACTTGTTTAGCCTTTGTATTTGCTTATGCTTTCTATTTGCTTTGTGAAGCTAACTTTTGTTTTGTATAGAGGGTGAGGTAAGCCTTGTTTATATAATTTCTTCCTCATCTTCTTTATGATTTCTATTTATGTTTGCCTTAGCACTTTGTGTTTTGCTTGTATAGGCTTTTCCCTTCTTTAGAAACAACTTACCTTCCTTAGGAAGTAAGTTGATTTCTAATTCTCTTTTCTTCTTTTCCTTTTTCTCATTAGGATTAGAAACCACATAAACCATTAGGATCTCCTTCCTTTGGCATGCAATAAACAACTTAGGATTATGTATTAATTCTCTTAGTTTTTTCCTTTCTCGATTTGAGTCGTTCTTCCTTATCTTATAAAGAAAAGCTACAAAAACACTTTAATAAAGGTTGAAGTAGTCTTAGATGCAGAGACTTATTCCATGGAGCACTTGTATTCATCCCATCTTGGTGATAGTGCAAGCTTGCCTCTCATGATGTACAAGTCTAATCATGAGGCTATTTTCACAAACAAAAACAATCAAAACACTTCTTTAAAAGACAATAAACAAAGACACCACGTCTTCTCTTCTCATCTCTCATTCTTTGCAGACGACTGTTACTTGTCTCAACAGTTCAACAGCAATACGGTAACGCCCTCGATTCAGCGAGCCGGCAACACCTGAGTTAGATCTATGGCAACGTCATCCTAAAAAACCCAAACAAACCCGCCTTATTTAGATGAACTACGATGACTCTGATCCTCATTTTCCCGATGAGGTACGTAGGCAGTGAGGTAGGGCCCATTCGAGCACATTCTTTATTTTCCCTACATTTTCTCCCTTTCTTTTCGATCTCTTTTTCCAGTTCCCTTTTCCAATTCTAGCTCCCGTAGAAGTTTCAGTTCAACAACATCTTATTTCTCACCCTTTGAAACAGACTAACAAGTGTGGATCCCGTCGGGTACCGCGGACGGTCTGGGGTGCTAATACCTTCACAGGTCGTAACCGACTCCCGAACCCAGGTCTTTGGTTCACAAGACCTCGTCCTTTCCTTCTCTCTTAGGTTTATGCAACATTAACTTTGCCATTCATTCGGGATAAAAATGTCTGGCTGACGACTCTACCTTTTCCACGCCACTTTCGCGTTTGTACTAGGATGAAAATCCCGGGAGCGGCAATGTGTTATGTGGTTTTTGATTCGCAAGACATTTAGTGACGGATAAAAACCGTCATTACAAGCTTTAGCTACGGACAAGCCGTATGTGAAACCTAACTGGATGGACAAAGAAAGAAGAAGGCTCCGCGCGCGCTTTTCAAATTCAAAAATATGTTTTATATTATAATGATTTTGTTCCATTTGTTTGCACACGCAGGTGTGTGGCCCAGTGGCTAGAAGTATGTCTATTGAAGCCAGGGGCGCAGGTTTGAATCCTGGCTTCCCCCTTTTCTTTTTTGGCGTTTGTTTCTTTGTTATATTTTGTTTCTTAGTTTTTTTTCTAATTATTTTTAATTAATTAATTAACTAACTAATTAACTTTTTTTAATTATTTTAATTCTTAACTAAAATCATAAACTTTTTTCCATTAACTTAATTATTCTTTAATATATTCTTTTTTTTTTATAAATAATTTTAGTTTTTAGGTTATTTTTATAATTAGCTTAATAATTAGGGTTTAAATGATATTAACTTTAATTTCTATTCTTTTCTAACCCTAATTTTTTTTTACAAAATCCTAAAACTTATTTTTTCAAAAAAGTTTTAATTAATCAATCCCTTTATTAATTTTCTTATTATTGTATAATTAATGTAATAATATTTATCTTCTCGCATTTTTAAGTTAATTATGTAATTGCTCATGGTGTAATAGTCTAGGACTTTTACTTTCCGCTTTTTATTTTCTGCAAAAATATAAACTGCATGGTTAGTAAACCTAGGGTGTGGAAAGAATGTATGCAAAAATAATTGAACCTAGCCCACTAAATTCTAAAAGATAAATATCTGAAATTGATATTCACACACGTAAGTCGATCGTCACACTATGCCAAACAAGACCTTAGACATCGCTTTTTTTCCCCTTAGACAACGCTTTAAAGCGTTGTCTAAACCTCCGCTGCTAAAGGTTTAGACAACGCTTTTTAAATCTTAAAAGCGCTGTCTAAGGTACCCTTAGACAGCGCTTTTAGGAATACCTTAGACAACACTTTTGGTGTAATCGCTGTCTAATCCCCTCCTATTTTAATTTTTTTAGGTATACCTTAGACAGCGCTGTGGTGAAAACACTGTCTAATCCCCTTTTATTTTAATTTTTTTAGGTATACCTTAGACAACGCTTTTGGTGAAAGCCCTGTCTAATCCCCTCCTATTTTAATTTTTTTAGGTATACCTTAGACAGCGCTTTTTGAAAGCGCCGTCTAAGCCCCCCCTTAGACAACTCTTTTTCCAAAAGCACTTTCTAAGTCCCCCCCCCCCCCTTAGACAGCGCTTTTTGTGTAAAGCGTTGTCTAAGGTATACGAAAATGTTTGAATAATTTTTTTGAAACCACTTTTTTTACCAGGTTTTTAAACCAGAATTTTGACCTGTTTTCAACCAATCTTTGGCAGAAAAATATCACAAATTATATATCAATTTATGCACCAAAATTATAAATCCAAAATTGGCAATTCAAACCTATATATATATATATATATATATATATATATATATATATATATATATATATATATATATATATATATATATATATATATATATATATATATATATATATATATATATATATACCAATTCAAACCATTTTGGCCCATTAAATGTACCAAAATATATACAAATTTATGTACCAAAATTATAATTACAAGTCATTGCAGTTTACTACAAATGTACATATTATAATTACACAAATCTAATCCATCCAAAGCATTGCTTCAAATATACATAGGTCCTGAAACAACACAAAAATTGTAATTCAATTAATAAACAATATTATAGAAATTACAACGTTACACATATTTAAATTCTCATCAATTAAAGTAAGAGTACAATATTATACCTCATATAACACCGAGCTCTATAATGAATTGACACCATTCCTCTTTGATTTCGTCCACTTGATCTTTTGTATAATATGCACACTTGAATTCATCAAAGTACTACATAATAATATAACATAGTTTGATTTAATTTCAACTATTTAATTATATGAGAGATATGTGTAAATATTAAAATAACTCATAAGTTAGAAATACATACATCGATGGGAATCTCTAATCGGCCCAAAACAAGAGTATCTCGCATAAATCTCAACATGAAATATCCGCAATCTATTTGATTACGTTGCTGAGGACACTACAGATGAAAAGAAAATATGGATAAATCCTAAGTTTTATCAAGTATCATCACTAATATAATAAAAAATGTGATAATTAATAATATACCGCCATAATGCAGTTGGCTCTCCTCTTTGATGTGTGGATATCTCGTTGGGCTCGAAAAGCTTGTAGGATGCTAATAAAATAAAAATGAAGTAATTAGAACAATTCACATAAGTTAATAAATACACACAAGAAATTTTAGAACAATCTCACTTACGTGTCAATTGTGTCCTTCATATCCGGGCATGTTGTCCAATCATTTCCTAACGAGTCAAGATAATAAACGATTTCTCTAATAGGATTGATTGCGAGCAGCAACCAATGTCCACTGTATGATTAAACAAATGTTGGATGTAAATTTTCTACACGACGTCAAAATACAAAATAATTATAATAGATGAATTTAGAATGAAATTCTAACCCGGTATTAAACGGTATAAAGAACAACTTCTCCGCATCTTTGTTGGCCATGAGGATCCTGAGAATGTACTCTGTCACGGTATCCAGTCTACTTAAGATTAAACTTAAGTTGACGGACGCGGGTGCTAAGAATCCAAATGTTAAGTCCAATCCATTGGGGCGCATTAATTTGTCATACAAAAACCTTAAATAAAAACATCATTAACATTAGACGCCTCATTTGAAACATAAAGTAAATAAGTTGTTCAATTAATATAACAAAGTAGACCGAATTTACTTGATAAATGTATTGACAACACTGACGCCAATTTCTTCACGACCAAAAACTTGCATGAAGTCTTCATTACCAATCATTTGTTCGTAATCAAAGCCGAAAATACCTTCCTCCATATGTACAAGACGAACACCTCCGGTCGGTATATCTGTCATCTCTAGAAATGTTTGGAGGCACGACCTATACTTGATGGTAGGTTTTTTCTTAGCTACGGTCTTCTTAGCACCATCCTTTTTTTGTTGTGCGGAGGCGTTTCCAACCTCCTTTTTTTGTTGTGCGGAGGCGTTGCTAACCTCTTTTTTTTGTTGTGCGGAGACGTTGCTAACCTCCTTTTCTTGAAGCTACATATCATATAAATAGTTAGATGAAATTAAGAATTTAACAAATTCCATGCATATATGTCATATAATTGTATTGTACCTGTTTTTTTGAAACCACGGACTCGGTATGCCGCGGAATAGCATTATCTTTTGATTTGGATCTTGTGGGAGTCTATTTAACATAACCAAGTAAAAAATATACGTAAAATGCGCGTAAAAACTTTGAATATACATATTAAGGTTAACAAAGGTTTTAGGCATACCTCATATCCTACGCTAATGAGGTTTGTCAGCCATGCAACAAACGAACCTACTGCTTCGTCCACCGTTGTTGCATCTGAACCATCATTAGGATATGGTAATGATGCATTCGGCTCAACTGCAATATCAACCGATACTTTCAAACATCCAACAGGGAGCTCTCTAGTGTGAAGTAATACTCCACTAATGTTATGCACTTTTCCCTTGCCAACCATCCGATAATATGGTGACGATAAATAGAGCTGACAATGGGAAATGCCCTAAAACCAATAATAAAATGAAATTATTAATGTGTATATATGTCAAATACATAATTTAAGAAAATAGTTCAATTTAAGACATTTATATGTAATTACCTCTGGAATGTTCGGCTTAAAGGTACAGTTGATACTATCTTTGTCTGAAGCATCTCTGAAACATGATGAGGCGCTAACCTCTCTTTCTCTCCTTAATGCATCAAGCTCAGCTTGCATTGCTTTCAATTTTGCATGAAGCTCCCGATTAATAGGAGCCTTTCCTTTTTTAATACTCAGGGAGGTCGTAGTGACTCCAAATCCCTTACCCCTCACCCGACCAGAATACTCACAGACATCTAATTCCCGACTAAGTATGCTCCTAGTATCATCTGGAGGTAAGAACTAAGATAGCGCCTCCTGAAAATCAGATGAATACCGTATACTTGTCAAATATTTGTTTATAAATTTTTTATTTAATTAAAGAAAAAATGTTATACTTACACATTTCTCGTATACTTGTAAAACATCTTCTTTAGGAACTCCAGATTTGCCCACACGGGCTTCCTTCCACAAAACATGTGCAAGAATAGATGTTTCAGAAATTTTCTCCTTCTGCAGCTACACATTAAGTCATACAATATGATCAAATAAAAATAATATATGATGAACAAATATGTTATCGTAATTTATAAATACTTACCATGGATTGTTCTATGCGTCCATATCCGACACGTCCTTTTCGGTACAGATATGCAGGACTTGATGCTCTTTCCCGATTTGTGGCACTTAGTATTTTAAATATCGGGTCCTGTCGTTTGGATTTGAAGGCTTCCCATTCTTCAGCTGATATCAAACTTTCATATTTTTTAGGAAGCTCTGCATCAACATAATTATCATCTGCATCCTTAAGGAACTTGGATGATAAAAATGTTCTAAACCCTAGTAAAAGCTTTCCGGCCAATACAAAAACCTCTTCTTTCTTCTTCGATGTTAAAACACCGCTAAGAAAAACATACAGATTGTGCGTTAGTACAGGTAATTGAAAAAACATAATTGATTCACATAATTAAAGACATAATTATTGTACCTTTATCTCACTCCAAATTCTTTCTTTGGAGTCATTCAGATCTTTGTTTCTCCAATCATCACAAGTAATGGGAACTTCATTCCTTACTAGTGCACCGATGAAACTAGTTAAGGTGTGCCCATTAGGTTCTATAAGCTGCCCCTGATGGCTCCAATGCACATCTAGAATGATTCCTCGAGATCTACCATTGACCACTCTTCTCATAACCGTTATACCTCTTTGAATCTCTTCTTCAGTTGATACTTTTTTACTACCTCCTTCATGTGTCGAATGATCATCATGTGGGTTATCATCATTAGTGGCCATGTCTAACCTATAATAAAGAAACCAAGGAGGATCAAATATAACTTATAATCAAAGCAATTGAAAACACAAAAATAAAGAAACCATGCATGATCAAATATAACTTATAATCAAAGCAATTGAAAACAAAAAAAAATAAAGAAACCATGCATGATCAAATATAACTTATAATCAAAGCAATTGAAAACACAAAAATAAAGAAACCATGCATGATCAAATATAACTTATAATCAAAGCAATTGAAAACAAAAAAATAAAGAAACCATGCATGATCAAATATAACTTATAATCAAGAAACCAAGGATATAATTACATAATTTACCTCTTTCACTAACATCTCTTTCTTTTCTTTGTTGGAATATTAATCACTTGTTTCTTAGCAATGTGTACGGATGAATTGATCCAAATTCCCTCATTATGATCGTTTCTTATATATGACTCATCCGCTATAAGATCCTCATCTTCATCATTTCTATTCAACTCATTCCTTCTAATGCATGACTCATTCTCAACATCAATATCACATTGATCGACACCGCTATCATCAACCACTTTGTTAGAGAAAAGCACTATAGACCATTTTGTACTCGTCGGGTCATTCACATAGAACACTTGTTTAGCTTGAGATGTTAGAATAAAAGGTTAATCTTTGTACCCTACCCTAGTAAGATCAACTTGCAAAAATCCAGACTTATTCATTCGTATGCCACTACTATTTACCCACTTGCAACCAAATATGGGAATCTGAAACTTCTCGTAATCAAACACCCAAATGTGCTCAATAACTCCAAAATATGACAAATTTTCATATTTGGGGTTTAAGTCCTTCATACTTGATATATGCATTACTTCAGCTAGCACGGTGACACCACTATTTTGCATAGTACTCTTATCATCTTATTCTTTGGTATAAAATGTGTATCCATTAATTGAGTATGCGCTATGAGAAAACACATGCAAACTTGGACCATATGCCAAACATCTCAACCTTTCTGTTACTAAAGAAGGATCTGAAGAGCGCTTCGAATAAATATGATCCTTTAACCATTGTATGAAACTTTAATTGTGCTCTCTAACTATCCAATTTGCATTTTTGTTCGGATTTAACCTTCGGAGTACATCCTTGTGCATTTCAACATATGGCTCAACCTCATTATCATTGTACAGAACATACAAATGAACTTGATCCCGTTCATCCCTTGATATTGTCACGATTTTATTTCCAATTAATTTTTTACCTGCCATTTTTTCAAAAATCTGAACTTTGGGGAGTCCAATCGATTGAATGTTAGACAAATATTCAGTACAAAACTCAACAGCTTCTTCAACAATGTATCGTTCAACAATACAACCCTCTGGTCGACTTCGGGATTTCACGTACCCTTTTAATATTTTCATATACCGTTCAGCAGGGTACATTTATCTCATATAAGCTGGTCCACACAACTGTGTCTCTTTCAGAAGATGAACAACTAGATGAACCATTATGTCAAAAAAAGATGGAGGAAAATACATTTCAAGCTCACACAAGGTAATTACAATCTCTTTTTGTAGTGTTGGTAAGATCTCGGGATCGATCACCTTACTACAGATTGACCTAAAGAAAAAACACAATTTATTTATGGCACTTCTTACTTTTTCTGGCAAAATAGAACGTATACCTATCGGTAGAAAATGTTCCATTATAACATGGCAATCAT
The DNA here is from genome assembly GCA_963966055.1 of Lathyrus aphaca. Taxonomy (NCBI): domain Eukaryota; kingdom Viridiplantae; phylum Streptophyta; class Magnoliopsida; order Fabales; family Fabaceae; genus Lathyrus; species Lathyrus aphaca. Next base: position 385,025,126 of record OZ014522.1, on the reverse strand, counting down.
GTGTCTTCAAATTCTTCAACTTGAGGTCTTTCATAGAAACAAGTCTTCTGATATCTGATAAGTATCCTTCTGGAACCTTAACTTCACTCAGAGACTTACACAATTTTTTTTCTCCTTTCTAGATAAAGTAAAAGCAGCATGTGGTAGATATGTTCGTTTTCCTTTCTTCACGGGTGCTAATTCAGTTCTCATTCCCATTTTTAACATGTCCTCCCTTGCTTTAAGGCCATCCTTAGACTTGCCTTTTATATTGAGTAATGTACCGATAACACTTTCAAATACATTATTTTCAATATGCATAACATCGAGAAAATGTCTCACGTACAAAGACTTCCAATATGGCAATTCAAAAAATATCGACCTTTTCTTCCACCCACCTTTGACAACCTTATGTGCAAAAGGCTTGCCAAACTCAGTACGCACATCTTTCACCTTTTCAAAAACTTGGTCACCTGACAATGCGGGTGGAGCTTTACGTTGTTCGGTGTCTCCATTGAATACTTTTCTTCACCAACGGTAGTGATGTCTAGAATGTAAGAATCTACGATGACCGAGAAACACATTCTTCTGACAAAGTTCCAATCAAATCGTATCGGTTCCGTCTTCACAAACAGAACACGCACGTTGACCTTTAATGATATACCTAGATAGATTCCTGTATGCTGGAAAATCATTAATTGTGCCAAACAACATCGCCCTTAAATTGAAACTTTCTTTCCTATATCCATCATAAACCTCCACACCGTTCTCCCACAAAATCTTTAAATCTTCGATCAAAGGTATCAAGTATATGTCTATGTCATTCCCTGGTTGTTTAGGCCCAAAGATTAACATAGATAACATCATGTACTTATGCTTTATACATAGCCATGGAGGTAGGTTATAAATCATAAGAATCACAGGCCATGTGATATGCGAGATACTTTGAAGACCATGTGGGTTCATTCCATCAGTTGATAATGCCAAGCAAAGGTTTCTTGCTTCTTCTCCAAACTCAGGATAATCATTATCAATCTTCGACCACTGTGGTGAATCAGCCGGATGCCGATACTTTCCATCAATAATTCTTTCATCTGCATGCCAAGTCATATGTCTTACATCGGTTTCACTACGAAACATGCGCCTAAATCTCGGAATTATAGGAAAATACCATAAGACTTTTGCGGGAGACAATCTTTTCTTATATCGAGACAAACCGCATTTAGGGCACTCAGTTAACGATGCATATTCGTTACGAAACAAAATGCAATCGTTAGGACAAGCATGTATCTTATCATAGCTCATGGCAATAGAGCACAACATTTTTTTTGCCTCATAGGTTCGATTAGGAAAAACATTATCATCCGGTAGCATTTCTCTCATAAGGGCCAACAACTCTGTGAAACTGTTATTCGACTATCCATTGCCCGCCTTTAAGTTGTACAACTTTAATACCGCAGACAGTCTTGAGAATTTAGTGCAACCTTTGTACATCGGTTTCTCTGCATCGCTTACCATCCTCTCAAACATTTCAGGACAATCATGAAGATCTTCTTCAAGTGCTTCTACAATTTCTTCAACTCGATCACAATTGTATATTTCCGTGTCTTTGTCGTATGAAGCATAGGTCGTATTACTTTTTCCACTCGGTTCAACATTCTCGTTAATTTTCTCACCATGAAATATCCAACACTGATAACTTTGATCAATTCCATGCCTCAGTAAATGCGATTTCAATCCATCTGCATCAACCTTACCAATATAACAACAACGCAAGCAAGGACAATGCATTCGTTTGGGGTTTTCAGTGTGTTGAACAACAAACTTAACGAATTCCGCAACCCCATTCTCGTACTCTTTGGTCATTCGATCGACACATATCTATGTTTTATCCATGGTTTTCCTACTTATTATGGTAAACAATCAATATCAACTTCAATAACGTATACATAACCAATGTTTCTCCAAACGACAATAACCCAGTTAAATCCAGACGAAAATACATAACTAAGGTAGTATCTTCGAATATTCTAACAACTTTCAAGTTCACTTCATTTTCTCACATTTAACAGATATTTACATCATTGAAGTTGAAAATAGAGTTTCATATAATAACAACAATATTAGACTTATCGAAAATAACACCAATGACTAACGTATCTCTGTATCCTAAATGTTTTAAACAAAAACTCTGTATCCTAAATGTTTAATTTTAATTTAGACTTATTGCTCATAACACTAATATTAGACTTATCGAACATAACACTAATATTAGACTTTCAAGTTCACTTTCATTATAACAATATAACAACAATATTAGACTATCGAACATAACAACAATATTAGACTTATCGAACATAACACTAATGTTTAATTTTTATTTTTTATATACGTATTTTAATTGTATCGTATCCTAAATTTTTCAATGACTAACGTATCTCCGTATCCTAAATGTTTTATCCGTGCTTCATAGATTATAACCAAAAACTCAGTCAAGAAAATAACAAAAATATTATGACTTATCGAACATAACAACAACAATGTACCATATGAGAACTCAGTAGAGGACGAACTCGGACGAACTCAGTCAAGAAAATGGACGAACTCGGTTGCTTTTCAAACTCAGTCTACAGATTCAACAAAAAAACTTCTCAGGTAATGAAGCCAACAACTCAGTGTTAATATTTATATAAACTCAGTGTATGAACTACTAAACTTCTCAGGTTATACTAATGTATATAAGCTACTGTATATATATAAACTCAATGAACTACAAAACAACTTCTCAGTGTTAATATTTTCTTCACACTATCCATCAATGAACTACTAAACTCAGCCATTAATAAACTACTGCTAAATGGTTTAAAAAATAATAAACTAACATTTTATGGTCCAAACTTTGCAAACAAGTTCACAGCCACAAGAACAAGAACAAGAACAAGAACACTATCCATCAATGAATCTTATGGTTCATATTGTATATACATAGTAACTAACTCAGTTTATATACATGGTTAAGCAACTTTTCAGCAATAAAACAAGCAAGAACAAGAACAAGAACAGTACCATGAACAAGAACAGTACCATGAATGAAGAACACATACCTTTTTGAACGGAAGACGACGGTTGTACGACGGAGGACGACGGTAGACTTCACGGAGGTAGAATGTGGTGGACGACGGTGGAGGTAAGACTGTTGAAGCTCGTTAGAGCAAAAATGGCGATTTCTGTTAGTCGTTCGCAGAAGAGAGGGAAAGGAAGAAATGAAAATAGAACTGTATATTTTTAATATAATTAGACCTTAGAAAACGCTTTTGTTAAAAGCGCTTTCTAAGGTAGGCCTTAGACAGCGCTTTTGAAAAGCGATGTCTAAGCCCCCCCTTAGACAGCGCTTTTAGTTTTAATTTTTTTTAAAATTGAAAGACTTTAGACAACGCTTTTGACAAAGCGCTGTCTAAGGCCTACCTTTTAAAGCGATTTCTAAAAGAGCTGTCTAAGGCCTACCTTAGAAAGCTCTTTTTCAAAAGCGTTGTCTAAGGTAGGACTTTTAACAGTGCTTTTTTAATTTTTTTTGAACAGTTTCCGTGTTTGTTATTAATTTTAACCTTAGACAGTGCTTTCTTTATAAAGCACTGCCTAAGGTGCGCTGTTAAATATCATTTTTTTTGTAGTGTCATACGATTTCCATCTACATTCCTAGGGTTTTCCCTCTTGGTTGCTTTATGAATTATGGTCAAGTCCCTCGAATGTGGGGGTATCTTAGTAAAGTTGCCTACGAATAAAAAATCATCAAGTCCCTTCAAATAAAAGATCATAGTCCCTTCGAGTTTCCTACGAATAAATGATCTCGTCCCTTGATGACCTTACGAAAATGATGATAGTCCCTTCGAATTACTAAGATACTCCTACAAGGTTGCCTTTTATGACCATACGATGACCCTACGTCCGTCCCTTTAAACATTCAAGGTTAAGACTACTTACTAACTAATAGTAAGGATAGTGTTACCCCTAAAGGAAAGAAATAACAAGAAAGACCTTACAAACTTAGGGTAAGTAGTTCTTAAGTGCTTGCTCACTTCATTTTTAAAATACTCTTTACACCCCACTTTTTCGAATACTTTCAAACTAAACACTTTGTATACATCCATACGAGGATCATTACAAAGTTAAAGACTTTTGAAATATTTTTCTAAATACACCACCATTATTTTTTCAAATAAAGTAAAGTGAGCTAAGCAATTAAGAGCCCATGGATAACCATGGATACAAAGGGTGCTAACACCTTCCCTTTGTATAACTTACCCCCCGAACTCAAATCTTTTTAAAAAAGGTATTTCCTATTCTTTTATTCCTTTTCTTTATTGGATAAAATAAAAGTCGGTGGCAACTCTTGCTATCCGCAACATAGTTTTTGGAAACAAAAACGCCCAAGTCAGTTCTCCCACCGTGTTATAGGTGCTTCCGTGGATGCATTTACGGAAGTCTTCCGTATGTATACATCCAGAAACAAGAAAATGTTTTTTTTTTGTTTTTAAATTTATTTGTATCTAAGTCTAATTTATTGGTTATACCTTGCAGACTTTCCGACGTGCACGGACCCCGACTGATACATGGACGGGTTGCACAACATGCATCTTTCTGACGTGCACGGACCCAGACAAATGCACAGTCGTCTACATCACAGGCATGTGACACTCCCTCGACCTCGCATCCAACGACATCATCCACTTCTTCATCTCAGAGGTGTAGAGATGTTACTAAGGGTACATCATAATCTCCGCCCTCCCGCAGGCCATGTCAGTCTAGTCTTGTTCCACTACCAGAGCGTGATGTCAATCCGGTCCAACCTCCTAAGGGTGATGGGATTACACAGGAGGATGCTGATCAAGATCACGATGCTCCTGAGGGTTTTTCGAAGGGTCAATCTGAGTCCCTGTTGACAGGTGTCGCTCCCGGGATTTTCATCCTGGTACAAATGCGAAAGTAGATAGAGTCGCCAGCCAGGCATTTTTATCCCGAAAGAATGGGAAAGGTAATGTTGCACAAACCTAAGGAAGAAGGAAAGGACAAGGTCCTGCGAACCAAAGATCTGGGTTTGGGAGTCGGTTACGACCTAGGAAGGTATTAGCACCCCAGATCGTCCGTCGTACCCGACGAGATCCACGCTTGTTTGTTTTGTTTCAAAGGGTGAGAAAATACGAGTGCTGCTGAATAAAACTGCGACTGGAATGGAAAATGAAATGAGAAAGGAATAAGAAAATGAAAAGAAAGAGGGAAATGTAGGGAAAATAAAGAATGTGCTCAAACGGGCCCTACCCCGCTGCCTACGTACCTCATCGGGGAAATAAGGATCAGAGTCGACGTAGTTCGCCTAACTAAGGTGAGAACTATTTGTTTGTGTTTTTTATGCTGGAACTACGCATGTCTATCCTCAGGTGTTGCAGGCTCGTCTGGTACGAGTGCGTTTACCATCTTGCATGCGAGACAAGTTGTCGCAAGTTCGCGTTATGAATGAATGAGATGAGAAAGAGAAGTTCCCGCAGGAAAGTCGCTTATTGTTTGTTTTTTTTCCTTTTAAGAGTTTTGTATGAATTTGGCACAAGGAAGTGAATTCAAACTCTTTTCCATGGAATGTGTACTTGCTACTACATTCCAAGATGGAATAATAGAACAAGCACACCAAGCAAGGAGAATTTCCCCAAGACTTGTTTCCAAGGATTAGGGTTTAAGTTCACTAGTTTGTTTAACTTTATTAAGTGTTTTTGTAGCTTTTGTGAAGAAGTGTCTTTTAGATTTTTCTTTGTGAAATAACCCCTTGATAAGACTTGTACATCATGCTAGACAAGCCTACACCACTCCAAGATGGAATGAATGCAAATTCCCTATGGAATAAGGCTATACACAAGGGATCCTTTCATGCATTTATTAAGTCTTTTTGGATTTGTTTGAAGATGAGGAGAGAAGACTCAAAAGGCAAAGGTCAAAGATAATGGTTGACTAAGACACAACCCTAAGTCATATTATTATGTACAATAGTGTGGTTCTATAGTTAATGAGGTATTTTAATCCTAAGAAAGAAAAAAGGAAAAGAAGAAAAGAGAGTTAGAACTCAACTTACTTCCTACTGAAGTTAAGTTGTCTCTAAAGAAAGGGAAAGCCTAAGAGCAAAGCACAAGGTGCTAAGGCAAACACAATTATAATGCATAATAGATAGGAATGAAGTGATGCTTACCTCAATCTTCCCCCCTACAAAACAAAAGTTAGCATGATAATTCATATTGAAAGTAAAATCAAAGCATAAAAGCGATTAAGTACCATAAACGTCCTAGAATGGAACTATGGTTCAAATTAAGACCTAAGTCTAAAGGTGAAGGTACCTAAAGGTTACATGACTTCTAAAGTCAGTAGCTACATGCTAAAGGTCCCTAAGTATTTTAATATACCTCACAAGATCAAACTATGTTAAACTATGTACAAAAAGTTCACATAAGTTCACATGAATGCAAGTTAGGGCTTATGGATGAAGTATGAGTGCATATGGCATACAAGCATGAATTAATACATGAAATGAGTATCAAAGTCAGTAGTGAATACTTATGAATGTAGATTAATGAACATACCATCATGGATGCAATGGTTTAAGCATATGGAGCTAGGAGAAGAAGATGTGAGAACAAATGGAACAAGTATCACATATGATTACAAATGATGCAAGTTAAAGATGAATGAGATGATTATAGGTCAGTAGCATACAAGATATGATATGCAATTAGAATGCATGGATTGTCATTAATGATTCCCACATACTTCATGTTAATATTTAGAGGAGAAGAGAAGCTAGTTTCAAGCAAAATTGGTTCACATAAGTATGCATTTTAAAACACCAAAACAAATCAAATGAATATGGTTCAAAAAGTAACCTATAACTGGAATTAAGGACCTATAAATGACCTATAATAAAATCCTAAAAGTTACCAAAAGTCTCTCAAGCCAATGGCAAGAATGCCTTCTTATCATCTAGGTTATGGAGCAAATAAACACATATTTGGACCTATAATCTAAGTGATATGGAAAAATAGAAAAAAGGCTCTAAAAATCATGAAATTAAATCCCTGGAAAGTTGAAGTCAGTATCTAACATGGTCTAAAAGTATTTTACAAAATTATGCACCAAAGTGCCAAAACAATTACTTGATGATCAAGATAGCAAGGCATGATCGCCGAAAAACAACTCCACAAAGTGGATCAAAAAGGGCACTAAAAATTATGAAAAAATTCCTAAGGAGAATAAAAATGTCACAAATTTCAGTGGTTAATAACACACAAAAAATAGGTCTCACACCTATTAGATAAAATTGCTTTTGGTCCCTTATGTCAATACCATTTCTTTTGGGAGTGCTTGGAATGAAAAATCCAAATTAATTACTAAAAATAATCAAACTTGGAATCAAAAAATATGAAAAATTAATTAAGAGGATGAGGATCATTCATGAAATTTTCCAGAAATTTATCCCACCTAAAACTATTTTTAATAATTGCGACGAAACGGGCAAAAAAATGATGTTTTAAGGGAAAGCGAGAGGAAGTGAATTCTACAATCTGTAACCTAATCCCTAAGCTCCGAAATTGATACATGTCATCAAAAATCACAAATAAATCCAGTGCCTCAGGTGGGAGGGCTCAATATGCACCTTAAGTTACATGATCCTAAGCCACATACAACTAGAATGGTGCATTAAAAGTGGAAAGTCGAAATTACTTACTTGATCGAAGTACCGATTCTTCACATAAAAGAAATCCAAAAAAAACTTCAAGCAAGGTCTTGTAATCTCTATAAGAAAAATAAATACTTATCTTCCATAATTGCTTTGTAAAGATCCACCATAATTGAAACAAAAACAACGGCACAAAGTATCATTTGAATCCAAATGTATCCCACAAATAAAGTGGAATACCAATCAAACGACTGTCGTTAAGATCTTTGCGAGAACCTTGCATGAACTCAACAAACGCGTTAAAAACCCAAAAAAGGTGCAACCGGAAGTTGCACCTATGCCTCACAACTCAAAATCAAGTAGAAAGATGAATATACGAGTCATGGACATGCATTGAAATTTATGTTTCAAAACGGGGCAGCACTTATGCACTAATATAAACAACATGCAAACTCAAACCGGAATCGAACAAATTTACATGAAATGAATGGCAAATGATCAACAAACATAAGTACAAGTCAAAACAAGACCAATGCATCAAAACCGCACCAAACCGAACTTAAAAAGCCTTGAAACGGAAAAACGCGTCAAAAATCAACGACTCGGAATTGAACGAGAATCGCATGGTAACTTGCAAACGTGCCAACGGATTCAAATATGCAATCGGTTTTTGAAAATTCCGCTCGGAAGTGATACTTTTTGGCCGATTTCTTCTGCTGGCAGTAGCGAAATAGCCGGAAAAAAATTGTCCGAAATCGACTAAAAAGCTTACCATTGGCTCTAGAATAATCAACAAAGTCAATTTATACTATTCACATTCGCGAAAACGCGCTACGGTTAGGAAGTTATGACCAAAACATATTCTCGACACACGATACATTTACAACATCATCGATTAGACATCAATCTATCCTATTCCGGATTTGCACATTGAAACAAATATTAATTCAAAAGTCAAGCACTTCAATCAATATCAAGTCACAACAATTAACTCTCCTAAGAATTTTGTCAAACACCTAACATGCACCGATTATTCTATGTCATTTTTAACAATCATTTCAAATTATGCACCACAACAATTATTAGGATCAATTAATCAAACATCAATCAACAATCAAATCATGAATCAATGCACATAATCTCCACAAGATTAATTCAACTTGAAAATTCAATTCAAGAAACAATGCAACACTTATTCATGAATTAAAGTTTAAGAAGCTTACCGAATGAAGAATCGACGAAGAAATTGCGAATCCGAAGAAAGTGAGACGTGATCGTGAACGGAGGATAGGGGAGAGGTCACGTGGCTGCCGGCGGTGGAAGATGGTGGTCGCACAGTGGTGAAGTTGACCGGAGGTGGTGGTTTGTGGCGGCTCGGCTACCGGAAGCTTGATCGGAATTGTTGTGTTCTTGAGTTCTTGATGAAGTTGTTGTTGTGTTCTTGAGAAAGAGTTAAGAGAATGAACTTTGATCCTTTAGAGAGAGTTTATGAGAGTTTTTGGTGTTTGTAAAATATGATTGAAGTTATGAGACAAATCGTGGGTCAAAAGAATATATAGTGGAGTGTAAAATGAAAGACAAAAGGTAGAATTTCAGCTTAAGTGAAAATAACAATATCTTCGGCAAGAAATTTCGACTCTGAGTCTTCCACAATATCGTTCGCCTCTGAATCACGGTTGCAACACAAAAAGAACGGACGTCATACGATCAAAATCGAGTGCGATCGATACGTTTAAGCTGCAAGACATCACTGGATAAGTTGATTTTTTGGCTTATTTGGTGTCCACTACTCGAAAATGTGACGAGGTCAACCTCTTCTGAGCATAATCTCGACTTGACTTTGTCATCAAAGTTGTAGATCTATGAGTCAATGACCTAGTGTTAAAATGTAAGCTCAACCGGACAAACGACGAGGGAGATATGAATTTTCGCGTGAAACCACTTCAGTCTTTTTTTTCGGTTCAGCACTTCAGTTTTGTGAAATAAACCAAAACGACAATCTTTGGAGCACTGTTCGAACTCGCGTTTGTCTTTGAACTTGAAGAGGATAAAATTTGTGAACCAACACTTCAAGAACGGGTGAAATCCGATGAAAATTGGCCGAGTTATGAATTTTACAAAATCTGACAGACATTGCACTGCATCAAAGAACCTTACTGGTAATTTGCATTTTTGAGATCCTTCTGCTCGGACCTAACCCAAACTGAATTCACATAATGAAGATAACATCTAAATGAAATTTTAGGCACTGAAACAACATCAATTCGATGAACGAGCCAAGAGTTATGAATTTTTTAGTGTTCAAAACTCACCGCTTCAGCACTGTTTTTCACTATGTCGACTCTAAAGACTCGCACATTCTGAGATCTTCTTCAAAGAATTAGTTCTCGTCCAAAATCAAAAAGTTGGAAAGGATATCAAGACAGAACTTTTGGCATATGAATCTCTCAGACATGTTGACCCAATCAGAAGTTACGAACTCTTGAATACCGCTAGCACAGTTAATCGGGGAAACCGAAATTTCAAAAACAAATAATTCCCGCCATTTTCCTTGATGAATTGGCCTCCGAGCCGAACACAAAATTTGTAGAGAATACCGAAACAGTCTAAACTATTGAGTTTCAAGCCAAAACGAGTTTCCGACCATAAGCTACAACTTTTGCAAATTGCACCATAAAACCGATATTCTGCTTAAACTCCTCTGAATCAACCGAGAACTTTTGGCTTCTTCTGAGATTCTTGTGCACGTGCCGCATGAAGAAATAAAGGCCAGTCGCAACCTATGAAAGCTCAAATGGAGATGTATATTCATGTATGTTTATGATGCAATTGTGATCTAAATGCAATGCAATGTATGAAAGGATATGCTAAATGACATGAAAATGAGAGGGCAAATTTTGGGGTGTTACAACACGGTACACTGAGCATACTTCCTGAGATGTCTGGAATGGAGAGGTAACATTACTCAGATTATTTCTTTTTTTCATTATGAACTTATTATCTGTAAAATTGTTTCTCATTAAAATTGTTTTCTTTGTAAATTTTCATACACGTGACACCCAGAAGTTCTATAACCATTGGAGGAAGAGGTTGCCTCAGCCACAGGAGGATTGGTTCCAGACTGTCTGTAACACAGTGGGAGAACTGACTTTCTATTTATGTTGCGGATAGCAAGAGTCACCACAGACTTTTATTTTATCCATATGGAAAGGGCATAAAAGAATAGGAAAGACCTAATTTAAAAGACTTGAGTTCGGGGGGTAGGTTATATAAAGGGAATGTGTAAGCACCCTTTATATCCATGGTTATCCATGGGCTCTTAGTTACTTAGCTCAATTATTCGTTTGAAAAATGAAAGTGTAGTGTGTTTAGAAATTAGTCTAAGTACTTTGTAATGATCCTCGTATGGATGTATACAAAGCCTTGTTTTTGAAGATGTTTGAAAAGAATGGGGTGTGAATAGTATTTTTGAAATGTGAGCAAGTAACTAAGAGGTACCTACCCTAGACTAGTCTTTCATGTTCTTTTATTTTCTTTCAAGGGTAAGATTGTCCCTACTATTAAGGAGTAGGTAGTCATTACCTTAGATTTATTTGAAGGACAAACGTAGGGTCATCATATGGTCAATGAAGGCAACTTAAGGGGTGTCTTTAGCAACCTGGGAGGGACTATCATCTTTTACCAAAGGGACAAGATCATTATCGTAGGCAACCTCGTAGGGACTTGATCTTTTAAATTTGAAGGGACTATGATGATTTTATTCTGTAGGGACTTTGCTTTTTAAGACACCCCCATTTTCGAGGGACCTGGCCATTTGTTTTAAGGCAACCGAGAGGGGTAACCCTAGGAGGTGCAGATGGCGATCGTAAGACAATCGACTTACGTGTGTGAGTGATTATATTCAAGTGTTTGTCTTTATTTTTGAATTATCTAAGTCCAATTTATTTTCAATTATGTTTTGCACTCCCTATTATTACTAACCACGCAAATTAAATAAAAATAAATAAAATGCGAGAAAATAAATCCTACGATATTACACGGCTTCGGGGCAGTTACATAATAATCAAGCAGGAAAAATAAGTTACATAATAAAAGGCCTATACAATTTTTCTAAACAATTTAAGTAAGGCAAAATAAATAAATAATAATAAATAAAGAAAATTATTCTAAATAATTAAATAAGGCAAAATAAATGAAAAAAACAATTAATTAGATTTTTGAAATTAGGGTTCGAAAAGAAATATTAGGGTTTTTAAAGAAAATTTAAATTTATTAAGAAAAAAAAAACCTAATTACTAATTATTATAAATTGATTAATTCACATAAGAGAAAAAAAACTTACATATTAATAAAAAGAATGATTAGTGGAATTAAAGAAAAATTAAGATTTTTAAGAAAATTAGAGTGATTAAAAAAAATCTAATTACTAATTAATCTACAAATTAATTAATTTATATAAGGAAGCTATTATTATTATTTTTATCTAAACCTCTTTATTTCATTAAATGTTTCCACGCCCTAAATTTACTAACCACGTAAATAGAATAAAATCAATGGCATAAATTTAAGGGGCAGGAATAAAATGACAGAAAATAAAAACCTAACTATTACAACGCCTTGGGACAATCACATAAAAGACTTAGGAAAAAGGTTTAGGATTTGAAAAAATTTAGGGTTACTAAGAATATAAAATTTTTAGGTTTATGAAATTAAGGTTTAATAAAAATAATAAATAAAAAAAGTTAGAAAAGTTTTTTTAGGGTTATCTATAACAAAAAATAAGTTTTAAAAGTGAATAAAAATAACTCTAACCTAACTAAATTATAAAATGGTTTATGAAAATATATAAAAAAAAAGTTTTGTTGTTAAAAAGCTATATTGAATTATTAATTTACAATAAAAGAAATAATTAATTAATATTATGAATGGATTATGAAGATAAGTAATTAAAAAAAAGTTAAGAGTTTTTTAGAAAATAAACAAGTAAAATTAATCTAAAGATTTAAGGTTAGTTAATTTAAGAAATTAGAGAAAAAAAATAGTGGAAATTAGGAGAAAGAAGATAAAACCCATGTTTCTTTGTCAAAATGACAAAACCAGGATTTGAACTCTTGACCCTGCCTTCACCAACCAAGTCCTTAGCCACTAGGGCACCAGCCTTGCCTTCTAGCCAGTAAGATATGCACACACATGTGAATGTACCTGGAAAATAGTTATTATATAATAAAACAAAAATTATGAAAAAATGGTTGAGGCAAAATCGTCAAGGTTTATGAAAAAATCAGGGTACTTAGTTATTTGTGCAAATCTAGATATATAACATAAAAAAATATGAATAAAAAAAAGAACGACGACGTTGCTAACGCAAAAATTGTGATCATCGTAATAGAATCAAAACCGTGCAGATCTAAATTTTTTTAAAAAAATAAATGTAATTATATATATATATATATATATATATATATATATATATATATATATATATATATATATATATATATATATATATATATATATATATATATATATATATATAACCGCAAATAATATTAAAAGCATTTATGCAACTTCTGGTGTAAGAATTCGACTTCCTCCTATATATACCTATAATGAACACATTTACATAATTTAAAAAAAAAATAAATAAATAGTAAAAGAAAGGATAGTAGTAGTTTGAGAAACTTTATGAAAAGCTGCAAACTTAACCAATACATATTTATGTATATGCATATTTTAAAGAATACATATATGTACTATGAGAAAGATAAAACAAAAAGAATATAATGGTTAAGGGTGATCCGCCGTTTCTGTATTTTTTCCGGTCTTTTTTCTATCTAGTTAGTATATATAGGGACAAATTAGGGTTAATTATAATGGGCCTTAATGTTTATTTTGGAACCCAATAAAATATTAATTTAAAAAATTAAATAAAGTCTAATAATTAAAAAAGTTAAAATTAAAATAAAAACTAACAATTCTATTTATTTATTCTAGACCCAATATAAAAATAAACGGACTCAAAAAAAAATCGGGCGCCAAAATACTCGAAAAAATAAAATGAACACATCAAAATAATCAGCACGAAATAAATGACTCGGAAAAATACAGCGTTTGGTCGAATTTTGAAATAAAAAAGTATGATCATTTAAGCTGCTCAGACTGATCAACATATGACCAAAAATAGTCGTAAAAATATTTTTAGCATGTCAAATTAAACCACGTGAACCGCGGATTAATATTACCGACATTTGTAAACTTAAACTTGACATTTTTTCGTTCACTGATTTTAGACACATTTAAAAAATTAATTTGACTAGTTTATCTGTAAATTCTGAGAAATTATTCCGGCTAATATTAAGAAAAAAATGTTATGCTATGAAGATGATGAAAATGAATGCGAAACAAAAAGTCGGTTAGAGTTAAAAATAAATGGAAAATTTTGGGGTACAACAGCTGTCCCTGTTCAATTTTCTGAAACCTGAGGAGTTAGACTGGCATGTACGTCATTCGTGACTTGAAGGTTGAAGGGGATTGAACACAAAAGCCCAAAAATTTGCACTCGCCGGTGCGTAGAGTAATACTGTTGGTTGGTTGCATTGCTTGAATGGGCTTAAAGATGCCATTCGGAGAGAAAATTCTTCAGATATACTTCTTGGAGGATAGAGTAGTCCAAAGAGTAAATTAATGCAATCTTGGGGGAATGTAGCAGTCCAAGAGGTTGTTTGATGTGATCCTGGAGGGTAGAGCAGTCCAAGATTATCCTGGGGTTTAGCAGCCCAAGGTATTGTGATATAGCTTTTGGGAGGATAAAGCAGCCTAAGGTATTGTGATATAGCTTTTGAGGGGATAAAGCAACCCAAGGTATTGTGATATAGCTTTTGGGAGGATAAAGCAGCCCAATGTATTATGATATAGCTTTTGGGAGGATAAAGCAGTCCAAGGTATTATGATATAGCTTTTGGGAGGATAAAGCATCCCAAGGTATTGTGATATAGGTTTTGGGGGGATATAATAGCCCAAGGTATTGTGATATAGCTTTTGGGGGGATAAAGCAGCCCAAGGTATTGTGATATAGCTTTTGGGGGGATATAGCAACCCAAGGTATTGTGATATAACTTTTGGGGGGATATAACAGCCCAAGGTATTGTGATATAACTTTTGGGGGATATAGCAGCCCAAGGTATTGTGATATAGCTTTTGGGGGGATATAGCAGCCCAATGTATTGTGATATAGCTTTTGGGGGATATAGCAGCCCAAGGTATTGTGATATAGCTTTTGGGGGGATAAAGCAGCCCAAGGTATTATGATATAGTTTTTGGGGGGATATAGCAGCCATAGGTATTGTGATATAACTTTTAGGGGGATATAGCCGCCCAAGGTTATTATGTGATTCATGGAGGGTAGAGCAATCCAAGATTATCCTGGGGGATTTATAGTAGCCCAAGATATTGTGAGATATCCCTTGGGGGGATATAGCAGCCCAAGGTATTGGTATAGGTATTCCTGGAGGATAGAGCAGTCCAAGATATTGTAAGATAGCCCTTGGGGGGATATAACAACCAAGGTATTGATATACGTATTCTTGGAGGGTTGAGCAATCCAAGATTATCCTGGAGGATTTATAGCAGCCCAAGATATTGATATACGTACTCCTGGAGGATAGAGCAGTCCAAGATATTGTAAGATAGCCCTTGGGGGGATATAGCAGCCCAAGGTATTGGTATACGTATTCTTGGAGGGTTGAGCAATCCAAGAATAAGTTGTTGATGGCATTTGTCTGCTGGAGAATTAACTTGAAAAACAAGATTAGTTCTATGCAAATATCATGATATATATATAACACTTTGCAAGATGATATTCTTATGAGAATGTTGTATGTGTATGATATGATATGATGATGTATGTATGAATTATGTAATTGAGCCGCATGAGTAGCTTCGTAGAACAACTGCTGGCTGGGGAAATAAATCCTGATTCGTTGCAGAGGAATATGAAGACTTCGTTCCCGTCTTGTTTTGGAATATCGTACTTAGAACCTCCCGTTTTTCGTTCGTCGTACTTCTTATTGAAGGATTAAATTCCTGAATATCCTAACTGTGGATAAAATAGATGGACATTCCCATGGGAGACTTATCCGACCAAGTATCAATTCTTTGGAGAATATTTGACTTGAATGAAATCTACTTGAAGAATTTGTAGAGTTGGAAGTACAAGAGGCTACTTGGGACGTTTCGTTAGAATATATCAGTGAAGATTACTTTGTGGGGTTGAACCGGCGAAGATTCGTTGGATTCCTACCCCCGGTCATCCTTAGTAAATACTATTACTGCATTTTATGCATTTCTGGTAAACATCGATCATATTCAAAAGCATATATACATTCAAACACGATCAACAAACAATTTCGCTTAAATAAAAAGGGAAAAGTAAACATGAATTCGGAAATAGGATTATATCAATTTTGAAGGTGTATACTCATTCAAAGTAACCAATGGATTTAGGACTTCTGAGATTCTCGACTTCCCAGAGTAACTCTCTAGGAATTATCATGACTGAATCCGAAGACATGATACTGACACCATCTGATACTATCGGTGCAGACAATTAAGTTCCACAATGGCTTCTGCTGAGAATCCAATATCAAGGCAATATAATGAGAGTAACGTGTTTTCAGACTGTGGTGGACCATATACGCTCCGAGTATTAGATTTGGAAAGAGAGCATTGCCCCTTAGTTGAGGATGATTTGTCCCATAGTGGAAGTATTTGAAAAGAGTTACCCCAAGAGAAATAAGCAGAATGCCCCACAATAATATGCCCCTGGCATCGTGAACTCTGTAATGTTACCTTTGGTATTTCAAATAGATGAGGAGACCTGCCCCTGGCTACTTAAGCATAGTTGAATCTTGACCTGATTGCGCCAAATGAATTGGAAAGTAACATGGTATGCCCCCTTGATTGGGAGATAGTGGCTATGCCCCTTGTATACATTGGCTTTGATCCAGGAAGCAACTTTGTCTATCGGGAGAACTTTGGTTTATTGAATATTCATCATGTAAGTTTCATTGTTTTCAAACACTTAGTTATATGCAAACAATGATATTCAAAATGCAATGCTTATGTCTGCCTTGAAGTTTTGAAAAAAGAGTTATTTTAGTAAAACAATGTTTATGGAAATGATATTAACTCAAGATTTATAATAAGCCCTAAAGGAGTCAGGATACCTTTTTGTAGCAGTATGCTTTCGAACTAACCATGCTTCAGTTAGGACTTTTAAAGGGTTATAATGTGGCCTGGTTCACGGCTTAAGAAACAAAGGATAAAGGCTCAAATTTTATGTTTACCCAACCCATTCTTCGTGATGTTCTTCAGTCCTATGTTCGGTTAACTTATGCATTGAAGTTCCCAAAAGAGTTTGGAATTGTAATACTGACAAAAGTTTATTTGAAATATCAGTCATTTTTTTGTTGTTGAGGATTTGTAGTGACCTCTTTTTCTTTTGTCTTTGTTATCCCTTCCTTTTGCCTGAACTGTTCGTTTCAAGATTACAGTCAGCGGGATGTCTCAATTTTTACTAAGTCTCCTTCATAGGTTTTGACTTAGTTAGTTTTTATTTTTCTAGGTACTGATTGTCATACTTAATGGTTACAAGGAACCATCATTAGTTGTGCATAAAAGGACAATTAGCATAATTGAGTTAACCGAGGAACTACCCTGCCCCAGGTTATGATTAAGGGTTTTAATTTGCGTGAGAATGAAAACTCCTACTTTATAGGCTTAAAAGGGTTGACTAGGGATTAACTTCCTTATATCTCCAATGTTTAGGAATTGAAACAATGCTTGTACATCGTCAGCATAGTCTGTTCAAAAGTATATTGCATAAGATTATGGTATTGTTTTCGTCATCCTCCCTCTAAAGGCTTACAACTTTATCGATAGTTGAATATCACAAAAGAGAAGTAAGAAGCATATTTTAAATTTAGTGAAACAAATGGATTAATTCAAGACATACATACGCAATGCATTAATGTGAAAACAAAGTTTAACATAATAGTAAATGCTTGGACAAACAAAAGAAATTACAACTGAATAAATCAAATGATATCCCATCTAGTTGGCTGAATGTCTTTGAGCGCAATCTGTGAACTTTTGGGAGCAATATATTTCACCATGAAATCGAATTTGCCACTTGGCTGGCCCAAGGTGTCCCATACTTCAACATGGATAAGTGGGCTTTCTTTATTGCTACTTCGGGCAATTTGTCTTGCAGCTTTGATGTTTGATGGATGATAGGATAATTCAATCTGATCTTCTGGCATAATCTCAAGGATTCCTTCGTCAATCAGGTATTGAATCTTATTCCTCATTGCCCAACAATTATCAGTGTCATGTCCAGGACAATTGGAGTGATACACACACCTTGCATTGGGATTATAGTGAGGGGAGTAAGTATTGGCCTTTCGAGGAGAATCTTCCAAGGAAATTATCTCCATCTCCAACAAGCATTGCAAAATTTGTGACATTGGCGTGCTGAATTGGATGAATTGTCTTCTACATTCTTTGTGTCGAGGTGGATTAACCTTACAAGACCTTCTTTCTTCAATTGAAGAACTATCAGTAGTAACATGTCTTTTTTTCCTTCTCTTATCCTTATCTTCCTTTCAACAAAGTCAGCTTGTTTCATCGGAGGTTGACTAATGATTTGATTCCCGACTCTGTTATCTTGAAGTTTATTGACAAAGATTCTCAGCTCTTCTTGCCCCTGGGCTAAGCTCTGGATAAGAGCCACCTGGCCATTCATCTGGATTCTCCTCTCTGCCATCTCAGCTTGCAGTTGTTCCAACTGATCATCCTCGTTGTCTTCAGGATTCTTATTTTTCATGTCCTTAGAGAGGAGTGCTTTTAACTATTCTTGCCCCGTGGACAAGTTCAAGATCATCTCTTGAAATTGAGCAATTTGAGTTTGGAGATCTTTGACAGATTGTTCGAGAGCCATTTTTGCTAAAATAAACAGCGAGAATATGAGAAACCTGCTGTGAAAACCTGTTATGCAATGATATGGTATTTAGATGCATATACAATGTTTTCAAGGACCGTAGGATTTAAATTTGTTAAAACAAACAAAAACAAAACTCTTATTAGTGAGCGTTAATATAAATTGTCCCTTGGGCTTACAATGAAAGGAAATAAGAATAAAGTACAAAGAAATAAATATACGGGACTTAGGTCTCCCATGGACGCTTCCTCTTAGTGTTGAGGTATGTGTTGAGGTTCCGTTCCTTGAGAAGTTTCTTTGTCAGCTCTAAAACTCTTTCTTGACTAGCTCTGAACTGAGTCTCAAAAGTATCCCTTTTCTCCTTCAGTTGGATCCAAGACTTCTGCAGCTCCTCTAGATCAGTAGGCATATCAGGATGGAGAATGGTGTAAGGAACATCTCCTTCAACAATAGGCTCCATAGCAACTGGTAGGACAACAGGATATGGCATCATAAGAGTCTGAGCACGAGATCGCACCCATCTGAGGTAAGGTTCCATAGGAATGGAGTATTTTGGTTCCTGAGTTTTGCTATCAACTTTGTTCACCTTTTTCCAAGGTCGTATGAACCTTTGGCGATAACCCTGAAGATTGTTGTCGTAATCAAACACAATTCCTTGAATAAGCATGTCATGAGGACCATTACTCCGAGCATAACCAAACTGACGTAGAGCTAAAGAAGGGTTATAAGTAATGCCCCATCTAATGCCAACGAGTGGCATATTAGGGAACTCTCCACAACGGTTAATGATAGTAACATTCTCCATAGATCGAGAACACCAATGAATGTCTGAATGAGAAAGTGACATGATCCTCTTAGACCACCTTAACCCTTGTTCATTCTTCATCACTGATCGAAGAAGGTGAGAAATAAACCACCTAGCCAGTAAAGGTATGCAACACATCAGAGTTCCCCTCGCCTTCGTAGTACGAGTGTGAAGAGAGTGTAAGATATCTCCAAGCAAGGTAGGCATTAGATTGTGAGTCAGAAATATTTTTATGGCGTGTACATCTATGAACTGGTCTGGATTAGGGAACAACACCAAACCATAAATCTGCAAGGCTAAGATTTCCTCAAAAGCATCATAACTCATAGCATCCAAGAACACCTGAGCTTTCTCAATCAATACCTTAGCAAGAATACCCTTAACTTCGCTTCTCGTTTCTAGAACAATGTCTGATTTCTTCAAATGTAGGGCTGCCGTAATGACTTCAGGCTTAAGTTATTTCTCTAAGCCTGTGAAGGGTCTCTGATCAAGGATAGGCAAATCCAGTAGCTTGGAGAATTCCTCCATTGTAAGTACCAGCTGATAGTCAGAGAATGTGAAGCAATGATGTTTAGGATCGAAGAACTGGAATAGGACACTCATCATGTCTTCATTAAACCCTGAAGTAACTAGATCCAATAGGTGACCATGCTTCTTGATGAATTGGGAGCTTTCGGAAACCTTAGAAACCAATTCCTTAAGCTTAGAAGGTATCCCTACAAAGTTGATCTGGATAGTGTTCCTACGAGTGGAAGCCATAACCTGCAACAAAGAACAAAGATAAATCCTTTGGTCATTGAAATGGTTAGTGAAAATGTTATGCTTATGATGTCATGATGTTATGATGTTATGTTCAATCACAAACATGTGGCACACACAAACAAGTCACACCATAGTCCTAGGTTTAGAGGCTTACATGAGGTTTAAAGGTAAGTACCCTCCCCTGAAGTTTAGTTGGTTCATCTTGTCCTACAAAAGTAACCAGGTTCTAAGGGATTTCGATATCACTGATCCTTCTCAAGGGTTGTTGTTCAGTAGGCAACTGACTTGCCAACCAAAACCTCTAAAGATTATAATCTCAATGAGCGTAGCATCGAGTATCAACCAAATTTAGTCTTCACCAAAGTCGGTTATCGCACTACTTTCTAAAGGCCAAAATGGGTTAACTAGGGTTATACAAAGTCAGTTAGTGTAATGACAACATATGGAAGCCTCAGATTATCCTCAATTTACTTAAGGAATATAATAACCGACCAAGAAGTCACACTAACATAGCCACCAGATCAACCATATTGGTATACTCCGTACAATTTCCTTGGTCTATTGCTACTTACCTAGGGAACACTAGATCCGGGTTAGGATCTTTCACACAAAATCCCAACATATAATATAAAGCAAACAAAGCAAACAATTAAGTGATCTAATTCCTAAGAGTACCCTCTTTTACTTAGTAACTCCCCAGCAGAGTCGCCAATTCTGTAACACGGTGGGAGAACTGACTTTCTATTTATGTTGCGGATAGCAAGAGTCGTCACCGACTTTTATTATATCCATATGGAAAGGGCATAAAAGAACAGGAAAGACTTATTTTAAAAGACTTGAATTCGGGGGGTAGGTAATATAAAGGGAAGGTGTAAGCACCCTTTATATCCATGGTTATCCATGGGCTCTTAGTTACTTAGCTCACTTATTCGTTTGAAAAAGGAAAGTGTAGTGTGTTTAGAAATTAGTCTAAGTACTTTGTAATGATCCTCGTATGGATGTATACAAAGCCTTGTTTTTTAAGATGTTTGAAAGAATAAGGTGTGAAAAGTATTTTTGAAATGTGAGCAAGTAACTAAGAGGTACCTACCCTAGACTAGTCTTTCATGTTCTTTTATTTTATTTCAAGGGTAAGACTGTCCATATGTAACACGGTGGGAGAACTGACTTTTAGTTATGTTGCGGATAGCAAGAGTCGCCACCGAATTTTATTTTATCCAAAAGGAAAGGACATAAAAGAACAGGAAAGACCTTAAAAATTTTTGAGTTCGGGGGTGGGTTATACAAAGGGAAGGTGTTAGCACCCTTTATATCCATGGTTATCCATGGGCTCTTAGTTACTTAGCTCACTTTAAATTGTTTTGAGAAAGGTGTAGTGTGTGATTAAAAAATTTCTAAGTACTTTATAATGATCCTCGTATGGATGTATATAAAGACTTAGTTTTGAAAATTTGTTTGAAATGTGGAGTGTAATAGAGTATTTTGAAAAGGTGAGCAATTAATTAAGAGGAACCTACCCTATATTGAGTCTTTACTGTTCTTATATGTACTTTCAATGGTAAGACTATCCCTATTATTAAGGAATAGGTAGTCATTACCTTGGATGTGATACGGGACATGTATAAGGACAATCTGAATGTAGGCAACTGCAAGGTGTCTTTAGCAATTCGTAGGGACTTATCATCTTTTATTCGAAGGGACAAGATCATATTTATCGTAGGCAACCTCGAAGGGACTTGATCTTATAAATTTGAAAGGGACTTGATGATATTTGTGAAGGGACTTTGCTTAAGACACCTTACTTGACCTTAGAAATAGGCAACATGAGAGGTAACCCAAGAAAGTGCAAGATGGCGATCAAAGATCGACTTACGTGTGTGACTGTTTATGTTCAAATATTTATCTTATTTAATTAGTTATTCTAAGTCAATTTTAATCACAAACATGTTATGCACACCCTAGAATTACTAACCATACAGTTAATATAATAAAAATAAAGCAAAAATATAAACCTAAACTATTACAAAGCTTCGGGACAATTACAATATAGTCGGAGAAATAATAATAACGATAAATAGAAGATAAATAAGCAATAATTTAAAGGTTAGTACTAATGAAATAATAATAATAATAAAAGGGTTAGTAAAAATATAAAAAAAAAGATAAAAATTTAAAAGAATATTATTTTTAAGTTAAATAAACATTTAGAGAAAAAAAATTAGAATAAAATAGAACAATTAATGATAATAATAAACAAATAATTATTATTTACATAAAAAAAATGATTAATTATTTAATTATAGTTTATAACAAAATTAAGTTAAATATTAAAGTTAATAAAAATTAGGGTTAATAAAATTAGGTTTTTTAGAAACTAGGGTTTACATTTTATTTAAGAAAAATTAGGGTTTTAATTATTAATTTAAAAATCAATTTATTTATAAGATATATACAACAATAATAATATAAATATATATGATAAAATAAAAATAAAAATAATTTGATTTTTTTGAGAAAAATAAATTGTGAAATAAAAGAATAAGTTTGTTATAAAAATAATATGATCATTTTATTTTAAGAATTTATTATTTAAGAAATTAATTAAATCAAATAAATATAATATAAACCAAAAAATAATGAAAAAAATGAGAAAATAAACATACCTGGGGCTGGGATTTGAACCCAGGCCCTAGGCTTCCCACTCACAAGACCAGCAACATCACCACCAGGCCAAGCATGCGCTGGTGTTAGCATCAGGAGTTTAATTCCTTTTATTGCACTTTCTGGGGGGATTTGAACCCAGGACCATCAACATTACACACACGCACACAAACCAACTGAGCCAACGCATACTTGTTGAAATAAAACATAAAAAATTTAATAAAAAATTTAATCAATATTTGAATTCCCAACTGGCGCCAGAACTTCATCTTCTTCCTCTGAAATTCGTAGGTTTACCTGCGAATTTTGTTATGAAATTTCCTGCAAGTTTTCCTACAAACGAAACCTACAAAATACATACTCTCACAAAAACTTACAATTTCCACAAATTGATCATGCCAACATGATCTATACAGTTCATTGGATTCAATTATGGTCTCAAACATCATTTATATGGTCTATTTCATGAAACCCTAAAAGATTGGCCGAAACCCTAGCAATGGCCATTTACGATTTAGGTCATGAATCTTCAATTTAATTATCCAGAAAGCTTGCAAACTTCATTCTAAACACAAATCAACAACCAAAATTAGTAAATGATGCATAAACAATGAAAATCGAAAATCAAAAGTTCAAGAACAATCTTGATTCGGTTACGGCTTATGATCATGCTTTTGATTTATATGATGATTGAAATATGATCAGTGAGCCTCAAGGAAGCTAAAGCAACCTTCAAAAGTTATTGAAATTGCTTGAAAGTATGAAACCGAATTTGGAATTTTCTTGAATATTTTGGACTCTTGCTCTTGTTCTTGGAGGCTGGAATTTTCGTCCCCTAGCATTGTGATTTGTTTGTGTACATATAGAGAGTTGAATTAGGTCAAGAATCTTTGGATTTATGGGCTTTGTATTGGTTGCTTGATCATGAAGATACAACTTGCTTTTTTAGTCAAAAATCACATAAATCTTTTCCTCTTTGGTCTAGCACGAATTTCAATCTTTCAATCAACTTTAAAACATGTTTATGAGCTTCTAGAATGAAAATCAAATCAAATATTTAGTTTTTCATATTTTATTTTGATTTAAAATGATTTTAAATTAATAAAATCAAAATAAATAAAATAAAATAAAAAAATCTGAATAAATGATTTTTGGTTCGTGCATGATGTCATGGTAGTGATTGGGTCATAAAAATGCAAGCCCGTGTGGAAAGAATTGGTTCTAAGATCCCATTTGCTCAATAAACCCCTAAAAAATTTCCTAACTTTGCAAAGACACACATCCCTCAATTTTAAGGCTATGAAGGTGTTCTTGGACATTTTGGAAAGCTTAAGGAGTCCTCTAACAAACCTCTTTGGTTTCATGTCAATATCCTTTACCAATCTAAAGTTATTCCCTTTGGAAGATGTTGACTTTTTGTTGACTTTTGAAATGACCTATAATGTCTTGGCTCATACCTTTCAAATGAAGCATTTTTGGGCTTGGCTTGTGAGACACAAAGTTGTAGAGAATTCAATTTCCTTCAAAATGAGCTTTGGATGGGAAATTTTTGATGAAGCATGTGAAAGTTATGGCTGGTCAAAGTTCAATTGACTTTTCCTGTGAAAACCCTAATTTAGAAACTCCTGATTCTTGATGATCTGAAATCTCCTTGATGAATCATGATCAACCCTTGATCAAATGATGAATTTTAATTCATATACTTGATGTTGGAAAAAATTCATGAAGTTTGACTTTGGTTTGACCACAGTTGACCTTAGTTTGACTTTTTAACTACTTTGATTGATTTTTGCATATCTGATCATCTGACTGAGCAAACCTTTTAGGAAAGCCTTGAAACTTGACATAGGGGCTCTTGAAGACATGTAGGATGTTATGAAGCTCAATTTAGGCCTTGGAAGTCCATTTAACCTGATGAAATCCACAACCCTAGTTTAGGATGCATTGCTTAGGAGGATACATTGTCTGAGGGGATTGTCAAACTTTCTGACTAATTGTGAACCTTGTGAACCTCTTGAGATACCTTGTGAATCTTGTGAACCTTGTGAACCTCTTGGGAAACCTTAGTACATAATGTCTTGTCTAGGTGAGGGCAAATTTTGGGGTGCAACGCCATACTATTAAGGAGTAGGTAGTCATTACCTTGGATTTATTTGAGGACAAGCGTAGGGTCATCGTATGATCAATGAAGGCAACTTAAGGGGTGTCTTTAGCAACCTGGGAGGGACTATCATCTTTTACCGAAGGGACAAGATCATTATCGTAGGCAACCTCGAAGGGACTTGATCTTATAAATTTGAAAGGGACTTGATGATATTTGTGAAGGGACTTTGCTTAAGACACCTTACTTGACCTTAGAAATAGGCAACATGAGAGGTAACCCTAGAAAGTGCAAGATGGCGATCAAAGATCGACTTACGTGTGTGACTGTTTATGTTCAAATATTTATCTTATTTAATTAGTTATTCTAAGTTAATTTTAATAACAAACATGTTATGCACACCCTAGAATTACTAACCATACAGTTAATATAATAAAAATAAAGCAAAAATATAAACCTAAACTATTACAAAGCTTCGGGACAATTACAATATAGTCGGAGAAATAATAATAACGATAAATAGAAGATAAATAAGCAATAATTTAAAGGTTAGTACTAATGAAATAATAATAATAATAAAAGGGTTAGTGAAAATATAAAAAAAGATAAAAATTTAAAAGAATATTATTTTTAAGTTAAATAAACATTTAGAAAAAAAAATTAGAATAAAATAGAACAATTAATGATAATAATAAACAAATAATAATTATTTACATAAAAAATGATTAATTATTTAATTATAGTTTATAACAAAATTAAGTTAAATATTAAAGTTAATAAAAATTAGGGTTAATAAAATTAGGTTTTTTAGAAACTAGGGTTTACATTTTATTTAAGAAAAATTAGGGTTTTAATTATTAATTTAAAAATCAATTTATTTATAAGATATATACAACAATAATAATATAAATATATATGATAAAATAAAAATAAAAATAATTTGATTTTTTTGAGAAAAATAAATTGTGAAATAAAAGAATAAGTTTGTTATAAAAATAATATGATCATTTTATTTTAAGAATTTATTATTTAAGAAATTAATTAAATCAAATAAATATAATATAAACCAAAAAATAATGAAAAAAATGAGAAAATAAACATACCTGGGGCTGGGATTCAAACCCAGGCCCTAGGCTTCCAACTCACAAGACTAGCAACATCACCACCAGGCCAAGCATGCGCTGGTGTTAACATCAGGAGTTTAATTCCTTTTATTGTTAACCTGCAAAAATCCAGAAAAATAAAGCAAAACAAAATGGCCTGGGGGGGGATTCGAACCCAGGACCATCAACATTACACACACGCACACAAACCAACTGAGCCAACGCACACTTGTTGAAATAAAACATAAACAATTTAATAAAATATTTAATCAATATTTGAATTCCCAACTGGCGCCAGAACTTCATCTTCTTCCTCTGAAATTCGTAGGTTTACCTGCGAATTTTGTTGTGAAATTTCCTGCAAGTTTTCCTGCAAACGAAACCTACAAAATACATACTCTCACAAAAACTTACAATTTCCACAAATTGATCATGCCAACATGATCTATACAGTTCATTGGATTCAATTATGGTCTCAAACATCATTTATATGGTCTATTTCATGAAACCCTAAAAGCTTGGCCGAAACCCTAGCAATGGCCATTTACGATTTAGGTCATGAATCTTCAATTTAATTAACCAGAAAGCTTGCAAACTTCATTCTAAACACAAATCAACAACCAAAATTAGTAAATGATGCATAAACAATGAA
Source organism: Lathyrus aphaca (assembly GCA_963966055.1). Classification (NCBI taxonomy): domain Eukaryota; kingdom Viridiplantae; phylum Streptophyta; class Magnoliopsida; order Fabales; family Fabaceae; genus Lathyrus; species Lathyrus aphaca. The sequence continues at coordinate 384,998,353 of OZ014522.1, read as the reverse complement.
AATCGAAAATCAAAAGTTCAAGAACAATCTTGATTCGGTTACGGCTTATGATCATGCTTTTGATTTATATGATGATTGAAATATGATCAGTGAGCCTCAAGGAAGCTAAAGCAACCTTCAAAAGTTATTGAAATTGCTTGAAAGTATGAAACCGAATTTGGAATTTTCTTGAATATTTTGGACTCTTGCTCTTGTTCTTGGAGGCTGGAATTTTCGTCCCCTAGCATTGTGATTTGTTTGTGTACATATAGAGAGTTGAATTAGGTCAAGAATCTTTGGATTTATGGGCTTTGTATTGGTTGCTTGATCTTGAAGATACAACTTGATTTTTTAGTCAAAAATCACATAAATCTTTTCCTCTTTGGTCTAGCACGAATTTCAATCTTTCAATCAACTTTAAAACATGTTTATGAGCTTCTAGAATGAAAATCAAATCAAATATTTAGTTTTTCATATTTTATTTTGATTTAAAATGATTTTAAATTAATAAAATCAAAATAAATAAAATAAAATAAAAAAATCTGAATAAATGATTTTTGGTTCGTGCATGATGTCATGGTAGTGATTGGGTCATAAAAATGCAAGCTCGTGTGGAAAGAATTGGTTCTAAGATCCCATTTGCTCAATAAACCCCTCAAAAATTTCCCAACTTTGCAAAGACACACATCCCTCAATTTTAAGGCTATGAAGGTGTTCTTGGACATTTTGGAAAGCTTAAAGAGTCCTCTAACAAACCTCTTTGGTTTCATGTCAATATCCTTTACCAATCTCAAGTTATGCCCTTTGGAAGATGTTGACTTTTTGTTGACTTTTGAAATGACCTATAATAAAGGCTCATACCTTTCAAATGAAGCATTTTTGGGCCTGGCTTGTGAGACACAAAATTGTAGAGAATTCAATTTACTTCAAAATGAGCTTTGGATGGGAAATTTTTGATGAAGCATGTGAAAGTTATGGCTGGTCAAAGTTCAATTGACTTTTCCTGTGAAAACCCTAATTTAGAAACTCCTGATTCTTGATGATCTGAAATCTCCTTGATGAATCATGATCAACCCTTGATCAAATGATGAATTTTACTTCATATACTTGATGTTGGCAAAAATTCATGAAGTTTGACTTTGGTTTGACCACAATTGACCTTAGTTAGACTTTTTAACTGCTTTGACTGATTTTTGCACATCTGATCATCTGACTGAGCAAACCTTTTGGGAAAGCCTTGAAACTTGACATAGGGGCTATTGAAGACATGTAGGATGTTATGAAGCTCAATTTAGGCCTTGGAAGTCCATTTAACCTGATGAAATCCACAACCCTAGTTTAGGATGTATTGCTTAGGAGGATGCATTGTCTGAGGGGATTGTCAAACTTTCTGACTAATTTTGAACCTTATGAACCTCTTGAGATTCCTTGTGAATCTTGTGAACCTTGTGAACCTCTTGGGACACCTTATTACACAACGTCTTGTCTAGGTGAGGGCAAATTTTGGGGTGCAACACCATACTATTAAGGAGTAGGTAGTCATTACCTTGGATTTATTTGAGGACAAGCGTAGGGTCATCGTATGATCAATGAAGGCAACTTAAGGGGTGTCTTTAGCAACCTGGGAGGGACTATCATCTTTTACCGAAGGGACAAGATCATTATCGTAGGCAACCTCGTAGGGACTTGATCTTTTAAATCTGAAGGGACTATGATGATTTTATTCTGTAGGGACTTTGCTTTTTAAGACACCCCCATTTTCGAGGGACCTGACCATTTGTTTTAAGGCAACTGAGAGGGGTAACCCTAGGATGTGCAGATGGTGATCATAAGACGATCGACTTACGTGTGTGAGTGATTATATTCAAGTGTTTATCTTTATTTTTGAATTATCTAAGTCCAATTTACTTTCAATTATGTTTTGCACTCCCTATTATTACTAACCACACAAATTAAATAAAAATAAATAAAATGCGAGAAAATAAATTCTACACTATTACACGGCTTTGGGGCAGTTACATAATAATCAAGCAGGAAAAATAAATTACATAATAAAAGGCCTATACAATTTTTCTAAACAATTTAAGTAAGGCAAAATAAATAAATAATAATTGTCGCTCCCAAAGATTTGCATTCCGGTACAAGCGTGAACGATCGGCGAAAGAGAAGGTGAAAGGAAGGTGAATAGAGTCGCCAGCTAGGCATTTTTATCCCGAAGGAAATGTAATGCTGCATAAACCTGGAAAGATATGGATAAGACGGTTGCGAACCAGAGAAACTGAGAAAGGGGGTCGGTTACAATCTGGGAAGGTATTAACACCCAGACTGTCCGTCGTACTCGACGGGACCCACACTTAAAAGATTGTGTTTAAAGGGGTAGTGTATGTGCTATCTGTGTGCAAAAGCTGGAAAAGAATATACAAGTGTCAGTGCAAAAGGTGAGTGCTCAGAGACTGAGGCTTAAAAGAATGCTGGAAGAGGGGGAATGACAAAGAGACTTTTGTTCGATAACAGTTAAGTTATGCCTACGTATCCTCGCATGCAATGAGGAAGTCAGAACACCGTAGTTCGACTCAAAGAGACTGGAAAATAAATTGACTGTGAACTGCTTGCTTGTCTATGCTCAAGTGTATGACTCGTCTGGCTCTAGTGCTAACTGTCTTGCATTAGACGGAAGAAGCAAGTTCTCGCTTGTGAGTGAAGATGATGAGAAAAGTATCCCGTAGGAGACGATTATTGTTTATTTTTTGTGTTTTCAGTCTTTTATTATTGTTTTTGGTGTTTGTCATAAGTTAATGAGCTTAAGCCTAAATCAAAGGTTTGTAAACTCATTATATCCTCCCTGATTAAGGATAATGAGAATACTTAAGTATGAGATAAGCATCTCAACTTAATTACCATGATGATGTAGGATTAAGATCATTAACCTACTTATGATTATTTAGATGTTTTTGGGTTTTTGTTTAGTGTTAAGTAATGAGTTTAAGCCATAACCAATGATTAGTGAACTCATTACACCATCCTAATAGAAGGATAATAGATGAGAACACTTAAGCTGAGGAAGATACCTCAACTTAATCCATGGTTAGGGATTAAATTCATGACAAAACAAGGCCTTTATTAAGTGGATTTTAATTAAGGGATGAGATTAAGAAATTGATTTTATGGTTTGTAAGACAACTTGAGGAGGACTTGTCTATTAAACACTAGGGTTAGTCCTTCTTAACCAATAAAGGAAGAATCAGAACCCTAATGTAAGGCCCAAGTTACAAGTTAATGTCTTAGTGATTATTATATGGATTAATTAAGAGGTTTAAACAAATTAAGGGTTTAACACTTAGGATTAAAGTTATACACTCCATCCTAAGAGAAGGATGCAGGCATAACCCTAATTCCAAAGTCCTAAAACCTTAAAGGTTTAGTCTCTAATGATGAGATGAGAAAAGAGACACAAAGAAGACTCAAAGGTAAAAACTAAGGGGGACTAATCACAACCCTAATTATTATCATGCTTGGATGTTCCTATGTTTTTTAAGGCTTGGGAAAGATCTTCAAGGAAGCCACCAATGGAAGAAGCAGAAGAAAGGAGGAAGAAGCTGAAGAAATAAGTTACTTACTTCATTGAAGAAGATAAGTAACTTAAAGAAAGAAAGTGAGAGATGAACAAAAGTGAGCAAGCCCACTCAAAGACAATCAAAAATTCAGCAAAGATGCAAATGAAAAAGATGAAGGGAGATGAGAAGTGAAGGAAAATTCACTTCTCAAATGAACTTACCACCTGAAAATGTTAGCACAATATGCATAAGGAAAGAAATGAGATGGAATGATGCATATGCAATGACAAAGATCAAAACCAGAAGCATACAAATGATGCAAATGATGCCATGACATGATGCAAAGGCATACAAAGTGAAATGAATGGTCATACAAGGATGAGATGCAAATGGGAGCATGCTTTGAAGTTTGAAAGTTCATGAACGTTAATGAAAGGAAATGAATGCAAATCATGGCAAATGAATGAAGAAATGATCAAGCATGATTTTAACATGTCTTAAGATGTATAAGATGACATATGGATGCATGAAATGTCATGGAAAGTTCATGTATGGATGCATATGCAAGATGAATGCAAATGAAGATGCAAAATTAAGGTTACATGAAAGTATGAGATGCATATGACCAAAACAGAAGCATATGACATGATAAAAATTTGAAAACACACTCAAACAAACCCTAAACCTATACTAGGTTACCATCCAAAGGGGGAGGTCAGAAGCTAAACCTAAAAGGAGTTATGAATTTCCTAAGTTTCTAGGGTTTTTTTGGGTGATCTTCAATGAAAAATGCTAAAAAAATTGAAAATGAAAGATAAATTCATGCCAAAAATATCCTTGAAACTAAATGATATGCACAAAACAATGCAAAAAGAATCATCTTCAAAATTTTCTTGGTTAGGCAGAAAAGATTTTCCCAAGTTAGGGTTCAAAAATAGGATTTAAATGACCCTTAATTCAAATAAAATTCTCAAATGATCATCAAACCTAAAAAGAAATTTGTGTGAAGAGTTTGAAAATGTTTCTAAATGCATAGGGATGATTCATGATTTTTTTGGTGATTTTTAGAAACTTAAATGGTATTTTAATTAATTAAATTCTATTAATTATTTAAAATAAACATTAAAATATTTTTAAAATACACTTTTTATGCAAAAAATAAAATAAAAATCATTTTCCTGATTAAGAAAAATATTTGGAATAAAAATGCAAAAGGAAATATTTTTGGGATTTTTCTAAGTATTTTAAAATAATTATGCAAGATAAATGAATAAAAATGAAAATAAAATGAAATAAAGGGAAAGAATCCAATCTGATGGCTGGGATTCAAAGGGAAAGTGGAGGGAATTGACTGCGCGCCAGATCCTATGGCTCACATTCAAACTGGCCTAATTATTTAATTAATTTAATTAATCAGAATTAAACCCTAAGTGAACTAATCCTGACCACCCATTCCTAAACTAATCCTGACCACACATTCCTAAACTAATCCTGATCCAAAGGCCCAGAATGCATCTGGCAAAATAAACCCTAATTAAGCCCTAATCACTTTCAGATGACCGGAACAGTGCTCTGGTCATCTTCTCCGGCGAGACCCCCACCTGACCTTGCTCAAATCATCACCCCAGGCCCCCAAAATCTCCAGAAATGATCAACTAACTATCCTAAACAATAATCTAGCATCAAAAATCATTTATCATTCATCATCATCAAGATTCGAATCAAAACATTCAAACGGCAAAAATTTCAGAACATCATGAAATGCTTAAAACTAAACCATTTTCAAAAATAAAAGCATCAGCATGATCAGTGAAGCATGAGGAATCATTTAGGAACTTAAAATTACATTTCTGGGAAAAAAAGTTCTTGATGATACCTGAGCTTGAGCTTTCTCAGTTTGAGCTATCTGGGCCTTTCCTTGGTGTCAATCAACTCCAATGGACCTCCTGAGTATGCTTTGATGCTTGGAATGAGTTTATATGGAGTGTTTTGAAGGTTTCAGTTCAGAAGTGAGTGAAATCGTGTTTTTGTTTGAGGTGGTTTCAGGTCAATGCGAGGGGTGGGAAATGATCTATGAGTGATGCTGAGTTGAATGGTGAAGTTTGTTTGAAGTTTTGATGGTTGGTTTGAAAGTTTCGAAGAGAGGAAGTTTCTTGAGGATTTTTGCAATCTGGATGTGAGAGATGATTCAGGCTTGTGTGTTGTGTGTTATGAGTTGCCTAAAGTCCACATATCATGTCTTGATAGGTCAGAAAAGTTGGTGTGGGCTATGCTGATTGGTATGGGTGATTTTGCAAAAAGTCAAGTTTGGTTGTACTTGAGGTATGGGTCATGGCAGGCTTGGTTGCAAGGGGTGTCTGGCTGTAGCTAAGTTCAAGGAGGTCCATAGGATTGAAACAATGCAGCTGGATCACTTGATGCTAGGGTTTCTATGTGTTTTGCAAATTTTCCCCCTTTGGTGTATCTTGTGATGCAAGGCATGAAATGTTGTGATTCCTTGGGAAATTCTGAGAAAAATGAGTCATGTGATGTTGTTATGATGTTTAGAAGTCAATTAGAGGTCACTTAGAAGCTTGGCAAGTGAATTTGCAAAAATCCCTCTTTGGCATGAATGTGAAAATTATGTGATTTTTGCCAACTTTGAAGGATCATAACTTGAGTTCCATAATGAATTAGAACATGTTCTTGTACTTTTTGAAAAGGGAACCTATCTACAACTTTCATGACCAACAATTTTTCATTTGAAGCATTTTTGGTTGAGAAAGAGGAGGTTGAAGAACTTTCCCAAAATGGAAAGTTTCCATTACAAGTCATTTCCATGTTTGGCAACTTTTGGTTTAGCTCAAATTTCTTCAATTTTGTGAACTTCCAAGCACTTCAATGATCAAATAAAGATCATATAACTTCAATTTGATGAAAATACACCTTTGGTTCCATTGTTGGGGGCCTCAGATGCCCTGATTTTGCTCTGACTTTCTCAAGAAGTTACCCAGTGAACAGATGACTTCCACAATGAATTTCTTCATCAAACTTGGTACACATGATCCTTATAACATTTTAAGAACATTAGAAACAAGAAAGGCCCAAAAATTTGGGGTTAAGGCCTCTGAAACCAAAACCCTAATTTTGGTCATCTGTGTAGTGAAAACCCTAGCTCTGCTTCCATGCCTTTCTCAGTTCTTGTGATTTCTTGACTTCCTTGAACTTTGAAGGATATAATATGATGATAGAACACTCATGGACCCTCTTGGAATGCTTGGAGGCCTTTGGAGTGGCTCAGATGGATCCTTGGATTGCTCAGATCACAAACCCTAGATGCAGATGAACTTGAACTATGCAGATGAAACAAATATGCAATGTGATGAGGTATGCTTATGCTTGTGCAAACATGAAAGATCACAAGCCATAGTGTGAAAATGAGTGAGGGCAAATTTGGTGTGTTTACAATAATAAATAAAGAAAATTATTCTAAATAATTAAATAAGGCAAAATAAATGGAAAAAAAACAATTAATTAGATTTTTGAAATTAGGGTTAGAAATGAAATATTAGGGTTTTAAAAGAAAATTTAAATGTATTAAGAAAAAAATGACCTAATTACTAATTATTATAAATTGATTAATTCACATAAGAGAAAAAACCTTACATATTAATAAAAAGAATGATTAGTGGAATTAAAGAAAAATTAAGATTTTTAAGAAAATTAGAGTGATTAAAAAAAATTAATCTAATTACTAATTAATCTACAAATTAATTAATTTATATAAGGAAGCTATTATTATTATTTTTATCTAAACCTCTTTATTTCATTAAATATTGCCACGCCCTAAATTTACTAACCACGTAATTAGAATAGGATCAATGGCAGGAATTTAAGGGGCGGGAATAAAATGGCAGAAAATAAAATGACAGCAAATAAAAACCTACCTATTACAACGCCTTGGGACAATTACATAATTATAATGGCAGAAAAAAGATAAATAATGATAAACAAACTCAGAGTAATAATAATAAGGCAGACAATGAATATAACAGGAATGAATGAAAATAAGAAGGTTTAGGATTACTAAGAAAATAAAATTTTTAGGTTTATGAAATTAAGGTTTAATAAAAATAATAAATAAAAAAATTTAGAAAAGTTTTTTTAGGGATATCTATAACAAAAAATAAGTTTTAAAAGTGAATAAAAATAACTCTAACATAACTAAATTATAAAATGGTTTATGAAAAAAAATATATATATATATATATATATATATATATATATATATATATATATATATATATATATATATATATATATATAAATGTTTTGTTGTTAAAAAACTATATTAAATTATTAATTTACAATAAAAAATTAATTAATTTATATAAGGAAGCTATTATTATTATTTTTATCTAAACCTCTTTATTTCATTAAATATTGCCACGCCCTAAATTTACTAACCACGTAATTAGAATAGGATCAATGGCAGGAATTTAAGGGGCGGGAATAAAATGGCAGAAAATAAAATGACAGCAAATAAAAACCTACCTATTACAACGCCTTGGGACAATTACATAATTATAATGGCAGAAAGAGATAAATAATGATAAACAAACTCAGAGTAATAATAATAAGGCAGACAGTGAATATAACAGGAATGAATGAAAATAAGAAAGTTTAGGATTACTAAGAAAATAAAATTTTTAGGTTTATGAAATTAAGGTTTAATAAAAATAATAAATAAAAAAATTTAGAAAAGTTTTTTTAGGGATATCTATAACAAAAAATAAGTTTTAAAAGTGAATAAAAATAACTCTAACATAACTAAGTTATAAAATGGTTTATGAATATATATATATATATATATATATATATATATATATATATATATATATATATATATATATATATATATATATATATATATATAAATGTTTTGTTGTTAAAAAACTATATTAAATTATTAGTTTACAATAAAAGAAATAATTAATTAATATTATGAATGGATTATGAAGATATGTAATTAAAAAAAAGTTAAGAGTTGGATTTGAACCCTCGACCCTGCCTTCATCAACCAAGCCCTTAGCCACTAGGGCACCAGCCTTGCCTTCTTTCCACTAAGAAGTGCACACACATATGAATGTACCTTGAAAATAGTTATTATATAATAAAACAAAACGTATGAAAAAAATGTTTGAGGCAAAATCGTCAAGGTTTATGAAAAAATCAGAGTACTTAGTTATTTGTGCAGATCTAGATGTATAACATAAAAAAAATATGAATAAAAAAAAGAACAACGACGTTGCTAACGCAAAAATTGCGATCATCGCAATAGAATCAAAACCGTGCAGATCTAAATTTTTAAAAAAAATACCTATAATGAACACATTTACATAATTTCAAAAAAATAAAAATAAATAGTAAAAGAAAGGATAGTAGTAGTATGAGAAACTTTATGAAAAGCTGCAAACTTAACCAATACATATCTATGTATATGCATATTTTAGAGAATACATATATGTACTATGAGAAAGATAAAACAAAAAGAATGTAATGGTTAAGGGTGATCCGCCGTTTTTGTATTTTTTACGGTCTTTTTTCTGTCTTCCACTAGTTAGTCTATATATGGACCAATTAGGGTTAATTATAATGGGCCTTAATGTTTATTTTGGAACCCAATAAAATATTAATTTAAAAAATTAAATAAATTTTAATAATTAAAATAGTTAAAATTAAAATAAAAACTAACAATTCTATTTATTTATTCTAGACCCAATATAAAAATAAACGAACTCAACAATTAAAAATTGGGCGCCAAAGTGCTCGAAAAAATAAAATGAACACATCAAAATAATCAGCACGAATTAAATGACTCAGAAAAATACAGCATTTGGTCGGATTTTGAAATAAAAATTATGACCGTTTAAGCTGCTCAGACTGATCAACATATGACCAAAAATAGTCGTAAAAATATTTTTAGCATGTCAAATTAAATCACGTGAACCGCAGATTAATATTATCGACATTTGTGAACTTAAACTTGACATTATTTTGTTCACTGATTTTAGACACATTTAAAAAATTAATTTGACCAGTCTATATGTAAATTTCGAGAAATTATTTCGGCTAATATTAAGAAAAAAAATGTCATGCTATGAAGATGATGCAAATGAATGTGAAACAAAATTCGGTTAGAGTTAAAAATAGATGGCAAATTTTGGGGTACAACACTGTCCTTGTTGACTTTGGTATGAATGACTATTGTGAGATCGGGTACGGCCTGATCCACAACGGGATGCTCATGGCTTTTGTGGAGAGATGGCACCCTGAGACGATCTCATTCCATCTACCGTATGGCGAGATCACCAATACCCTTGATGATATCTCATGTCTATTACATATACCGATCAGGGGTACCCTCTTTCGGCACAGTAGGATGATGAAAGAGGAGGCAAGATAGCTTATGGTTAAGGAGCTCGGGGATGATCCACAGGATGCGCTAGATGAGGTAGATAAGATCCGCAAGGCTTATGTGAGGTTCTCCTTCCTGATCCGTAGATTCCCTGAGGTGTTAATTGCTGCAAGACAGGCAGATGGTGATCCAACTAGGTCTAGATACACATGCAATATGCGCTGAAATGTTACTTTTTATATTTAGTTGACACACAGCTGTTTGTGGAGACGAGCTCCACATATACCGATGTAGCTTACTTCAGGTACTTTTTGGATCCCTCACGGATCCATGAGTACAACTGGGGGCGGCTATGTTGGCGTACACATATTTGAGACTCTCAGAGGGATGCCTATGGAAGACTAGGATTGTCGCAGGCAGCTGTTCACTATACATGGTAACAATCTTATACCATTCGACTTTTTTTCATTTCTTTTTCATTCTATATTCGTGATAAAGCTTGATACTGATGTTTTTCATTTTCTTTCAGGCTTGAATCTTCCAACACTTTCAGATGATATCTGGATGGGGGAGTGTGCCTGAGTACACAAATGATTGGTCGCGTGCACGATATTTCTCCCGCTCGGAGGGAACCAGAAAGTCGACCCGTACAAGGTCTATCTCGATCATATTGTTGATGAGGACATCTGATACAACATATATGAAACTCACCATCAACACGTCCATTTGATGTCATTCCACCATTCAGCAGATAGTTGGCATGTAGTTCGACCATCATTGTGTCATATCTTCCCAAGCGTGTCATGCGACAATTCAGCTATACTCAGACCATACCCAGGCACCCTGTTGTCTTCGCTCCTCTCAGCCTGATTCGTAGGCAAATAGATGTGTTATTTGCTGACTATCAGAACCACCTGGTACCAGACGAGGCTCGGGCGACCAGATCTGATAGAGACTGAAGTTGTGTAGATGGTTACATCATGTAGTACTTTACTGTCTCCCACCCCTACATGGTGTCGACTGCAGAAGGATCACTTCCCATACCAGCTTATTAGGAGATATTAGAGGAGGAGCAGTCTCAGTTGGACCACACTCAGGATGTGCTGCCTCGATGCCATGAGATAGTTACAATTGGTCGGGAAGGCATTGCAGTTGGTTTCTTCCCTGGGGGTTTTAGTGGCAGGCGTGTAGTGAATGGCATGATTCTGGTGGCAAAAGGGGTGTTTATGTACCACAGACATTGCACCAAGACGGGTGGGATCGACGACCAAGGATGCAGATTAGGCGGTCGAGAAGGCGGTAGAGACATAGGAGGCGACAATGACACGGATAGAGGAAAGCGTGCATATATTGTCTTACACACACAATAGTTACTGTAGTGTTTATTTTGATGACATTGATGTAGTGTTTTTTTATGATGTTTATGACTTATATATATATATATATATATATATATATATATATATATATATATATATATATATATATATATATATATATATATATATTATTTTATTTTATTTTATTTATGTTTGTGTGTTATTGTATATTCATATGCGACTAACAAAATTGGATTTATTTTAAAAAAAACATGTTCTGATAAGATTTCAGAGATGCGTCTATATAATTTTTTCCGCATATGCATCTCCGGGAGAATTTAGCGTAAACAAATGGTGCGTCCGGATATGTATATGCAGAAATAGGAGGCATAAAAGAAAATACACCAGATAACTAAGAGTATTATGTGATGGATTAAGAAATCACTAAAAATTAAAAAAAAGGGATAGTCTAGAGTTTTATTTTAAAGGCAAATGGAATATAATTGAATACAAGGGAAGGGATATTCAAAACCCTTACAAAAAGATAATGGGAAAGAAGTTCCCTACCAACTCCACTCTAGAGAGGGTTCATACAAAACTCTAGAAACGATGAGTTGGAATAGGGAATGTCTCCAACACAACTCCATTTCCAAACGGAAATCTTAACATTCCAACAAATATCATCTACACTATTCTTAATTTCGTTAAAAATAAAATTGTTTCTCGCCTTCCACAAAGCCCAAATGCACGCCAACCAAGTCGTTCCTCTAAACTGAGTTTTCTTATCAACCACGATCCAAGCCAAAAATAACGGTGAGACTTCTCCGTTAAACTTCTCGTAAACACCACACCATGATGAAATCAAGCTCCATACTTTGATGGCTATTTGACAAGAAAAAAGAAGATGAATAGAGTATTCTTCCATCTCATTACACAATCCACACGGGCCCGAAACCTGCACTTCTCTCTCCCGCAAAGCAACTTTAGAAGGAAATCTGTTCCAAAGCACTTTCCAACCAAACATTTTAATCCTTGAGGGAATTTTCAACTTCCAAAACTTACAAAAATCCTTTCGATCATCCTCTTGCATTAAATCCGTCCCTGCATAATCCATGAGAACATTGTAAATAGACTTAACCGAAAAGTCGTCCATGTCATTTCTCTCCCATTTGATCGTGTCTTCCGAAAATTCTGACAAACTGAGTCCAGGAACGACGGTCTGCAACCTGTTGTATAGAAAAGGATGGGCAGAATGACATTCGTCCAAAACGTAGAAATCGTTCCAATCCCAAATACCTCCCGTCCAAGAACCCATGTCCCTAATTAGTTCTGTTTTCTTGCTGTAATTTTGATATAGTAAAGGGAAAAGATTCTCTAAAGGGCCTTGCGGATTCCACGAGTCCAACTAGAATGAAGTAAAACCGCCGTTTCCCACACCGATTTGAAAACACTTCTGAATATCGAAACCGTAATCCAGAATCAAAGACCCAACCTTCCTGGTATCCTTCCACCACCTGGATGCATTTTTGTGACAATAGGAACTGTTGGACAAAAACTGAAAGAATGAACCTCCATATCTGGTTTGCAAAACTCTGCACCAGAACTCATTTTTTTCCATGCAGAACCTCCACTTCCACTTCAAAAGCAAAGCAAGATTGAACTCCTTCATGCTTTTAATTCCTAACCCGCCTCTCGCCTTGTTTTTGCACACTGCTCTCCAATTAATCCAACAGATTTTCCTCGCCCCTTCCTTCGAACCCCATAAGAAATTCCTCCTAATATTATCAATCTTCATCCACACTGCGACGGGGGCTTTATAAAACGAGGAAAAAACCGGAAGACTAGGGAGGATTGAATTAATAAGAACGACCCTACCGACCATACTCAAATTCCTCCCCTCCATCCTCTTCTTAAACTTGTTGATTAAAAAACTCCAAGCTGACCCACGACTTTGATCGATGCCAACCGGAACGCCCAGAAAAGTGAAAGTCGAAAGCTCGATCTTACATCCCAGAAAACAGGCAGCAGGATTCAAGAAATGAGGTGAAAGATTCACTCCAAACACTCTACTTTTACTGTAGTTAACCTTTAGACCAGATAGCAGCTCAAAACCTCTCAAGATTTCCTTGATACACCAAACATTCTGCAATCTCCGTCCCCCAAAATCAAGGTATCGTCTGCGAATTGAGTTATCTCCACCGAAATGTCGTCGTTTTGAAACCTCTAAAAACTCCCAAGTCAACAGCTTTATTGAAGAGTCTTGTTAAACCCTCAGTCACGATCACAAATAAGAATGGCGAAAGGGGATCGTCTTGTGTTTGAATTATATTTGAATTCATTAACATAAAACGGATTCTTATTAATTAGAAACATTATTTATTCGACTAAAGTACAAAAAAAAAAAAAACAAATCTTCGATAAAAAAATATATATATATAAAAAACAATTTAATTATATGTACTAATTAATAACACCATTGAAAAGAATATAAAAAACTCAGAATATAGATTGTATTGTAGAAACTAAGATCAATTTATTCTTATCTTGAGTCTCACTTAAACACTAACAGATTCTTTAGAATCTAAGCCAAGATTATCATTGTCATGAGAGCCACTCTCACTATCATCACCAACATTTCCAAAAAGAAGAGCAACAATTCCAACAAGTGCAGCAACAAAAGCAGCTCCAAAAGAAGTCTTAATCTGTCCAGGAACAACAGAAGCAACTGTGAAACCCAAACACAAACCAGCAGCTCTAATCCAACCATACCAAACACTGAAAACACCTTCTTTTCCCTTAGGAGCACATTCCAAAACCAAAACTCTTCCATATGCATGCAAGACTCCACTTCCAATACCTTGAATCCCTCCAAATATCAATATATGACCCCATTTCCAATGACTATTCCCAAAGTAGAATCCAAAACCAGAAGACAACATTGACAAAAGAAAACCAATGATCTTCATTTTCACAGAACTAGCCTTTATAAGTTGTTGTAGAGGGTGTAAAAGTGGAAGAGAAACCAAAGGGAAAAGGAAATAAATTAACCAGAAATAAAGCAAGTGTAATGGCTTAATACAAAGGTTACCAACTATGAAAAGAACAGCACCAGTGAAAATACACATTGTTGTAAAGGATGATAGGAAAACTCCAAAAAGCCCTCCTATTGCTTTTGGATGTTGAAATATAGAACAAGGGTAAAACAAAGATTTGTTGAATGAAACAATGGAAACTGATGTTCTATTTATAGCTGTTACAACATGTAAAACACCAACCAACCATATTAAGCCGCTGAAGATCGAAACAATCCAGAGGGTGAAGAGATTTCTATCATCAGGTTCTCTAAGCATATGATATATGAAGGAAGAGATTACAGCTGAACCTAAACAACCAAAGGAAGTAGCATAAAGAGAGAAGAAACTTGAAACTCTTAGGGTTTTGGATTTCTTAGAGGAGGAAGAAAGCATGAGAGCGAGATGGTGAGTGTGAGATGAAGATGAAACTGTGCTAGCTAAGACAATGAAAGCAATGTATGGAATGAAGATTAGGGTTGTTTTGAAGAATCCTGCTGGGAGACAGAAGAAAACTCCAATGCCAGTGGATACTGCTGTGATGAGTGTTTGGTGTTGGCTGTTAAGGTGGAAAGAGATGAAGCTGAGGATTGGAATGGCTAGGGTTAAACCTGAAGCCCATGCAATTGATGTCCATTCCAATGATGAGAAGTGCGAACCGTTTACCGTTATTGTTCGCTTTGTGAGAGTGCTGTACCTGCAATAAAATCCAAGTTTGCATGCAGATTAGGGTTAATTCACACTGCGACGACCGCAATCAGCGTCGCAGTATACGACTACTGCAACGCAACTATGACCGTTATTTAAAAGATGTAAGTGTACTTACAGATGAATTTCTTTGTCTGAACAAAGCATGCCATGGTGATCATTTTGCCATTCTTGAACAGGATCCGTAGGTAGAATCTGTAACTGACTAATAATCAAAGGAAACAGCACAGGTATAAGAACCGTTTGAACAAAGTAAGAACAAAACTCATATAGATACCATCCCCAAACCTCATATCTAGATGGTTTCTCTCCTATTGATCCCTCAAACTCATCACTACTATAACTACTCTCTCTAGATTTCACCACTTTCTTGGATTTACTATGCAACACTATTGAAGGTGCACCAGCAGCATGGTGGTCATCATTTTCAACTTCAATAGTAGTATTTGTTTGATCCATGGTGGTTAATGTATGAAAAGAAAATGAAACAAGAGATAGATATATACTAGAACGAATGGTGACAATGAAAGTGCTGTAAACGTGCAAAAAACAGCTGGGTTAACGAAACTTTCAAGGTATTGTTATTGTATTTTTCAAAGATTCTTGTAGGGTTATATTAGTGTTCTTTTTTTGTCTTATTGTGTATTTATTTATATAAGAGAATTTGCTAGTTATTATTAATATTATATGTTGTATAAGTTAGTTACTTTTTTTTAATGGAAAGTTTAGAATTTATGTATATATGTTGCCGGCGGCAGATTCATTTTGATATTACCATTGATTCACCCGCCTGGTTCATAAAGCAATAGAATTTTCCACCTTTAACTCCACCTTGATAAATAGACATTGTCTGTATCTCTGAAACCAATACTGATATTTGTGAATTTGTGAATATAAAAGCAACGACTACTATGGAGCTCAAATATATCTACAAGGCTTAATAGCTTTGTGAATTTGAAATCATGTCCAAACCAATAAAAAATAATAGTAGAGGAAATAATAGTGGCAATTAATAACTAAATAGTTTGAGGCAATTAATAACTTTTCGTGTAGAGATATCACTCGATCAACAACTTCTTCCCATTTGTCTGCACTCATCTTTTGTGCTTGGAACAACATTTACGAAGCTCTTTCTTTTTAAAAAATCTGAAAACTCTTTTCTTTCATTTCTCTATCTTTGCTACTGCATCTGTCTCTTTCTCTTTCTTCTCAATCTTCTCTCTTATTTCTTCTCTCACCTTCTCTCGTCTTTCTTTCTTCAAACCCTTTATATTCTGCTGATCTTCTGTTTTCTATTTCTTCCTTCCATTTTTACATGGTTCGACCTTTTGAGACGTTATTGACATCACCATGACAAATTTTGTTCGATTTGGAGTTTTCCACTTAGATATGATTTTTTTTCACACAGTATGATTTTGTTGCAGAATCGTTAGCTATGGAAAAAACCATTGAATCTGCAGGGGTAAAACCACTGGATCTGAAATCGAAAGTTCTTCTTTTGAGATTCTTTAACTCTCCTTTAATTATTTTAAAATTTTCCTGTAATACCTTAGATTCTTCGACTTAACCCTTTATTATTATTATTATTATTATTATTATTATTATTATTATTATTATTATTATTATTATTATATTTTGGTATTTACTCATTGTTGTTCTGATTTTTATTCACACATACGATCTATGATTTTGTTTTGTTTTGTCGTAAAATCGTTAGCTATGAGAAAAACTGTTAGAATGATGTTAATTTGGAGTAGGAGTTGGAATGATTTATTGACATTAAATGGGCAATAAATGCACACAAAGTAGAACTAATATGAAAGTGAATTTGAAAAGATTCATTTTAGTCCACAAAGGAGGGAATACAAATATTAGTAGTATATATATACCAACTTGGACAATTGGGATTGGGCCCCAATGGGCACCCAATTTTGTAAAAGGAGTGAGGACACACCCATAAGCATCTAGACGCGCGTCGTCGCCGGCCGGCCGGCTCGGTTCGGTCTAGATGAATTAATTTTTTGAACCCGAATTTAACAATAATTAATAAATTCAGTAGAAATTAAATATGTTATTTAATTATTTAGTAGAAAATTAATTAATATTTAATATTAATTAATTACGAAATGGTGACGTGTCACACTCCAAAATACCAAGTTTTAACCTAAATTTTGACTGATTCCAAATTCTGACCAATTGTGTAACCGCCACTTTGACTGGGCACGTTTTTCTCCCACGATTTTCTCCACTCACAATTATTCGATGCCTATAAATATTGGTCTTCAATTCATTTGTGGTTGCACCGAATTTTCGAATTCTCTCCTTCTCTCTTTGCTCTCTTCATCTAAATTTTTTCTTTTTCTTGACTGTTTTTTTTACCAGATATTGCGATTGGTTTTATAACCATCTGAAGGTGTAATTTCTAGATCGATTTATCAGACTGCAACTGATAAATCGTATTTCCGACGGGATATTTTATCCTGGAGACGTTGTCGCAAATTCGACTGCTTTGCATACTTTTGGCAGTACGACAAAATGTCTTAAAGAAAGTGACCTAGTACGCGACTCGTCCCGATAATTTCTCTGTGCCATTTTTATTTTTTCAAAACCTGAAACAACAATTTTAAGACGCTTTCATAACTGTCATGGCAACTGAAAAAATTATCGGTACTACTACAGCCCGCTTCTGTCTCTGACAAACCGTTTAAGTTTGAGGGATCCAATTTCAAACGTTGGCAAGCTAAGATGAAATTTTTCTTAACACTGAAAAAGGTTGCCCACGTTCTGATTGAGGATATCCCGGTTGTCCTTTCTGGATCTGCTGAACTACCTAATGGTAAGTCACTTGTGGAATCAGACGGGACTTCCAAAGCTACTAGTGGCTATATATTTAGTATATTGGAGGAGCTGTATCTTGGAAATCAAAGAAACAGACCATCCTGGCTCAATCCACAATGGAGTCTGAAATGATAGCATTAGCTACAGCTAGTGAACAAGCAAGTTGATTAAGATGCTTGCTAGTTGAGATTCCCTTATGGAAAAACCTATGCCAGTTGTGTTGATCCATTGTGATAGTACCGCGGCTATTTCAAAAGTTGAGAACCGTTATTATAATGGTAAAAGACGTCAAATTAGAAGTAAACACAGCACTGTTAGAGATTGTATATCTAAAGGAGCTGTGAGAGTGGATCATGTGCGCACTGATGAAAACTTAGCAGATCCTTTGACGAAAGGATTAGCTAGAGAGAAAGTCCATAATACATCCAAGAAGATGAGACTAATGCCTATAAAAATGATTTACTCATGATGGTAACCCGACCTAAATGACTGGAGATCCCAAGAACTAGGTTCAATGGGTAATAACAGGTTGTGAGAAATATTAAATGACCATGCAAGTGAAGCATGAATCCTGAAGTAATAAGAGGATGAGATAATAGAAACTCTTAATGAGATCTATACTCAGTATGAGGGAGTACCTAGGCTACAGGAGTACTCTTGATAGACTCACCTATGTGACTGTGGAACTGAGGCCGGTCCCTATGGAATTTCGAGGCAAAATTCCTAGAGCCTTCACTAAACTGGGATACACGTGCATGGCCATTAAAGCACGAGCTATTAGAATACACCTTACGAAAAAAGGTTGTGTGCAGGTCTGATGTTTGAGATAGAGTTCAAGACAATAGTATCACTCTTGTTGAATCAGAATCCTACTTTCTACGCTAAGGTTCAAGTCGTAGACACCTTTGTTTATGCACAATCTTAGAAACGTCTGACGTACGTCTAAAATCACTTTTTTAAATTCAATTGGGGGATTGTTGGAATGATATGTTAATTTGGAGTAGGAGTTACAATGATTTATTGACATTAAATGGGCAATAAATGCACACAAAGTAGAACTAATATGGAAGTGAATTTGAAAAGATTCATTCTAGTCCCACATAGGAGGGAATACAAATATTATTAGTGTATATATATACCAACTTGGACAATTGGGATTGGGCCCCAAGGGGCACCCAATTTTGTAAAAGGAGTGAGGACACACCCATAAGCATCTAGACACATGCGTGCGCCACCGTCGGCCGGCCGGCTCGGCTCGGCTCGGTTTGGTTCGGTTTGGTCTAGATGAATTAATTTTTTGAACCCGAATTTAACAATAATTAATTAATAAATTCGATAGAAATTATATAATGTTATTTAATTATTTAGTAGAAAATTAGTTAATATTTAATATTAATTAATTACGAAATGGTGACGTGTCACACTCCAAAATACCCAGTCTTAACCTAAATTTTGACTGACTCCAAATTTTGACCAATTGTGTAACCGCCACTTTGACTGGGCCGATTCCACTCTCTCACGTTTTTCTCCATGTTTTTCTCCCACGATTTTCTCCACTAACAATTATTCATTGCCTATAAATATTGGTCTTCAATTCATTTGTGGGTGCACCGAATTTTCGAATTCTCTCCTTCTCTCTTTGCTCTCTTCATCTAATTTTTTTCTTTTTCTTGACTGGTTTTTCTACCAGATACTGCACGGGTTTTATAACCATCTGAAGGTGTAATTTCTAGATCGATTTATCAGACTGCAACTGATAAATCGTATTTCTGAAGGGCTATTTTATCCTGGAGACGTCGTCGCAAATTCGACTGCTTTGCATACTTTTTGCAGTACGACGAAACATTTTAAAGAAAGGGACCTAGTACGCGACTCGTCCCGATAATTTCTCTGTGCCATTTTTATATTTTCAAAACCGGAAACAACAAAAGCTATTGATAAAGTTAACAGATAAAGCCACCGAATCTAAAATTGAAAGTCATTCTTTTGAGATTATTTAACTCTCCTTTAATAATTTTAAATTTTTTATATAATACCTTGATATTCTTCAACTTTACCCTTCATTATTATTATTGTTGTTATTATATTTTTGTATTTACTTATTGTTGTTTATTGACTTATTTTTCTTCTTTTCAAGTTATCAATCTATCATCTTCTTTGATTTTTTGGTCATCCCTTCTTCTCTCTGTCTACAAATGTAAAAGTTCAAGTTAATGTTGTTGATTTTAACTTTTATTTTTTTGTTTATGTATTTATTTTGAGTTTTAATTCTTAACTTTACCCATTATTATTATTATTATTATTATTATTATTATTATTATATTTTGATATTTACTGATTATTATTTACTAACTTATTTTTCTTCTTTTCAAGTTATCAATCTATCATCTTGATTCTTGGTAAAAGTCAGGGACGGATCCAAACATTGCATATTGGTGTGGCTAAACATAAAATAAAATATTAACTAAATTATATTAAAAATAAGAAATAATATTGTTTAATGCATGTAAACTCCCCAAATTTGCCCTCACTAAGTTCACACCATGGCTTGTGACCTCTCATATTTGCATTAGTTCAATCATACCACCTCATATTGCATATTTGTTTCATCTGCATAGTTCAAGTTCATCTGCATCTAGGGTTTGTGATCTGAGCAATCCAAGGATCCATCTGAGCCACTCCAAAGGCCTCAAAGCATTCCAAGAGGGTCCATGTGTGTTCTACCATCATATTATACTCCTAAAAGTTCAAGGAAGTCAAGGAATCACAAGAACTGGCAAGGCATGGAAGCAGAGCTAGGGTTTTCACTACACAAATGACCAAAATTAGGGTTTTGGTTTCAGAGGCCTCAACTCCAAAATTTTGGGCCATTCTTGTTTCTAATGTTCTTAAGATGTTATAAGGAACATATGTACCAAGTTTGATGAAGAAATTCATTGTGGAAGTCATCTATTCACTGGGTAACTTCTTGAGCAAGTTAAGTCAAAATCAGGGCATCTGAGGCCCCCAACAATGGAACCAAAGGGGTATTTTCATAAAATTGAAGTTCTATGATCTTTATTTGATCATTGAAGTGCTTGGAAGTTCACAAATTTGAAGAAAAGTGAGCAAAACCAAAAGTTGCCAAAAATGGAAATGACTTGTAATGTAAACTTTCCATTTTGGGAAAGTTTTTCAACCTCCTCTTTCTCAACCAAAAATGCTTCAAATGAAAAATTATTGGTCATGAAAGTTGTAGATTGGATCATTCCCTTTTCAAAAAGTACAAGAACAAGATCTAATTCATTTTGGAACTCAAGTTATGGCTTTCCAAAGTTGGCAAAAATCACATAATTTCATGTTTCATGCCAAAGAGGGATTTTTGCAAAACCTCTTGCCAAGCCATTTTGTGACTTCAAATTGACTTCTAAGCATCATACAAACATTATGCAATGCCTAAAAATCAGAATTGGCCCAAGAATCTCACATTTTCATGACTTGCACATCAAGAAATCCAAAAGGGGCCAAAACTTCATGAATTTGCAAAATGGTACAAAACCTCTCATCCACTTGCCACGGCTCATCAAATCTGATTCACAAACATTCCATGATCTCAGCTGAACCAGGACATGCCCAAATCCCAGCCTGCCACTTGCCCATACCTCAAGTACAACCAACCTTGACTTTTTGCATTTTCACCCATACCAATCAGCATAGCCCACACCAACGATTCTGACCTATCACAGCTTTACATACATGCCTTATGGAACTCATTTCACACAAGAACCAAGCCCGAATCCTCAGCATTGCCCTAGTTCACAAAAATCACCCCACTTACATTTTCTTTCGAAACTCCCAGCACATTTAACAAAACTTCAAACTTCTTCCACCATTCATCTTCAAATCAATCACTGATCACAAACCACCCCTCAAAACAGCCTGAAACTACCTCAAACAAAAACACGATTTTCATCACCTCTGAACTGAAACCTTCAAAACACCCCATATAAACTCCTTCCAAGCATTCCAGAGGCATAAGGGGACCAAAGGGAGTGGAAAAAGCACCAAAGAAGAGCCCAGAAAGTGCAAGTTTCGAAAGCTTCAACTCAGGTAACCTCAAGAACAAATTTTCCAGAAATGATTTTTTAAGTTCTTAGATTGTTCTCCATGCTTCACTGATCACACTGCACCTTTTGGTTTTGAAATTGATTGAGTATTAAGCATGTATGAAGTTTCAGAAAGTTTCACCATTTTTTATTTTTACTTCGAATCTTGAGATTAAGTGAAAAGAAATTGTTTTTGAGGGTGGGGTTGATCTTAGGAGAGTGAGAGGAGTCAATATGGAGCTTTAGAGCTCCAGAAATGACCTAGAGAGTGATTTGGAAATTTCTCAGGGGAGGTGTGGCCGGAGAAGATGACCGGAGGTCATTTCCGGCCACCTGAGAGTGATTAAATGCTAATTAGGGTTAGGGTTTCTTGTTTGAATCTGGGCCCTTAGATGTGTCTTTCCCGCGTGCAGTGAGTGGCTAGGATTAGATCATTAGTTTTAATTTAGGATTAAATAATTAATTAATCAGGTTTAGTGAATTTTAAATTCTGTCCCTTGGATTTGGCACGTGGTCAATGCTTTTAAACCCAGTTTCAATCTGAACCATCCATCCTGCATACTTTCCATTTATTTAATTTTTATTGCATTTTTCTTATTTTATTTTGTACGAATTTTTAAAAAATAGTAAAAAACATCAAAAAATTCTGAAATTTATTATCAAACATCGCCACTTATCATGTCACATGTGAATACAATATGTCCACTCTAATCCTATAGTGCACTCAAGCCGGGTACTTGGCTTATCTCTCAAAAACAGTATCACCCGAGCCCACCAAACAGAAAACCAGTCCAGACAGTCCAATATGATATATGATGCGGAAAATAAATACTGAAAACTGTAAATAAAGCTGTAAATAAAACTGTAAATAAACAACAGTAAAATACAACACACAACAGCAAACAGACAACACCCAAAGAAATAGGAACATGCAAGCGCTAGGAGAGACTCTCAAGGGAACCAGAGATTCTGGGTTCGATCCCCAGCAGAGTCGCCAGCTGTCGCTCCCCGGATTTCCATCCTGGTACAAACGCGAAAGTGGCACGGAAAAGAATAGAGTCGCCAGCCAGGCATTTTTATCCCGAAGGAACAGGAATGGTAATGCTGCACCAACCAGAAGAAAAGAAAAGGAAGGACACAGGTCCTGCGAACCAAAGAGACTGAGTTTGGGAGTCGGTTACGACCTGGGAAGGTATTAGCACCCCAGATCGTCCGCCGTACCCGACGGGATCCACGCTTGCAAAGAAAACTGTTTCAAAGGGTGAAGAAGTGAAAGCTGCTGCAAAGAAAAGGAACTGGAACTGGAAAAGAAACTGAGAAAGAAATGAAAAGGAAAAAATGTAGGGAAAAATAAAGATTGTGCTCGAACGGGCCCTACCCCGCTGCCTACGTACCTCATCTGGACAATGAGGATCAGAGTCGCCGTAGTTCCCCTAACTAGGGGTGGAGAAGATTGCTTGTGTCTTAAGGCTTGAACTGCCTATGCCAATGCTCAGGTGTTACAGGCTCGGACGACGAGTGCGTAACCGTCTTGCAAAATGACAAGTAGGAGCAAGTTCGTGGACGGAGCGAAGGAGATGAGAAAAGAATTCCCGAAGGAAAGACGCTTATTGTTTGTTTATGTTTTTTTATGAGTTTCTGCTTTGAAGTTTGCATAGGTAAGTGTACCTAAGTCTTAATCATTGGGATATGTACGTCTTACATCATCCCAAAATGGAATGCGCAAGAGGCACACCTATCAATGGAGGAAATCCCCAAATCTAGTCCCACGACTGAAGGCTCAGACACACTGACCTACTGGAATTTATTAAGTGTTTTTGTGATTTTTGGTTAAGAACTGTTTTTTATGCTTTTCTTTGTGAGGTAATCTCATGCTAAGACCTATCCACCGCGAGGGATAACTTACACCTCGCCCCGAAACGGAACACGTGCAAGTATCTCATAGCAAAGTCTCATGTCACATGAGAAGACTCAACCTTTATTAGAGTGGATTAAAATTAAGTTTGAACATGAGAAGAGAGAGAGAGCACCAAAAGGATCTCAAAGGTAAAGAATCTAAGGGGAACTAAAATCCTAATAGTTGTCATGCATGGATGAACCTAGGTTAGTGAGGTTTGAATTCTATCTTAGTGGAGAAGAAGGAAAGAAAAGAAGAAGAAGAAGAAGAAGAAGAAGAAGAAGAGGAGTAAGGCCTAATCCCAACAATCACAAGGTTAGAACAAGTAAGAATAATAAGAGAAGAGATGAGATTTGGAGATGTGGGAATCACATCCACACCTCTCACTTACCATAGCCCCTGAAATGGTTAGTAACACAAGCATAAAGGCAAAATAAAATGATCACAATGCCATACCAACATCATACAAACAGAAGTGAAGTCAAACACACAAATTCTCAATGCAAATGCAAGTCACAAGAATGAGAACAGAAGCACACAAGTCAATATGAGACAACATGAATCACATGGCAAAGCAAAGCAAACTTAAGAAAGATGCAAAGCAAAATAAGCAAAACACAACCTCAAGGCATAAGACCAGAACAATATCCAAGTTAAACAAGTGCTTAAGAAGCAAGAGAGATGAAGAGAAGAGAAGCACAAAGCTAAGCAACCACATTATGGGAAGGAAGAAGCAAAGAAATGAGGTGGATGCACAAAAGAAAGAAAGAACTTCAAAGGTAAACCAAACACAAGATTTCCAAAACACAAACCCTAAACCAAGACCAGAAAGGTATCAATACCTTAAAGAGACCCCAAATGAGATGAAGAAGTTGGCACAAGTGCCCTTCTAAGCTAAGGAGAGGACTTATGATCAAAAAGAAGCAAAATGGGACAAGTTAAGAACCAAAATTCAAATCAAATCAACAATGCACCCAAAAATTCCACAACCTTGGACAAAAGATCTTCAATCATGATATAACAACATGCCAAAAGGGTAGGAAGAAATTCAGAAGCTATGCAAGTCAAAAGAGGGCTCAAACATCAAATAGGGTTAAGAAACTTCCTTCATAAGTCAAAGGCCAAAACCAAATAAACAAATTTCTAAAAATCAGGGCAAAAATCACACATGAACTACATTTTCTTATGAATCCAGAGCAAAAAGAACCAACAAGAAATTCAAAATGAGGATCAATGTGGAAAATGGACAAGACACCTTGCTCAAAAAAGAATTAAAATGAATTAATTAAATGGGGGAATTAATTTACACGTGTCAACATGAAATAAATGGAAAATAAAAATATGAAAAATTAAAGAAAACTCAAAGTAACATCCATGAATTATTTCATAATTTTTGGACACTTAGAACTATTTTAAAAAATTAAAAAAGCAAAAATGATATAAAAAGAAATAAAAGAAAAAGAAATAAAATGAGAAAAGGCTGGGAGGTGTGAAGAGTAAAGGAAAACAGTTAAAAAGAATTGGGCTCAAGCAGAAGGGGGTGCGGATAGTGGTCTAAGCCCACTGGGTCTACGCTAGTTCACAATATATGGGGTGGAAATTCAGAGGAAAATAAGGAAAAACACAAGCCATAGGATCAAGGGGACGCATCCTGTAAGGCAGCTCATTAATTGATGTGTCAAAATGATTGGACCAGAGTGAAGGAGTATGTTAGCTAACATGGGGTGCGTAACAAAAAGAATAATCAGAATGAAAATATAAAATGAAAAACACGTGAGAGGGAGCCTCCTCATTAATTGAGGTGTCCCAATCTCATGCGTCTAGATAAAATGATCTGATGGTGCTGGACTTATCTTCAACCTCTGAAAACCCTAACACACACGCCCAGAATCCGGTGACCGGAGCTAGGGCTCCGGCACCGGAAAATGCCTAACATGAACAGATCTCAATAATAATGCACAAAAAACACCAGATCACATAATCAAGCTATCCTGAGTTCAAAAATGGCAATGAAAATCTCAATGGATCAAAGGATTTACGGGATCGAAGACAAACAGTTTGAACCATGAAAATTCAAATTCACATACCAAGCTCAATAATGCACCAAATTCGAATCTAAAATAAGCAGAATGATCAGCACAAACAGAAGATCACAAAGCACACGTCCATTTTCATTTCTAGATCTAAGAATTTTGAACTCACCTGAACTTGCAGATCTTGAAATAGCTTATGATAAGCCAAGAAAATGCTGCCAATCCACTCCAAATGCACTCTAGTTGCAAAATAAATGCAACTAGAGCCTTGAAACTTGCTGGATCTAAGAGTTTGAGGCTTGCTGCCCTGAAATGGAAAGATGATGAATCTTGAGAAATAGCTTGCACAATGGATGGATTTGTGATCCTGAGCTCTCAAGGATGAAGGATCTGTGGTTGGTTTGTGAAGAGAGCAAGTGTGTGAAGAGATTCGAAAGAATTTGCAAACTGAGCCAAAACTTGAGAGTGATGAAATGAGAGAGAGTTGGATCCTTCTAAAACCCTAATTTGTTTATAAATGAGGTCATGAACCAATGCTGAAAGAATGAGGTTTTTTGCACGTGAGAAGAGAGAGTGTGAGAGATTTTGCAAAATTGGCAAGTTTGTGGTGAGAGCATGAAACACTTGTGCATTGCCTTGCTTCTTGCCCATGTGCATTCACAATCTGACCCTTGATTTCAAACCAAAAATATCTTGGCCATTGGATGAGAGTGTCACACAATTTTCATGAACATGCACTTTTTGCACTTAGGGAATGAAATTCTCATTATGCACGAATTTGGTGTAATTCTTGGAGCAAAATGACCTATTTGCATTGAATTGTAATATTGGAACACTATCTTCTTAACCATGAAGGCTATGAAAAAGTACTTGTACTTTTTGAAAATAGGAGGCTTTAATCTCCAACTTTCATGTTTTACTTTGGTCCATTTGAAGATTTTTTCACCAAGTTATGATCACTTGAAATTTAGGACAAAAACTTGCTAAAAATGGCATTTTCCATAACCAACTTTACACCAATTTTGCAAAACACCTCAAAACCTCATGATTCTTGATATTTGAACTTTCCAAACCTCTTTTAACATTATAAGAACATCCCTTGGCTAGAAAAATGAGGTTGGACCCCTTGAAATCTCACAGTTGACTTTTCTAAGGCACAATTGACCAGTTTCTTCATTTACAAGCAACTGAAGAAATGCTTGACTTCCACAAGGAATTTTCTCACCAAAATTCATCCCTAGGATCCTCTTAACATGTAAAAGACTTTGCCCAAATGAAATGGCCAAAGTTTTGAGGTTTTCATGCTTGAAACTCAAACCCTAATTTGGGACCATTGTGTATGAGCTTTGCCCTAGCCTGGAATCCCTGATGATCTTCCAACCTTCTGAGCTTTTGTAAATGAACTTGAACTTGTAAATGCAATGTAGACTCCTCATAGGACTTGTACAAATCCATTGGGCCCCTTGTCATAGCTTGGTGATGCTTCAAGAACCTCCACAGATGATCATGTGCTTAATGCTAGATCATGAGAAATGTTATGCCTCATCTTTCCATGCTAGGATGCCAAGAATATGATATATTCATGATGAGTATGATATGATATGATGCTTAAAATGAAGAGGGCAAATTTGGGGTGTTACAGCTGCCCCTATTCAAACAACTGTTAATCTGAAAAGGATGGTAGCGCGGGCTATCGATCATTCAAGATAAACTGTGGTTGAATACCAAGAAGACCAGAAATTTGCACTCTGACGAAGAATGCAAAAACTGGGAAATAAACCCAACCAAATGACGCTTTGGCGACTGAAGCAAAGAGAAAACAGACGAGCTCCTTCTAAGTTGAAACTGTTATCTGGAATCAAAAAACTTTGATAGACGAGTCTTCTTCGAACAATCCTGTTACGCCAGGAACTGGACATACGAGCCCTCATACACTTTGCAAAACATATGACTCGAGACAGACGAATCTCCTTCGGATAAACCTGTTACACCAGGACCAGTGATGCACTTAAGTTTGTGGGATAGACATGCATAATTAAGGTAGACGAACCTTTTTCATATATTATCCGTGGATATATGATATAAGACAGACGAGCCTTCTTCGAGCAAACCTGTTACGCCAGGTGCAACATCCATAAGTGGTGCCTGAGACAGACGAGCCTTCTTCGGATAATCTTGTTACACCAGGACCGGTAACCATTTTGACATTTATTCCCACAGTCAGGATTTTAAACCTCTTCAATACAGACGAGTAATGGATGATCATCAAGATAACACAGACGAGTGCCACAAGTCAATGATACAGACGAAAATCAGACAATAATCTAAAAAAACACAGACGAGCGCTTCAGGCGATGATACAGACGAATATCAGCTGCTGGTACAGACGAATACCAGAAACCCAACACGAACGAGCATTTGGAGTAGCAACACAGACGAGTACCAAGATAGTCAGCAAATCCACACATACAGATACAAACTAACACAGACGAGTGTTAGGGATGATACAGACGAGTATCCAAACAATGCAGACAAGCTTCCAACAGATAATAAACACAGACGAGTGCCGGAGAATGCAGACGAGCAACCATAAATATTAAACACAGACGAGTGTCGGAAAGTGCAGACGAGCAACATCAAATATCAAATATCAAACACAGACGAGCGTTGGGAAATGCAGACGAGCAATCCACAAATATCAAATCAAAACACAGACGAGCGTTGGGAAATGCAGACGAGCAATCCACAAATATCAAATCAAAACACAGACGAGTGCTGGGAAATGCAGACGAGCAATCCAAAAATATCAAATCAAAACACAGACGAGTGCTGGGAAATGCAGACGAGCAATAAATAATACCACCATGGGTAACTGTTGGGGAAAGCAAACGAGCAATACCAAAGTGACAACACAGACGAGTGTTGAGAAATGCAGACGAGCAGCAATAAAGTATGAACACAGACGAGTGCTGGAGAATGTTTCCCTACTGGTTGGGAATTCCTCAAATATCCACTATTGGTGACAAGAGTTCAGCCAAGTAAACTCTGTGGGGAATGGGCCTCCCACTGCTTGCTGGGTATACTCCACCAGGGAAGATAAACTGCTTGGGCTACCTGCCAAGACTTAGCTGGGGAAAATTCTGCTTGGGGGAATGTGACGCCATCCTGCAACCTGCAACAACAGAAAACACAAGTGTGCCCCGGGGACTTGCATGGTATGATCTGTTCATCCATCGTCACCCGACACTCAAAGAGGATTCAAATGTTTCCATGCAATGTTATCTCTCTTTCAAATTATCACCATGTTTTAAATGCAATGCTATTTTTTTGCCAAAAATTCAGGACATTTTGCAAACAAAAATAAACACAACACAACTTTTTGACTGAATATTCTTTTTATTGAACGGCCTCTGAATAGGCAAAGATTTTACATCAGGAAGCAACCACCTGGAAAGAGGTAGCCACCATAAAATTGAGAAAAAAAACTATCCTAATGGAAATGGGCACGACATCCCAATGAGTTCCCTTTCTGCTATGACCAGCATGTCTTCAAAACTCTCCATTCTTGCCTTTGCTTTCTGAGAAGATGAGGGGACTGATTCCTATCCTTCTGATATTGTCAGGTTGTACGAAACGATGATTTGGTTCAGATTACTCGAATCGCAGTTGTTCGCTTATTCCCTTGTTTTGCATGGATCACCCTTTCGGGTTTTCAATCCACCGGGATACCCTTTTTTGCCTGAGCTGTCCGATGTGGCTTTTTAACTCAGCGGGTGTACATTTTTTTATTTATTTTCCCTAACTTTTTCCCGAGCTTTTTATTCTGTTTTTAGCTCGCCGGGATGCCCTTTTCTTGCCTGGACTTTAATTCTATTTTTGTGTCCAGCGGGTCTTTTTATGCGAAGTATTTTTTAACTGCGTCCGAGTTAACAGGGGATTGGAAATCTTCTCCATCCATAGTGGTGAGCATCAGTGCTCCGCCCGAGAAGAATTTCTTCACTATGTATGGTCCTTCGTAGTTTGGGGTCCACTTGCCCCTGTGATCTGAACCTGGAGGAACAATCCTCTTCAGCACAAGCTCTCCCACCTGATACTCCCGAGTACGTACTCGTTGGTCGAATGCTCGCTTCATTCTCCTCTGATAAAGCTGACCATGACAGATAGCCGCTAATCTCTTTTCCTCAATTAGACATAGCTGATTGTAACGAGCACGCACCCATTCAGCCTCATCAAGCTTCACATCCATCATCATACGCAATGAAGGAATCTCAACTTCAACAGGCAAGACTGCCTCCATACCATATACCAGTGAGAAGGGAGTTGCCTTAGTTGACGTCCTGACTGACGTTCGGTACCCATGCAACGCAAATGGTAACATCTCATGCCAATATTTGTAAGTGACAACCATTTTTTGCACAATCTTCTTGATATTCTTGTTTGCTGCCTCTACCGCACCATTCATCTTTGGTTGGTAAGGAGAAGAATTGTGATGCTGAATCTTGAAGTCCCGACATAATTCTGCCATCATCTTGTTGTTTAAGTTAGAACCATTGTCAGTAATGATCCTTTCGGGCACTCCGTATCTGCAAATGATGTCTCTTTTCAAAAATCTGGCAACCACTTGACGAGTGACATTGGCATAAGATGCTGCTTCAACCCATTTAGTGAAGTAATCAATCGCGACCAAGATGAAGCGATGACCATTTGAATCAGTGGGCTCTATTTTCCCGATCATGTCAATGCCCCACATAGAAAAGGGCCAAGGAGATGACATGACGTTGAGCGGGCTAGGAGGAATATGCACCTTGTCTGCATAAATCTGGCACTTGTGGCATTTGAGGGTGTACGAACAACAGTCTGCATCCATTGTCATCCAGTAATACCCCGATCTCAGCAATTTCTTAGCCATAGCATGCCCTCCTGCATGAGTACCGAAAGATCCCTCGTGGACTTCCTGCATTAACAGGCTTGCTTCGTGTCTATCCACGCATCTGAGCAAGACCATGTCAAAGTTTCTCTTGTACAAAACCCCGTCTGTATTCAAGAAGAAGCTAGAAGCAAGTCGCCTTAAGGTCTTCTTGTCATCGGATGATGTCCCAGTTGGGTATTCTTGCTTTTCCAAGAATAGCTTGATATCAAAATACCAAGGTTTCTCATCAGACATTGCGTCTACAGAGAAAGCATGAGCTGGTGCGTCAAGCCTGGAAATGTCAATTCTGGGCACATAATTCCAACACAAGACTTTGATAGACAAAGAAAGAGTAGCCAATGCATCGGCAAATTGATTTTCATCACGTGGTATGTACCGAAGCTTAACTGTCGTGAAGAACGTCAACAGTTTTCTGGCATAATCCCTGTAAGGAATTAGATGCTCTTGATGTGTATACCACTTGCCGGTAACCTGGTTAATAACGAGGGCTGAATCTCCGAATATATTGAGGGTCTTAATCCGAAGATTAATAGCCTCCTCTATTCCCATTATGCATGCCTCGTATTCCGCTTCATTGTTGGTGCAGCCAAAAGTAATTCTGGCAGCGAAGGGAAAGTGAACACCTTCAGGAGTAATAAGAACAGCACCAACTCCACGTCCATTGATATTGACTGCCCCATCAAACATCAACTTCCATTTGGATTCAGGGTCTGGCCCCTCCTCCGGAAGTGGTTCCTCGCAATCGTTTGCTTTGAGGTACATGATATCCTCATCAGGGAAATCAAACTTCATTGGCTGATAATCATCTTCAAGAGGTTGCTGTGCAAGGTAATCTGACAATACACTTCCTTTGATGGCTTTCTGAGAAGTATACTGTATGTCATACTCTATTAAGATCATTTTCCACCTAGCAACCCTTCCGGTTAACGCTGGTTTCTCAAAGATATACTTGACATGATCCATTTTGGAAATTAGCAGTGTGGTATGAGTCAACATGTACTGTCTCAGTCGGCGAGCAGCCCATACCAAAGCGCAGCAAGTTTTCTCGAGCAGTGAGTAACGGGATTCACAGTCGGTAAACTTTTTGCTAAGGTAATAAATAGCCTACTCTTTTCGACCAGACTCGTCATGTTGGCCTAGAACACACCCCATTGACCCTTCTAGCACAGTCAAGTACATGATTAAAGGTCTTCCTTCAACTGGAGGCATAATAATTGGAGGTGTCTGCAAATATTCTTTTATCTTGTCAAAAGCTTTTTGCCAGTCCTCATTCCACCTGACCGTTTGCTCTTTTCTTAGCAATTTGAATATTGGTTCACGTGGCAGTTAGATGAGATATGAACCGTGAAATGTAGTTCAACCTCCCTAAAAACCCGCACACTTCTTTTTCTGTTCTCGGTGCAGGCATATCTTGAATTGCTTTTACTTTTGCAGGATCTACCTCAATTCCTTTCTGACTAACAATGAAACCCAGCAGTTTCCCGGAACGCACTCCAAAAGTGCACTTGTTTGGATTCAACCTTAGCTTGTATTTTATCAATCTATCAAACAACTACTTGAGATTGACCAGATGTTCTTCCTCGTCTCGGGGCTTAGCAATCATATCGTCCACATAACACTCTATCTCCTTGTGTATCATGTCGTGGAACAATGTGACCATAGCCCACTGATAAGTTGCCCCGACATTCTTCAAACCAAAGTGCATGACCTTATAGCAGAATGTACCCCACGGGGTAATGAACGTTGTTTTCTCCATGTCTTCCGGTGCCATCTTAATCTGATTATATCCGGAGAAGCCATCCATGAAGGAAAATACCGAGAATTGAGCAGTATTATCTACCAGCACATCAATGTGAGGTAACAGAAAGTCATCTTTTGGGCTTGCTCTATTTAAATCCCGGTAGTCAATGCACATCTGGACTTTGCCATCCTTCTTCGGTACAGGTACAATGTTAGCCACCCAAGGTGGGTAACTAGTTACGGCAAGGAAACCGGCATCCCATTGCTTCTGAACTTCCTCCTTGATCTTCATCGCCACGTCAGGACGCGTTCTTCTCAACTTTTGTTTCATAGGAAGACAGTCTTCTCTCAATGGTAGCTTATGCACAACAATGTCGGTATCCAACCCTGGCATATCTTGATACGACCAGGCAAAGATATCCACATACTGACGCAGCATACCAATCAACTCTTTCTTTATTTCGGCCTGCAGACTGGCCCCAATATTGATCTCTTTCTTCACATCTTCAGTGCCGATGTTGATGATCTCAATTTCTTCCTGGTGACGTTGAATAATCCATTCCTCTTGTTTCAACAATCTGACCAATTCTTCAGGGAGTTCACAGTCTTCCTCAACCCCTTCATCAGCTTGGTAGATAGGATTGTCAAAGTCATGCGTGGTCATAGCAGGAACGTTATCAATGGAATCCGAATGATCAACACTGCACAGATGATGTGCTCATTTCAGAATCTGTTTATTTTTAAAAGAGACGCAAACACAAAAAACAAAAAGGAAAAACACATTGCCATTTTTATATTTTTTGTGAAAAATTTTAAAACAAAAGAAAGAGAACACAATTTGTCTGAAAATGTCCTTTATTCCATGGTAAAATAGATGCATACAAAACATGGTGGCCCATACAATGGATCCTAGCATCTTGGGCAGAATGCAGGATTTGACAATGCAGCATGATAAGAAAAGGAAACAAATAAATTACTCTGAGTGCCAGGTAACTTGGACGATGTCTTCAGCAGACCAGTTCTTTAGCTCCTCTCCGGGCGCACACAGATGAATCCAGTTGTCCCAGTCACCATCACTATCTCCCTCTTCATTAGTTGCACAGATATGGTTGCGGTCGAGCATCCCAGCGCTTGTAAAAGTAATGGCTTTACCACTTGAAGACCAATCAGATCCACTAGGCTGATAACCCAAACCAAACGTGTCGTCTTTCTTCTCTAATTCCAGCAATTTGCCCCAGCCTTGGGCACTTCCTGACTGAACCACTTCCTTTGCCTGCTTATAGGAATGAATGGAGGTACCTTCTCTCTCATTGCTTCTCTCCACAGGAGTTAAAATGCTGACATTAACTGCATCGAAGGCCTGACACAGAGTCTCATGGATCTCTCCGTCCATCTCCACATATTTGAAAGTTGATAAATGGCTCACAAAGATGTCTTCCTCTCTGCACACTATGATTATTTGGCCATCAACCAAATATTTGAGCTTTTGATGCAGAGTGGATGTTACGGCTCCGGTCGCATGAATCCATGGGCGTCCCAACAAGCAGCTGCATGCGGGCTGAATGTCCATGACGTAGAAGGTGCTTTTGAATACTTGAGACCCTATTTTCACAGGTAACTCAACTTCTCCAAACACTGACCTTCTGGACCCATCAAAAGCTTTGACTATCAAATCACTGGGTCTTAAGACGATACCATCAACATTGAGCTTTATTAATGCTTTCTTCGGAAGTACATTAAGAGAAGAGCCTGTGTCAACAAGGACATGCGACAACATAGCACCCTTGCACTCCATAGTAATATGCAGTGCTTTGTTATGGTTACGGCCCTCTGACGTAAGGCCTCTGTCTGTAAAGCCCAGCCCGTGGCTTGCATTCACACTGCCCACTACAGCTTCCAGTTGATTAACAGTTATTTCTTGAGGAACATACGCCATCTGCAACACTTTCAACAAGGCTTCTCTATGTGCAGGAGAACACATCAGCAAAGACAGAATGGATATTTTGGATGGCGTCTGGTTCAACTGTTCGACCACCTTATAATCACTCTTTTTAATTATGCGCATAAATTCCTCCACTTCTTTCTCAAAGGTACCCTGTCCAGCAGCAGGAGTTATTATTTCTTCAGTTGTTGTTTGCTTTCCTTTAGCCTTTGTCGGAGCCTCAGCCTCAGGATCTCCTCTCAGGACTGGGGGAGCAAATAGACGACCGCTTCTCGTAAAACCTCCAACCCCTCTGACGTTCACTACAGTCGGGTCAACAGCTACTGAATTACTCTCAATCTTCTGTCCTTCCACGTACACATCTGAGCCGTAATGCCATGGAATGGCTTTATCATCTGTATAAGGAACAGGCCCAGGCACAGTGATAGTCATAGGACTGACTTCAGGAGCATAAATGGTCACAGGTTCTCTTCTAGCAGGCATCTCAGCTGGATCATAGAAAATGGTTATAGTGGACACATCATCAACTTCATTACCAACTTTGTCAAACTGCAAAGACCCTTCATCAATCAGATTTCGCAACCCCATCTTCAGGTCTTCACAACCATTCACTGAATTCACACACTTCTCACAATCAGAACTGCATCCCGGAAACACTTTTCCTTTCAACAGCCTCTCTTTTACTACCAACAACGGAGTCTTCACTTCTTCTATACTCAGAATCAGACTTAACTTCTCACCACCTTCAACAACATTTATTCTAGCCCCTCCATGGTTCGGAATAGGGTTTGAATTAACATTTGGCGGTGGTGCAAAGTTAATCGCCTTGGAGTCGATCAGATCTTGAACTTTATGCTGTAGCGCCCTGCACTTCTCAGTTGAGTGCCCGGGTGCCCCTGAATGGAATGCGCATCTAGCATTGACATTGTACCCCACTGGAAGCTCTCCAGGTGGTGGTGGTGCCAAAGTCCTCAGTTGTATCAAATTCAGGTCTAGCAATCTCGGTAGCAATGCAGTATATGTCATGGGAATTGCCTCAAGCACCCTATTAGCCTGGCGAGTCTGCCTTGGCTGATAAGGTCTTTGTTGATAGTTGTTACGTTGTGGCTGTTGTTGTTGTTGTTGTTGTTGAGGTTGTACCTGCTGCACCGGATTGGCAGGGATTGTGACGGCTGCCACTTGCTCATATGATCTTCTATATCCTCGGCCCCGTCCTCGGCCAAACACAGCATTGGTTTCACCTTCCCTCCTTCTCGGGGGTCCGCTAAAAGCTTTTCTTACTCCACTAGAACTGCTTGCACTCGTATCCTGAATCTTTCCCATCTTTAACAAAGTCTCGACCCTTTCTCCAGCAATTACTATATCATTGAACTTGGTAGCCGAACAAGACGCCAATCTTTAAATAAACACACCTTGCAATGTCCCCATGAACATATCAACCATCTCATTCTCCAATAGTGGTGGTTGCACTCTGGCAGCGAGCTGACGCCACCTTTGAGCATATTCTTTAAACCCCTCCTTAGCAGTTTGAGACATATTTTGCAATTGAGTGCGATTTGGAGCCATGTCCAAATTGTATTGGTATTGCCTCACGAAAGCCTCTGCCAGGTCCTTCCAGCTCTTAATGCTGGCTCTACTTAGCTTCATATACCATTCCAAGGAGGCCCCAACCAGGCTGTCCTGGAAATAGTACATCCATAGCTTTTCATCATCAGTGTGGGCAGCAATCCTTCCTACAAAGGACTGAAGGTGAGTCTTTGGACACGCTGTGCCGTTGTATTTCTCAAAAGTTGGGACCTTGAACTTGTAAGGGATTCTAACCCCTGGAACCAAGCCCAAGTCAGTAATGTCGAACCCCAAAGAGTTCTGAGATTGAATAGCCCTGATCTGTTCTGCCATCTCCTCAAATTTCCTGTTCATTTCAGCCCCTTGGCCTTCAGTCTCGTCCAGCAAAGTGAACTGTTCGTCCTGACCATCCATCTGTACATTGTTCAGTCCATCATTGATAATGGTAACCCTTGGCTGTGTTACAGGGATTTCAACTTGACGGGCGCCCGTACCGTTACGATTACCTCCATCAGCAGTACCGTTGTTCCTGGCTTGACTATTTTCAACCAACTCACGCAGACGTTCCTGATTCTGACCCATTCCTGCAATAAGGGTCATAAAATTGTCCATCCTCAGTCTCAAGTCAGCTAAATCAGCCTGCATTTGATCCATGACTCTTTCTCTGTTAACTCTTGTGGGATATCTGTGTATGACTGGCTGTTCTCGAACTTTCTTGGGAGCTATAGTGCCTGAAACAGAAAAGACATTAGGAACTGTTGGCCATACCTGCAAAACAAGAAAACATGTGATATGTATGCAGTGCAGTTGTTTACGTTTTCAATCACAGGTCATTCAGGCCCCGGTTCCGGTATTTAGCAAAGAAAACCAGATGGATGTTGATCCTCGACTTTCAGAAATCTTCGCATGGAAACCACATTCAAACCATAACAGCAGGCACAGAAAAAAAAATGGTGAACTGAAAAACTTCATAACATAAATCAGCCTATCAGGCAAAAAATAATAGAATTCCCCGTAGGGTACAAGTTTCTAAGAAGAAAAACAAACAACCAGGATTCCTACAACATATCTGTAGGTAATCCAAATACAAGTGAAACAAACTAAAAAGCATGACCACTGCCTGAGGACCCTGAACCTCCCTCACTAAGCCCCAACTCGGACCTAGCCTTCTTGACTCCAACCATCAACTTGAGGTCTTCAATCTCTTTAAGTGCTGCTTCTAAGGCTTGCTGACTATCTGCTAACTATTGAGTCTTCTCCCTTCGAATCTGGTGGGCTTGTTCCACTTCTTCCTTCTTGAAAGTCATTTGTACTTCGAAAAATTCTTCTTTTTCTTTGTAGCTCTTCAGCTCTTGCTCTCTTTGTCCCTGCAACCAGACAATAGACTGACGAGCTTCCTTGAGAGTCTTCGAATTCTTCTTTCGTTCTGCTTCTCTTTTGGATTCCATCAGACCTAGTCTTTGAAAATGGGCTTCTTTTCCAGCAAACTCTTTCTCCTTAGCCTCCAAGGTGGTCTGCATCTTCAGCAATTTCTCTTTAGCTTCATTCTTGGCCCGGTTGGCAAGATGGTACAGATTAACTATTTCAGTGTTCTCCACCCTGACTTCATGCAGCTGGGCTTCCAACTTCTTGAACTCTTCTAAAGACACAGTATCATTAGACTCAGCAGTTGGAGGAACTGGAGGTGAGAATGGTAGCAATACCCTTCTGGCTCTGTCTTTCAACCAAGCCTCATACTCCGGGAAGGTTTGATTGTTGAACTTTCCAAAGCTAGCTATCCCTTCTCCCTTAATGCACTTCCAAGCTCCAACAACTTTCCTCACCAAAGGC
The DNA here is from genome assembly GCA_963966055.1 of Lathyrus aphaca. NCBI lineage: Eukaryota > Viridiplantae > Streptophyta > Magnoliopsida > Fabales > Fabaceae > Lathyrus > Lathyrus aphaca. The sequence goes on along the minus strand of OZ014522.1, from coordinate 384,960,464 downwards.
ATATTGTCCTTTACTGGGAAGTAGAAAATAGGGGTCAGCTTCAATTATTCTGGTACCTCTCTCAAGGCGTATCCCAACTGTCTTCTTAACAAGATTGGATTGTAATTGATCCCTCCAGTCACTCCCAATAAAGGTACACTAAGATAACTCCCACAGCTAGTGATGAAACGTGCTCCTTGAAGCCTCTGAGTAACCCACCTGACATCCTTGGCAAGCAACTTTTCCAGCTTCTGAGCCCATACCAAGGTATGATCACTAAACACTCCAGTACTAGGCAGATGCCTCATGAACCACATATGAAATAAAGGAGCGCAGCAACGAACTAAACCTCCCCTTTTCTTCTCAGTCTTGTAGTGCACCGAGTAATACAAATCTCCGAGCAGCGTAGGCACAGGATTTTTCAGCAAGAAGAGATGTATGGCATTCATGTCTATGAACTTCTCCATATCTGCAAACAAAATAATGCCATAGATAGAAAGAGCCAAGATAGCACAGACAGAATCCCACTCCTCCTCAACAGCCAACTCTTCCACCTTCTTTACTAAAGCCTCTAAAGAAAACCCAGGTACACCTCCTTTAATGATAGTCATAGAATTCACAACAGAAGTGCTCAAATAAAGAGCCTTGGCAATAGCCTCAGGTGCAGGTCTACTCATCTCAGCATTGAATGGAATCTGGTCTCGAACAGGAACTCCCAAGATCAAAGCATACTCCTCCAGCAAAGGACCCAACTGAAAATCGGGAAAAGTGAAACAACGAAGTTGAGGATCATAGTACTGAAGCAGGGTGTGAATGGCACTTCTCGCAGAAGGATCTAACTCTACCACCACATCCAGAATACTCCCATAAGACTTCCTGAACCTCTCTACATGATTGGGTGTGATCAGCTTCACCATCTTCTTTAACAGGCCAACCTTAGTGTCAAAAAACTTGAAATGAATATTCTGCTTGCGGGGATCTTCCATCTCTGAACAAGATACCAGAACCGGAAGCAAAGATATGAACCTGTGAATGAAAACAAAACATGATTAATGATGACATGATGCAATGCAAATGCAAAGACATATGATCAATCTGGGACTGTCTGGAATCTGGGTGCCAAGGCCAAGTGATCAGAAACCCAAATCCTCTGGATAACAACCCACAAATACTCAGATAATCTCAGATAACCCAATCAAGAACCAGATAAACTCAAGAACTCCGGAACCAAAGTAACCGTATCAGAACATGAAACTGTACTGGTAACAAGGGTATGATGGAGTCAAGGGTTCCTGCAAACCTGTAAACCCATCCCCAATCTCACGGGTGTGCTCCGGGTCAAACATCATGGACTCTCAAAGCCGAATAGCAATAATACTTTCACCATTTCCGATAAATGGCTCATGACCAAATCAGGGAATCGGTTTGGCATTATGTACTACGCAGGGAGGCCTCAGTTGAGTCCGGGAAAAACAAGCATCCCTTATAAGTTCCCAGCTTCGAGCGCTGAAATCGAGAAACAATAGTACATTCAGCCCGTAGGATACAGTACCATTGTCATACGACCAGATGCTTTGACTGAGTTCCTATAAGAGAACCAGGCCATCCTATGCGAGTCCCTAGTGGACCCTCGGGTGCGAATGGGTTTGCCACAAAATGTGGTATGCCACTGCCACCACTGGAGAGGGTTGTTTCCACAAAGGTTCTCAATGATCGGTCCCCAGATGCACATAACTATCAAGGTCCTATCCCGAAGTGGAGGAAATCCCCACACAAGATCTTTCCAAGACGGTCGCAATCTGGGCGTGAAACACATCGCCACTCATCATTTCACATGTGAGTACAATATGTCCACACTAATCCTATAGTGAACTCAAGCCGGGTACTTGGCTTATCTCTCAAAAACAGTATCACCCGAGCCCACCAAACAGAAAACCAGTCCAGACAGTCCAGTATGATATATGATGCGGAAAATAAATACTGAAAACTGTAAATAAAGCTGTAAATAAAACTGTAAATAAACAACACTAAAATACAACACACAACAGCAAACAGACAACACCCAAAGAAACAGGAACATGCAAGCGCTAGGAGAGACTCTCAAGGGAACCAAAGATTCTGGGTTCGATCCCCAGCAGAGTCGCCAGCTGTCGCTCCCCGGATTTCCATCCTGGTACAAACGCGAAAGTGGCACGGAAAAGAATAGAGTCTCCAGCCAGGCATTTTTATCCCGAAGGAACGGGAATGGTAATGCTGCAACAACCAGAAGAAAAGAAAAGTAAGGACATGAGTCCTGCGAACCAAAGAGACTGAGTTGGGGAGTCGGTTACGACCTGGGAAGGTATTAGCACCCCAGATCGTCCGCCGTACCCGACGGGATCCACGCTTGCAAAGAAAACTGTTTCAAAGGGTGAAGAAGTGAAAGCTGTTGCAAAGAAAAGGAACTGGAACTGGAAAAGAAACTGAGAAAGAAATGAAAAGGAAAAAATGTAGGGAAAAATAAAGATTGTGCTCGAACGGGCCCTACCCCGCTGCCTACGTACCTCATCTGGACAATGAGGATCAGAGTCGCCGTAGTTCCCCTAACTAGGGGTGGAGATGATTGCTTGTGTCTTAAGGCTTGAACTGCCTATGCCAATGCTCAGGTGTTGCAGGCTCGGACGACGAGTGCGTAACCGTCTTACAAAATGACAAGTAGGAGCAAGTTCGCGGACGGAGCGAAGGAGATGAGAAAAGAATTCCCGAAGGAAAGACGCTTATTGTTTGTTTGTGTTTTTCTATGAGTTTCTGCTTTGAAGTTTGCATAGGTAAGTGTACCTAAGTCTTACTCATTGGGATATGTACGTCTCACATCATCCCGAAATGGAATGCGCAAGAGGCACACCTATCTATGGAGGAAATCCCCAAATCTAGTCCCACGAGTGAAGGCTCAGACACACTGACTTACTGGAATTTATTAAGTGTTTTTTTGATTTTTGGTTAAGAATTGTTTTTTATGCTTTTCATTTTGAGGTAATCTCATGCTAAGACCTATCCACCACGAGGGATAACTTACACCTCGCCCCGAAACGGAACGCGTGCAAGTATCTCATAGCAAAGTCTCATGTCACATGAGAAGACTCAACCTTTATTAGAGTGGATTAAAATTAAGTTTGAACATGAGAAGAGAGAGAGAGAGAGCCCCAAAAGGATATCAAAGGTAAAGAATCTAAGGGGAACTAAAATCCTAAAAGTTGTCATGCATGGATGAACCTAGGTTAGTGAGGTTTGAATTCTATCTTAGTGGAGAAGAAGGAAAGAAAAGAAGAAGAAGAAGAAGAAGAGGAGAAAGAGAGGGGTAAGGCCTAAGCCCAACAATCACAAGGTTAGAACAAGTAAGAATAATAAGAGAAGATATGAGATTTGGAGATGTGGGAATCACATCCACACCTCTCACTTACCATAGCCCCTGAAATGGTTAGTAACACAAGCATAAAGGCAAAATAAAATGATCACAATGCCATACCAACATCATACAAACAGAAGTGAAGTCAAACACACAAATGCTCAATGCAAATGCAAGTCACAAGAATGAGAACAGAAGCACACAAGTCAATATGAGACAACAAGAATCACATGGCAAAGCAAAGCAAACTTAAGAAAGATGCAAAGAAAAATAAGCTAAACACAACCTCAAGGCATAAGACCAGAACCATATCCAAGTTAAAGAAGTGCTTAAGAAGCAAGAGAGATGAAGAGAAGAGAAGCACAAAGCTAAGCAAACACATTATGGGAAGGAAGAAGCAAAGAAATGAGGTGGATGCACAAAAGAAAGAAAGAACTTCAAAGGTAAACCAAACACAAGATTTCCAAAACACAAACCCTAAACCAAGACCAGAAAGGTATCAATACCTTAAAGAGACCCCAAATGAGATGAAGAAGTTGGCACAAGTGCCCTTCTAAGCTAAGGAGAGGACTTATGATCAAAAAGAAGCAAAATGGGACAAGTTAAGAACCAAAATTCAAATCAAATCAACAATGCACCCAAAATTCCACAACCTTGGACAAAAGATCTTCAATCATGATATAACAACATGCCAAAAGGGTAGGAAGAAATTCAGAAGCTATGCAAGTCAAAAGAGGGCTCAAACATCAACTAGGGTTAAGAAACTTCCTTCATAAGTCAAAGGCCAAAACCAAATAAACAAATTTCTAAAAATCAGGGCAAAAATCACACATGAACTACATTTTCTTATGAATCCAGAGCAAAAAGAACCAACAAGAAATTCAAAATGAGGATCAATGTGGAAAATGGACAAGACACCTTGCTCAAAAAAGAATTAAAATGAATTAATTAAATGGGGGAATTAATTTACATGTGTCAACATGAAATAAATGGAAAATAAAAATATGAAAAATTAAAGAAAACTCAAAGTAACATCCATGAATTATTTCATAATTTTTGGACACTTAGAACTATTTTAAAAAATTAAAAAAGCAAAAATGATATAAAAAGAAATAAAAGAAAAAGAAATAAAATGAGAAAAGGCTGGGAGGTGTGAAGAGTAAAGGAAAACAGTTAAAAAGAATTGGGCTCAAGCAGAAGAGGGTGCAGATAGTGGTCTAAGCCCACTGGGTCTGCGCTAGTTCACAATATATGGGGTGGAAATTCAGAGAAAAATAAGGAAAAACACAAGCCATAGGATCAAGGGGACGCATCCTGTAAGGTAACTCATTAATTGATGTGTCAAAATGATTGGACCAGAGTGAAGGAGTATGTTAGCTAACATGGGGTGCGTAGCAAAAATAATAATCAGAATGAAAATATAAAATGAAAAGCACGTGAGAGAGAGCCTCCTCATTAATTGAGGTGTCCCAATCTCATGCGTCCAGATGAAATGATCTGATGGTGCTGGACTTATCTTCAACCTCTGAAAACCCTAACACACACGCCCAGAATCCGGTGACCGGAACTAGGGCTCCGACATCGGAAAATGCCTAACATGAACAAATCTCAATAATAATGCACAAAAAACTCCAGTTCACATAATCAAGCTATCCTGAGTTCAAAAATGGCAATGAAAATCTCAATGGATCAAAGGATTTACGGGATCAAAGACAAACAGTTTGAACCATGAAAATTCAAATTCACATACCAAGCTCAATAATGCACCAAATTCGAATCTAAAATAAGTAGAATGATCAGCACAAACAGAAGATCACAAAGCACACATCCATTTTCATTTTTAGATCTAAGAATTTTGAACTCACCTGAACTTGCAAATCTTGAAATAGCTTGTGATAAGCCAAGAAAATGCTGCCAATCCACTCCAAATGCACTCTAGTTGCAAAATAAATGCAACTAGAGCCTTGAAACTTGTTGGATCTAAGAGTTTGAGGCTTGCTGCCCTGAAATGGCAAGATGATGAATCTTGAGAAATAGCTTGCACAATGGATGGATTTGTGATCCTGAGCTCTCAAAGGATGAAGGATCTGTGGTTGGTTTGTGAAGAGAGCAAGTGTGTGAAGAGATTCGAAAGAATTTGCAAACTGAACCAAAACTTGAGAGTGATGAAATGAGAGAGAGCTAGATCCTTCTAAAACCCTAATTTGTTTATAAATGAGGTCATGAACCAATGCTGAAAGAATGAGGGTTTTTGCACGTGAGAAGAGAAAGTGTGTGAGATTTTGCAAAATTGGCAAGTTTGTGGTGAGAGCATGAAACACTTGTGCATTTCCTTGCTTCTTGCCCATGTGCATTCATAATCTGACCCTTGATTTCAAACCAAAAATATCTTGGCCATTGGATGAAAGTGTCACACAATTTTCATGAACATGCACTTTTTGCACTTAGGGAATGAAATTCTCATTATGCACGAATTTGGTGTAATTCTTGGAGAAAAATGACCTATTTTCATTGCATTGTAATATTGGAACACTATTTGATTCATACCAACACCCAAAAATGAGATTCATGACTTTTTGCTTTGGTGCCCAAATGAAAAATCAAGTTTTGCCCTAGTTTTCATGGAATTTTCGAGGGCCCTATCTTCTTAACCATGAAGGCTATGAAAAAGTACTTGTACTTTTTGAAAATGGGAGGCTTTAATCTCCAACTTTCATGTTTGACTTTGGTCCATTTGAAGATTTTTTCACCAAGTTATGATCACTTGAAATTTAGGGCAAAAACTTGCTAAAAATGGCATTTTCCATAACCAACTTCACACCAATTTTGCAAAACACCTCAAAATCTCATGATTCTTGATCTTTGAACTTGCCAAACCTATTTTAACATTATAAGAACATCCCTAGCTAGAAAAATGAGGTTGGACCCCTTGAAATCTCACAGTTGACTTTTCTAAGGCACAGTTGACCAATTTCTTCATTTACAAGCAACTGAAGAAATGCTTGACTTCCACAAGGAATTTTCTCACCAAAATTCATCCCTAGGATCCTCTTAACATGTAAAAGACTTTTCCCAAATGAAATGGCCAAAGTTTTGAGGTTTTCATGCTTGAAACTCAAACCCTAATTTGGGACCATTGTGTAGGAGCTTTGCCCTAGCCTGGAATCCCTGATGATCTTCCAACCTTCTGAGCTTTTGTAAATGAACTTGAACTTGTAAATGCAATGTAGACTACTCATAGGACTTGTACAAATCCATTGGGCCCCTTGTCATAGCTTGGTGATGCTTCAAGAACCTCCACAGATGATCATGTGCCTAATGCTAGATCATGAGAAATGTTATGCCTCATCTTTCCATGCTAGGATGCCAAGAATATGATATGTTCATGATGAGTATGATGTGATATGATGCTTAAAATGAAGATGGGAAATTTGGGGTGTTACACTTACCATGACATTTTATGCATTCACATGACATATAAGACATCCTAGGACACATTAGAATCATGTTTGATCATTGCATCATCCATTTGCCATGTTATGTATCCATTTCATTTCATGTGCATTCATGAACTTTCATGCTTCATTTGCATCCTCATTGCTTGTATGATCATTCACATCTCATGACATACATTTGCATCATCTCTTAGCATCATTTGCATCTTGAACATGCTTCTGGTTTTGGTTTGCATCATTGCATACTTTTCATTTTCATTTCTTTTTACTAACTTTTCAGGTGGTAAGTTACTTTGAGAAGTGAATTTGCCTTCACTTCTCACAATCTCTTCTCATCTCTCTTATGCATCTTTGCTGAATTTTGTATGTGTATTAGAGTGAGCTTGCTCATTCATGTTCCCTCCTCACCTTCTTTCTTCAAGCAACTTATCTTCTTAAGTGAAGTAAGTTGACTTGCTTCTTTCTGCTTCCCCTTCTTCCATCTTTCTTCTTCCTTGGTGGCTTTTCCTGAAGATCTCTTGCAAGCCTCATAAACCCTAGGAATACCCAAGAATGATAACAATTAGGGTTTGTTTAGTCCCCTATTAGTTTTACCTTTGTGTCATCTTTTGTGTCTTCTCTCCTCATCTCTTAATCAGGGACTAAACCTTAAAGGTTTTAAGGCTTTGTGATTAAGGTTATGCCTGCATCCTTCTCTTAGGATGGAGTGTATAACTTTAATCCTAAGTGTTAAATCCTTAATGTGTTTTAAATCCCTTAATCAATTCATCTAATAATCACTAAGACAATAAGCTTGTAACTTGGGCCTTGCATTAGGGTTCTAATTCTTCCTTAATTAGTTAAGAAGGACTAACCCTAGTTAATGGACAAGTCCCCCTCAAGTTGTCTTACAAACCATAAAATTCATTTCTTAATCTCACCATTAACTAAAAACCACTCTAATAAAGGCCTTGTTTTGTCATGAGGTTAATCCCTAATCATGGATTAAGTTGGGGAGCCTTTCTCAGCTTAAATGTTCTCATCTATCATCCTTCTATTAGGATGGTGTAATGGGTCCATTAAATCCTTGATTATGGCTTAAAATCATTACTTAACACTAAACAAAAAAAATACCAAAAACATCTAAATAAATGCAGGTAGGTTAATGATCTTAATCCTACATCATGGTGATTAAGTGTGAGGTGTTTACTTCATACTTAAGGTTTTCTCATTACCCTTAATCAGAGGGAAGATGTGATGAGTTTACTAACCCTTGGTTTAGGCTTAAGCTCATTTTCTTATGACAAACTCCAAAAAGCAATAAAAGATTGAAAACACCAAAAACAAACAATAATCGTCTCGTCAGGGATTCTTTTCTCATCTCACTCACTCACTAACGAGATCTCGCTTCTTCCGTCTAATGCAAGACAGTTTGCACCTGAGCCAGACAGGTCTTACACTTGAGAATAGGCAAGCAAGCAGTTCACAAGTCAACTTATCGTTCAGTCTCTTTGAGTCGAACTACAGTGTTCTGACTTCCTCATTGCACGAGAGGATATATAGGCATAACTTAACAGTTATCGAACAAAAGTCTCTATATATTCCCCCTCTTCCAGCATTATTCTTTAAACCTCATTGTCTTGAGCTTTGCATTCTTTTCTTACACTGACACTCCTTTATTTCACTTCACACTTCGTTCCAGCACTGACACTTGTATTTTTTCTCCAGCTTTTGCACACAGAATAGCACTGACACTACCCCTTTAAACACAAATATTTCAAGCGTGGATCCCGTCGAGTACGACAGACAATCTGGGTGCTAATACCTTCCCAGGTTGTAACCAACCCCCTTTCTCAGTTTCTCTGGTTCACGACCGTCTTATCCATCTCTTTCTAGGTTTATGCAGCATTACCTTTCCTTCGGGATAAAAATGCCTAGCTGGTGACTCTTTTCAGTTCATCTTCATGTTCTCTCCTCTCGCCGACCGTTCGCGCTTGTACCGGGATGCAAATCTTTGGGAGCGACAGCTTGCCGACTCTGCTGGGGACCCTTATACTGCAACCAGGGCTTCTAGTTCTTTTTGTGGGTTCCTCCTAGCGCTTGCTTGATTTATGTTTACTGGGGTGTTATGTGCTAATTGTGTTTATTTATTTGCTTTATTTATTGCTTTATGTACAGCTTTATTTATTGCTTTCTTTTACAGTCTTATGCATATTTCATACTGTCATTATCATTGCTGGAGCTGGTTTTCTGTTTTGGTGGGGGGGGGGGGGTTCCATTGAGTGATTAAGGTCCTATACCTGGGACCTGAGTGACACCTAGGCTAGAGTGGTTCATGTTCTTTCCCATTCCATTTCGGTCTGGTGCGGGAATATGAAACACGGTTCAGATGTGGGTTTCTTCTTAAGAACTTTGTGCTACAGATTTCCTATAGTGCTAGGGCTATTTGGGAAGCCTGCTAAGTCTGGATGACCTTTATTTTGACCTTCAGAATCTAGGGTGAATTAAAGGAGGATCTTTTATGGTTATTGTAAACACTGTACCTCCGGGTTAGAAGTGTTTACACTTCTCATAACTGATCCAAGTCTGAGGATCCTTGTTCTAGAACATTACATGTGAGGGGGTTGGGTTGTTTACAGGTTTGCAGGAACCCTTGGCCACATCATACCCTGTTACTGTTTTGTTTAAGAGTACCTCACTTTGGACAGTTCTTGTGATTAACCCTGGACATGTGACTCTTTATTTGAGTCCCCCACCCTGGTTACTGGACTTCTGAACCTCTATCCGGACCTTTGAACATACATGGGCCTTATATCAAGACAGATAACCTGATCCAGCTCTTGATTACAAACCTTTGCATATCATTTGTATATATCATCATTGCATCATTTAACATTTGTTTATTTGTTTTTCAGGGTATCCACCTCATTATATCCTGGTTTTGGTTTTGACCCCTTTTGTTGCTTAGACCTCTGCTTTAGTTATCTGCTTCAGCTATCTCCTTCAGCATCTCCTTCTGTCTGTCTTCCAGAGACTCTTCTTCAGCTTTTCAGTTTGTGATCTTCATCAGTATTTGACTTCAGATTCTTCATCAGCACTCATGGATGTTCCAAGGAAAAGCAACATATCTTATCACTTCTTTGAGCCCATATTGACTGGTATCAGGCAGGTCCAGTCATTCATCACACCTGACCACATCCCACTGTTCAGAGAGCACTATGGGGGTATTTTGGACATGGTCATGGATCTTGATTCTTCTCAGAGAAGCATGATCCACACATGCTTGCAGTTTTATGACCCTCCACTTAGATGTTTCACCTTTCCAGACTTTCAGATGAGGCCTCTATTGGAGGAGTTTTCTTTGATGATTGGAGTGCCTATCATATGAGGGATTCCCTTCAACCCAGAGATGACTGCTCCCAGAAGTGAAGAGATAGCAAGGGCATTGTACTTGGAGCCTGCCCTTATTGAGCAAAGTATGACAACAAAGGCTGGGATTTCTGGTTTACATCTGGACTTCTTGATTTCTCAGGCCATCCTGAAGGCTACATTGGGAGAATGGAGGGCAATTTGTGCACTTTTAGCCCTCAGCGTATATGGGGCTATATTGTTTGCAGATGAGCCTAAATTTGTCAGTAAGAATGCCATCTACTTGTTCCTACTGAGGAACCCAGTGCCTACATTGCTAGGGGATTTTTACTACTCAGTCCACCAGAGAAATGAAAAGCAAAGGGGGAAGCTGGTCAGATGTTGTGCTCCTCTGTTCTATTCCTGGCTGCTCAGACACTTGCCTAAGTCAGATGCCTTCTTGAACCCCCATCAGCAAAAGAATTGGGCCAAGAGGTTCATCTCCTTGACTTCAGATGACATCAGGTGGTGCACCCAGAGCACCAAAGGCAAGGATATTATCACCAGCTGTGGGCAATACCCTAATGTGCCTCTAATAGGAGTAAAAGGTTGCATCAATTACAACCCTTTATTGTTTAAGAGACAATTAGGATATGCCTTGGTTCATCCTCCCAGAGGACAGGATTTAGCTAAGACCCTATACTGTGAGATCCAATATGGCTCTGCTGTTGTCAGGCAAGCTGCCTGGGCTTGGGACAACATCCAGACCAAAGGGACAACCATCCTTGGAAGATGTAACAATGTTGCTTCAGCTCAGTACTATGACTGGTCCCGTACTAGAGCTCAGATCACCAGGATGCCTTTCACCTTGGAAGACACACCTGGACCATCTACAGTACAGCCTACAGCAACTGTTAGCCTGGAGGAATTTGAAAAGTTGAAGGAAAGGAATGAGCGGCTATCTGAAGCTCTAAAAAAGACTCTTTGGGAAAGAAGTGACGGTCGTCTGGACATTGAAAGATTGGAAAAGCTCAAAATTGAACATCTGACCAAGATTGAAAAAACAGAGGACTACATAAGGAAAGCAAGAGCCGGGGAACAGATATTGAAGAATGCCTGCAAGGAGGCCAAGATTCAGAAAGCTAGGGCTGAGCACTATCTGCAAGAAAGCCAGGCTAGGTGGGTCAGGATCACCGAAGCCCGTACACAAGAAGACCAGAAAACTCAAGCAAAGATTGAACAGCTAGAGGCCAATGAGAAGAAGCAGCAGGAAGCTTTGTTGACAGCTCAGAAGGAGATATCAGAATTAAAGCTCCGAGCAGGGTTAAAAAGATCAAAGGATCAGGACAGGCATAAGAAGCTGACTAATGCCATTGCTACCAGGAACCTCCTCATTAGGACCATTACAGAGCACCCAGCTGGTCCGGTGACTGAGGCACTCCTAAAGGAAGTCAGGGAAGATGACTATGGGCTGGATGTCTGACTCCTCTTTGCTTGTATTTCTTTCCTTTTGATGTACTTTTCCTTTTTGTTGTATTTTTGACCCACCATGGGCATGTACTGTAAACAGACTATGTATTTTTCATCATTTGTAATATATTTAGTTTGTTTCATTGGGCTTCTTTTATCAACATCATCAAGCATCTCCTCAAGGTCTGGAAAGGTCGAAACCAAGAACCAAACCGGATACCTTGGAAAACAAATAAGCATACTGCATTGCATACTAATATTTTCTTTGTTTTGTAGGTTTTTGTTTATTATTTTGTTTCTCACTTTGTTGTGCTTTTAGGAAACATTTCTCGTCGCCGAGTGTTCCCTGTCAACCGCACACACCGGTACCCAACTCGTAACAACCTTCCAGGCATTCAGATGGATCAGGTACAGCAGGACCTGACTGAAGTAAGAAATCAGATGGCAAACGAAAGGGTCGAGATGAGAAACCAAATATCTCAGTTTATGGCAGTAATGACTGGCTTAGCCCAAGAGAGGTTGAGAGAGCTGGTAGAAAGACAGACACCTGAAGAGCCCCCACCTTGGGACAGGGGGAACCAGCAATAATGAACGGGGGCAGCCTCGTATTGACCCACCAGAGTATGGGCCCCATTTGAATCCAGATGTTAATATCCCAAGGAATGTTCAAGGCAATACTGCTGGGGGAAGAATCCTGCAAGAGGATCCCCAAGAAGAACAATTCACTGTTATTGGAGCTGGAGATGAGGTGTATGACAGAAGACTGGATGAGATTGCTGAAAAACTAAGATCTTTGGAATCTCATAATTCTTTAGGCTTCGACGTGATGGATATGGGGCTGGTAGATGGGGTAAGGATTCCCCACAAATTCAAACCCCCTTGCTTTGAGAAATATAATGGTACCTCTTGCCCGCGTACTCATCTGCAATCTTTCCTAGGAAGACTCAAGGCTTATACCATGGATGAGAAGTTATGGATGTTCTATTTCGAGGACAGCCTGACTGGAGCTTCAAGAGAATGGTATTCACATCTGACAAGAGCCACTATAAGATGTTGGAAAGACTTGGCCGAAGCCTTCATCCGGCAATACCAGTGCAACCTAGATATGGCTCCCAATAGAACTCTTCTAATGGGCATGTCTCAGTCTTCAAGGGAGAGCTTTCGGGATTATGCTCAGAGGTGGAGACAGCTTGCTGCTGCTGTCCAGCCACCCATGTCAGAAAGGGAGATGGCTGACATGTTTATGAACACCTTGCAGGGAACTTATATTGATAGACTTACTGCTTTCTCTTCTACCAGTTTCGCCGATGTAGTTATAGCTGGTGAGAGAATTGAAAGTCTTTTGAAGATGGGCAAAATCTCTAACAATGGTGCGAGTTCCTCCAACAACCCTAGAAAACCTTTTGCAGGACCCCGAAGGGCGGGTGAAACAAATGTTATCCATGCAGGCAGGGGCAGACCCCAGTATTCTCACAGATCAATAGCAGCCGTTACCATCCCGGCTCCAGTTCCACAACAACCACTTTATCCTCAACAACAACAACCTCACTATCAGCAACAGTCTCATTTTCCACAACAAAGGACGTACAACAATAACAACAACAACCCACAGCAGCGCCCCTTTCAACAGAGGCCATCTCAAGCAAATAGGGTGATTGATCCCATCCCTATGCCTTATGCTGCTTTACTGCCACAACTCCTGAAACTTAACCTGGTTGAGTTAAGGACGTTGGCTCCACCAGATCCTCTCAATCTCCCGAAGAATTATGATGTTAATGCCAGGTGTGCCTTTCACTCCAACGCACCTGGTCACAATACCGAGAAGTGTAGAGCCTTACAGATGAAGGTTCAAGATCTGGTCGATTCCAAAGCTCTCAATTTCGCACCTCCTCCGAATGTTAACAGAAATCCTATGCCTAATCATGGTGGGCCCAGGATTAATGCAATAGAAGAGGATCAACCATCTGCACTGATTGATAATGTTGCACAGATTCAAACACCGCTGGCTGAAGTCAAAGCTCAAATTTTAAGATGCCAAGTGTTCCCGGGATGTGGGGCCTGCTGAGAATCGTGCAAAACTGCTATTAATGGTTGTGAGAAGCTAAGGTTTGGCATAGGTGGCCTTATCAAATATGGAATTCTGCAGATTACCACAACAGCTCCTTCAACAAATCTTTCTTCAGCAACAATGGATTCTCCTACAACATCAATAATCCTTTCTCCAGCAACAATAGGTCCTCCTACAACAGCAACAACTATCATTCCCACTGATTCATCAACAACTCCAGCAATCACTCCATCCATTATTTCAACAGATCAAAGTTCAGCAACATTTATTTATACAACATCAGCACCCATTTTATCAACAGAAACACCTACAACACCAGCAAACACTAATGAAGATGTCTCAATGGTCACGATCTATTATGACCCGACAAATGTTCATCCCAACAACAATTTCCAACAACAAACTGCAACACTTCCCGTCAGATCTCCAGTCACAATCTACTATGACCCGCATACCATCACAGTTCCTTCCGCTGCATCAATCAGTCCGGTCACCGTTACGGTACCTGGACCTGTTCCCTATTGTCGTACCCCGAAAAATACGACCTTACGTGATCCGAAAGGACGGAGTCATGCGCCGGACGGACTGAAGAGTCGCCACCTAATTCTATTTATTCCCGAAGAGGGAAAGGGAAGATATAGATACAACCCGGGAAGAGAAGGATGAGGACAAAGGTCAACGGAACCATTGCCTGGGTTCAGGAGTCGGTTATGCAGGGGGAAGGTATTAGCACCCCCTACATCCATCGTACTCGATGGGAACCATCTAAGTTATCACGCGCGAAAGGATGTCTATGCTTAAACGAATTGCTTGCTAGAGGGAAATGAGTTGAATTATAAGTTATATTGATCCTAGGTGCTCGGCAAGGATGGAGATCCTCGTGCCTACGTACTCCCGTGTGCAATGGGAAAGTCAGAGCCTCGTAGTTCGGCCTACTAAGGGTAATGGTTGTTTGATTTTATTACCTTTCTTCGATGAAAGGGTTTGGGAGTCGATTTGTACTAAAGACTATGGATAGTTTATCTCGTCCAATCAAGACGAGCGTCTTGCGTCGAAATAATCGGAGCGAGTAACGAGAGCTTGTTATCCTCCTTTCTACCGCTTAAGGCTCGTGGCGTACAGATCTTCTCGTATTATTAGAATGTTTTATTTCCTAAGACCGCTTGACATTGGATCAAGGGTTTGGATCTAAAAGAATCGTTTTGGTTTTTTGAGTTTAAAGGGTAAATGCAAATGGAGGTTTATTTTATGGTTTGTTAGCGAGGCACAAAGCGCTCGGCTCGCAAGGAGAGGTGGATCCTAATAAACGAAACAATACTTACGAAACATCCAGTCATTGTGTACTAAGAGGATTACAAGGTTCACAAGACATCTCATGAGGTTCACAAGGTTCACAAAGTTCACAATTAGTCAGAAAGTTTGACAATTCCCTCAGACAATGCATCCTCCTAAGCAATGCATCCTAAACTAGGGTTTTGACTTTCATCAGGCTAAATGGACTTCCAAGACTTCAAGTGAGCTTCATAACATCTTATATGTGTTCAAGAATCCCCATGTCAAGTTTCAAGACTTTCCCAAAAGATTTGCTCAGTCAGATGATCAGATAGGTTAAAATCAGTCAAAGTAGTTAAAAAGTCAAACTGAGGTCAACTGTGGTCAAACCAAAGTAAAACTTCATGATTTTTTACCAACATCAAGTATATGAAGTAAAATTCATCATTTTATCAAGGGTTGATCATGATTCATCAAGGAGATTTCAGATCATCAAGAATCAGGAGTTTCTAAATTAGGGTTTTCACAGGAAAAGTCAACTGAACTTTGACCAGCCATACCTTTCACATGCTTAATCAAATATGTTAATGCTATTATTTTATGATTGGCATTATGTTTGGTAAAACTAATATGGCTGGAAAATGTTGAAACAAGAAGTTCCATATGTTAAATTAACATGGTATAGATTCTGGAAGAGGATGTCCCATATGATGTCCTGACATGGTGGCACAGATAAATGTGGTTATAATAATTGGAAGATGTCAAAGAAGATGTTGAAACATCTGCAAATGTCATGACAGAATTACTGTCATATGTTACAGACAGATGTCAAAGAAGATGTTGAAACATCTGCAAATGTCATGACAGAATTACTGTCATATGTTACAGACAGATGTCAAAGAAGATGTTGAAACATCTGCAAATGTCATGACAGAATTACTGTCATATGTTACAAACAGATGTCAAAGAAAATGTTGAAACATCTGCAACTGTCATGACAACATTACTGTCATGTGTTACATATAGATATCAAACAAGAAGTGTTGAACTTAGTTCAGGATGTCACATCAGATGTTGTGACATTGTATCAGTTAATGATATAAGTTCAGTTTACAGGATGTCACATAAGATGTTGTGACATTGTATCAGTAAATGAAGTAAGTTCAGTTTTTCAGGATGTCCCAACAGATGTTGTGACATCTCAAACCTGCTACCAGAATTAATTAATGACTAATAGAACTGAGTAAATTCAGGGGAATCTATCTGGAATTAATTGGAAAGAGATAAGCAATACAAGGCGCATATTTAGGGAGATTAGTTATCTGATTTCAGTATAACAGAATAACTAATTCACCTTGAATTAAGGAGGTAGCAAACTAACTAACCCTAATTCAAGGTGATGACATTGGGATTTATCAGATCTGAATTATGCAGAATATTCTGGAGATATTATGCAATCATATGTGGTGCTGACTTAGAAGATCTTAAAGACTCAATTTAAATTGAAGACAAATATTGAAAAATATAGGTTTCTATATTTAGAGATATTTTAGGAGTTTTTAGATTTGAAGATCTTTTGGAATATTTGTAGCAGAGTTTTTCTGCATATTTGTAGCAGCTATTGTTGTGATTGTTTAGGCCCAAATCCAGTTGGGAATAGGTTATAAAAGAAACCCTGTAACCTAGTTTAGAATGAACCTAATCAACCGAAAATGTAAACATTATTAGGGTTGTGTTCTTGTGGCAGCTGTGCATAACAAGGAACTCTATTGTGGCTGTTTCACTTGTGATTCTCGAAGCTTGTAAGCAAGAGAAGTATTGTGTCTTGATTGAAACTTTTAAGTAAGATCAAGTCGTTGTGTTTGAAGTGTGACTTCAATTTTATTAATCATTGTAAAAGATCACTGTGTGATTAAGGGGGAGTGAGTTGGTACTCATACCTAAGTTGTGTCTTAGGTAGAAATTGCATTGGGTAGATATTAAGTGAAAGATTAAACTGGGTGGTTTAAGTCTAGAATTAATATTACTTATAGTGGATTTCCTCCTGGCTTGGTAGCCCCCAGATGTAAGTGTGGAGATA
Source organism: Lathyrus aphaca (assembly GCA_963966055.1). Classification (NCBI taxonomy): domain Eukaryota; kingdom Viridiplantae; phylum Streptophyta; class Magnoliopsida; order Fabales; family Fabaceae; genus Lathyrus; species Lathyrus aphaca. The sequence continues at coordinate 384,943,428 of OZ014522.1, read as the reverse complement.
CACTGAACTGGGTTAACAATTCTGCTGTGTTCTTTATATCTTTTATGTTTTATGCAGTACCTGAACTGAATGTCCTATCAGATGTCCCAACATCCTGAAGCATGTTTGACTCTGATTTATCACAATTATTTAAGTACTGATATGTATGCCTTACCATGTTTATAAGTAACAGATAAGATGTCTCAACATCATATTCGACATCTGAGTCTGTCATACCAGAATTTCAAAATATTTTCCATCCAAAGCTAATTTTGAAGGAAATTGAATTCTCTACAACTTTGTGTCTCACAAGCCAAGCCCAAAAATGCTTCATTTGGAAGGTATGAGCTAAGACATTATAGGTCCTTTTAAAAGTCAACAAAAAGTCAACAACTTCCAAAGAGCATAACTTGAGAATGGTAAAAGATATGGACATGAGACCAAAGAGGTTGGTTAGAGGACTCTTTAAGCTTTCCAAAATGTCCAAGAACACCCTCATAGCATTAAAATTGAAGGATTTGTGCCCTTGCAAAGTTGGGAAATTTTTGAGAGGTTTATGAAGTAAATGGGGTCTTAAAACCATAATTCTTCAAATGGGCTGACCCTTTTGTGATCCAATAGGTTCCATGACATCATGCACGAAATTAATTTAATATTTTCATAATTTTCATAATTTTATTTTTATTTATTATGATTTTTATATTAAAAATCATTTTAAATTCAAATAAAATATAAAATGGTGAAGATTTAAAATGATTTGTCTTCTAGAATGTCATAAAGTTTATTTGGATCTAATTGATACAAAAATTATGAGGATTATCTTAAAATAGCAAGTTCATATCAAGAATATTCAAATTTTAAAAGCTAATCTTTTTAAATCTCAAATTATCAAAATATCCAAAGTGTGATACAATTTTCTGACCTAATTCAATTGTGTCATATATATACAAACTTTAGCAAGCAAGAGGACACGATTTGGCAGCCTCTAAGACCAATTTCAAACTTCACAAAATCACTTCAAAAACTCACATTCGGATTCCAAGGTAGAGAGAGTTTCAATGAGTTTTGAGCATTGCAACATGTTCTATGATGTTCATTGAACGTATTTGGATCATAAACAACATCTAAAACACTCTCATTCATGCAAACCGAATCAATGTTCATTCACTTTTTGAATTTTTCGATTCTTATAATATTGACATTATTTCTTGAATTTGATCATATATTTGTGTTTGTGATGATGTCTGGAGTCTTTCTGGACAAATTAATTTAATTTTAGGTACAAGATTGAAGAATCACCATGGCTAGGGTTCTTCGGCCATTTTAGGGTTCTTCGATTCATCAAATATAAATGAATTCTGGAAACATGGTTGTGATGTATGGACCTCAGGGAATGTTTTGCACTCATTAATTTCATGAAATGTTGTTGTTTGCTTGATGTTTGATAAAACGCAGGATGTCCTAGGAAAACACATTCGCAGCAAGAACCCTAGCAAAATTCGTAGGAAATTTCGCAGGTCTGGAGGAAGAAGAAGGAGATTGGCACGCAGCTGGGAATTCAAAATTGTTTTTATATTATATAGATTTATTTGTATTATAATTATTGAATGACGCTGATGGTATAGTGGTTAGTGTGTGCGCGTGTGAAGGCAATGGCCTGGGTTCGATACCAGCCATAATGCATTTTTTTTGTTCAATTTATTTTATTTTTCAGGATGAGAACAAAAGCAAATGGAGGTGAGATATTATCAGCCAGCGCGCACAGCCCAGTGGTCATGCTCTTGCTTGTCCAGGTAAAGGACCTGGGTTCGAATCCCAGGTCCTGTTTTTTGTTGTTTTCATTTAATTTTTGATTTTCTTTTATTTTCATTAAAACAAATTTCTAAATAATATTTAAAAACATATTATAATTAGACTTTATTTTCTTTTAAATTTACAAACCTAAATTAATATATTTGTTTATATGTTTTTTTTAGTAATATTTATTAATATGTATATGTTTATTTAATTATTAGATTAATATTGTATATTAAGTTAAAAAAACCCTAATATTTTTATATGTAAAACCTAATTATTTTTTAAACCCTAATTTATTTTCTAACAATTCAAAACCCTAATTTTCTTTTACAATTTTAATTTCTTACTTTTTTTAATTATACTTAATAAATATTTCTAATATATATATATATATATATATATATATATATATATATATATATATATATATATATATATATATATATATATATATAATTGAATTATTAATTATGTTTATTCATGTAAATAAATTAGTATATAATTATTATTATTATTTCATTTTAAAATCATTTAAAAATTGTTTATCTAAAAAATCTAAAAAAAACTTATAAGTGATTTCTATATTGTATATTATTGTGCTAACCTCTTTCTCTCTTATATATATTTTTATTATTAATATTTCATTTATTTATTTATATGCTTATTATTTAAATTATTTTCTTATAATGTAACTGTACAAGCTATGTAATAGTTGTAGTATTGTTATTGTTTACTTATTTAAATTGCTATGGTTAGTAAATTAGGGAGTGAAAACATGTATGTATCTTAAAATTAATTTAGATCACTAATTATAAGATAAATATTTGAACTTGTACACGCACACACGTAAGCCGATCTTTGATCGCCATCTCACTTCCTTAAGGGTTACCTCTCATGTTGCCTAAACAAAAAGGTCAAGTAAGGTGTATAAAGCAAAGTCCCTTCTCTTATTAATATCATCTTGTCCCTTTAAAGATTATAAGATCAAGTCCCTTCATGGTTGCCTTCGTAAATGATCTTGTCCCTTTCGAATAAAAGATGATAAGTCCCTTCGAATTGCTAAGTACACCTTACAGTTGCCTAAACACAGATGACCCTTCACATGTCCCTTATAACATCCAAGGTAATGACTACCTATTCCTTAATAATAGGGATAGTCTTACCATTGAAAGAACATTCAAGAACAATAAAGATTTAATCATAGGGTAGGTTCCTCTTAAGTACTTGCTCACTTTTCAAAAATACTCCATTATACTTCACATTTTCAAACAATTTTCAAAACAAAGTCTTTATATATATCTGTACAAGGATCATTATAAAGTACTTAAGAAAATTTTAATCACACACTACACTTCTCAAAACATTTTAAAGTGAGCTAAGTAACTAAGAGTCCATGGATAACCATGGATGTAAAGGGTGCTAACACCTTTCCTTTACATAACCTACCCCCCGAACCCAAAAATCTTTTAAGGTCTTTCCTATTCTTTTATGCCCTTTCCTTTGGATAAAATAAAAGTCGGTGGCGACTCTTGCTATCCGCAACATTTAACTAAAGTCAGTTCTCCCACCGTGTTACACTAAGAAAATAGATTTTAAAAATGGTATAAATTGCATCCAAGTGGTATATGTGTAAAGATGAAAACCGATCCATAACCAAAGCCCAATAATCAGAATAATTTTTTTTAAAATAAACATAAAAAGGTGAAATCAAACTTATTAGCAAAATTAATACATAAAAAAAACGCGTTCAGAAGGAGAGAGAGACAACAACCCACCATCAACAGCTCTTGCAACAACATTCTCTCCACCGTATCTCAGTTTTCAAATTCACCCGCAATGGTTTGATACTGGTTCGCTTGGATTCGTTCACGGCCACCCTCACACCCGACAGCGATTTTGACTTCAACTCTCTCGCGAACTCACTCGCGGATTCACCCTCTGATTCTGTGATGTGCGGTTGACGGCGGTTGCGCGCTCAACGGCGGTTCTCGGCCGGTTTCACGGTGGTTCTCTCACAAAAACCGCGTTTTATGGATCTACGATTCACAATGCTCGCTCGGTTGGTTTCGGTTCGATGTTTTCGGTTCAGATTGGTATGGTTTTCGGATTGGGTTTGATTCGTGGGTTTCCGGCGTTTTGAAGAGGTGGGTTATGGTAGCTTCGGCTGGGGTTTTGAAGGTGGTCGCGCACGGGTTGGGTGGCGAACGACGGAGGTTCGCGCAGTTCTGGTTTCCTTTCTGTTCTGTTTCGGTTTGGTTTCACACTCGGTTTTCTCGATCTCGCGGTTTTCGTGTGATTTTGACAATGGTTTTGGTTTGTGAAGGTTAGTGTTTGATGAGAGGAGGATTCGCGGTGGATGGAGATGATGATGGGTCGTGGTGGTGAAACAGTTTGCAGCGGTGGCTAAGTGATTGAAGGGGTGATTCAGAAACGGTGATGGAGGGTGAGGTAAATGGTGGCTTCACGAATCAGTTGAAGACTTTCTCTTCTTTTTTTTTACAGGTTGTTTTTTTAGTATGAAGGTTTGAAGAAAGCTTATAGAAATTGGTTATTGTTGTTTGAGGAGAAAAAAGAGAGTTTAATGGAGGTGAAAATGGTTGCCCGAGTTTTATCTATCCGGATTCACGGGATTTGAAGAAGCGATGAAGTTTTGGTGATATTATTTTTGTTAATTTTTGGAACTTGGTATGTGTTCTAGTTTTTGCAGAATATCGCTTAGTCTATCCAAGCTTTTTTTCTTTTATTAGTGGATGAAGGTTGTTATATAGAAAAATATCAGAGGGTGAAATAGAGAATTGCATTGGTGCTTAGCTGTATTTTCTGTTGCTTTGCAGGATTGTGCATTTGGTGTACGGGTTTGGCATTTGTACGTTGTGTGAGTGGAGGTAGTAGGATGATTTGCTGATAGAATGAAAGTGTGGGATGGGAGAATTGGTTGCAACAAAAGATATTTTGTGATGGTTGGAAGACAGAAAAAACAAAATAATAATACTACTAAATAATAATAATAATAATAATAAACTGAAAATAACAATAAGTGATAAAAATAGAACTTGATACAATAATAGAAATAAACAAAATGAGAGGAAAAGTTTTAATCTGAAATAGTAGAAAACAAGGGAAATAATAATAATAATAATAAAGAATAATAATAGTAATAATAATAATAATGATAATAGAAAATGGTTTAGTAATAATAAGAAAATAAAGAATAAAAAATAATAATTGGGAGAAATAGTAATAATAAGGATGGTTAGTAATAATAGTTATAAATAAAAATAGACATTAATAATAATATATATATAAAAAATGGAAATAAATCAAAAAAGAAAATAATACTGACAATAAAAATGAAAATGATTTTTGTGACTTTTGTGGGCTTTGTTATGGATTTACTAAAATGAACTATTAGAAATAAAAAAAATAAGTGAAAAATGGTTTAGAAGTTTGGAAGTGAAAATAAAATTTGGAATTCTTTTATAGTGTTTTCTTTTGTGTATAGGAAAACAGTGAATGGGCTAATAACAAAATATTGGACTAAAAAAATGATTTTAAGAATGTTAATATAATAAAATAAAATAAAAGTGGATATGGATAGAAATCAAAATGGACACAGCCCCCGCTCAACATCGCTTTTTTTGGATTTTTTCGAATAATTAACAGAAAAATAAAATGGTACCTAATTTTTATATTTTTTTGAGATATTTGGTTAGACAGTAAAATGACAAAAGTAGGACAAATTTGGGGTATGACAGATGCCCCTATCGAATTGGCTTAGACCGAGTAAGATGAACTGGCTCGCGTTCAATCTTTCAGGGTATAAGATAATTAGATATTAACAGACTCCAAATTTGTCTGACAAAGAAAGAAATTGTGAAAATAGCAAATGAAATAAACTGAAAATAATGGGTGACACCGAAAGCAATAATTGACAAAATAAATCACTTATCACCAGAAGATGGTAAGGCGAAAGACCGAAAAATAAACTCTCTTATGATAAGGCGAATAACTGAAAATAAACTCTCTTATCAACAGAGGATGATAAGGCGAAAGACAAAAAAAAAAGAATCACTATCAATTGAGGATGATAGGCGAATGACTGAAAATAAAATCACTTATCAACAGAGGATGATAAGGCAAATAAAATCACTTATCACCAGAGGATGATAAGGCGAATAAAATCACTTATCACCAGAGGATGATAAGGCGAATAACTGAAAATAAAATCACTTATCACCAGAGGATGATAAGGCGAATACCTGAAAATAAAATCACTTATCACCAGAGGATGATAAGGCGAATAACTGAAAATAAACTCACTTATCAACAGAGGATGATAAGGCGAATTGGCAAAAATAAACCCACTCATCAACAGAGGATGATAGGTGAAAGACAGAAAAATAAAGAATCACTATCAATAGAGGATGATAGGAGAAAGACAGAAAAATAAAGGATCACTATCAACAGAGGATGATAGGCGAAAGACAAAAAAATAAAGAATCACTATCAACAGAGGATGATAGGCGAAAGACAGAAAAATAAAGGATCACTATCAACAGAGGATGATAGGAGGAAGACAGAAAAATAAAGAATCACTATCAACAGAGGATGATAGGCGAAAGACAGAAAAATAAAGGATCACTATCAACAGAGGATGATAGGCGAAAGACAAAAAAATAAAGAATCACTATTAACAGAGGATGATAGGAGAAAGACAGAAAAATAAAGGATCACTATCAACAGAGGATGATAGGCGAAAGGCAGAAAAATAAAGGATCACTATCAACAGAGGATGATAGGCGAAAGACAGAAAAATAAAGGATCACTATCAACAGAGGATGATAGGCGAAAGACAGAAAAGTAAAGGATTACTATCAACAGAGGATGATAGGCGAAAGATAGAAAAATAAAGAATCACTATCAACAGAGGATGATAGGCGGAAGTTAAATACGGCCATTGAATCCACCGAGGAGATGCCTGGAATCTTTGATCAATATGATCCTGACTTCTGTTGGGGAAAGGACCGGAAACTTGTGTTGATCCTAGATCCTGAATTATGCAATTATGCTTGTTTTTTTTTTTGAGATGGTATTCCATAAGGATGGAGATACGATGCAAGTGTTTATGCACTGAGATGTAAGTTAAGAATGAAAAGCTGATTTATTTAGGTATGCAAATGATGCATATGCTGCAAATGATTGATGTTAATGATGCGTATGACGTTGATGATGCATAATGATGCATATGAGCGATTGAAAGGTGCCAGCTTGGTGGACTTTTGGTAGGGTAGTTGCCAATAATGATTGGACTTTGGGTGGGTGGAGGGATCGATTCCCCGACACTCGATCTTCGACGATGTATGATCAGAAGATGGATCTGAAAGCTCCAAGTTGGGTCACTTGCTGATGAGTGGAGCGACTTAATTGACACATGAAGACTGATTTTGCTTTGAATGGTTTCCAATGTCTAGCAAGATCTGCTTGTCCAGCTGGGGAGACGAGATAGGAAGCTTTGCTCCTTGTTCGCTTGCCCCTGCCTGTAGGGTATTTGAAATAAATTTGATGCGGAAGCTTTGACAATGGCCACGGCATGATCTGCCCCAGCGTCTGGATTTGGTAAGCGCCTGCCCCTGATTGAGCTGTTTGAAGATAATTTGCCCCTGATTGGGCTGTTGAAGATAATTTTCCTGTGATTGGACTGTTGAAGTAGTCTTGATTCATACTGGCATCAATGAAGTTCAAGTTTCTCTTTTGATTGCCCCTTGTCGGGATTGCACTGATGTCAAGCACTAAATTGCAATTAAATTATTCATACATAAATGGTAGTGTTAATGCGACGTTCATGTAAGTTTTGAAAAAGTCAATTTATTTGAATGCTTGTGATAGTGTGACGAATGGACCGTTAGCCCAAACGAGGTGCTTGATTTAGAAAGTGCGTGAAAGACGCAGCAAGAATATTGTGTAATCGATATTGAAGATTTAGCAAATATATGGGAGTCATATTACGCAACCTTGTTGGTGGCATGCTTTCAGACTAAACCCTGCCTCAATTAGGACTTTTGAGGGTTGTAACGTGGTCTGGTTAATGGTTTGAGAAACAAAGATATAAGGCTCAAAGTTTGATTTGTATCCAACCCTTCTTCGTTATGTTCTCCAGTCCTACGTTCAGTTAACGCTACACCTGCATTTGCTTTGACTTTGCAAGAGTGAAGATGAAGCTTCAAAGTTTGCTTGGAAATGACAGTCATCTTATTTTGCTGGTGACCCTTTGATTCTTGATTTAGTGGTCACTGATATTTGTTTTTTTTGCTGAGGATTTGAGTTCCTCTTTTTGATTTTTTTTCCGACTAAGTCTCCCTTCGGGTGTTCAACTTAGTGGTTTTTTCTTTTTTTTGTTTGAATATTGTGATTGTCAAGTCATTTGTTGATGATCCTCTGACAGGATGTCTCATCTTGCGATTTGAAGGTGTGGTCAGATTAACTGAACAACTACCCTGCCCCGGGTTAGATGTAAGGGTTGTATCCGAAAGAAACTCCTACTTCTAGGCTCGAAGTGGTTGACTAGGGATTAACTCCTTATATCTCCGGTGTTTGGGGATTTGAAAGAATGCCTGTACATCATTGACGAGGTTTTATCCGAAAGCATACCACAACAGTTATGGGTATTTCGTTTTCATCATCCTCCCTCAAATATTTGCTAAAGTGAAGTGAGGAAATATTTTTGTGATTTTTGTTATAAATGATAAATAATGAGCGAATGCGAATAAACTGATTCAAAACATGCATAAACATAACATTAACATAACCAAGTACAAATAACAATGTTCAGAGCAAATAGTACTTAAACAGACAATACAAAATAACAGGGATGCGGAATAATAAATGGCGATGACTGCCTTGATTTGAGGAATTGAACTTCTCTTGATTTGACTCGCCTCTTCAAAGTTGGAGACTACTCAGCTTTGGTCTTCAGCAACTTCTTCAAAAGCATTCGTTGAGGGGCCACTTGAGGCGACACTGGATTGCTCTGGACATTCAGACTCTTCTGAGTAAAGGTGAGATCCTTAGAGTTGATCATATCTTGAACCATATGCTTGAAGGCATGGAAGTTCTCGATGGTGTGACCTGGAGCGCCTTTGTGATGCTCACAGCGGGCATTGGCATCATAATTCCGGGCATTGCTAGTGTGAGGTGGCATATCTCTCAGAGTAAGAGATCCTTTTGCCATTAGCTGATTAAAGATTTCGGTGTATGACATAGGCAAGGGATCAATGTGCCTATCATATCCCCTTTGTTGATATGGTGGACGTTGTTGAGGAGTGCGTTGTTGTTGTTGACCAGGCCTTTGTGGATAAGTCGGTTGCTGGTATGGATAAGCCGGTTGCTGGTATGGATATGCCGGTTGCTGGTATGGTCTAGGTGCATATTGCACAGCTGCACCCAGAGGATAAGGACATGGTCGATAAGCCATCGGAGACGGAAGCAGAGCTTGGATAGCTGGATGAAAAGGCACCGGAGGAACAGGCTGATGAGACACAACCATCCTGGCCAAGGCTTGCATGGCCTCATGAATACGATCAATCTTGCTCTTGATTGAGTCAATCTCTTCCCTCATAGCAGCTTGTTTTTGTTGAATCTAATCCATCAGTCCTCTAGTGTTGGCTCGAGTTAAGTATGGGCGTCTAGCACGATACGGGCGTCGGGAAACCAGCTTGATTTACTAAAGATGGAGGAACATGAAATAAGTTTTCCGGCTTTGGAATGAAATGCAGTATGAATAAATGATGCAAATGAAATGATATGCAATGTCCGAATCCAGGATCACAAGATCATAGTCTCACGAGCCCAAGGTACAGATGGAGGATACTCTGATCAAGAACTCACTAGGTAGACTCTAAGGTTTTAGGGATCCCCAAAGTTATCAATTCATATGGCTGTTCATCACACACGCCATAAGCATGACGGTTGATTGACTCCGCCATATGAATCTATTTTGGGTGAGATCTTCGTATCGACAACCCACGAGAGAAAATTTTCTCGGGAGCCTATTCTAAGCGATCATCAACACAAGGTTTAAACAAAGTCCTGGAGTTATGGAACTTTCTCAACTGTTTGATGCACATGTATATTTCATACATTCTTGACAGTCAATCAAATCCATTGAGTAAGTCTATTCCAAGTGAGGTTTTCGTATCGAGCCACGCGAGGGCGAACCCTGGTGCCCAATACTACGCAACCATCAACCGATGTTTTAACAAAAAGGTTCTAAAGGTCCTCAGAGTTGATGACTCTAATGAAAACAACTGAGCACACACGCCAAGGACTTGACGGTCATCAATATTCTCATTAAAATCTACTCCAAGTGAGGTTTTCATATCAACAACCCACGAGAGAGGTTCCCTCGGGAGCCCATACTACACAACCTCGCTAACTTAAGTTTGTACTCGCAAGCCCGGGTATAGAGCTTTTCCCTCAAGTTTCTTTTTGCAAAGTATCGATCCCAAATTATAGTACCAAGGAGCCACAAGATATATAAGATGGAGTGCGATAAAGGAAGCGATGAAAATAAATAAGCAAGACATAAACTAACTAACTTTTAGAACCCTAGTTATCCCATCTTGGCCTTTAGAAAAGTAGTGAGATAACCGGCTTTGGTGCATACTGAAGTTGGTTGATACTCGATACTACGCTCATTGAGATCCTAAACTTGGAGGGTTTTGGTTGGCAAGTAAGTTGCCTAATGAACAACCACCCTTGTGAAGGATCAATGATATTGAGATCCCTTAGAACCTGGTTACTTTATAGGACAGGATGAACCAACTAAACTTTAGGGGAGGGTACTTACCTTTAAACCTCATGCAAGTCTTCAAACCTAAGGCTATTGTGTGACTTGTTTGTGTGTGCCACATGTTTGTGATTGAGCATAACATCATAGCATCATCATGCATCATAAGCATAGCATTTTCACTAACCATTTCAAGGACCAAAGGATTTATCTTTGTTCGTTGTTGCAGGTCATGGCTTCGGCTCGTAGGAATACTATCCGGATCAACTTTGTAGGAATATCTTCTAAGCTTAAAGAATTGGTTTCTCAAGTGTCTGAAAACTCCCAGTTTATCAAGAGGCATGGTCACCTACTAGATCTGGTCACTTCAGGGTTCAATGAAGACATGATGAGTGTTCAGTTCTTTGATCCAAGAGTTGATCCTGAACTTGTCCAAGGGACAGGATGAATTGAAGACACTGCTGGCCAAGAAGACTAAGAAGACTAGAAGGTCAGGAGGCCTTATCAACATGGGAAGAAGGTTCAGAGGTCCTGTCAAGACCAAGGAACAGGTTGAAGATTATGAGTCTGAGGAGTCTGAGAAAGAGGGAGGCAGTCTCCATAATACTATGGGGGATTCTGATTCTGAAGCTAACTACTATCATGATCCTAATGAAGATAAGTTCAAGATGCTGGTGGATAGAATGGATGCTATGGAATTGCAAAAGTCTTCTGGGCTGGATTTTGAAGATCTGAGTCTGATATCTGGAGTGGTTATACTCATTGGTTTCAAGGTCCCTGCTTTTGTAGTATATGATGGTGTCTCGTGTCCCAAGCTGCATCTGAGGTCCTATGTCCGGAGGATCCAACCCCATACTGCTGATAAGAAGTTGTGGATCCATTTCTTCCAAGAGAGCTTGTCTGGAGCTCAATTGGAATGGTACTATCAATTGGAGAGTGTCAACATCCGTGATTGGAATGATCTTGCTGAGGCCTTCTACAGGCAATATCAATACAATGCTGATCTAGCCCCTACTCGCATGCAACTACAAAGCATGTCTATGGGTGCTAAAGAGAATTTCAAGGAGTATGCCCAGAAGTGGAGAGACTTGGCTGGTAGGGTACAACCTCCTCTAACTGACAGGGAGTTAGTGGATATGTTCATGTGTACGTTGAATGGTCCTTTTTATAGTCATCTCATTGGAAGCTCATCATCTGGCTTCACTGAGTTGATAATGACGGGAGAGCGTGTAGAAAGTGGTATAAGGAGTGGCAAGATACAAGTGGGTGCTTCTTCATCAAGTACTACAAAGAAGCCCCCTAGTGGGAAGAAAGAGTCAAATGTTGTTTATGGCCAACCTGGTCGTAATAGGAGTCACCAATCTGTGAGTGCAGTTCATATCTCCAATCCTACTCCTGCAGCACCAGAGCCACCACAGGGCAATCAACAGAGGCCTAGAAGACAGTTCACCAAGATCAACATGTCACTGGCCCAAGCCTTGCAACACTTGTTGAAGGGTGAACTCATTACTTTGAAGGACCCTCCTCAGAATCCTAATGTTACCTCTCCTAGGTATAATCCTAATGCACGGTGTGCATATCATTCTAATTGTCAGGGACATGATACCAATAATTGCTGGATATTGAAGAATAAGATTCAGGATATGATTGATGCTGGAGAGATTGAGTTTGACCCTCCGGGTACTCCAAATGTGATTACTGCTCCCATGCCAAATCATGAAAAGACTGTTAATGCCATTGATGAAGTTTCACATATTTCCTCAGTTGCAGATGTGACTACACCATTGTCTGTTATTAAGAAGAAGTTGGTACAAGCTGGGTTCTTTCCAGGTTGTAATGAAGATTGTTTCTATTGTGCTTATAAACCGGATAGCTGTTGGAAGTTTAAGGACAGAATTCAATGCCTCATGGACAATTACACCATATTGTTTGAGAGGACACCTTCTGTAGAGAGCATGGTTGAACATATAACTCAAGGTGCGAAGGTTGAAGAGGTGGATATGGTTGATAAAGTGCCAGTGAGGATTACTTCCAAGGGCCCTGTCAAAATCACTCATAAGGGTCCAATTAAGATTACTGCTGAAGGCCCTGTGAAGATTGTTGCTGAAGCTAGAGTGGCTCCTATGATTATTACCACTCCTGGTCCTATTCCGTATACTTCTGATAAAGCTGTGCCTTGGCATTATGGCTCCGATGTTTATATTCATGGTGTTAAGCAAGAACTTTTAGCTGATACACCTGTTGCTGATGAAAACCTTGATGTTGACAATATTGTTGGATCTAGTAAGATCACGAGAAGTGGAAGAATTTTCTCTCCTCCGGCTACCTCCAAGAATACAGTTACTCCAACTACTACCTCCACTGCTGATGCTCGGGGCAAAGGTCCTGTTATTGAACCTATACAAACTGATGTACCAACTACTGATGATCTTTCTAAGAAGATGGAAGAAGTACTGAAGATCATTCGCAAGAGTGATTATGATATTGTTGATCATTTGGGGCATACTCCCTCCAAGATTTCCATGTTGTCTTTATTGTTGTGTTCTAAGGCTCATGCTAAAGCCTTGATTAAATTTTTGAAGACTGCTCACGTACCAAATGAGATTTCTGTAGATCAGTTTGAAAATTGTGTTGCACACTTGACCTATGATAATGGGTTAGGTTTCTCCAATGCTGATTTGACTCCTGCCAAGAGGGATCATAACAGGGCTTTACATATCTCTATTGAGTGTAGGGGCACTACCCTGTCACATGTGTTAATAGACAATGGTTCTTCACTGAATATGCTGCCCAAAGAGGTTCTGAATAAGCTTAGTCCTGAAGATGCTGTGTTGAGGCCCAGTAATATAGTGGTGAAGGCTTTTGATGGTTCAAGAAGAGTGGTGCACGGAGAAATAGATCTCCCAATAAAAGTAGGTTCTCAGGTATTCAATGCTACCTTTTTTGTAATGGATATTCGTCCCTCGTACTCTTGTTTGCTTGGGCGCCCCTAGATTCATGGGGCAGGTGCTGTGACTTCTACTTTACATCAGAAGTTGAGATATCCAGTGAAGGGAAAGGTTGTTACTGTTTACGGAGAGGAAGGATATATGATTAGCCATGTGAACACATTTAAATATCTCGAAGTGGAAGGTGAATATGTTGAGACTCCGTGCCAGATGTTTGAAGTAGTTCCTTGGGTTGTTCCTAATGTTGAAGCTCCTCCTGTTGTCAAAAGAGTTCATGTGGTCACCAGAGTACCTCCTACAATGGCCTCCCTCAAGGATGCTAGAGCTGTGGTGGATGAAGGTGGTTGTACTATTTGGGGTCAGCTTCCTGACATTCCTTACAAGTCTGACAAGTTTGGTTTGGGTTTCACTGCAGAGTCCCAGAAGGCTGTTCGTCGTGCTCGTGCTGTTCGTATCACCAACCAAGTGGTCATGAAAGATCAGATCAATGTTGTGGGTGACTATGATGAAGACTACAACCTGGATGCTTGGATTTTTCCTACTGTGGGTGATGGGCTCAATAATTGGAAGGCTGAAGACGTTATTCCTATCTCCTTTAGTCAGGAGTAAATACTATTACTGTGTTGTTACTTTTAAGTTTGTAATTTTTGAACAATTAAACTCTTAAGCCTTGTGCCTTACCCAGGGCACAATGGTATGCTTGTTTCAGGATGTCATTTCATTTGCATACTTCATTCAATAAAAATCAGTGGACGTTTCGTTTTCGTAAATATTGTGTTCATTGTCTTTCTTTTATTTTATTTTTCTTTTATCAGCTATGTGTTCTTACACACACCCACATCACTAAAATGCAGATCCTCATCCACTCTGGATCCTATTGATAACAGTTCTACTATTGCCAATTATAATTTCGAGAATCCGATCTATCAAGCTGAAGATGGAAATGAGGACGATTGTGAAGTACCTGTAGAGCTTGCTAGGTTGTTACAACAAGAAGAGAAAGCTATACAGCCACATGAAGAGCCAATCGAAGTTGTGAATCTGGGAACTGAAGAGAACAGGAAAGAAGTCAAGATAGGGGCTGAATTAGAGGATGGTGTTAAGAGCAGATTGATTCAGATGTTACATGATTATGTGGAGATCTTTGCTTGGTCCTATGAAGATATGCCAGGGTTGGATACAGACATTGTGGTTCACCGTTTACCGGTAAAAGAAGATTGTCGTCCAAAGAAGCAGAAGGTTCGTCGCATGCGTCCTGAAATGTCAGAGAAGATTAAAGCAGAGGTGATGAAACAGTTTGATGCAGGGTTCTTAGCTGTGACTTCTTATCCTCAGTGGGTGGCAAATGTGGTACCAGTGCCTAAGAAAGATGGTAAGGTACGTATGTGTGTAGATTACAGGGATTTGAACAAAGCCAGTCCTAAAGATGACTTTCCACTTCCTCATATTGATGTTCTAGTAGACAACACTGCTTAGCATAAAGTATTCTCTTTCATGGATGGTTTCTCTGATTACAATCAAATCAAGATGGCACCTGAAGATATGGAGAAGACAACCTTTGTGACACAGTGGGGCACTTTTTGTTATAAAGTGATGCCATTTGGTTTGAAGAACGCCGGGGCAACATATCAGCATGCCATGTTGGCTTTGTTTCATGACATGATTCATCATGAGATAGAGGTGTATGTTGATGATATGATAGCCAGGTCCCAGAATGAAGAGCAACACCTTGATCATCTGCATAAGTTGTTTGAGAGGTTGAAGAAATACAAGTTGAGATTGAACCCAAACAAATGTACTTTTGGAGTAAGATCTGGTAAACTCCTGGGTTTCATTGTCAGTGGAAAAGGTATTGAAGTGGACCCCGCAAAAGTGAAAGCTATACAAGAGATGCCAGCTCCCCATACTGAGAAGGAAGTTAGAGGTTTCTTGGGACGACTGAATTACATTGCAAGATTTATTTCCCAATTAACTGCTACCTGTGAGCCAATCTTCAAGTTGTTGAAGAAAGATCAGGTAATGGAATGGAATGATGAGTGTCAGACAGCTTTTGATGAAATTAAGAAATATCTCTTAGAACCTCCAATTTTGATGCCACCAGTTGATGAAAGACCCTTGATTATGTACTTAACAATGTTAGACAACTCAATGGGGTGTGTGTTGGGGCAACATGACGAGTCTGGTCGAAAAGAGCAGGCAATATACTACCTTAGCAAAAAGTTTACCGACTGTGAAACAAGATACTCACTACTCGAGAAAACTTGCTGCGCTTTGGCATGGGCTGCTCGCCGACTAAGACAGTATATGTTGACTCATACTACCTTATTGATTTCGAAGATGGATCCAATCAAGTACATATTCGAGAAACCTGCTCTCTCCGGACGAATAGCAAGATGGCAAATGATCTTGACAGAATATGATATACAGTATACTACTCAGAAGGCCATTAAAGGAAGTGTCGTAGCTGATCATTTGGATCATCAAGCAGTGGATGATTACCAGTCAATGAGTTTTGAGTTCCCTGATGAAGACATTATGATTATTACCAAAGAACCTGGACAATATGACGGACCTGAACAAGGATCCCGATGGACTATGGTTTTTGATGGAGCTTCTAATGCACTTGGTAATGGTGTTGGTGTTGTGATTAGTTCCCCTGAAGGTTGTCATACCCCGATTACTACAAGACTTTGTTTCTATTGTACCAATAACATGGCTGAGTATGAGGCATGTATCCTGGGTATCAAAGCTGCCATTGATATGAAGATCTAGTTCCTGGATGTATATGGAGATTCAGCCCTGGTAGTAAGTCAGATTAAAGGAGATTGGGATACCAAACATGATAATCTCATTCCTTATAGAGAGCATGTGTTGTCTTTGATCCCATATTTTAAAAAGATTACCTTTGGACATATTCCACGAAGAGAAAATCAGTTGGCAGATGCATTAGCCACCATGGCATCTATGTTCGAAATTAGCTGGGATGATGAAGTTCCCAAGATTACTATTGATAGATTTGAGAAGCCTGCATACTGCAATGAGATTGACACTGAAAAAGCAGAGGAGAAGCCTTGGTTCTATGAAGTGAAAAGATATCTTGAAGCTCAGGAGTTCCCTGAAGGGGCATCTGTCAAAGATAAGAAGTTTCTGAGGAGGTTTTCTGCTAAGTTCTTCTTGAGTAATGGGATTTTGTACAAGCGCAATCATGATTCAACTTTGCTTCATTGTGTGGATAAGAAGGAAGCAACTGAGATTATGGAAGACATGCATGATGGGATCTTTGGCACTCATTCTAGTGGTCATACCATGGCAAAGAAGATATTGAGAGCAGGTTACTATTGGTCTACCATGGAAGCTGACTGCTATCAACATTCCAGAACATGTCACAAGTGTCAAATATATGCTGACAAAGTACATATACCTCCATCACCATTGAATGTGTTGACTGCTCCTTGGCCTTTTGCCATGTGGGGCATTGATATGATTGGTGAGATCAAACCTACTGCTTCTAATGGGCATCTTTTCATCCTGGTTGCTATTGATTACTTAACAAAGTGGGTGGAGGCAGCTTCATTTGCATCTGTTACCAAGAATGTTGTGGCTCGATTCATTAAGAATAATCTCATATGTAGGTATGGCATCCCTGAAAGGATTATTACTGACAATGGCTCTAATCTGAACAACACTATGATTACTGATCTTTGCACACAGTTCAAGATTAAGCATCACAACTCTTCTCCGTATCGTCCGAAGATGAATGGGGCAGTAGAAGCTGCTAACAAGAACATCAAGAAGATTCTACAGAAGATGATTGTTACTTATAAAGATTGGCATGAGATGTTACCATTTGCTCTTCATGGTTATCGTACTACAATACGTACTTCAACAGGGGCAACCCCATTCTCCTTAGTATATGGTATGGAAGCAGTTCTGCCCATTGAAGTTCAGATCCCCTCCTTGAGAATCATGAAGGATGCAGGCTTGGATGAATATGAGTGGATTCAGACTCGACTTGACCAGATAAATTTAATTGATGAGAAGAGGTTAGCAGCTGTTTGTCATGGCCAGATGTACCAGAAACAGATGATCAAAGCTTTTAATAAGAAGGTTAAGCCAAAGGTATATCAGGTTAGTGATTTGGTAATCAAGCGTATCATATTACCACAGGGTGATCCTAGGGGCAAATGGACTCCTACATATGAAGGACCATTTGTGGTCAAAACAGTATTCTCAGGAGGTGCCATGATACTTACTACTATGGATAGTGAAGATTTCCCACAGCCTGTAAACGTAGACATAGTTAAAAAATACTACGCATAAAAAGAGACCCGCTAGGTTGACTGGCCTAGGAAAAAATAAGGGCATCCCGGCGAACCAAAAGGGTTTGGGCAAAAATTAGGGATATATATAAAAAAAAATGTACACCCGGCAAGTCGAAAACCTGAAAAGACGGCTTGGGCAAAAAAGGGCATCCCGGTGGATTGAAAACCTGAAAGGGCAATCCAGGCAAAAGTTAGGGATTAAAGCGTATGACTATGTCTCGTTTGGATCACCCATGTAAACTCCAACCAGTTGTGCTACTTAGTTCAAATTCTAACAGATAAAGATCAATCCAATCGTTTCCGTCTCGACAGCATAAGATGAGATACTTGAAGATAATGGCAATAGTAGAATTGAAACTCAATAGGATTATTTCCCACATAGCTGATTTTCTTTGTTTTGTAAAAAATTTTACAACGAATTCCTCTTACTAGGATTTCTGTCTCCTTGTACAAACTTGCCTATGTATGGGTCACTTTGTGATATAAATAAAATTTCATCTTTGAATCCAGATTTACTTTTACCCTATTTACATAAGCGAAACGTCCATTGGTTGTGTTTGAATGTATGTATGCTTTTGAATATGATTGATGTTTACCAGAAATGCATAAAATGCTTTTGAATATGATTGATGTTTACCATAAATGCATAAAATGCTTAATATGATTGATGTTTACCAGAAATGCATGAAAATGCAGTAATAGTATTTACTAAGGACGAACGAGGGAAGGAATTCAACGAAGCTTCGCCGGTTCATCCCCACAAGAATCCTACAAATCCCCCAGTAGGGTAAATCTATCATCATAGATACTTCGAGTTACATCTCCTCTTGAATTTATGTCCATCTCTTTTATCCTCAGTCGGGATATTCGGGAACTTATTCCTTCAATAGAAGTACGACGAACAAAGACGGGAAGTTATGAATACTATACTATCAAACGAGATGGGAACGAGTTCCTCATATTCTTCAGCAACGAATCAGGATTTATTTTCCCTAGCCAGCAGTTGTTACACGAAGATATCCAGACGCTTCAGGCTGCATGATTCATACATACATCATTTACATCATACCATAGCATATTCATAAATACATAATACATTTACTTAGGTGCATCATACTATACATGCATACATATTGCATAAACTAACCTTTTCCTTGCATGATGGTTATATGCAGATAAAACAGCATCAACAATTCACAACAGGTCAGAAATGATCCATACATTACTCAAAATGTCCTCGGAGAGTAGGCAAACGGTCTGTACAAAGATCTATTCCCTAATCCAGGATACTTCCAGAAGATTTCATCTATCTGGCCTTGAATAGCAGGCAAACGGTCTATACAAAGATCCATTCCCTGGTTCAAGATATTTTTCAGAAGAACAAATCCTGACGTTCTTTTGGCCCTTGAATAGCAGGCAAACGGTCTGTAAAAAGATCCATTCCCTGGTTCAAGATATTTTTCAGAAGAACAAATCCTGACGTTCTTTTGGCCCTTGAATAGCAGGCAAACGGTCTGTAAAAAGATCCATTCCCTGGTTCAAGATATTTTTCAGAAGAACAAATCCTGACGTTCTTTTGGCCCTTGAATAGCAGGCAAACGGTCTGTAAAAAGATCCATTCCCTGGTTCAAGATATTTTTCAGAAGAACAAATCGTGACGTTCTTTTGGCCCTTGAATAACAGGAAAACGGTTTGTAAAAAGATCCATTCCCTGGTTCAAGATATTTTTCAGAAGAATTAATCCTGACATTCTTTTGACCTTGGAGAGTAGGCAAACGGTCTGTACAAAGACCCATTCCCTAATCCAAGATATTCCCAGGAGAGATAATCGTCACGATGATTTATTTCTACTGGTCTATTCAACAATTCAAATCATGTTGCATAAACAATTCAGAGACGGCCTATACGAAGACCTAATACTGATATCCAGTATCAACATAAAGACATCATCACATCCTGATACTTTAGATGGCATCTCCAAGCCCATCTCCAGATGGCATCTCTAAGCCCATCTCCAATTTTTCCAAGTGGCATCTTCAAGCCCACTTAAGCATATACAACTAATCATCAGTGTTATTTTACGCACCAGTGAGTGAAAATTTTTGGGCTTTTGTGTTCAATCCCTTTCAACCTTCCAGGTCACGACTGGCACATATACCAATCTAACCCCTCAGGTTTCAGAAAATTGAACAGGGGAAGTTGTTGCACCCCAAAATTTGCTCTCCATAAGACCAGTCATTGTGTACTAAGAGGCTCACAAGGTTCACAAGACATCTCATGAGGTTCACAAGGTTCACAAAGTTCACAATTAGTCAGAAAGTTAACAATTCCCTCAGACAATGCATCCTCCTAAGCAATGCATCCTAAACTAGGGTTTTGACTTTCATAAGGCTAAATGGACTTCCAAGACTTCAAGTGAGCTTCATAACATCTTATATGTGTTCAAGAATCCCCATGTCAAGTTTCAAGACTTTCCCAAAAGATTTGCTCAGTCAGATGATCAGATAGGTTAAAATCAGTCAAAGCAGTTAAAAAGTCAAACTGAGGTCAATTGTGGTCAAACCAAAGTCAAACTTCATGATTTTTTACCAACATCAAGTATATGAAGTAAAATTCATCATTTGATCAAGGGTTGATCATGATTCATCAAGGAGATTTCAGATCATCAAGAATCAGGAGTTTCTAAATTAGGGTTTTCATAGGAAAAGTCAACTGAACTTTGACCAGCCATAACTTTCACATGCTTCATCAAATATTTTCCATCCAAAGCTCATTTTGAAGGAAATTGAATTCTATACAACTTTGTGTCTCACAAGCCAAGCCCAAAAATGCTTCATTTGGAAGGTATGAGCTAAGACATTATAGGTCCTTTTAAAAGTCAACAAAAAGTCAACAACTTCCAAAGAGCATAACTTGAGAATGGTAAAAGATATGGACATGAGACCAAAGAGGTTTGTTAGAGGACTCTTTAAGCTTTCCAAAATGTCCAAGAACACCCTCATAGCATTAAAATTGAAGGATTTGTGCCCTTGCAAAGTTGGGAAATGTTTGAGAGGTTTATGAAGTAAATGGGGTCTTAAAACCATAATTCTTCAAATGGGCTGACCTTTTTGTGATCGAATAGGTTCCATGACATCATGCACGAAATTAATTTAATATTTTCATAATTTTATTCATTTTATTTTTATTTATTATGATTTTTATATTAAAAATCATTTTAAATTCAAATAAAATATAAAATGGTGAAGATTTAAAATGATTTGTCTTCTAGAATGTCATAAAGTTTATTTGGATCTAATTGATACAAAAATTATGAGGATTATCTTAAAATAGCAAGTTCATATCAAGAATATTCAAATTTTAACAACTAATCTTTTTCAATCTCAAATTATCAAAATATCCAAAGTGTGATACAATTTTCTGACCTAATTCAATTGTGTCATATATATACAAACTTTAGCAAGCAAAAGGACACGATTTGGCAGCCTCTAAGACCAATTTCAAACTTCACAAAATCACTTCAAAAACTCACATTCAGATTCCAAGGTAGAGAGAGTTTCAATGAGTTTTGAGCATTGCAACATGTTCTATGATGTTCATTGAACGTATTTGGATCATAAACGACATCTAAAACACTCTCATTCATGCAAACCGAATCAATGTTCATTCACTTTTTGAATTTTTCGATTCTTATAATATTGACATTATTTCTTGAATTTGATCATATATTTGTGTTTGTGATGATGTCTGGAGTCTTTCTGGACAAATTAATTTAATTTTAGGTACAAGATTGAAGAATCACCATGGCTAGGGTTCTTCGGCCATTTTAGGGTTCTTCGATTCATCAAATATAAATGAATTCTGGAAACATGGCTGTGTTGTATGGACCTCAGGGAATGTTTTGCACTCATTAATTTCATGAAATGTTGTTGTTTGCTTGATTTTTGATAAAACGCAGGATGTCCTAGGAAAACAAATTCGCAGCAAGAACCCTAGCAAAATTTGTAGGAAATTTCGCAGGTCTGGAGGAAGAAGGAGGAGATTGGCGCGCAGCTGGGAATTCAAAATTGTTTTTATATTATATAGATTTATTTGTATTATAATTATTGAATGACGCTGATGGTGTAGTGGTTAGTGTGTGCGCGTGTGAAGGCAATGGCCTGGGTTCGATACCAGCCAGAATGCATTTTTTTTGGTTCAATTTATTTTATTTTTCAGGATGAGAACAAAAGCAAATGGAGGTGGGATATTATTAGTCAGCGCGCACAACCCAGTGGTCATGCTCTTGCTTGTCCAGGTAAAGGACATGGGTTCGAATCCCAGGTCCTGTTTTTTGTTGTTTTCATTTAATTTTTGATTTTCTTTTATTTTCATTAAAACAAATTTCTAAAAAATATTTAAAAACATATTATAATTAGACTTTATTTTCTTTTAAATTTACAAACCTAAATTAATATATTTGTTTATGTGTTTTTTTTTAGTAATATTTATTAATATGTATATGTTTATTTAATTATTAGATTAATATTGTATATTAAGTTAAAAAACCCTAATATTTTTATATGTAAAACCTAATTATTTTTTAAACCCTAATTTATTTTCTAACAATTCAAAACCCTAATTTTATTTTACAATTTTAATTTCTTACTTTTTTTAATTATACTTAATAAATATTTCTAATATATATATAATTGAATTATTAATTATGTTTATTCATGTAAATAAATTAGTATATAATTATTATTATTATTTCATCTTAAAATCATTTAAAAATTGTTTATCTAAAAAATCTAAAAAAAACTTATAAGTGATTTCTATATTGTATATTATTGTGCTAACCTCTTTCTCTCTTATATTTATTTTTATTACTAATATTTCATTTATTTATTTATATGCTTATTATTTAAATTATTTTCTTATAATGTAACTGTACAAGCTATGTAATAGTTGTAGTATTGTTATTGTTTACTTATTTAAATTGCTATGGTTAGTAAATTAGGGAGTGAAAACATGTATGTATCTGTAAGCTCATAATTTCGACAGTTTGAAATTTGAGACAGGAAGTCATTTCTTTTGCTGAGAGGATGACCAGTAGATAAGAGAAAGAGGAAGTGAAGATATTCAGAAGATGCTGACAAGGCTATATACTCAAATATTTCGACAGAAGTACAAATGGTGTTTGACAAGCAAAGTTTGGAGACCTGTTTATAGTTTGGCATTTGTCAAGATAAGTGTAGTTTTCGACACTTCGACAGAAGGTGTTTGGCAGGAGCATTGGTTTATAAAAGTTTGAAGAGTTTCTTCTTTTTTCGACATTTCGACCAGTGAAGAGATACAATGCTTCGTCACCAAAGGGAAGAATTCAAATTCAAAAGTCGTAACCTTTGGCAGGTGGACACATGGAAGCTTCAGAGAAGAAAATTGCATGCAGACTGACAATTGTCATTTAGTTAGAATTTTCACGTTCTAGGCAGTTATTTTGTTTGTATATAAATAGGATAGTTTGTTTTTAGAATGTGTGTGTGAAAACTTATACAAAAATCCTGTAAATACTCTAAGTACCCAGTGTGAGAGAAATGAGTCTGATATTTGGAACAATGTATGTGTTGAACACCATTTTCTTTCAAGTTATTTAAATTATTAGTTTTGTCTCATCAAATTACTTTACTTTCAGTCTGTTTACTTTCCTGCAAATTTTATATCTTTTCGCCATTTTCTTACTTTTGTTCAAACTTTCACTTTATTTTACTTTCACATTCAAAACATTTAGCACTTTGACATTATTAACAAAACAAACCACAAATCATTAACAACACTAAGATTAATTCGACAAACAATTGCACATGTGTCCTAGGACTTGTTTGGTTGGTCCTGCAAGTAACCCAGTTTCCAAGAGATTGGTCAACCAGAGGTTGTTCGTCAGATATCACAGCGAACAAATTGGCACGCCCAGTGGGACAAGTGCAATTAATAAGAATTAATAGAAAATCCTCTTAGTCAAAAAGTTCCTTGCTGCGTTGTATGATTCTTAGAAGCGGTAAACTAGCTGTAACCGACGTAGAAAGACCAAAAAGAATAAGAGGAAGAAAAATGGCTAACTTGCCAAATACTTCAAACAATCCTAGCGAAACCATTCCAGTTTCCAATCCTATCCCTTCGTCAGAAGGAGTAGCAGTTTCTGGCCCTGTTTTAGAACAGATTAGGCCTCCATCAGTGGATTCAATACCAACGGGTTCAGGGTCCCAAAATGCGCCTAGTTCTTCCACCATGGGACACTCAAGGCCCATGGGAACCCCTCCTCCTGGAGGGAACACCTTTAGGCCATTTATAAATTATTCTGTGCCCATGTCTGGGAGAGAACAGCCATATGGAATGCCAACTTCAATGATGGCAAACTTACACAGTTCATCACCATTATTTTCTGCTGCTATGGTTCAAATGTCTTCACCATTGCAAGGATCAAGATATGGTGGAAATGGGAATAGATTAAATCAGGTTCCACCAGGATTCCATATGCCAACGATGACGAATCATTCTGCGCAAGTAATTCGTCAACAGATGGATGAAAGCAACCATGATATGGTGCAGGCATTGACACAACAAATGGGGGAAGTGTTTAATCCTTTAATACAAAATACTACCCAGACAAACTAGATATTGGCAGAACAAATGGCACGCATTGCTAATTTTTTTGGAGTCCCTCAAGCACAACAAAGAATGCAATTGAATCAAAATCCTGCCAATAGGCCTGTCGAAGAGGAACTTACTATAAACCAAAGGCCATTAGGAAACCCTCAAGAGAATCCTAGGGGCCAAGAGGTAGTAGTCGAACAACCTCATGTAGAAGACCCCATTCGACAGGAACCTAGGAGAATAATAGTCCAAAGAGACCAAAATGCTGATGAAATATTACAGCAGAGAATGCGCTGCAACAATCTGCCTGTCGAAAATAATATTGCAACCATGGTTGAGAGAATAATGGCGCAAAATGGAGTAAACGTAGGATTATAAAGGCCTAGTTATACTTCCCCTTTGTCTGAATATGTTTTGCAACAAGAGTTACCACCAAGGTGGAAAGTCCCCCAATTCACCAAATTCTCAGGGGATACTAGTGAGTCCACCATAGAACACATAGCGCGTTATTTGATAGAGGCAGGAGAGATTGCTAATAATGAGAACTTAAGGATGAAATATTTTCCAAGTTCTTTGACAAAAAATGCTTTCACTTGGTTTACTTCTCTGCCTGCAACTTCAATATTTACATGGACCCAATTAGAAAGATTGTTCCACGAACAATTCTATATGGGACAAACTAAGATAAGTTTGAAAGAATTAGCAAGTGTCAAAAGAAAATTCTCTGAACCTATAGATGATTATTTGAATAGGTTTAGATTGTTAAAGGCTAGATGTTTTACACAAGTGTCGGAGCAAGAGTTAGTGGAAATGGCTGCAGGGGGTCTGGATTATTCCATAAGGAAAAAATTAGATACCCAGTACTTGAGAGACATGGCACAACTAGCAGATAGAGTAAGGCAAATAGAAAGGCTAAAAAATGAGAAATTTAGATCAAATAAAAACAAGAAGGAAAGATTGGCCTATGTAGGAATAGTTCAGGAAGAAGATTATGACGAAAACGAACCAGTCATTTTCGACCAGCAAGAAATTGATTTGGAAGAACTAAAACAAGGCCCTCCATATTCCTGTAAAGTTTTAGCTCCGTCGAATGGAAAAAATCCAGTCGAAATGGAAAAGAATGACAAGTTTCCTAAAAGAACCTACACATTCGACATCACCAAATGTGATGAAATTTTCGATTTACTAGTTAAAGATGGTCAGTTGATAAAACCAGCAGGCACTAAGGAGCCTCCTGTAGACCAACAGAAAAAGAGAGGTTTTTGCAAATACCATAATTTTTTGGGTCATAAAATTTCTCAATGTTACCTTTTCAGGGATCTTATCCAGAATGCAATCCAGAATGGAAGGTTGAAATTTGGAGACAAAGCTAAGCAACAGATGAGGATTGACTCCAATCCCATGCAGGTTGTGGAGGCCAACTATGTTGAACCAGAAATGGTGAATGTGGTCGAAATGGAAGTCATGGCTGAGGAAAGTTTTGAAATGGTAGAAGCTACTGAAGGTTTCGACGCCAACTTCACCATGATAGAGGCTGCTGAGGGCTTCGACACCCATGTAAATGTGGTGGAGGGGGCTGATGACCTTACTGACTAGACTGAGGAAGAAGAAGTCAAAGCTACTGAAGGCTTCGACAGAGAGAACGCCATTGAAACTACTGAAAGTTTCGACGAAGGGAACACAGTCAAGGTTGGTAGAAGTTTCGACAAGAAGAATTGTGACAGAGATGCTGAGCATGGAGTGGTCTGGGACACTCTAGGAGAACCCAGTGGAAAGTTTGACTTCATGGTGAAGTATTCTGCACCACCAAGCTCCAAAACTGACATCAGGAAGATCAAACCCACAGGATGGGGAGATTCTTTCAGAAATGATAATGAGGAGGAAGATAACAAAGCCTTAACTACACAAAAAGAGGCCACTGAAGGCCTTAGTCAGGACAAGGTCAAGGAAACAGAAACTGCGGACAATGTCCACATTGTCGAACCAATAAACAGAAGCACCACCAAGACTAAAGAAGATTCTGCCGAAGGTGTTGTGTAGCACCCCCCTCATGGAATTCTGTGCAGAACAATGGAAGACCCAAAAGAAAAGCCAGTTGCACAATGCTGCAAGTTCATCCATAGAAGCTTGCACCCAAAAGGCAGGATAAATCAGTTAGAAGAGAATATCCCTGAGGAAATGATGCTAGTCGAAAAAATGAATAAACTGAAGATCACAAGTGAGCAGAATGCAGGGATTCATATGGTAGAAGTCACTCAGAAGATAGGACCAAACACCAACAGAAAGAACCATCAAGAGAAGCATCAGAAGCTGGTGTATCCAGAAGAAAATGAAAGTCTTGTCGAATTCATCCAGAGGTGCCAGAGGAAGAATGCAGAAGTTATGCTTTGCCCAAGGTGCAGCGCTGTGTTCGACAGGAAAGCAGCTAATGACTTAGAAGCAGCAGAAAAGACCAAAAAGAAAAGGAACTGGGGAGCAGCCCCACCAGTCAGAAATGAAAGGTTCGACCCAAGAAGAAGGGAGCATCATAACCAAGGAATGGGAGAAAGGCGTTACAGCACCTATAAACCATCCAACAAACCCAATGATGACAAGTGGGTCCAGCCTATCAGGGATGCCCAAGGTCAGAAGAGGTGGAAAAGTTTTGAAGTGAACAGAGGTGCCTCAATAGAAGTGAAAAAAGAGGTAGAAAAAGCAAAGCCAAAGTACGTCTCTGAAAACTACAAGGGGAAGAACCCTATGTCCAGGTCCTAATGGAGGAGGTTTCAAAGGCAGAAGAGAATTGAAAAAGAAACTGTAGAACAAAAAAGGATTGGTGAGAATAAAGCTGAGCCAAGCAAGTATGTGCAGACAATAAGCAAAGGGAAATCTCTGGCGAAAGAAGAACTCCCTCAGAAAAATAAATCTAGTGACACAACAGAGATACAGAAAATAAACAACAAAGTGCCAGAAGACGAAGAAGTTACTGATGACTTCAGCTCAGAGTCTGATGCGTCCTTCGACGTAACATGCAATGTGGTTTCTGTGTTGCCCAAAGACTACGACATGATAATGGAAGTGGAGGACGAAGAGGATGATATGGCAGATGATAGCATAGGGCTTAAGCCTGTATGTTACTACATAATGAACAATGGTTGTGTCGAAGAGCAAAATGCTTTCTTCGAAAAGCCAGATGATATAATGAAGGCTTATTTGAAGCCTTTGTTCATAAAAGGGAAAGTAGAAAACGTGGGTGTCAACAAAATCCTGATAGATGGAGGAGCAGCTGTGAATCTAATCCCTCATTATATGATAAAGAGGATTGGAAAAGATGACTCAGACACCAAACCTCACAACATGGTGTTGTCCAACTATGAAGGTAAGGTAGGGACAACATTGGGGGTGATACAATTGAACCTGACTGTAGGAACCATTACCAGGCCTACAATGTTTGTGGTGATAGCATCAAAAGCAAATTACAATTTGTTGTTGGGAAGAGAGTGGATCCATGGAATTGGGGTTGTACCATCATCCATGCATCAAAGGATAGAAATTTGGAGGCCAGATGGAATTATCGAAAACATAGAAGCAGACCAAAGTTACTTCATGGCTGACGTGAACAATGTCACTAGTCGTAATTTCGACAAGAACTTGGCCCACATAGCACCTTGCAATCCTGCTGGTTTCGACCTAACAGCCTCTGACAACGCATACTGTTCCATGTACCTCCACCCTACGCATGGTTTCCAGTGGGATAAAGAAATAATTGGGGAGACAAATTACACTTGGGGAACTGCCCATGTCAATCCAACTGGGTGGGGAAGTGAATTCAGTGAAAATGACTGAAGCATCAGCAATAGAAAGGATTACGACTTACGTAGCCGAAAAACAACTCAAAGCGGCCCTTGAGGCCGAAGTAAGAAATATGGCTATTAAAGCCAACACACAAGCTGGCGAAGAACAACATCCTCAAGAAAATATTGAGGAGCAATGTGCAAAACAGAGTTTTGAAGAAAACTCTAGTAGCGAATGGCAGAATCAAAGGCTTGATGCCATTTACGATGACGAACCCTTGGGGTTTGAAAAGGATCCAGCCCCAACCAATATGAAAATGGTGGCACAGGATCCCTTAGAAGAGATCAATCTGGGACTGGGGGCAGAGAAAAGGCCAACTTACATCAGTGCCAAGATGGATCCTCAGTTCAGAGTCGAAATAATCCAATTGCTGAATGAATTTAAAGATTGCTTCGCATGGGATTATGACGAAATGCCTGGTCTAGACAGAAACTTGGTCGAATTGAAGTTGCCAATACTGGAAGGGAAAAAGCCAATAAAGCAAACTCCCAGACGCTTCGCACCTGAAATTCTGTCGAAAATTAAAGAGGAAGTTGAAAGACTTCTAAAATGCAAGTTCATCCGTACAACAAGGTATGTCGAATGGATTGCTAATATTGTTCCTGTGATTAAGAAAAATGGCAAACTTAGGGTGTGCATTGATTTTAGAGATTTAAACTCAGCTACCCCTAAGGATGAATATCCTATGCTAGTAGCAGAAATGCTTATAGATTCTGCAGCAGGCCATGAGTATTTAAGTATGCTTGATGGATATTCTGGTTATAACCAGATTTTCATTGCTGAAGAAGATGTTCCAAAAACAGCTTTTCGTTGTCCAGGGGCAATAGGAACATATGAGTGGGTAGTCATGCCCTTTGGGTTAAAAAATGCTTGAGCTACTTACCAAAGGGCAATGAATTCTATTTTTCATGATTTCATTGAAACATTTATGCAAATTTATATAGATGATATTATGATTAAATCTGCCTCAGGCTCAAACCATATTGACCATCTTCGACAATCCTTTGAAAGGATGAGGAAGTTTGGTTTAAAAATGAATCCCCTTAAGTGTGCTTTTGGTGTGCAGGCAGGTGATTTCTTAGGCTTTGTGGTCCACAAGAAAGGGATTGAAATTAATGAAAACAAAGCCAAAGCCATAATGGAAGCGAAAGCGCCATCGACAAAGAAGGAATTGCAGTCTCTACTAGGGAAAATTAACTTTCTTAGAAGGTTCATCTCTAACCTTAGTGGAAAAACACAGGCTTTCTCACCTCTACTTCGACTGAAGAAGGAGGGTTTCACTTGGGGGCAAGAACAACAAGATGCTTTCAACAAGATTAAAGAATATCTGGCCAGTCCTCCAGTTTTAATGTCTCCTTGTCGAAGCAGAAGTATGAGGCTTTACATCTCAGCATCTGACAGAACATTGGGAAGCATGCTTTGTCAGGAAGATGAACATGGCGTCGAAAGGGCCATCTATTATCTCAGCAGAGTCTTAAATGATGCTGAAACTAGATATAGTACAATAGAGAAACTATGTTTATGTGTATATTTTTCTTGTACAAAGCTAAAGCATTATATAAAACCCATTGATGTGTACATATCTTCTCATTTCGACGTAATAAAGCACATGTTGTCTAAATCTATTCTACATAGTCGAATTGGAAAATGGGCTTTGGCCTTAACTGAGTATTCGTTAAAATATATGCCTTTAAAAGCTGTCAAAGGACAAGTGGTTGCTGACTTTATAGCTGACCATTCCATAATTGAGAATGAAATAAAATATGTCGAAATAGAACCTTGGAGATTATATTTCGACGGTTCCAGTCATAAGAATGGAACAGGTGTTGGGGTGTTGATCATTTCTCCCAATAACATTCCAACAAAGTTCAAGTACAAAGTAGAAGGTTTGTGTTCAAATAATGAAGCAGAATATGAGGCTTTGATAGCTGGACTTGAAATATTGTTGGAATTGGGGGCAACAAAGGTCGAAATAATGGGTGACTCTGAGTTGGTAATAAAACAATTGACAAAAGAATACAAATGTGTCAAAGAAAATTTGATCATGTATTTTGTAATAGCCAACATACTCCTCAAGAAATTCGACAGTGCAGTCTTTAGACACATTCCTAGACTAGAAAATCAGGAAGCAAATGACTTGGCTCAACTGGCATCAGGCTACAAAGTGTCGAAAGAGAATCTGGAGAAAGTTGTCGAAGTAAGAGGAAAAGTGTTATCCACTAGACTGTCCCCATCAGATTTGGAAACCATAAGACTGGGATATGGTGATGAAGAAAATTTTGAAATTTTCAATGTAGATGATCCAGAGGTAGGAGATTGGAGAAAACCTATTAAGGATTATTTACAAAATCCAAACCAGACAGTCGAAAGAAAGATAAAGTATAGAGCTTTAAGCTATGTACTCTTTGAAAATGAGCTATTTAAAAAGACTGCAGAAGGAGTCTTACTAAAATGCTTAGGTGAGATTAAAGCTTATATAGCCTTGTCGAACGTGCACAGTGGTGCATGTGGTGCACACCAGGCAGGACACAAGATGAAATGGTTACTATTTCGACAAGGGATGTATTGGCCAACAATGTTAAAAGATTGTGTCGAATTTGCAAAGGGATGTCAAGAATGCCAAATTCATGCAGGCATACCTCATGTGCCTGCAAATGAGTTACATTCTATTATAAAGCCTTGGCCATTCAGAGGTTGGGCTTTAGATTTGGTTGGGGAAATTCGACCAGCTTCTTCAAAGGGGCAAAAATACATTTTGGTTGGAGTAGACTACTTTACTAAGTGGATTGAAGCCATACCACTGACGAATGTAGATCAGGAAGCAGTTATAGACTTCATCCAGAAACATATAATTTATAGGTTTGGAATACCAGAAACTATAACCACTGATCAAGGATCTGTGTTTACTGGAAGAAACATGCAGGCATTTGCAAAAGAGACAGGTTTTAAGTTACTAACTTCGACACCTTATTATGCTCAAGCAAATGGACAGGTCGAAGCAGCCAACAAGGTTGTGATAAATCTGATAAAAAAGCATGTGGGTAAAAAACCTAGGAATTGGCACAAGACTCTGTATCAAATCCTTTGGGCTTGTCGAACGTCTCCTAAAGAGGCAACTAATTCTACCCCATTTAAGTTAACTTATGGGCATGATGCAGTATTACCAGTCGAAATCTATTTACAATCAATACGAATTCAAAGGCATCATGAAATTCCATCTGAGATTTATTGGAGTATGATGATGGATAAGTTAGTTGATTTAGATGAGGAGAGGTTACGTGCTTTAGAGTTGATAAAAAGGCAGAAAGAAAGAGTCGAAAAGTTTTACAATAAGAAAGTATAATTTAAAGCCTTTTTAGTTGGTGATTTAGTTTGGAAAGTAATTTTGCCCATGGAAAAGAAAGATAGATTGATGGGAAAATGGTCTCCTAAATGGGAAGGACCTTTCAAAATTTTAAGAGTTTTTTCAAATGGCGCATATGAAGTCGAAGAAATGGAAAAAGACAGGAGAGTGCTGAAAATAAATGGCAAATATTTGAAGAAGTATAAGCCAACATTGCAAGAAATAAAGATAGAAATGGAATAAAATTGCAAACAAAAGCTTGTCTTCGCCAAACAGATGGCATTAAGTAACATTACATATGAAAATTCTTAAAAAAATAAAATTCCCTATTTTCTATTACAAACTACTGTTGGAGAAAAGTTGCTTTGAGTTCGTCAAATTTCTTCTGTTGAAGCTGAATTCGACGTTCACAGAGGCTTTTGCTAAAAGTCAGTTCGTCAATTTCTCTGTGGAGTTGTTGGGCTGTTTCTGCATGTTGAAGACCTTTCTGAAGCTCCCTATCAATTTCTTCTTGGTTGGGCTGTTGGAGGTTGGCTTGACGTTCCTTCTCTTGGAGGATCTTCTTCTGAAGTTCGATAATCTGAGCTTGATAAGCCTGGATGTTATTTTCGCACTCA
The DNA here is from genome assembly GCA_963966055.1 of Lathyrus aphaca. Taxonomy (NCBI): domain Eukaryota; kingdom Viridiplantae; phylum Streptophyta; class Magnoliopsida; order Fabales; family Fabaceae; genus Lathyrus; species Lathyrus aphaca. The sequence continues at coordinate 384,911,170 of OZ014522.1, read as the reverse complement.
GCAACAGCTTTGGAGTAATCTTCAGAAAGCTTGTTTAGCTCTGAGATTCTATCTGTTGAAGAGGCCACAACATTCCATTATGAGACTTGTTTTTCAAATTTAGCTGTGATGCTCTGAGAAAATTCTTTTTGGCGAACCAAGTCAGCACTTACTGAATCAATCATAAACATTAGGTCCATCACCAGACGACTCTCCTCAGTCGAAGCCTCCAGGAGATTGGCTTGCTTTAGAAGTTTCTTCAAGTCATATTGTGCAGAAGGGTTTTCGGCCAGAGTTCCAAATAAGTCCACCCCAAGGATTTTTGCTTTAATCTCAGCCATAATAACAATGATTGGTTGAATTTCAGAGGTAGCCCCTGAAGTGGTTGAGCTGATGTGGGAAGAGTCCTGAAAATTGTACCTGGAACTGAGTAAGGCTTTCAGATATTCCAGAGGTTTTCTTACTTTCAGGCTTTCAATTTCCTCATGGGACAAACTTGTCGAACCCGTATTTAGAGGGGTTTCTGTTGGAGTTTCTGCTGGAGTAGGAACAGCTTGGGTACTTCCTCCAGGGTTCAAGCTTGTGTCTGGTTGCTTCGACAGATCTGGTTCTTCTTTGACAGCTTCCTTATTAGCCTCTGTTGTATCAATTGGCCCTTGAGGTTGTGCATCCTGGTCTGGGGCAGTCTTTTCTTCCACAGTAAATTCTGGACGAAGAGGGGAATTGTTGTCGGAAGATTCTGGGTCACTAATGTCGAAGTCACTGAAGGTCTGAGGGCCATAAACACCAGCATCTGGAGTAGTCTCTTCCAGAAGTCGTTGAGCTAAAGTCTTCTCAGAATCAGAGGGGATAACTTCTTCTTGGACCTTGGAAGTTTCTTCGACATCAACGGTAACCTGAAGTAAACAGGAAAGGGAAGTTTAAAAGAAGAAATAATGCAGTTAAAACTACGAATATTGTCAGTCGAAAAATAATACCTGAGGAATCTCAGTGTGAGTGTCTGAATCCCCACTTTTCTCACTTCTTGAAGGGATTTTGTTGGTTGGACTGCTGGGAGAAGTTCGTCTGTGGACAATGGATCTCTGAGATGCCACTGTCTTTATTCTCATGCCTTTGTTCCTTTTAAGAGGTTGAGGCTCAGGAGATTCATCTTCAGATTCTTCGACACTCACCTCTTTTTCTTCTTGTTTTCTCTTTGTGGCTGGTGTGCGAGTTACCTGAGGTGTGCAAACAAGGGAATGGGTTCAGTATTGAGAGTATTAGAATTTATATAAAAGAAAAAGTGAGATGTCTTTATGTGTCGAAACCTTTTTAGCAGCTATGGGTGATTTTTCGACCAGTTTGGAAGAGGTCCCTTCACCAGGAGTTTTCTTGTTAGTGATTCTAACAGCTGAAAGAGAAGAAAATGAATGAACATTGATATAAAACATAAAAAGAGTTAGAAATAAGAAGAGGGATTTAATTTCTTCGACACCTTCAAGAATAGGTTCTTCCACACTAACGTGTTCTATTCCAACATGAAGGTGCCCAGGGAAGTTGCCCAAATAATACTTCGTCGGAACCACACGTTCGGCAAGTTTTTTGCTAGACTCGCGAAGCAGCTTTAAGTGAGATCCACACATAAACCAATCTGGAAATGGAGGGCACAAGGCCACACCAAATTCTGCAGAAGGGAGTGGGGGAAACTTTGGAGGAAAGGAGGTGTAAGCAAAGTTGTAGCGTGTATGTGGTGGAATATATGAAGGCACCCCCAACTTATCCAACTTTTCTGAAAATTTTTGTTTTAAAGTCACTGCTGCTTCGCCTATGGTTCGACGAAGATCATTTAGCCTGTAAATAGTTTCAAAATATTTTTGAAATTTTTGAATTTCTTTGATATGTTTATCCGTACCTTTCTTCTTTTTATTCTGCACAAAAGCAAAGGCATTCGTCAGGAGTGTGTTGAAAGTTGTTACATCAAAGAATTTGTTAAGATAATACTCCTTCCACCAAACGTCGAAGTCCTCAGTGCACAAGAAGTTTGGTCGAAATATGGTAGGATGGACCTCCAAAGATGCGTCGAAAAATTTGTTATACGATTCTAGACTTTTCTCAAAATTTTGAAATGAGTTGTAGAACAAAATAGAGCCTTTCTTGTGGTAGATGGGTTTTGTCTTCGTCTGGGTTAGCCCAAATTGTCTGGCCACCAGGTTGGGTTGATAGACAATGAGGGAAACTTTGGTGTTATTAAGGCTGTGATGGGAGAAAAGATTTCTTGGTATAAGGAAGGCTTCCCAGATGGATATGTAGGAGTCTTCTTCTTTTTGGTTTTCTACTGGGAGTTGCCTAGTGAACCATTTAGGACCCACAGTCCTGTTGGCAAAGGGTGCCATGGATGGAATAAACTTGTAACGTTTGGCGAACATCATTACATAGCTAGTGAAGGCTTGTCGAAGACCTATTCCTTCGTCAGTAGGTGTTAGTTGAACTAGCTTGGGCCATTCGACACGCCTGTCTTTCACTGCTTCTTCGTCAACTGGTCTCTTGATAGGGATGCAGGCTTCGAAGGTTGCATTCAGCCACAGTTGTAAAAGCCAGAAGGGGCCTGTGAGGCTGATGGTTCCTTTGTCCTTGATGGTTTTCAGGTTGCTTACGCTCTCACTCAGGGATTCATAAAGATTTGCCAGAAGCAATTCACTTAGACAAAATGCAACTCCAGTATGAAGTTGATTGGCCATGGTAATGTAGCTTCTGGCAACCTGAAGGGATCTGGTGCAGAAGACAAACTTGGCTAACCACAAAGTGAGGAAAGCTATATGTTCTCTGTCGGAAACTTCCTCAGTGTCTTCGCCTTGGTGATGAGCAATGAATAAGGAATAGCCAGCGTGTTTGGTGTCGAATCCTATGGGATCTTTGTTTAAGTGCTCAGGATTAAAGATTTCTCCTATAGGACTAAGGCCAGTGATGGCTGCTATGTCGAAAAGAGTGGGGGTGACCATACCACAGGGAAGATGGAAGTTGTTGTAGGTACTGTCCCAGAAATACAGAGAAGCCAGTAGCATATTCTGGCAGTAGCGTGGGCCTTCTTTCGACAACTGAATCAGGTCATAAATACCTGTCTTCTTCCAGAATTTTTCCTTAGCCTTTTCGACTCTAGTAAGCCAAGCTAGATAATCTGAAGGGTCTTTTGTTAAGGGAAGGCTCATAAAGATCCTAGTTTGATTTAAGTATGACAAATCTAAATCTGTCGAAGCTAATGGGATCTCAGGTTTCTTAGAAGAGGTTTCGACAGTTTGAGGGTTCTTACTAGCACCTATTGGCTTAGAGGCAGAATAGCAAGGATAAAAATCCTTTAAACGGTTTGGGTCAGCATTGGGATCAGAGATAGGACCTAACATTGCATGGTGAACTCCAGAGACCAAGATAGGGATTATTACCTGAGATCTGTAGATACTAGCTTTCTCCCTCTCATTTGGAGGTTCTGGGATGTACTGTTGTTGATTCACTTGCGTTGGTCCAGACAATGTGTGAGCAGGAGGGAGATCAGCAGTCTTCTTTGCTTTCTTAGCACTACGGTCAGCAACATTCTTTGGGGGCGCCATTGTTATGAGAAGATTAGAGATGGAGTAACAGAAAGTTTAAAAGGGTTTTAATGGAGATTTTTCTTTGGTAGAGAAGAAGAGTCTGAGAGTGTAAAAAGGACAAAAGGTGTGGGAAGTGGTATTTATAGAAAGTGACAGAATATGAAAAAATAAATGAAAAAAAAGAAAAAAAGACTTTTCAATTTAGTCATGGGAGACGTGTGTCTTGATCAATGGTGGTGATTAAAGGTGACGGTTGGTAGAGAAGCCATGATTAGCTAGAATATAGGGTTATGGAAGGTTGTGTATAAACGTGGTCTAGAGGAGACGTTTTTTCAGAAAGTTGAAATCATGGTGCTTCCTTGGGACTCAACAAAGTCACTTTATAATTAATGAGACTGACATGGTGTCAGAAGTCATTTCGACAGCAAAGGATATTTCTCCAAAGTTAGTCGAAAACATCTTTGCTGGGGGGCAATTTGTAAGCTCATAATTTCGACAGTTTGAAATTTGAGACAGGAAGTCATTTCTTTTGCTGAGAGGATGACCAGTAGATAAGAGAAAGAGGAAGTGAAGATATTCAGAAGATGCTGACAAGGCTATATACTCAAATATTTCGACAGAAGTACAAATGGTGTTTGACAAGCAAAGTTTGGAGACCTGTTTATAGTTTGGCATTTGTCAAGATAAGTGTAGTTTTCGACACTTCGACAGAAGGTGTTTGGCAGGAGCATTGGTTTATAAAAGTTTGAAGAGTTTCTTCTTTTTTCGACATTTCGACCAGTGAAGAGATACAATGCTTCGTCACCAAAGGGAAGAATTCAAATTCAAAAGTCGTAACCTTTGGCAGGTGGACACATGGAAGCTTCAGAGAAGAAAATTGCATGCAGACTGACAATTGTCATTTAGTTAGAATTTTCACGTTCTAGGCAGTTATTTTGTTTGTATATAAATAGGATAGTTTGTTTTTAGAATGTGTGTGTGAAAACTTATACAAAAATCCTGTAAATACTCTAAGTACCCAGTGTGAGAGAAATGAGTCTGATATTTGGAACAATGTATGTGTTGAACACCATTTTCTTTCAAGTTATTTAAATTATTAGTTTTGTTTCATCAAATTACTTTACTTTCAGTCTGTTTACTTTCCTGCAAATTTTATATCTTTTCGCCATTTTCTTACTTTTGTTCAAACTTTCACTTTATTTTACTTTCACATTCAAAACATTTAGCACTTTGACATTATTAACAAAACAAACCACAAATCATTAACAACACTAAGATTAATTCGACAAACAATTGCACATGTGTCCTAGGACTTGTTTGGTTGGTCCTGCAAGTAACCCAGTTTCCAAGAGATTGGTCAACCAGAGGTTATTCGTAATAAATCACAGCGAACAGTATCTTAAAATTAATTTAGATCACTAATTATAAGATAAATATTTGAACTTGTACACGCACACACGTAAGTCGATCTTTGATCGCCATCTCACTTCCTTAAGGGTTACCTCTCATGTTGCCTAAACAAAAAGGTCAAGTAAGGTGTATAAAGCAAAGTCCCTTCTCTTATTAATATCATCTTGTCCCTTTAAAGATTATAAGATCAAGTCCCTTCATGGTTGCCTTCGTAAATGATCTTGTCCCTTTCGAATAAAAGATGATAAGTCCCTTCGAATTGTTAAGTACACCTTACAGTTGCCTAAACATAGATGACCCTTCACATGTCCCTTATAACATCCAAGGTAATGACTACCTATTCCTTAATAATAGGGATAGTCTTACCATTGAAAGAACATTCAAGAACAATAAAGATTTAATCATAGGGTAGGTTCCTCTTAAGTACTTGCTCACTTTTCAAAAATACTCCATTATACTTCACATTTTCAAACAATTTTCAAAATAAAGTCTTTATATATATCCGTACAAGGATCATTATAAAGTACTTAAGAAAATTTTAATCACACACTACACTTCTCAAAAACATTTTAAAGTGAGCTAAGTAACTAAGAGCCCATGGATAACCATGGATGTAAAGGGTGCTAACACCTTCCCTTTACATAACCTACCCCCCGAACCCAAAAATCTTTTAAGGTCTTTCATGTTCTTTTATGCCCTTTCCTTTGGATAAAATAAAAGTCGGTGGCGACTCTTGCTATCCGCAACATTTAACTAAAGTCAGTTCTCCCACCGTGTTACACTAAGAAAATAGATTTTAAAAATGGTATAAATTGCATCCAAGTGGTATATGTGTAAAGATGAAAACCGATCCATAACCAAAGCCCAATAATCAGAATAATTTTTTTTTAAATAAACATAAAAAGGTGAAATCAAACTTATTAGCAAAATTAATACATAAAAAAAAAGCGTTCAGAAGGAGAGAGAGACAACAACCCACCATCAACAGCTCTTGCAACAACATTCTCTCCACCGTATCTCAGTTTTCAAATTCACCAGCAATGGTTTGATACTGGTTCGCTTGGATTCGTTCACGGCCACCCTCACACCCGACAGCGATTTTGACTTCAACTCTCTCGCGAACTCACTCGCGGATTCACCCTCTGATTCTGTCATGTGCGGTTGACGGCGGTTGCGCGCTCAACGGCGGTTCTCGGCCGGTTTCACGGTGGTTCTCTCTCAAAAACCACGGTTTATGGATCTACGATTCACAATGCTTGCTCGGTTGGTTTCGGTTCGATGTTTTCGGTTCAGATTGGTATGGTTTTCGGATTGGGTTTGATTCGTGGGTTTCCGGCGTTTTGAAGAGGTGGGTTATGGTAGCTTCGGCTGGGGTTTTGAAGATGGTCGCGCACGAGTTGGGTGGCGAACGGCGGAGGTGCGTGCAGTTCTGGTTTCCTTTCTGTTCTGTTTCGGTTTGGTTTCACACTCGGTTTTCTCGATCTCGCGGTTTTCGTGCGATTTTGACAATGGTTTTGGTTTGTGAAGGTTTGTGAAGGTTTGTGTTTGATGAGAGGAGGATTCGCGGTGGATGGAGATGATGATGGGTCGTGGTGGTGAAACAGTTTGCAGCGGTGGCTGAGTGATTGAAGGGGTGATTCAGAAACAGTGATGGAGGGTGAGGTAAATGGTGGCTTCACGAATCAGTTGAAGACTTTCTCTTCTTTTTTTTTACAGGTTGTTTTTTTAGTATGAAGGTTTGAAGAAAGCTTATAGAAATTGGTTGTTGTTGTTTGAGGAGAAAAAAGAGAGTTTAATGGAGGTCAAAATGGTTGCCCGAGTTTTATCTATCCGGATTCACGAGATTTGAAGAAGCGATGAAGTTTTGGTGATATTATTTTTGTTAATTTTTGGAACTTGGTATGTGTTCTATTTTTTGCAGAATATCGCTTAGTCTATCCAGGCTTTTTTTCTTTTATTAGTGGATGAAGGTTGTTATATAGAAAAATATCAGAGGGTGAAATAGAGAATTGCATTGGTGCTTAGCTGTATTTTCTGTTGCTTTGCAGGATTGTGCATTTGGTGTACGGGTTTGGCATTTGTACGTTGTGTGAGTGGAGGTAGTAGGATGATTTGCTGATAGAATGAAAGTGTGGGATGGGAGAATTGGTTGCAACAAAAGATATTTTGTGATGGTTGGAAGACAGAAAAAACAAAATAATAATACTACTAAATAATAATAATAATAATAATAATAAACTGAAAATAACAATAAGTGATAAAAATAGAACTTGATACAATAATAGAAATAAACAAAATGAGAGGAAAAGTTTTAATCTGAAATAGTAGAAAACAAGGGAAATAATAATAATAAAGAATAATAATAGTAATAATAATAATAATAATGATAATAGAAAATGGTTTAGTAATAATAAGAAAATAAAGAATAAAAAATAATAATTGGGAGAAATAGTAATAATAAGGATGGTTAGTAATAATAGTTATAAATAAAAATAGACATTAATAATAATATATATATATATATAAAAAAAAATGGAAATAAATCAAAAAAGAAAATAATACTGACAATAAAAATGAAAATGATTTTTGTGACTTTTGTGGGCTTTGTTATGGATTTACTAAAATGAACTATTAGAAATAAAAAAAATAAGTGAAAAATGGTTTAGAAGTTTGGAAGTGAAAATAAAATTTGGAATTCTTTTATAGTGTTTTCTTTTGTGTATAGGAAAACAGTGAATGGGCTAATAACAAAATATTGGACTTAAAAAATGATTTTAAAAATGTTAATATAATAAAATAAAATAAAAGTGGATATGGATAGAAATCAAAATGGACACAGCCCCCGCTCAACATCGCTTTTTTTGGATTTTTTAGAATAATTAACAGAAAAATAAAATGGTACCTAATTTTTATATTTTTTTGAGATATTTGGTTAGACAGTAAAATGACAAAAGTAAGACAAATTTGGGGTATGACAGATGCCCCTATCGAATTTGCTTAGAGCGAGTAAGATGAACTGGCTCGCGTTCAATCTTTCAGGGTATAAGATAATTAGATATTAAAAGACTCCAAATTTGTCCGACAAAGAAAGAAATTGTGAAAATAGCAAATGAAATAAATTGGAAATAATGGGTGACACCGCAAGCAACAATTGACAAAATAAATCACTTATCACCAGAAGATGGTAAGGAGAAAGACCGAAAAATAAACTCTCTTATGATAAGGCGAATAACTGAAAATAAACTCTCTTATCAACAGAGGATGATAAGGCGAAAGACAAAAAAAAAAGAATCACTATCAACAGAGGATGATAGGCGAATGACTGAAAATAAAATCACTTATCAACAGAGGATGATAAGGCAAATAAAATCACTTATCACCAGAGGATGATAAGGCGAATAAAATCACTTATCACCAGAGGATGATAAGGCGAATAAATGAAAATAAAATCACTTATCACCAGAGGATGATAAGGCGAATAACTGAAAATAAAATCACTTATCACTAGAGGATGATAAGGCGAATAACTGAAAATAAACTCACTTATCAACAGAGGATGATAAGGCGAATTGGCAAAAATAAACTCACTTATCAACAGAGGATGATAGGTGAAAGACAGAAAAATAAAGAATCACTATCAACAGAGGATGATAGGCGAAAGACAGAAAAATAAAGGATCGCTATCAACAGAGGATGATAGGCGAAAGACAAAAAAATAAAGAATCACTATCAACAGAGGATGATAGGCGAAAGACAGAAAAATAAAGAATCACTATCAACAGAGGATGATAGGCGGAAGACAGAAAAATAAAGAATCACTATCAACTGAGGATGATAGGTGAAAGACAGAAAAATAAAGGATCACTATCAACAGAGGATGATAGGCGAAAGACAAAAGAATAAAGAATCACTATCAACAGAGGATGATAGGAGAAAGACAGAAAAATAAAGGATCACTATCAACAGAGGATGATAGGCGAAAGACAGAAAAATAAAGGATCACTATCAACAGAGGATGATAGGCGAAAGACAGAAAAATAAAGGATCACTATCAACAGAGGATGATAGGCGAAAGACAGAAAAATAAAGGATCACTATCAACAGAGGATGATAGGCGAAAGATAGAAAAATAAAGAATCACTATCAACAGAGGATGATAGGCGGAAGTTAAATACGGCCATTGAATCCACCGAGGAGATGCCTGGAATCTTTGATCAATATGATCCTGACTTCTGTTGGGGAAAGGACCGAAAACTTGTGTTGATCCTGGATCCTGAATTATGCAATTATGCTTGTTTGTTTTTTTGAGATGGTATTCCATAAGGATGGAGATACGATGCAAGTGTTTATGCACTGAGATGTAAGTTAAGAATGAAAAGCTGATTTATTTAGGTATGCAAATGATGCATATGCTGCAAATGATTGATGCAAATGATGCGTATGACGTTGATGATGCATAATGATGCATATGAGCGATTGAAAGGTGCCAGCTTGGTGGACTTTTGGTCGGGTAGTTGCCAATAATGATTGGACTTTGGGTGGGTGGAGGGATCGATTCCCCGACACTCGATCTTCGACGATGTATGATCAGAAGATGGATCTGAAAGCTCCAAGTTGGGTCACTTGCTGATGAGCGGAGCGACTTAATTGACACATGAAGACTGATTTTGCTTTGAATGGTTTCCAATGTCTAGCAAGATCTGCTTGTCCAGCTGGGGAGACGAGATAGGAAGCTTTGCTCCTTGTTCGCTTTCCCCTGCCTGTAGGGTATTTGAAATAAATTTAATGGGGAAGCTTTGACAATGGCCACGGCATGATCTGCCCCAGCATCTGGATTTGGTAAGTGCCTGCCCCTGATTGAGCTGTTTGAAGATAATTTTCCCCTGATTGGCTGTTGAAGATAATTTGCCTGTGATTGGACTGTTGAAGTAGTCTTGATTCATACTGGCATCAATGAAGTTCAAGTTTCTCTTTTGATTGCCCCTTGTCGGGATTGCACTGATGTCAAGCACTAAATTGCAATTAAATTATTCATACATAAATGGTAGTGTTAATGCGACGTTCATGTAAGTTTTGAAAAAGTCAATTTATTTGAATGCTTGTGATAGTGTGACGAATGGACCGTTATCCCAAACGAGGTGCTTGATTTAGAAAGTGTGTGAAAGACGCAGAAAGAATATTGTGTAATCGATATTGAAGATTTAGCAAATATATGGGAGTCATATTACGCAACCTTGTTGGTGGCATGCTTTCAGACTAAACCCTGCCTCAATTAGGACTTTTGAGGGTTGTAACGTGGTCTGGTTAATGGTTTGAGAAACAAAGATATAAGGCTCAAAGTTTGATTTGTATCCAACCCTTCTTCGTTATGTTCTCCAGTCCTACATTCAGTTAACGCTACACCTGCATTTGCTTTGACTTTGCAAGAGTGAAGATGAAGCTTCAAAGTTTTCTTGGAAATGACAGTCATCTTATTTTGCTGGTGACCCTTTGATTCTTGATTTAGTGGTCACTGATATTTGTTTTTTTTGCTGAGGATTTGAGTTCCTCTTTTTGATTTTTTTTTCCGACTAAGTCTCCCTTCGGGTGTTCAACTTAGTGGTTTTTTCTTCTTTTTTTTGTTTGAATATTGTGATTGTCAAGTCATTTGTTGATGATCCTCTGACAAGATGTCTCATCTTGCGATTTGAAGGTGTGGTCAGATTAACTGAACAACTACCCTGCCCCGGGTTAGATGTAAGGGTTGTATCCGAAAGAAACTCCTACTTCTAGGCTCGAAGTGGTTGACTAGGGATTAACTCCTTATATCTCCGGTGTTTGGGGATTTGAAAGAATGCATGTACATCATTGACGAGGTTTTATCCGAAAGCATACCACAACAGTTATGGGTATTTCGTTTTCATCATCCTCCCTCAAATATTTGCTAAAGTGAAGTGAGGAAATATTTTTGTGATTTTTGATATAAATGATAAATAATGAGCGAATGCGAATAAACTGATTCAAAACATGCATAAACATAACATTAACATAACCAAGTACAAATAACAATGTTCAGAGAAAATAGTACTTAAACAGACAATACAAAATAACAGGGATGCGGAATAATAAATGGCGATGACTGCCTTGATTTGAGGAATTGAACTTCTCTTGATTTTACTCGCCTCTTCAAAGTTGGAGACTACTCAGCTTTGGTCTTCAGAAACTTCTTCAAAAGCATTCGTTGAGGGGCCACTTGCGGCGACACTGGATTGCTCTGGACATTCAGACTCTTCTGAGTAAAGGTGAGATCCTTAGAGTTGATCATATCTTGAACCATATGCTTGAAGGCATGGAAGTTCTCGATGGTGTGACCTGGAGCGCCTTTGTGATGCTCACAGCGGGCATTGGCATCATAATTCCGGGCATTGCCAGTCTGAGGTGGCATATCTCTCAGAGTAAGAGATCCTTTTGCCATTAGCTGATTAAAGATTTCGGTGTATGACATAGGCAAGGGATCAATGTGCCTATCATATCCTCTTTGTTGATATGGTGGACGCTGTTGAGGAGTGTGTTGTTGTTGACCAGGCCTTTGTGGATAAGTCGGTTGCTGGTATGGATAAGCCGGTTGCTGGTATGGATATGCCGGTTGCTGGTATGGTCTAGGTGCATATTGCGCAGCTGCACCCAGAGGATAAGGACATGGTCGATAAGCCATCGGAGACGGAAGCAGAGCTTGGATAGCTGGATGAAAAGGCATCGGAGGAACAGGATGATGAGACACAACCATCCTGGCCAAGGCTTGCATGGCCTCATGAATACGATCAATCTTGCTCTTGATTGAGTCAATCTCTTCCCTCATAGCAGCTTGTTTTTGTTGAATCTGATCCATCAGTCCTCTAGTGTTGGCTCGAGTTTAGTATGGGCGTCTAGCACGATACGGGCGTCGGGAAACCAGCTTGATTTACTGAAGATGGAGGAACATGAAATAAGTTTTCCGGCTTTGGAATGAAATGCAATATGAATAAATGATGCAAATGAAATGATATGCAATGTCAGAATCCAGGATCACAAGATCATAGTCTCACGAGCCCAAGGTACAGATGGAGAATACTCTGATCAAGAACTCATTGGGTAGACTCTATGGTTTTAGGGATCCCCAAAGTTATCAATTCATATGGTTGTTCATCACACACGCCATAAGCATGACGATTGATTGACTCCGCCATATGAATCTATTTTGGGTGAGATCTTCGTATCGACAACCCACGAGAGAAAATTTTCTCGGGAGCCTATACTAAGCGATCATCGACACAAGGTTTAAACAAAGTCCTGGAGTTATGGAACTTTCTCAACTGTTTGATGCACATGTCAATTTCATACATTCTTGACAGTCAATCAACTCCATTGAGTAAGTCTATTCCAAGTGAGGTTTTCGTATCGAGCCACGCGAGGGCGAACCCTGGTGCCCAATACTACGCAACCATCAACCGATGTTTTAACCAAAAGGTTCTAAAGGTCCTCAGAGTTGATGACCCTAATGAAAACAACTGAGCACACACGCCAAGGACTTGACGGTCGTCAATATTCTCATTAAAATCTACTCCAAGTTGTCGCTCCCACCAAAATGACACCTGGCCAAGACGGGTACAGACGCGAACGGTCGGTGAAAAGAGAAGGAATGAATAGAGTCGCCAACTAGGCATTTTTATCCCGAAGGAAAGGTAATGCTGCATAAACCTAAGAAAAGATATGGATAAGACGGTCGCGAACCAGAGAGACTGAGAAAGGGGGTTAGTTACAACCTGGGAAGGTATTAGCACCCATATTGTCCGTCGTATTCGACGGGATCCACGCTTAAAAGATTTGTGTTTTAATGCGTAAGTGTCAGTGCTATTCTGTGTGTCAAAGCTGGAAAGAATGCAAGTGTCAGTGTAAAAGAATGTGAAGTGGATAAGAGAAGTGTCAGTGTAAGAAAAGGAGTGAAATGCTCAAGACTATGAGGCTTAAAGAATAATGCTGGAAAGAGGGGGAATATACAGAGACTTTTGTTCGATAACTGTTAAGTTATGCCTACGTATCCTCTCGTGCAATGAGGAAGTCAGAACACCGTAGTTCGACTCAAAGAGACTGAAAGGTAAATTGACTTGTGAACTGCTTACTTGTCAATGCTCAAGTGTATGACCTGTCTGGCTCAGGTGCTAACTGTCTTGCATTAGACGGAAGAAGCAAGTTCTCGTTTGTGAGTGAAGATGATGAGAAAAGAATCCCGGAGGAGACGATTATTGTTTGTTTTTGTGTTTTCAGTCTTTTATTGCTTTTTGGAGTTTATCATAGGAGAATGAGCTTAAGACTAAACCAAGGGTTAGTAAACTCATCACATCCTCCCTCTGATTAGGGGTAATGAGAATACTTTAAGTATGAAGTAAGCACCTCACACTTAATCACCATGATGTAGGATTAAGATCATTAACCTACTTGTGATTATTTAGATGTTTTTGTTGTTTTTGTTTAGTGTTAAGTAATGAGATTAAGCCATAATCAAGGATTTAATGGACTCATTTCACCATCCTAATAGAAGGATAATAGATGAGAACATTTAAGCTGAGGAAGATACCTCAACTTAATCCATGATTAGGGATTAACCTCATGACAAAACAAAGCCTTTATTAGATGGATTTTGGTTAATGATAAGATGAAGAAACGATTTTTATGGTTTGTAAGACAACTTGAGGGGGACTTGTCCATTAACACTAGGGTTAGTCCTTCTTAACCAATTAAGGAAGAATTAGAACCCTAATGCAAGGCCCAAGTTACAAGCTTGATGTCTTAGTGATTATTAGGTGGATTGATTAAAGGATTTAAACACATTAAGGGTTTAACACTTAGGATTAAAGTTATACACTCCATCCTAATAGAAGGATGCAGGCATAAGCTTAATCACAAAGCCTTAAAACCTTTAGGGTTTAGTCCCTGATTATGAGATGAGAAAGAGAAGACTCAAAGATGACACAAAGGTAAAATCTAAATGGGGAACTAATCAAAACCCTAATTATTATCATACTTGGTTATTCCTAGGGTTAATGAGGTTTGCAAGAAGATCTTCAAAGAAACCACCAGGAAGGAAACAGATGAAAGGAGCAAGAAGCAAAGAGAAGCAAAACAACTTGCTTCACTTAAGAAGACAAGTTGTTTGAAGAAAGAAAGTAAGATGAACATGAATGAGCAAGCTCGCTCTAATAAACATACAAAATACAGAAAAGAAAGTATGAAAGAGATGAAAAGAGATTGTGAGAAGTGAAGGCAAATTCACTTCTCAAACAACTTACCACCTGAAATGTTAGCACAAGAAAATGAAATGCAATGAGAATGAGATGCAATGCCATGATGCAAACCAAAACCAGAAGCAAGAACATGATGTTAATGATGCCAAGAAATGATGAAAACACATGACAAGAGATGAGAATGATCATACAAGCATAAGGATGCAAATGAGGCATGCTTTGAACCATGGAAGTTCATGAAAAGTTATGAAATGCAATGGACATACAACATGGAAAATGAAAGATGCAATGATCAACATTATTCTAACATGTCCTAAGATGTATTATGAATCATGTGGATGCACAAAATGTCATGGCAAGTCAATGGATGCAAGCAAATGAGAAATGGATGCAAAGGAAGGCACAGATTAGGGTTACATGCATCATGCAATACAAAAATTCAAAACCAGAAGCATATGACATGATAAAAAATTGAAAATGCAATCAAAGATACCTTAAACCTATACAGGTTCATTGCCCAAAGTAGGGGATCTAACTCTTAACCTAGTGAAAGTTATGAATTTCCTAAGATTGCTAGGGTTTTGGGGTACCTCATCATGAAAAATGCAAAACAAATTGAAAATGCAAGATCAATTCAAACCAATTTTATCCTATAAACTACATGCTATGAAGGATGCAATGCAAGAAGAATCATCATCCAACTCTCAATGGTTAGGCAGAAAGGATTTTTCAAATTTTGAACCAAAATATTGCCTTAAAATGAAATTAATTCCAATGAAAATGGTCAAAAGGCATCAAGAACAAAAAAGAAATTTGGTTTGAGGGTTTGATAATGTTTCTAAATGTTTTGGGATAGTTCATGATTTTTTTGGGGATTTTTGGAAACCTAAATGCTATTTTAATTAATTAATTTCCATTAATCAATTAAAATATACATTTAAATATTTTTTTAAATGGTTAAAAAATGCAAAAAATAAAATTAAAATTGTTTTTGGGTTAAAAAAAATATTTAGAGTCAGCATGCAAAAAAATAAAATTTTTATGATGATTTTTACTATTTTTTATAAAATGAGGAAAAGAAATGAAAAGAAAAGAAATTAAAATGAATAAAAAGGGAGAGTCAACGCAATCAAGGGCCAGCATTCAAACTCAGGGGGGAGGGAAAGACTGCGCGCGCTCATGGACGGTTGAGATTGCTTCTGGGAAATTCAAATTTTAAACCTAATTAATTAAACTAATTAATCTGAATTAGGGTTTAATGACAAATCTGGTTCGT
The DNA here is from genome assembly GCA_963966055.1 of Lathyrus aphaca. Lineage (NCBI taxonomy): Eukaryota > Viridiplantae > Streptophyta > Magnoliopsida > Fabales > Fabaceae > Lathyrus > Lathyrus aphaca. The sequence goes on along the minus strand of OZ014522.1, from coordinate 384,895,682 downwards.
TCATAGCGCGCGGGAAGCTTGGATCCAAAGGCCTATATTCAAACTGACCTAAAACCCTAATTAACCTTAATTACTTTCAGACGACCGGAACAGTGGTTCCGGTCGTCTTCTCCGGCAAGGCCAAATCCCTAACTCTCTCTGCAAGCCACCCCACTCCAAATTAACTGCCCAGAAACAATCCCCCACTCAAAACGAACTCAAACCACCATCCAAACACAATTTATAACAAGCATACATGGAGAATCGAAGAAAAACATAAAAACTGGGCAAAGTTTCAGAGAGTCATAACATGTTCATTTCTCAACTATTTTCAAAAATAAAAAGAGCAACATGATCAGTGAAGCATGGAGAACAACTCTATAACAAGAAATACAAGTTCTGGAAAAATTGTTCTTGGTGATACCTGAACTTGAGCTTTCGAAACAGGGACTCTCTGGCCAGTTCTTTGCCTCCAATCCACTCCAATGATCCTCTTGATGAAGCTTTGAAGCTTGGTTGGAGTTTAGATTGGCTGGTTTGTGAGTTTGATGGAGTTCTGTTCAGTGAGGTGTGAGAATCGTGTTTCTGATTGTGGAGGTTTCAGGGACAAATGAGGCTTGGGAAATGATCAAAGGAACATATTGAGTGATTCTATGAAGTTTGTTTTGGTGTTTGATACTTGTATGATGAGTTTCGAAGGAAAGTGCATAAGAGGAGAGTTTTGTGAACTATGGCTTATGAGAGAGATCAGGCTTGTGTGTATGATGTGTTGAGTCTCATTTGGTACATGTATCACACTTTGATAGGTCAGAGGAGTTGGTGTGGCCTAGCTTGATTGGTATGGGCCCTTTTGCAAAAAGTCAAGGTTTTGTGTAAGATAGGTATGGGTCAATGGCAGGCCAAGTACAAAGGGGTGTCCTGCGCAGCAAGGATTGAGGAGAGCCATGGAATCAGTCTTGAGGCCAATTAGCAAGTGGATTAGGGTTTGTAAGATGTTTTGCAACTTTGTGATCTTTTGGCCCTTTTGTGATTACTTGAAACATAAGTCATGAAAATGGACAAGTCTTTGATGCATTCTGACTTTTAGGCATTGGTTTATGTTTGTGCAAAGGTTAGAAGTCCATTTGAGGTCACAATTTGCCTTGGCAAGGGGTTTTGCAACTTTGCCTCTTTGGTGCAAAACTTAAAATTATGTGATTTTCCTCAACTTTGACAAGCCATAACTTTTGATCCAAAATGAATTAGGACAAGTTCTTATACTTTTTGAAAAGGGAATGATCCATTCTACAACTTTCATGACCAAAGTTTTCTCATTTGAAGCTTTTTTGAATCAAAAAGAGAGGGTTGAAAAAGTTTCCCAAAATGGCAAGTTTTCATTACAAGTAACTTTCCCAAAAAGGCAATTTTGCAAATGGCTTGAAATTCTTCAATTTTGTGAACTTCTAACATCTTCTATGATCAAATAAAGGTCATACACATTCAAAATGATGGAGAATGCCCTTTGGTTGGGTCATTGGGGGCCTCAGATGCCCTAATTTTGCACTGACTTGCTCAAGAAGTCATCTCTTGATCAGATGCCTTCCTCATGGAATTTCTTCATGAAACTTGATATGCATGATCCTTATAACATATAGAGACCAATAGAAACAAGAATGGCAAAAAAATTTGGAGTTATGGCCTTTGAAACCAAAACCCTAATTCTAGGTCATCTGTGCAGTTAAACCTGGCTCTGCTTCCATGCCTCTCTCAGTTCTTGTGATTCTTTGACTCTCTTGACTTTGTGGGGATATAATATGATGCTTGGACATACATGGATCCCTTTGAAGTGATTGCAGACCTTTGGAATGGCTCAAATGGCTCTGGGATTGCTCAGATCACAAACCCTAGATGCAGATGACTTTGAAACAATGCAGTGAAGCAAAAATGCAATATGGGATGCTATGAATGAATTTATGCATATGAAAAGATCACAAGCCATGGTGTGAATGGGTGAGAAAAAATTTGGGGTGTTTACAGCTGCCCCTATTCAAGCATGAGTTAGCTGTGCAGGATGTAAGCAACGGCTTAACAGGCAAACAAGATAACTTGTGGTTGAATACCAAAGACAGTCTGAAATTTGCTCTCACAGAATGCAGAAGAAAAGGGATATAGATTGCAAAAGAAGATAAAGTATGTTTATAAAGTGCGGGCGACGGAGGACGATCGTCGAGCAGAGGACGACTGCTGGGGAAAGAGCAATGACGGGGACGGCCGACATGCTGGGGTATAAGAGATTATGATGGGGACGGCCATCAAGTAAAGCTATAAGACTCTCTGGGGTTTATAGGTAAATGAAATAAATGATGAGGTACGGTCATCAAAGGTGAAGGACGATCACCTAGCAGGGGACGGCTGCTCTGTTGGGGATAAGATGAGGGACGGTCATCTAAGGTGAAGGACGATCACCTGGCAAGGTACGGTTGCCAAAAGGTATCACGACATAAGACGAATGTCGGATAGAAGAGGTCGACGATGGGGACGACCATCAGATAAGCATGATGAAGGACGATCATCAAGAGGTGAAGGACGATCACCTAGCAGGGTACGGCTGCTCTCAGGGTTTATCATGACATAGGACTAATGTCAGATAACAAGATCAACAATGGGGACGGCCATCGGATAAAATGATGAAGGACGATCATCAAGAGGTGAAGGACGATCACCTAGCAGGGGACGGCTGCTGAAATATCACGACATAGGACAAATGTCGGATAGGAACGGGTTCTAATGAATAGAGACTCCACTGGGGGTGATGAAGGACGATCATCAAAAAGGTGAAGGACGACCACCTGGCAGGGTACGGATGCCGAAAAGGTATCATGACATAAGACGAATGTCAGATAGAAAGGAAATAGTTTAACAAGTTTTGTTGGGGACTTTGCTGGGGAAAAGTAAACACGAACGAGTGTCTACATCCAAGAAATGAAAGGTATAAGTGTTTGGGCACTGTGTATAGATTAAAGATGCAGACGAGCATCCTTAAAACTACGATACGGACGGGTATCAGTAGAAACAAACGCTTGACGCGTGTTCAGAGATGATGGTACGGACGAGTACCAACTGGTTAACAAAGAACACGGACGAGTGTTGAATCTGAGGGGACTCTTCTGGGGAATGATAGACACAGACGAGTGTCTAAAATCTAAAAAAGAGGTAAAAGTATCTGTCATTGTGTATGGATTAAAGATGCGGACGAGCATCCTTAAGATTACGATACGGACGAGTATCGGTAGAAACAAACGCTGACGTGTGTTCAGAGATGATGATACGGACGAGTACCAACTAGTTAACAAAGAACACGGACGAGTGCTGAATCTGAGGGGATTTAAGGTGGCATATACAAGATACGGACGAGTATCTGTATGGGTAAAAAGTATGAGTAACAAGTATGAGTGAGACACAGACGAGTGTTTAACTTGCTGGGGAGGGTGCGACACGGACGAGTGTCGAAAAAAGTGTATTATAAACAGGTTTGTGATTTACAAAGTGTTTGGGCAACTATGTTGGGGTAGGTGACACAGACGAGCATCAAGGAATTGTGTATGTATACGTATTTGTATGGTGAGTGCAAAGGGGACGCTTTGGCTTTCTGCTGGGGATATGACACGGACGGGTGTCAGGAAGTATCTGTATCTTTAGGGAAAGTGCCTTGGCTCTCTGCCGGGGAATTTGGGAAGTTTTCTGTATATCGTTGATGGATTGTCAGTATTCACAAGTGTTTGATTCAGATCATGGCTTATGATTATGCAATATGTTTGATTTTTGCCGTAATGCTCCGTATTAGACGGAATGCTACGCTCTGTGGGGAGAATATGATGCGAATGCTATGATTATGCAAATATACCGATCCGGGATTCAGATCCCGTTGCCGTGGAGATCTCCGGATGATCTTCTTGAAGTGGACATCCCAGCTGGGGATAAGATCATTGGTAGATCTGATAAGATGTATCTGCATGGGGAAACAGATCACTGAAAGACCCATCTCAGCAATGGGGGACCCAGCTGGGGTTTGTAGAAGCTTTCTTCACTCTGTTGTGATTTCTTCACGCGTTGTTCTTCTGGATAGAGGTTGAAACTTTGTGGGGAGATAGTTCCCTGGTTGGTACTTGGCTGAGGAGGAATGATGATTGGCAACTCGGCTGGGGAGAAAACACCTCTGGTGCCAATTGGAAGAGGGATTGAGTAGATAAGGATTTGACAGTTTGCTGGGGAGTTGTTTTTCGTGCCCCATGTTGCGCTTCGAGTACCTGCAGTCCTGTAATAACAAAGAAACGTACAAGTATCCTGAGGTATCCCTTACTGGATTCCATCATAGGAATTTTAGACACTCCTGGGAGTAAGTATATTTCCTGTAAGCACGTATTTTAAGAAAGGCGCATCTGTATTTATGCAATCAATATCTTAAAGACATCGGACATTTTTGCAAATAAAAGAGTACGAGACTGTGTGCGACTGAAAATCTGATTTTATTAATTCGAGTGCCCTGAATTTGGCAAGATACATTCAAAGAAACGGATCCCCTGAAATGAGGGAATCGTTACAAATTGAAAAACAAAAGAGGTGGCAATGTTGATGACGCTTCAGGGAGCTTCCCTTTGCTATGACTCGTATGAAATTTGACGTTCTTCTCGTCTTGCTTTCTGAAGAAGACTGATTCTGATCGACGCTCGAACCCTTCAAAGCTTACCATGTTGTGAGTGATACAGACGAATTCAGAATGCAGTTGTTCGCTTATTCCCTTATTTTGCGTGGATCGCCCTTTCGGGTTTTCAATCCACCGGGATACCCATTTTTGCCTGAGTTGTCCAATGCGGCTTTTCAACTCAGCGGGTGTACATTTTTTATTCATTTTCCCTTATTTTGCCCGAGTCTTTTATTCTGTTTTTGACTCGCCGGGATGCCCTATTTTTGCCTGGACTTACATTCTGTTTTTATGTCCAGCGGGTCATTTTTATGCGAAGTATTTTTTAACTGCATCTGAATTCACAGGGGATAGAAAGTCTTTGCCATCCATAGTACTGAGAATCAGTGCTCCACCAGAGAAAACTTTCTTTACTATGAACGAACCATCATAATTCGGAGTCCACTTGCCCCTGTGGTCTGTATGAGGAGGGAGGAGTCTTTTCAGCACAAGATCTCCTACTTGGTACTCTCGAAGCCTGACTTTCTGATCGAAGGCTTTCTTCATTCTTTTCTTTTACAGCTGCCCATGACAAATTGCAGCCAATTTCTTTTCTTCAATCAGATTCAGTTGTTCGTATCGGGATCGGACCCACTCTGCCTCATTCAACTTGACATCCATCAATACCCGTAAAGATGGTAACTCAACTTCGACCAGTAGGACTGCCTCCATACCATACACAAGCTGATATGGCGTTGCCCCAGTGGATGTTCTGATTGACGTACGGTACCCATGCAAGGCAAATGGTAGCATTTCATGCCAGTCTTTGTAGGTAACCAACATTTTCCGTACAATCTTCTTGATATTCTTATTAGCCGCCTCTACAGCACCATTCATCTTTGGCCTGTACGGAGAAGAATTATGGTGTTGGATCTTGAAGTCCCGGCATAGTTCTGCCATCATTTTATTGTTTAAGTTGGAACCATTATCAGTAATGATTCGCTCGGGCACTCCATACCGACAGATGATGTCCCTCTTCAGAAATCGGGCTACCACTTGCCTTGTAACATTCGCATATGAAGCTGCTTCAACCCACTTGGTGAAATAGTCAATGGCAACCAGGATGAATCTGTGGCCATTTGAAGTAGTCGGTTCAATCTTTCCAATCATATCAATGCCCCACATGGCAAAAGGCCAGGGTGAAGACATCACATTCAGGGGATTCGGAGGCACATGCACCTTGTCCGCATAGATCTGGCATTTATGGCATTTTCTGGCATAGGCACAACAGTCGGCATCCATTGTGATCCAGTAATAGTCTGATCTTAGCAACATTTTAGCCATTGCATGCCCTCCTGCATGGGTACCAAAGGATCCTTCGTGCACCTCGTGCATCAACAAGTCTGCTTCTGCCCTATCAACACATCTGAGAAGTACCATATCAAAGTTTCTCTTGTACAGGGAACCGTCAGTATTAAGGAAGAAACTACCAGCTAGCCTTCTTAGTGTCTTCTTGTCATTGGAAGATGCCCCAGGTGGGTATGTTTGATCCTCCAAGAAGCACTTAATGTCATGGAACCAAGGCTTATCATCTTTTACGACGTCTGTTGCAAATACATATGCTGGTCTGTCAAGTCTGGACACTGAAATCCGAGGTACGAAGTTGGCAGTTTGAACTTTGATCATGGATGAAATGGTAGCCAGAGCGTCTGCAAACTGATTCTCGTCCCGAGGGATATACTCAAGCTTGACCGTTGTAAAGAAAGTCAATAACCTCCTTGTATAATCCCTGTAAGGTACCAGATGATCTTGGTGGGTGTACCATTTGCCGTTGGTTTTATTAATTACCAGAGCCGAATCTCCGAATACAGTCAAAGTCTTGATCCTGAGGTCAATGGCTTCCTCAAGGCCCATGATACAAGCTTCGTATTCAGCTTCGTTGTTAGTGCAATTAAAGGTGAGTTTTGCCGAGAAACGCATGTGAACTCCTTTGGGTGTAATGAGTACTGCACCAACACCACGACCATTCATATTAACAGCCCCATCAAACATCATAGTACATTCCTCTTCTGGGTCAGGCCCTTCAGTGTGAATAGGCTCTTCATGATCTTTCGCTTTTATGAACATGATGTCTTCATCAGGGAAGTCAAATCTCATAGGCTGGTAATCATCAATGGGTTGCTCAGCAAGATAGTCAGACAATACACTGCCTTTGATGGCCTTCTGAGAGGTGTACTGAATGTCATATTTTGTGAGGATCATTTGCCATCTTGCAACTCGTCCGGTAAGTGCTGGCTTCTCAAAAATGTACTTAACTAGGTCCATCTTTGATATCAACAAGGTAGTGTGGGTCAACATATACTGCCTTAGTCGGCGAGCAGCCCACGCTAAAGCACAACAAGTTTTCTCGAGCAGTGAATAACGTTGTTCACAGTCGGTAAACGTTTTGCTTAGGTAGTAAATTGCATACTCTTTTCGACCAGACTCGTCATGCTGGCCCAGCACACACCCCATTGACTCTTCTAATACTGTCAAGTACATTATCAGAGGTCTTCCTTCAACTGGAGGCATAAGGATCGGAGGCTCTTGTAAGTATTCCTTAATTTTGTCAAAAGCCCTCTGGCAATCTTCATTCCACCTGACCGTTTGTTCTTTTCTTAACAGTTTGAATAAAGGCTCGCAGGTTGCTGTAAGGTGAGATATGAACCTTGAAATGTAGTTCGATCTACCTAGAAACCCTCGAACTTCTTTTTCTGACTTCGGTACAGGCATTTCCTGAATGGCTTTGACTTTGTCAGGGTCAACTTCAATCCCTTTTTCACTTACAATAAATCCCAGCAGCTTACCGGATCGTACCCCGAATGTGCATTTGTTGGGGTTTAGCTTCAGTTGGTACTTCCTCAGACGCTTGAATAACTTCAACAGATTCACCAGGTGGTCTTCTTCTGTGAGGGACTTGGCAATCATGTCATCCACATAACATTATATTTCTTTATGGATCATGTCGTGGAATAATGTTATCATGGCCCGTTGATAGGTTGCACCAGCATTCTTCAGTCCGAATGGCATCACCTTATAATAGAATGTGCCCCAGGGTGTGATGAAAGTTGTCTTCTCCATGTCCTCAGGTGACATCTTGATCTGATTGTATCCTGAAAATCCGTCCATGAAGGAGAATACCGAGAACTGAGCCGTATTATCAACCAATACATCAATGTGAGGTAATGGGAAGTCATCTTTCGGACTGGCTCTGTTCAGGTCCCGGTAGTCCACACACATCCTTACTTTACCGTCTTTCTTAGGCACAGGTACAATATTAGCAACCCATGGTGGATAGCTAGTCACAGCAAGGAATCCGACGTCCCACTGTTTTTGTACCTCTTCTTTTATCTTCATTGCCATATCTGGACGAGTACGACGCAGCTTCTGTTTTACTGGCGGGCAGTCTTCTTTTAAAGGCAGCTTGTGCATGACAATATCGGTGTCCAACCCTGGCATATCCTGATAAGACCAAGCAAACACATCCACGTACTCCCGAAGCATATCAATCAGTTGTTCTTTTACTGAATCTTGTAGACAGGCCCCGATCTTAACTTCTTTTACATCTTCTTCCGTACCAAGAGTAACCGTTTCGACCTCCTCCTGATGAGGGGTGATAACCTTCTCCTCTTGCCTTAACAACCTGGCTAGCTCTTCAGGAAGCTCATAATCTTCTTCAACCCCTTCATCAGCTTGATTGATTGGATTGTCAAAGTCATACGAAGCCATAGCAGTGTTGTTGTCGGTGCAATCTGAAAGGCACTCTCTGCAAGGGTTTAGATTGTTCATTTTAGTGATCAATTTTAATCTTGTTTAGAAAAAAGTGAAATGAAGTTATCATTTTGGAAAACATTGCCATTTTATTTTTGTACAAAAAGAAAAATGAAAAACAGTGAGCGGAAAAGAAAAAAGACTCATTTGCAAAAGATGTCCGATATTCATTGATTAATCCATTTGCACAAAATTACAAGATGGCCCGATTACAAAATGAGTCTTGTCATCTTGGGCAAGATGCAAGACTTGATGCATGCTTAAAAATACAGGAAATAATAATTACTCTGCAGGAGTAACCCTTATAATTTCCTGGGAAGACCAGTTAAGGACTTGGCTCCCCGGGATCCTTGGACGTATCCAGCTCTCCAGGTTGCGGTCGCTTTCCTCCTCGTCTTCCAAGTTGTTGATAGCATCCGGGGTGAGCATTCCCCCGCTGACAAAACTGGGCTTCCTGGCAGCCTCTGACTGATCTTGTTGAGTTGGTCTATAACCCAACCCAAATCTGTCTTCTTTCTTCTTCACAGGCAACAGCTTGCCCCAGCCTTGGGCAGTTCCCTCTTCAACAACCTTCCGGGCTTGCTGATAAGACGTTATGGAGGTTCCCAGTACAGCAGATGCTTCATTAATGTTCAGGGCCTCAAACCCCTGGCTCATAGTTTCATGGATTTCTCCATCCATTTCTATGTACTTGTACGTAGCCAGATGGCTAACAAATATGTCCTCTTCTCCACAGATGGTGATGATCTGGTCTTCCCACTCGAATTTCAGCTTCTGGTGAAGGGTAGACGTAACAGCGCCAGCGGCACGAATCCAGGGTCTACCCAACAAACAGCTATAGGCCGGATGAATGTCCATCACATAGAAGGTAGTTTTGAAGGTCTGCGGGCCAATCATCACAGGCAGATCAATCTCTCCAAGCACTGATCTTTTAGAGCCATCAAATGCTCTCACCACCAAATTACTCGGACGCAATGCGAAGCCATCATACTCCAGCTTCACTAAGGCTTTCTTTGGTAGAACATTGAGTGAAGACCCAGTGTCCACCAGTACATGGGATAGAACAACACCCTTGCATTCTAGAGTGATGTGTAAAGCCTTGTTGTGGTTACGTCCCTCTGTTGTTAAGTCAGCATTGGTGAAGCCCAGTCCATGACTGGTATTGACATTTGCCACCACAGTTTCTAGCTGATTAACAGTAATCTCCTCTGGCACGTATGCTGCATGCAGGACTTTCAATAATGCATTCCTGTGAGCTTCAGAACACATCAACAGGGATAATATGGAGATTTTTGAGGGAGTTTGGTGAAGCTGATCCACCACCTTGTAATCACTCCTTTTGATGATTCTCATAAACTCATCTACATCTTGTCCAAAATATGTCTTCTGAGTTTCTTTGATAATTGGTTCTTCAAGCACCATACTCTTTCCTTTTGCTTTAGCAGCGGCTTCTGCTTCAGCATTAGGTCTTTGCATTTGTGAGGCAAAAAGGCGTCCGCTTCTGGTGAAGCCTCCGCCTCCCCCAACATTATCAATTTGTGGAGAAGAGATTGAAGAATCCAAAGTGATTTTCTCCCCGTTGCAGTAAAGATCAGAGCCATAATGCCAAGGTATGGCATTACTGCTTTCATATGGAACTGGTCCAGGTACTGTGATGGTAACTGGACTGACTGCTGCAGAGGAGGGTACTGTAATGGTGTGCGGATCGTAGTAGATTGTGACTGGTGATCTGGCAGGAGGTGCCACTGCTTGTTGTTGAAAGCTGTTGTTCGGAGGAACATCTGATGGATCATAGTAGATGGTGACTGCTGAGACATCTTCGTTAATTTTTGTTGGCGTTGTAGAAGATTCTGCTGACAAAATGGATGTTGATGTTGTAGAAGAAATGGTTGTTGACATTTGATTTGTTGAAGTGATGGATGAAGCCACTGTTGATGATATTGATGAATTGGTTGGAATGATTGTTGCTGCTGTTGTAGGAGAAACAGGGATTGTTGTCAAAGGGATTGCTGGATTTGTAGGCGCCGTTGTTGAGATCTGAAGGATACCATCCTTGATAAGACCATCTATGCCGCTTCTCAAGTTATCACACCCGTTGACTGCAATGTTGCAATACCCACAACCGAGCTCACACCCGGGAAACACCTGGCACTCTAGAAGCTGAGCTTTAATTTCTACCAGAGGTGTTCGAATTTGTGCAACACTGGTGATCAAGAAAGATGGCTTGTCTTCCTCAATGGCATTAATTCTCGGCCCACCATGGTTAGGCATAGGATTTCCGTGGACATTCGGAGGTGGTGAGAAGTTGAGGGCTTTAGAATCCACCAGATCTTGAACTTTCATTTGCAAAGCCCTGCATTTCTCAGTATTGTGGCCTGGTGCATTGGAGTGGAAAGCACACCTGGCGTTGACATCGTAATTCTTCGGGAGATTGGAAGGATCTGAAGGTGCCAATGTCCTTAGCTCAACCAAGTTAAGTTTCAGGAGTTGTGGCAATAAGGCAGCATAAGGCATAGGGATAGGGTCAATCACCCTATTAGCCTGTGATGGTCTTTGCTGGAAGGGTCTTTGTTGTTGATTATTGTTATTGTTGTTGTAGGTTCTCTGTGGCGGATACTGAATTTGCTGCTGATACTATGGTCGTTGTGGTTGTTGATATGCTGGTTGCTGAGGAATCGGAGCTGGAATAGTGACAGTTGCTACTGATCTGTGGGCATACTGAGGTTTGCCCCTGCTGGCATGAATGGCATTTGTCTCACCGGTTCTTCGAGGTCCCACAAAAGGCTTCCTGGGGTTACTGGACGAACTTGCACCATTATCAGAAATCTTGCCCATCTTTAGCAGACTTTCAATTCTTTCACCGGCTATAACCACGTCTGCGAAGCTGGTTAAAGAAAAGGCAGCCAACCTGTCAATGTATGTTCCTTGCAAAGTATTCATGAACATGTCGGCCATTTCTCTTTCCGACATGGGTGGCTGGACAGCAGCAGCAAGCTGTCTCCACCTTTGGGCATATTCCCTGAAGCTTTCCCTGGAGGATTGAGACATTCCCATCAAGAGGGTCCTGTTAGGAGCCATGTCCAGATTGTATTGGTACTGCCTGATGAAGGCTTCAGCTAAATCCTTCCAGCATCTGATAGTAGCTGTGGTCAAGTGTGAATACCACTCCCTTGAAGCCCCAGTCAAACTGTCTTCAAAATAGAACATCCACAGCTTTTCATCCATGGTATATGCTTTAAGTCTTCCCAGAAAAGACTGCAGGTGAGTTCGTGGACAAGAAGTTCCATTGTATTTCTCGAAGCACGGGGGTTTAAACTTGTGGGGAATTCTTACCCCGTCTACTAACCCCATATCCATGACATCAAAACCCAGGGAATTTTGAGACTCCAGAGATCTCAATTTCTCAGCAATTTCATCAAACCTTCGGTCATAGACTTCATCTCCAGCTCCCATGACAGTGAATTGCTCCTCTTGGGGGTCTTCTTGTAAGATCCTCCCCCCATTAGTATTTCCTGGCACATTACCTGGGATGTTGACTTCCGGATCTAGATGAGGCCCAAATACAGGTGGATTAACATGAGGCTGTCCCCTCTCATTGTTGCTTGTTCCTCCAGTCCCAGGATGAGGTTCCTCGGGGGTCTGTCTTTCTACCAATGCTCTTAACCTCTCTTGGCTCTGAGCCAAGCCAGTCATTACTGTCATGAATTGGGCCATTTGGTTTCTCATCTCCACCCTTTCATTAGCCATCTGGGTCCTGACCTCGGTCAGGTCTTGCTGTACTTGTTCCATTATAATACCCGGAAGGTTGTTGCGTGTAGGATACCGGTGTGCACGGTTGACGGGGAACACTCTTCTGCGAGAAATATTTCCTGAACCACAACAGAGTTAGAAACAAACAAAATAATAACAAAACCTACAAAACAAAACAAAAGTTAGTATGCAATGCAGTATGCCTATTTATTTTCCAAGGTATCCGGCTTGGTGCTTGGTTTTGACCTTTCCAGACCCCGAGGAAGATGCTTTGATGTTGCTTGAAAGAAAGAAATCCAATGAAACAAACTGACAGATATATTACAAATGGTGCATAATACATAGTTTTTTTTACAACACATGCCCCAGAAGGGTCAAAATACAACATAAAAGAAAAGTACATCAAATGAAAGCAACAACAAACAAAAAGTCAGACATCAAGTCCAAACTCATCCTCCTTAATCTCCTTCAGCAGTGCCTCAGTCACTGGACCAGCTGGATGCTCTGTAATAGTCCTGATGAGAAGGTTTCTGGTGGCAATGGCAGTGGTCAGCCTCTTGTGCCTATCCTGATCCTTTGATCTTTTCAAACCAGCCCTAAGCTTCAACTCTGAAATCTCCTTCTGGGCTGCCAGCAAAGCTTCCTGTTGTTTCTTTTCATTAGCTTCTAACTGCCCAATCCTAGCTTGAGTTCTCTTATCTTCTTGAGTGTGAGCTTCAGTGATCCTGACCCACCTAGTCTGACTTTCTTGCAGATAGAGATCAGTCCTAGCCTTCTGAAGCTTGGCTTCCTTACAGGCATTCTTCAATATTTGCTCCCCAGCTCTTGATTTCTTAATGTAGTCCTCTGTTTTCTCAATCTTGGCCAGATGCTCCACCCTAAGCTTCTCCAACCTCTCAATGTCCAGACGACCATCACTCCTCTCCCAAAGGGTCTTCTTCAAAGCTTGTGACAGGTTCTCATTCCTTTCCTTCAGCTTCTCAAATTCTTCCAGGCTGACAGTGGCTGCTGGCTGCACTGTAGAAGGTCCAGGTGTGTCCTCAATGGTAAAAGGCATTCCAGTGATCTGAGCTCTATTATGGGACCATTCATAGTACTGGGCTGAAGCAACATTATTGCACCTTCCAAGAATAGCCATCCCCTTTGTCTGGATATTGTCCCAAGCCCGAGATGCTTGCCTGACAACAGCTAGATTAGGCTTTATCTCACAATACAAGGTCTCAGCTAAATATTGCACTCTAGGAGGGTGGACCAAAGCATAGCCCAATTGTCTCTTAAACAGCAAAGGATTGTAGTTGATGCAACCCTTCACTCCTACTAGAGGTACATTTGGGTACTGCCCACAGCTAGTGATTATGTCCTTGCCCTTGGTGCTCTAGGTGCACCATCTGATGTCATCTGAAGTCAAAGCAATAAGTCTCTTAGCCCAATTCTTCTGTTGATGAGGATTCAGGAAAACATTTGTCTTAGGTAAGTGTTTGAGTAGCCAGGTATGAAACAGAGGAGCACAACATCTCACCAACTTCCCTCTTTGCTTCTCATTTCTTTGATGAACAGAATAATAGAAATCCCCCAGCAATGTAGGCACTGGGTTCCTCAGAAGGAAAAGATGAATGGCATTCTTGCTAATAAACTTGGGCTCATCTGCAAATAGTATAACCCCATATATACTGAGGGCTAACAATGCACATACTGCCCTCCATTCTCCCAAAGAGGCCTTCAGGATGGCCTGAGAAGTCAAGAAGTCTAAGTGCAAACCAGGGATCCCAGCCTTTGTTGTCATGTTCTGCTCAATCAAAATAGGCTCCAGGTACAGTGCTTTTGCCACTTCTCCATTGCTGGGAGGAGTCATCTCTGGGTTGAAGGGAACACCACCCCTGACAGGTACTCCAATCAATGATGAAAACTCCTCCAAAAGAGGTCCTAGCTGAAAGTTTTGGAATGTGAAACATCTCAAAGGAGGGTCATAAAACTGTAGGCAGGTGTGGATCATACTCCTCTGAGAAGGGTCTAGGTCCATAACCATATCAAGGATGCCTCCATAATGCTCTCTGAATAATGGGATGTGGTCTGGAGTGATAAGGGACTGGACCTGTCTGATGCCAGTCAACACAGGCTCAAAGAAATGGTATGAAATGTTGCTCTTCCTGGGTGCAGACATGAGTGCTGATGAAGAGCTGAAGACAAGTGCTGATGAGAATCAAGACTGATACTGGAGATGAGCCACTGATAGGCTGGTGCTGGTGATGAAGGCAGCTGAAGCAGGCAACTGATGAAGATAGCTGAAGCAGGCAACTGATGAAGACAGCTGAAGCAGATAACTGATGAAACAGAGGCCTATGCAGATGAAGGGGTCAAAACCAAGCCAAATATAATGTGGATACCCTGAAAAACAAATAAACAAATGTTAAATGATGCAATGATGATGTATGCAAATGATATGCAAAGGGTTTGTGATCAAGCTGGATCTGATTATCTGTCTTGATATATAAAGTCCATGTATGTTCAAGAGGTCCAGATGGAGGTTCAGAAATCCAGTAACCAAGGTGGGGGACTCAAATAAAGAGTCACATGTCCAGGGTTAAATCACAAGAACTGTCCAAAGTGAGGTACTCTTAATCAAAACAAGTAACAGGGTATGATGTGGCCAAGGGTACCAGCAAACCTGTAAACAGCCCAACCCCCTCACAGGTAGTGTTCTAAAACAAGGATCCTCAGACTTGGATCAGTTATGAGAAGTGTAAACACTTCTAACCCGGAGGCACAGTATTTACAATAACCATAAAAGATCCTCCTCTAATTCACCTCAGTTTCTGAAGGTCATAATAAAGGTCATCCAGACTTAGCAGGCTTCCCAGATAGCCCTAGCACTACAGGAGATCTGTAGCACAGAGTTCTCAAGAAGAAACCCACATCTGAACCGTGTTTCATATTCCCGCACCAGACCGAAATGGAATGGGAAAGAACATGAACCACTCTAGCCTAGGTGTCACTCAGGTCCTAGGTATAGGACCTCAAACTCTCAATAGAACCCCACCCACCAGAATAGAAATCCAGATCCAGCAATGACAGCATGACAGTATGAAAAATGAAAAACTGTAAAGAAAGCAATAAATAAAGCTGTACATAAAGCAATAAATAAATCAACTATATAAACACAATTAGCATATAACACCCCAGTAAACACAAATCAAACAAGCGCTAGGAGGAACCCACAAAAAGAACCAGAAGCCCTGGTTACAGTATAAGGGTCCCTAGCAGAGTCGCCAAGCTGTCGCTCCCACCAAAATGACACTTGGCCAAGAGGGGTACAGACGCGAACGGTCGGCGAAAAGAGAAGGAATGAATAGAGTCGCCAGCTAGGCATTTTTATCCCGAAGGAAAGTTAATGCTGCATAAACCTAAGAAAAGATATGGATAAGACGGTCGCGAACCAGAGAGACTGAGAAAGGGGGTTGGTTACAACCTGGGAAGGTATTAGAACCCAGATTGTCCATCGTACTCGACGGGATCCACGCTTAAAAGATTTGTGTTTTAATGGGGTAGTGTCAATGCTATTCTGTGTGTCAAAGCTGGAAAGAATGCAAGTGTCAGTGTAAATGAATGTGAAGTGGATAAGAGAAGTGTCAGTGTAAGAAAAGGAGTGAAATGCTCAAGACTAAAAGGCTTAAAGAATAATGCTGGAAAGAGGGGGAATATACAGAGACTTTTGTTCGATAACTGTTAAGTTATGCCTACGTATCCTCTCGTGCAATGAGGAAGTCAGAACACCGTAGTTCGACTCAAAGAGACTGACATGTAAATTGACTTGTGAACTGCTTACTTGTCAATGCTCAAGTGTATGACCTGTCTGGCTCAGGTGCTAACTGTCTTGCATTAGAAGGAAGAAGCAAGTTCTCGTTTGTGAGTGAAGATGATGAGAAAAGAATCCCGGAGGAGACGATTATTGTTTGTTTTTGTGTTTTCGGTCTTTTATTGCTTTTTGGAGTTTATCATAGGAGAATGAGCTTAAGACTAAACCAAGGGTTAGTAAACTCATCACATCCTCCCTCTGATTAGGGGTAATGAGAATACTTTAAGTATGAAGTAAGCACCTCAAACTTAATCACCATGATGTAGGATTAAGATCATTAACCTACTTGTGATTATTTAGATGTTTTTGTTGTTTTTGTTTAGTGTTAAGTAATGAGATTAAACCATAATCAAGGATTTAATGGACTCATTTCACCATCCTAATAGAAGGATAATAGATGAGAACATTTAAGCTGAGGAAGATACCTCAACTTAATCCATGATTAGGGATTAACCTCATGACAAAACAAAGCCTTTATTAGATGGATTTTGGTTAATGATAAGATGAAGAAACGATTTTTATGGTTTGTAAGACAACTTGAGGGGGACTTGTCCATTAACACTAGGGTTAGTCCTTCTTAACCAATTAAGGAAGAATTAGAACCCTAATGCAAGGCCCAAGTTACAAGCTTGATGTCTTAGTGATTATTAGGTGGATTGATTAAAGGATTTAAACACATTAAGGGTTTAACACTTAGGATTAAAGTTATACACTCCATCCTAATAGAAGGATGCAGGCATAAGCTTAATCACAAAGCCTTAAAACCTTTAGGGTTTAGTCCCTGATTATGAGATGAGAAAGAGAATACTCAAAGATGACACAAAGGTAAAATCTAAATGGGGAACTAATCAAAACCCTAATTATTATCATACTTGGTTATTCCTAGGGTTAATGAGGTTTGCAAGAAGATCTTCAGAGAAACCACCAGGAAGGAAACAGATGAAAGGAGCAAGAAGCAAAGAGAAGCAAAACAACTTGCTTCACTTAAGAAGACAAGTTGTTTGAAGAAAGAAAGTAAGATGAACATGAATGAGCAAGCTCACTCTAATACACATACAAAATGAAGCAAAGAAAGTATGAAAGAGATGAAAAGAGATTGTGAGAAGTGAAGGCAAATTCACTCCTCAAACAACTTACCACCTGAAATGTTAGCACAAGAAAATGAAATGCAATGAGAATGAGATGCAATGCCATGATGCAAACCAAAACCAGAATCAAGAACATGATGTTAATGATGCCAAGAAATGATGCAAACACATGACAAGAGATGAGAATGATCATACAAGCATAAGGATGCAAATGAGGCATGCTTTGAACCATGGAAGTTCATGAAAAATTATGAAATGCAATGGACATACAACATGGCAAATGAAAGATGCAATGATCAAACATGATTCTAACATGTCCTAAGATGTATTATGAATCATGTGGATGCACAAAATGTCATGGCAAGTCAATGGATGCAAGCAAATGAGAAATTGATGCAAAGGAAGGCACAGATTAGGGTTACATGCATCATGCAATACAAAAATTCAAAACCAGAAGCATATGACATGATAAAAAATTGAAAATGCAATCAAAGATACCCTAAACCTATACAGGTTCATTGCCCAAAGGAGGGGATCTAACTCTTAACCTAGTGAAAGTTATGAATTTCCTAAGATTGCTAGGGTTTTGGGGTACCTCATCATGAAAAATGCAAAACAAATTGAAAATGCAAGATTAATTCAAACCAATTTTATCCTATAAACTACATGCTATGAAGGATGCAATGCAAGAAGAATCATCATCCAACTCTCAATGGTTAGGCAGAAAGGATTTTTCAAAGTTTGAACCAAAATATTGCCTTAAAATGAAATTAATTCCAATGAAAATGGTCAAAAGGCATCAAGAACAAAAAAGAAATTTGGTTTGAGGGTTTGATAATGTTTCTAAATGTTTTGGGATAGTTCATGATTTTTTTGGGGATTTTTGGAAACCTAAATGCTATTTTAATTAATTAATTTCCATTAATCAATTAAAATATACATTTAAATATTTTTTAAAATGGTTAAAAAATGCAAAAAATAAAATTAAAATTGTTTTTGGGTTAAAAAAAATATTTAGAGTCAGCATGCAAAAAAATAAAATTTTTATGATGAGTTTTACTATTTTTTATAAAATGAGGAAAAGAAATGAAAAGAAAAGAAATTAAAATGAATAAAAAGGGAGAGTCAACGCAATCAAGGGCCAGCATTCAAACTCAGGGGGGAGGGAAAGACTGCGCGCGCTCATGGACGGTTGAGATTGCTTCTGGGAAATTCAAATGTTAAACCTAATTAATTAAACTAATTAATCTGAATTAGGGTTTAATGACAAATCTGGTTCGTTCATAGCGCGCGGGAAGCTTGGATCCAAAGGCCTATATTCAAACTGACCTAAAACCCTAATTAACCTTAATTACTTTCAGACGACCGGAACAGTGGTTCCGGTCGTCTTCTCCGGCAAGGCCAAATCCCTAACTCTCTCTGCAAGCCACCCCACTCCAAATTAACTGCCCAGAAACAATCCCCCACTCAAAACGAACTCAAACCACCATCCAAACACAATTTATAACAAGCATACATGGAGAATCGAAGAAAAACATAAAAACTGGGCAAAGTTTCAGAGAGTCATAACATGTTCATTTCTCAACTATTTTCAAAAATAAAAAGAGCAACATGATCAGTGAAGCATGGAGAACAACTCTATAACAAGAAATACAAGTTCTGGAAAAATTGTTCTTGGTGATACCTGAACTTGAGCTTTCGAAACAGGGACTCTCTGGCCAGTTCTTTGCCTCCAATCCACTCCAATGATCCTCTTGATGAAGCTTTGAAGCTTGGTTGGAGTTTAGAGTGGCTGGTTTGTGAGTTTGATGGAGTTCTGTTCAGTGAGGTGTGAGAATCGTGTTTCTGATTGTGGAGGTTTCAGGGACAAATGAGGCTTGGGAAATGATCAGAGGAACATATTGAGTGATTCTATGAAGTTTGTTTTGGTGTTTGATGCTTGTATGATGAGTTTCGAAGGAAAGTGCATAAGAGGAGAGTTTTGTGAACTATGGCTTATGAGAGAGATCAGGCTTGTGTGTATGATGTGTTGAGTCTCATTTGGTACATGTATCACACTTTGATAGGTCAGAGGAGTTGGTGTGGCCTAGCTTGATTGGTATGGGCCCTTTTGCAAAAAGTCAAGGTTTTGTGTAAGAGAGGTATGGGTCAATGGCAGGCCAAGTACAAAGGGGTGTCCTGCGCAGTAAGGATTGAGGAGAGCCATGGAATCAGTCTTGAGGCCAATTAGCAAGTGGATTAGGGTTTGTAAGATGTTTTGCAACTTTGTGATCTTTTGGCCCTTTTGTGATTACTTGAAACATAAGTCATGAAAATGGACAAGTCTTTGATGCATTCTGACTTTTAGGCATTGGTTTATGTTTGTGCAAAGGTTATAAGTCCATTTGAGGTCACAATTTGCCTTGGCAAGGGGTTTTGCAACTTTGCCTCTTTGGTGCAAAACTTAAAATTATGTGATTTTCCTCAACTTTGACAAGCCATAACTTTTGATCCAAAATGAATTAGGACACGTTCTTGTACTTTTTGAAAATGGAATGATCCATTCTACAACTTTCATGACCAAAGTTTTCTCATTTGAAGCTTTTTTGAATCAAAAAGAGAGGGTTGAAAAAGTTTCCCAAAATGGCAAGTTTTCATTACAAGTCACTTTCCCAAAAAGGCAATTTTGCAAATGGCTTGAAATTCTTCAATTTTGTGAACTTATAACATCTTCTATGATCAAATAAAGGTCATACACATTCAAAATGATGGAGAATGCCCTTTGGTTGGGTCATTGGGGGCCTCAGATACCCTAATTTTGCACTGACTTGCTCAAGAAGTCATCTCTTGATCAGATGCCTTCCTCATGGAATTTCTTCATGAAACTTGATATGCATGATCCTTATAACATATAGAGACCAATATAAACAAGAATGGCCAAAAAATTTGGAGTTATGGCCTTTGAAACCAAAACCCTAATTCTAGGTCATCTGTGCAGTTAAACCTGGCTCTGCTTCCATGCCTCTCTCAGTTCTTGTGATTCTTTGACTCTCTTGACTTTGTGGGGATATAATATGATGCTTGGACATACATGGATCCCTTTGAAGTGATTGCAGACCTTTGGAATGGCTCAAATGGCTCTGGGATTGCTCAGATCACAAACCCTAGATGCAGATGACTTTTAAACAATGCAGTGAAGCAAAAATGCAATATGGGATGCTATGACTGAATTTATGCATATGAAAAGATCACAAGCCATGGTGTGAATGGGTGAGGGCAAATTTGGGGTGTTTACACAAGTGAGGTTTTCATATCGACAACTCACGAGAGAGGTTCCCTCGGGAGCCCATACTACACAACCTCGCTAATTTAAGTTTGTACTCGCAAGCCCGGGTATAGAGCTTTTCCCTCAAGTTTCTTTTTGCAAAGTATCGATCCCAAATTATTGTACCAAGGAGCCACAAGATATATAAGATGGAGTGCGATAAAGGAAGCGATGAAAATAAACAAGCAAGACATAAAAGCAAACATCAAAACAAGCGCGAAAACCTAGACTAGGCTCGACTCGCATAGGGGTGAACCAGTCCCCAGCAGAATCGCCAGCTGTCGTACCCCGAAAAATACGACCTTACGTGATCCAAAAGGACGGAGTCACGCGCCGGACGGACTGAAGAGTCGCCACCTAATTCTATTTATTCCCGAAGAGGGAAAGGGAAGATATAGATACAACCCGGGTAGAGAAGGATGAGGACAAAGGTCAACGGAACCATTGCCTGGGTTCGGGAGTCGGTTATGCAGGGGTAAGGTATTAGCACCCCCTACATCCATCGTACTCGATGGGAACCATCTAAGTTATCACGCGCGAAAGGATGTCTATGCTTAAACGAATTGCTTGCTAGAGGGAAATGAGTTGAATTATAAGTTAGATTGATCCTAGGTGGTCGGCAAGGATGGAGATCCTCGTGCCTACGTACTCCCGTGTGCAATGGGAAAGTCAGAGCCTCGTAGTTCGGCCTACTAAGGGTAATGGTTGTTTGATTTTATTACCTTTCTTCGATGAAAGGGTTTGGGAGTCGATTTGTACTAAAGACTATGGATAGTTTATCTCGTCCAATCAAGACGAGCGTCTTGCGTCGAAATAATCGGAGCGAGTAACGAGAGCTCGTTATCCTCCTTTCTACCGCTTAAGGCTCGTGGCGTACAGATCTTCTCGTATTATTAGAATGTTTTATTTCCTAAGACCGCTTGACATTGGATCAAGGGTTTGGATCTAAGAGAATCGTTTTGGTTTTTTGAGTTTAAAGGGTAAATGCAAATGGAGGTTTATTTTATGGTTTGTTAGCGAGGCACAAAGCGCTCGGCTCGCAAGGAGAGGTGGATCCTAATAAACGAAACAATAATTGGAAAATAAAGTGCAAGTGTGCAAGTGAGATCGCTTGGCGTTGGACCAAGGATTCGGAATTAAATAAAATACGGAAAATAAAATGCGTACAAAGTAGTGGGAGAGGGATACAAAATAAATTACAGGGGATTGTGAGAAATAAAGAGGTCTCGTTGTAATTCGCCCAAGAGAAAGCGTGTGTGCAGTGTTTTTGAACTATTCGAAGGCGTTCTGCCTTTTGAATCGGAAACAACTATTCGAAGGCGTTTGACCTTTTTGGGACGCGTCGAAATTTACTTCGTTTACTTCCTTAGAGCCGGTTTAAAGAAACCGTTCTATGAGGAGTCAAAACATTTCTTTTTTTAACATGCGGAAATAAATAAATAAATTAAATTGAAAATTAATATAGCATAATAAATTGAATAATTAAATAAATTAAATAATGTTAAGAATAATAAAATAAACTAAATTAATTTACATGTTTGTTTGCCAAAATAATAAAAAATAAAAAATAAAAAAAAACTAATTACAAGGAGGGCCTCATATTGACCGAGTATCACCGATTTAACGAAATCGGGCAATGTCTCGGCCTTTTGTTATGTCATTGGCCCCAAAATAAAGTAAATCGAAGAAAAAAACCAAAATTAAAGTAAAGTCAAAGTCTAATAGAATTAACAAAATTTTAATAACTAATAATGAAGGAAAATAAATGAATATAAGAAATCAACTATACTCAATATTAATTGGACCTAAATACTAATAGTTTAAAACCCTATAAATCACTAACAAATTAGCTAAAATAGTTAGAATAAATTGACTAAGAAAATAGATTTTAAAAATGGTATAAATTGCATCCAAGTGGTATATGTGTAAAGATGAAAACCGATCCATAACCAAAGCCCAATAATCAGAATAATTTTTTTTAAAATAAACATAAAAAGGTGAAATCAAACTTATTAGCAAAATTAATACATAAAAAACGCGTTCAGAAGGAGAGAGAGAGAGACAACAACCCACCATCAACAGCTCTTGCAACAACATTCTCTCCACCGTATCTCAGTTTTCAAATTCACCCGCAATGGTTTGATACTGGTTCGCTTGGATTCGTTCACGGCCACCCTCACACCCGACAGCGATTTTGACTTCAACTTTCTCGCGAACTCACTCGCGGATTCACCCTCTGATTCTGTGATGTGCGGTTGACGGCGGTTGCGCGCTCAACGGCGGTTCTCGGCCGGTTTCACGGTGGTTCTCTCTCAAAAACCGCGGTTTATGGATCTACGATTCACAATGCTCGCTCGGTTGGTTTCGGTTCGATGTTTTCGGTTCAGATTGGTATGGTTTTCGGATTGGGTTTGATTCGTGGGTTTCCGGCGTTTTGAAGAGGTGGGTTATGGTAGCTTCGGCTAGGGTTTTGAAGGTGGTCGCGCACGGGTTGGGTGGCGAACGGCGGAGGTTCACGCAGTTCTGGTTTCCTTTCTGTTCTGTTTCGGTTTGGTTTCACACTCGGTTTTCTCGATCTCGCGGTTTTCGTGCGATTTTGACAATGGTTTTGGTTTGTGAAGGTTTGTGAAGGTTTGTGTTTGATGAGAGGAGGATTCGCGGTGGATGGAGATGATGATGGGTCGTGGTGGTGAAACAGTTTGCAACGGTGGCTGAGTGATTGAAGGGGTGATTCAGAAACAGTGATGGAGGGTGAGGTAAATGGTGGCTTCACGAATCAGTTGAAGACTTTCTCTTCTCTTTTTTTTACAGGTTGTTTTTTTAGTATGAAGGTTTGAAGAAAGCTTATAGAAATTGGTTGTTGTTGTTTGAGGAGAACAAAGAGAGTTTAATGGAGGTGAAAATGGTTGCCCGAGTTTTATCTATCCGGATTCACGGGATTTGAAGAAGCGATGAAGTTTTGGTGATATTATTTTTGTTAATTTTTGGAACTTGGTTTGTGTTTTATTTTTTGCAGAATATCGCTTAGTCTATCCAGGCTTTTTTTCTTTTATTAGTGGATGAAGGTTGTTATATAGAAAAATATCAGAGGGTGAAATAGAGAATTGCATTGGTGCTTAGCTGTATTTTCTGTTGCTTTGCAGGATTGTGCATTTGGTGTACGGGTTTGGCATTTGTACGTTGTGTGAGTGGAGGTAGTAGGATGATTTGCTGATAGAATGAAAGTGTGGGATGGGAGAATTGGTTGCAACAAAAGATATTTTGTGCTGGTTGGAAGACAGAAAAAACAAAATAATAATACTACTAAATAATAATAATAATAATAATAATAATAATAATAATAATAATAATAATAATAAACTGAAAATAACAATAAGTGATAAAAATAGAACTTGATACAATAATAGAAATAAACAAAATGAGAGGAAAAGTTTTAATCTGAAATAGTAGAAAACAAGGGAAATAATAATAATAAAGAATAATAATAGTAATAATAATAATAATAATAATAATAATAATAATAGAAAATGGTTTAGTAATAATAAGAAATTAAAGAATAAAAAATAATAATTGGGAGAAATAGTAATAATAAGGATGGTTAGTAATAATAGTTATAAATAAAAATAGACATTAATAATATATATATATATATATATATATATATATATATATATATATATATATATATATATATATATATATATATATATATATATATATATATATATATATATATATATATATATATATATATATATATATATATAAAATGGAAATAAATCAAAAAAGAAAATAATACTGACAATAAAAATGAAAATGATTTTTGTGACTTTTGTGGGCTTTGTTATGGATTTACTAAAATGAACTATTAGAAATAAAAAAAATAAGTGAAAAATGGTTTAGAAGTTTGGAAGTGAAAATAAAATTTGGAATTCTTTTATAATGTTTTCTTTTGTGTATAGGAAAACAGTGAATGGGCTAATAACAAAATATTGGACTAAAAAAATGATTTTAAAAATGTTAATATAATAAAATAAAATAAAAGTGGATATGGATAGAAATCAAAATGGACACAGCCCCCGCTCAACATCGCTTTTTTTGGATTTTTTCGAATAATTAACAGAAAAATAAAATGGTACCTAATTTTTTGATTTTTTTGAGATATTTGGTTAGACAATAAAATGACAAAAGTAGGACAAATTTGGGGTATGACACCTATGAAAGCAGTAATGCCATACCTTGGCACTACGGCTCTGATCTCTACTGCGACGGGAAGAAAATCACTCTAGATTCATCAACCTCTTCACCACAAGTTGACAATGTTGGGGGAGGCGGAGGCTTCACCAGAAGCGGACGCCTCTTTGCCTCACAGACACCAAAGCCCAATGCTGAAGCTGAAGCTGCTGCTAAGGCAAAAGGGAAGAATGTGGTGCCCGAAGAGCCAACTGTTAAAGAAACTCCGAAGACGTCTTTTGAACAAGAAGTGGACGAGTTCATGAGAATAATCAAAAAGAGTGATTACAAGGTGGTGGACAAGCTTCACCATACACCCTCCAAAATCTCTATATTATCACTGTTAATGTGTTCCGAAGCTCACAGGAATGCATTGTTGAAGGTCCTGCACGCAGCATACGTGCCGGAAGAGATTACTGTTAATCAGTTAGAAACTGTGGTTGCAAATGTCAACACCAGTCATGGACTGGGCTTCACAAATACTGATTTAACGACGGAGGGGCGCAACCATAACAAGGCTTTGCACATCACCTTGGAATGCAAAGGTGTTGTCCTTTCTCATGTACTGGTGGACACTGGGTCTTCGCTCAATGTTCTACCAAAGAAAGCCTTGGTGAAGCTAGAATATGATGGTTTGGCATTGCGTCCAAGTAATTTGGTGGTGAGAGCATTTGATGGCTCTAAGAGATCAGTGCTTGGAGAGATTGATTTACCTGTGTTGATTGGCCCACAGACCTTTAAAACTACCTTCTTCGTGATGGACATACAGCCAGCCTACAGCTGTTTGTTGGATAGACCCTGGATCCACGCCGCTGGCGCTGTTACATCTACCCTTCACCAGAAGTTAAAATTTGAGTGGGAAGGCCAGATCATCACAATTTGTGGGGAGGAAGACATTTTTGTTAGCCAGCTGGCTACTTATAAGTATATAGAGATGGATGGGGAGATCCATGAGACTATGAGTCAGGGGTTTGAGGCCCTCAACATCAATGAAGCAACTGCTGTATCTGGAACTTCCATCGCTTCATATCAACAAGCCTGGAAGGTTGTTGAGAAGGGTACCGCTCAAGGCTGGGGCAAGCTGCTGCCAGTAGAAAAGAAAGAAGATAGATTCGGGTTGGGTTACAGACCAACTCGACAAGATCAACCGGAGGCTGCAACAGAGCCCAAATTTGTCAGCGGGGGAATGCTCACCCCGGATGCTGTGAACAGTCTGGAAGACGAGGAAGAAGACGAACGCAACCTGGAAAGCTGGATACGTCCAAAGATCCCGGGGAGCCAAGTCTCAAACTGGTCTTCCCAGGAAATTATAAGAGTTACTCCTGCAGAGTAATTATTATTTCTTGTCTTTAAGCATGCATCAAGTCCTGCATCTTTCCCAAGATGTCAGGGCTCATTTTGTAATCGGGCCATCTTGTATTTTGTGCAAACGATCAATTAATGAATATCAGGACATCTTTTACAAACAAGTCTCTTTTTTCCCGCTCACTGTTTTTCATTTTCCATTTTTTGTACAAAAAATAAAATGGCAATGTTTTTCAAAATAATGACTTCATTTTCATCTTTTCTAAACAAGATAAAATTGATCACTAAAATGAACAAATCTAAACCCTTACAGAGAGTGCCCTCCAGACTGCACCGACAACGACACTGCTATGACTTCGTATGACTTTGACAATCCGATTAATCAAGTCGATGAAGGGGTTGAAGAAGATTATGAGCTACCTGAAGAACTAGTCAGGTTGTTAAGGCAAGAGGAAAAGGTTATCACTCCTCATTAGGAGGAAGTTGAGACAGTTAATCTTGGTACCGAAGAAGACTTGAAAGAAGTAAAGATCGGGGCCCGTCTGCAAGATTCAGTGAAAGAGCAAGTTATTGACATGCTTCGGGAGTATGTGGATGTTTTTGCTTGGTCTTATCAGGATATGCCAGGTCTGGATACCGACATTGTTATGCACAAGCTGCCTCTAAAAGAAGACTATCCTCCAGTAAAACAGAAGCTTCGCCGTACTCGTCCAGACATGGCCATGAAGATAAAAGAAGAGGTACAAAAATAGTGGGACGCCGGTTTCCTTGCTGTAACTAGTTACCCGCCGTGGGTTGCTAATATTATACCTGTGCCTAAGAAGGATGGAAAAGTACGGATGTGTGTGGATTATCGAGATCTGAACAGAGCCAAACCGAAAAATGACTTCCCATTACCTCACATTGATGTATTGGTCGACAACACGGCTCAGTTCTCGGTGTTCTCCTTCATGGATGGATTTTCAGGATATAACCAGATTAAGATGTCACCTGAAGACATGGAGAAGACAACTTTCATCACGCTCTGGGGCATATTCTGTTATAAGGTAATGCCATTCGGACTGAAGAATGCTGGTGCCACTTATCAACGGGATATGGTAACATTATTCCACGACATGATCCACAAAGAAATTGAATGTTATATGGATGACATGATTGCCAAGTCCCTCACAGAAGAAGACCACCTGGTAAATTTGTTGAAGCTATTCAAGCGTCTGAGGAAGTACCAGCTAAAGCTAAACCCCAACAAGTGCACATTTGGGGTGCGGTCCGGTAAGCTGCTGGGGTTCATTGTAAGCGAAAAGGGAATTGAAGTAGACCCTGACAAAGTCAAAGCCATTCAAGAAATGCCTGCACCAAAGACTGAAAAAGAGGTTCGGGGGTTTCTAGGTAGATTGAACTACATTTCAAGGTTCATATCTCATCTTACTGCAACCTGTGAGCCCTTGTTCAAGTTTTTAAGAAAAGAACAAACGGTCAGGTGGAATGAAGACTGCCAGAGGGCTTTTGACAAAATCAAGGAGTACTTACAAGAGCCTCCAATTCTTATGCCTCCAGTTGAAGGAAGACCTCTAATAATGTACTTGACAGTATTAGAAGAGTCAATGGGGTGTGTGCTGGGTAGCATGACGAGTCTGGTCGAAAAGAGTATGCAATATACTACCTAAGCAAAAAGTTTATCGACTGTGAACAACGTTATTCACTGCTCGAGAAAACTTGTTGTGCTTTAGCATGGGCTGCTCGCCGACTAAGACAGTATATGTTGACCCACACTACCTTGCTGATTTCAAAAATGGACCCAGTCAAGTACATATTTGAGAAGCCAGCACTTACTGGACGGGTTGCAAGATGGCAAATGATTCTCACAGAATACGACATTCAGTACACATTTCAAAAGGCCATCAAAGGCAGTGTATTGTCTGACTATCTGGCTGAGCAACCCATTGATGATTATCAGCCTATGAGATTTGACTTCCCTGATGAAGACATCATGTTCATAAAACCAAAAGATCATGAAGAGCCTGTTCACACTGAAGGGCCTGCCCCAGAAGAAGAATGGACAATGATGTTTGACGGGGTTGTTAATATGAATGGTCGTGGAGTTGGTGCAGTACTCATTACACCTAAAGGAAGCCATTGACCTCAAGATCAAGACTTTAACTGTATTCGAAGATTCAGCTTTGGTAATCAATCAAACCAACGGAAAATGGTACACTCACCAGGAGCATCTGATTCCATACCGGGATTATACAAGGAGATTATTGACTTTCTTCACCACAGTCAAACTTGAATATATCCCTCGAGATGAAAATCAGTTCGCAGATGCTCTGGCTACCATTTCTTCCATGATCAAAGTTCAAGCTGCCAACTTTGTACCTCGGATTCCAGTATCCAGACTTGACAGACCAGCCTATGTATTCTCTGTAGACAGTGCTAAAGATGATAAGCCTTGG
Organism: Lathyrus aphaca; assembly: GCA_963966055.1. Classification (NCBI taxonomy): domain Eukaryota; kingdom Viridiplantae; phylum Streptophyta; class Magnoliopsida; order Fabales; family Fabaceae; genus Lathyrus; species Lathyrus aphaca. The sequence continues at coordinate 384,867,247 of OZ014522.1, read as the reverse complement.
TTCTATGATATCAAATGCTTCTTAGAGGATCAAACATACCCACCTGGGGCATCATCCAATGATAAGAAGACATTAAGAAGGCTGGCTGGTAGTTTCTTCTTGAATACTGATGGTTTGTTATACAAGCGCAACTTTGACATGGTACTTCTCAAATGTGTTGAAAAAGCAGAGGAAGACTTGTTGATGCATGAGGTGCATGAAGGATCTTTCGGTACCCATGCTGGAGGACATGCAATGGCTAAGAAATTACTAAGATCAGGTTACTACTGGATCACAATGGATGCAGACTGATGTGCCTATGCCATAAAGTTCCATAAATGCCATATTTATGCGGATAAAGTGCATGTGCCTCCGAATCCTTTGAATGTGATGTCTTCACCCTGGCCCTTCGCCATGTGGGACATTGACATGATTGGAAAGATCGAGCCGACTGCTTCAAATGGCCACAGATTCATCCTGGTAGCCATTGATTATTTTACCAAGTGGGTTGAAGCAGCTTCGTATGCAAACGTCACCAGGCAAGTTTAGCCCGATTCCAAAAGAGAGACATCATTTATCGGTATGGAGTGCCCGAGCGAATCATTACTGATAATGGTTCCAACTTAAACAACAAGATGACGGCAGAACTGTGTCGGGACTTCAAAATCCAACACCACAACTCTTCTCCTTACAGGCCAAAGATGAATGGCGTTGTTGAGGCAGCTAACAAGAATATCAAGAAGATTGTGCAAAAGATGGTGGTCACCTACAAAGACTGGCATGAAATGCTACCATTTTCCTTGCATGGGTACCGTACATCAATTAGAACATCTACTGGGGCAACACCGTATCAGCTTGTGTATGGTATGGAGGCAATCCTACCTGTTGAAGTTGAATTACCCTCCTTGCGGGTACTGATGGATGTCAAGTTGAATGAAGCAGAATGGATCCGATCTCGGTACAATCAACTGAATCTGATCGAAGAAAAGAGATTAGCTGCAATCTGTCATGGGCAGTTATATCAGAAAAGAATGAAGAAAGCCTTCGATCATAAAGTCAGGCTTCGGGAATACCAAGTAGGAGATCTTGTGCTGAAAAGACTCCTCCCTCCTCATACAGACCACAGGGGCAAGTGGACTCCGAATTACGATGGTTCGTTCATAGTGAAGAAAGTTTTCTCTGGTGGAGCACTGATGCTCACTACAATGGATGGTGAAGATTTCCAGTCCCCTGTGAATTTAGATGCAATTAAAAAATACTTCGCATAAAATGACCCGCTGGACATAAAAACAGAATGTAAGTCCAGGCAAAAATAGGGCATCCCAGCGAGTCAAAAACAGAATAAAAAGACTCGGGCAAAAATAAGGGAACATAAAGAAAAAATGTACACCCGCTGAGTTGAAAAGCCATATTGGACAGCTCAGGCAAAAATGGGTATCCCGGTGGATTGAAAACCCGAAAGGGCGATCCACGCAAAAATAAGGGAATAAGTGAACAACTGCATTCTGAATTCGTCTGTATCTCTTACAACATGGCAAGCTTCGAAAGGTTAAAGCATCGGTCAGAATCAACCTTCTTCAGAAAGCAGGATGAGAAGAACGTCAAAAGTCATACGAGTCATAGCAAAAGGGAAGCTCACTAAAGCGTCGTCAACATTGCCGGCATCTTCATTTTTCTCAATTTTGTAACAATCTCCTCATTTCAGGGGATTTGTTTCTTTGACTGTATTTGCCAATTCAGGGCACACAAATTAATAAAATCAGATTTTTTCAGTCACACTCCGTCCTGTATATTTTATTTCATTTGCAAAAACGTCTGATATCCTTCATATAATGGTTGCATAAAAACAGATGTGCCTTTCTAAATCACATGCTTGCAGGAAATATATTACTTACCCTCGGGAGTGTCTAAACTCCTATGATGGAATCCAGTAAGGGATACCTCGGGGTACTTGTGTGTTTCTTTGTCATAACAGGATTGCAGGCATTCGGAGCGCAACATGGGGCATGAAGTGTTTTCCCCAGCAAAGTTGCTAAATCATTATTCCCTCAGCACATCTTCCAGACAGCACCAGAGATGCTCTCTCCCCATCAGAATTGTCGGGCATCACTTCTCAACACATCTCTCTCCAGAGCAGCACCAGAAGGTGCTCATTTCCCCAGCTGAACTGTTAGATATCCTCATACTCAGCAAGATCCCCACAGAAATCTCTAGGAAGATCGTTCAATGATCTTTTTCATCCCCAGCCAAGTGCTAGACAGGGAACCATCCCCCCATAGAGCTCCAGCCTCTCCCGGAAGAGCAAGGTCTGAATTTCTCGCACAGCAAAGTGACGAAAGCTTCCACATCCCCAGCTGGGCTCCTCCTTACAAAGATAGGCCTATCAATCTCAATCCCCCCAAGCAGAGTCATACATATATCAGATCTACCAGTGATCTCATACCCAGCTGGGATATTCTTTCAAGCAGATCAATTAGAGATCTCCACAACAGCGGGATCCGAGTCCCGGATCGGTATCTTTTGCATAATCATAGCATTCACATCATTTATCTCTCAGAGCATAGCATTATGTCTAATACGGAGCATTACGGAAAAAATCAAACATATTGCATGATCACAAGTCAGGTTCGAACCAGTCACCTGTAAATACCAACAATACCACATCAACAATATACAAAATACCTCTCAATTTCCTCCGCAGAAAGCTAAAGCATCCCTTTGCACCCCTAAATACAGATACATGCTCTTTTGACACCCATCTGTGTCATCTTTCCCCAAAAAGTCACCAGAACACTCTCTACAAACAGATACTTATACATAACTTATTCTCCTCGACACTCGTCCGTATCATCTCACATTTCCCCAACAGAAAGCCAAAGCGTCCCCTTTGCACTCACAAATGCATGTTAATATATACTCACTCGACACTCGTCCATGTCATATCATCCCCTGCAGATATAAACCACGAACATATATCTATACACTCTCTGGACACTCGTCCGTGCCACCACTCCCCAGCATGGTTTCCTAATAACTTATTGTAAACCAAAAACACTTGTTTATAACACACTTCCCTCGACACTTGTCCGTGTCATCCTACCCTCACAGATCGCCAGGATATTTTTACACTTATAAGTTCTTAACGTATACATTTTCTCTTATGACACCCATCCGTGTCATGCTCTCCCCAGCAAGTTGAACACTAATTTGTGTCTCACTCATGCTTACTCATACAGATACTCGTCCACATCTTGTATACACCACTTATTTCCCCTCATATTCAACACTCGTCCGTGTTCTTTGTTAACAAGGTGGTACTCGTCCATACCATCATCTCTGAACATGCGTCAGCGTTTGTTTCTACCGATACTCGTCTGTATCATAGTCTTAAGGATGCTCGTCTGCATCTTTAATCTATACACAGTGTCAAACACTTATACCTTTCATTTCTTGGATGTAAACACTCATCCGTGTTTACTATTCCCCAGCAAATCCCCAGTGAAATTATTTTTCTTCTATCTGACATTCGTCCTATGTCATGATACTTTCAGCAGCCGTACCCTGCCAGGTGATCGTCCTTCACCTTTTGATGACCGTCCCTCATCATTCCCCCAGCGGAGTTTCCATTATTGGACCCCTTTTTTATCCGGCATTCGTCCTATGTCGTGATATTTAGCAGTCGTCCCCTGCTAGGCGATCGTCCTTCACCTTTTTGATGATCGTCCTTCATCAGTTTATCCGATGGTCGTCCCCATCGTTGGTCTTGTTATCTGACATTCGTCCTATGTCATGATAAACCCCTAGAGCAGTCGTACCCTGCTAGGTGATCATCCTTCACCTCTTGATGATCGTCCTTCATCATGCTTACCCGATGGCCGTCCCCATCGTCGACCTTTTCTATCCGACATTTGTCCTATGTCGTGATACTTTCGGCAGCCGTACCCTGCCAGGTGATCGCCCTTCACCTTAGATGACCGTCCCTCATCCTTACCCCCAGCAGAGCAGCCGTCCCCTGCTAGGTGATCGTCCTTCACCTTTGATGACCGTACCTCATCATTTATTTCATTTATACTTTACAAACCTGATGGTCGTCCCCATCACTGTCGTTACCTTTAATTCCCATAGAATCTTGTTTCTTTGCTTGATGGTTGTCCCCATCATGATCTCTTTATTCCCCAGCATGTCGGTCGTCTCCGTCATTTCTTTATCCCCAGCAGTCGTCCTCTGCTCGATGGTCGTCCTCCATCGCCCACATCTTTAATCATACCTTGCTTCCTTTTACAATCTATATCCATTTTCTTCTTCACCCAGTGAGTGCAAATTTTGGAATGTCTTTGGTATTCAACCACAAGTTATCTTGTTTGCCTGTTAAGCCGATGCTTACATCCTGCACAGCTAACTCATGTTTGAATAGGGGCAGCTGTAAACACCCCAAATTTGCCCTCACTAAGTTCACACCATGGCTTGTGACCTCTCATATTTGCATTAGTTCAATCATACCACCTCATATTGCATATTTGTTTCATCTGCATAGTTCAAGTTCATCTGCATCTAGGGTTTGTGATCTGAGCAATCCAAGGATCCATCTGAGCCACTCCAAAGGCCTCAAAGCATTCTAAGAGGGTCCATGTGTGTTATACCTTCATATTATACTCCTCAAAGTTCAAGGAAGTCAAGGAATCACAAGAACTGGCAAGGCATGGAAGCAGAGCTAGGGTTTTCACTACACAAATGACCAAAATTAGGGTTTTGGTTTCAGAGGCCTCAACTCCAAATTTTTGGGCCATTCTTGTTTCTAATGTTCTTAAGATGTTATAAGGAACATATGTACCAAGTTTTATGAAGAAATTCATTGTGGAAGTCATCTGTTCACTGGGTAACTTCTTGAGCAAGTTAAGTCAAAATCAGGGTATCTGAGGCCCCAAATAATGGAACCAAAGGGGTTTTTTCATCAAATTGAAGTTCTATGATCTTTATTTGATCATTGAAGTGCTTGGAAGTTCACAAATTTGAAGAAAAGTGAGCAAAACCAAAAGTTGCCAAAAATGGAAATGACTTGTAATGTAAACTTTCCATTTTGGGAAAGTTTTTCAACCTCCTCTTTCTCAACCAAAAATGCTTCAAATGAAAAATTATTGGTCATGAAAGTTGTATATTGGATCATTCCCTTTTCAAAAAGTATAAGAACAAGATCTAATTCATTTTGGAACTCAAGTTATGGCTTTCCAAAGTTGGCAAAAATCACATAATTTCATGTTTCATGCCAAAGAGGGATTTTTGCAAAACCTCTTGCCAAGCCATTTTGTGACTTCAAATTGACTTCTAAGCATCATACAAACATTATGCAATGCCTAAAACTCAGAATTGGCCCAAGAATCTCACATTTTCATGACTTGCACATCAAGAAATCCAAAAGGGGCTAAAACTTCATGAATTTGCAAAATGGTACAAAACCTCTCATCCACTTGCCACAACTCATCAAATCTGATTCACAAACATTCCATGATCTCAGCTGAACCAGGACATGCCCAAATCCCAGCCTTCCACTTGCCCATACCTCAAGTACAACCAACCTTGACTTTTTGCATTTTCACCCATACCAATCAGCATAGCCCACACCAACTATTCTGACCTATCACAGCTTCACATACATGCCTTATGGAACTCATTTCACACAAGAACCAAGCCTGAATCCTCAGCATTGCCCTAGTTCACAAAAATCACCCCACTTGCATTTTCTTTCGAAACTCCCAACACACTTAACAAAACTTCAAACTTCTTCCACCATTCATCTTCAAATCAATCACTGATCACAAACCACTCCTCAAAACAGCCTGAAACTACCTCAAATAAAAACACGATTTTCATCACCTCTGAACTGAAACCTTCAAAACACCCCATATAAACTCCTTCCAAACATTCCAGAGGCATAAGGGGACCAAAGGGAGTGGAAAAGCACCAAAGAAGAGCCCAGAAAGTGCAAGTTTCGAAAGCTTCAACTCAGGTAACCTCAAGAACAAATTTTCCAGAAATGATTTTTTAAGTTCTTAGATTGTTCTCCATGCTTCACTGATCACACTGCACCTTTTGGTTTTGAAAATGATTGAGTATTAAGCATGTATGAAGTTTCTGAAAGTTTCACCATTTTTTATTTTTGCTTCGAATCTTGAGATTAAGTGAAAAGAAATTGTTTTTGAGGGTGGGGTTGATCTTAGGAGAGTGAGAGGAGTCAATCTGGAGCTTTAGAGCTCCAGAAATGACCTAGAGAGTGATTTGGAAATTTCTCAGGGGAGGTGTAGCCGGAGAAGATGACCGGAGGTCATTTCCGGCCACCTGAAAGTGATTAAATGCTAATTAGGGTTAGGGTTTCTTGTTTGAATCTGGTCCTTAGATGTGTCTTTCCCGCGTGCAGTGAGTGGCTAGGATTAGATCATTAGTTTTAATTTAGGATTAAATAATAAATTAATCAGGTTTAGTGAAGTTTAAATTCTGTCCCTTGGATTTGGCGCGTGGTCAATGCTTTTAAACCCAGTTTCAATCTGAACCATCCATCCTGCATACTTTCCATTTATTTAATTTTTATTGCATTTTTCTTATTTTATTTTGTACGAATTTTTAAAAAATAGTAAAAAACATCAAAAAATTCTGAAAATTTTTATCAAACATTTTATTAATTTTCAGAAACCAAAAATATTTTTATTTTTATTTTTTGCTTTAAAAAATTATTTTTAAATCATTTAAATGTTATTTTTAATTAGTTAATTGATTTTAATTAATTAAAAATACATTTAAGTATTTAAAAATCACAAAAAACTTCAGAGAACATTTTTAGAAATTTAGAAACATTTACAAACTCACCATACAAATTTCTTTTTGGTTTTGGTCACACTTTGACATTTTTTCAATGAATTAGGGTTCTTAAATTTGTACATTTTTAACCCTAACTTCAAAAATTCATAACTTTTAAACCAAGTTGAGTTTGTGAATGATTACTTTTGCATTGTTCTATGCATGACTTATGGTTTCTAAAAACATTTTTGTTTCATTTTTATCTTCATTTTCAATTTGTTTGGTATTTTACATTTAGGATCACCCTTAAAACCCTAGAAACTTCAAAAATTCATAACTACTTCTAGGTTAAGCTTCTGACCCCCCCCCCCTTTGGATGGTAACTTAGTATAGTCTTAGGGTTCCCTTGAGTGCATTTTCAATTTTTTATCTTATGATTTGCTTCTGTTTTTGAGTTTTGCATCTCACATGTTCATATAACCCTAATTTCTCATCTTCACTTGCATCCATCTTACATATGCTTGCATTCATGAACTTTGCATGACATTTTATGCATTCACATGACATATAAGACATCCTAGGACACATTAGAATCATGTTTGATCATTGCATCATCCATTTGCCATGTTATGTATCCATTTTATTTCATGTGCATTCATGAACTTTCATGCTTCATTTGCATCCTCATTGCTTGTATGATCATTCACATCTCATGACATACATTTGCATCATCTCTTAGCATCATTTTCATCTTGAACATGCTTCTGGTTTTGGTTTGCATCATTTCATACTTTTCATTTTCATTTCATTTTCATTTCTTTTTACTAACTTTTCAGGTGGTGAGTTACTTTGAGAAGTGAATTTGCCTTCACTTCTCACAATCTCTTCTCATCTCTCTTATGCATCTTTGCTGAATTTTGTATGTGTATTAGAGTGAGCTTGCTCATTCATGTTCCCTCCTCACCTTCTTTCTTCAAGCAACTTATCTTCTTAAGTGAAGTAAGTTGACTTGCTTCTTTCTGCTTCCCCTCCTTCCATCTTTCTTCTTCCTTGGTGGCTTTTCCTGAAGATCTCTTGCAAGCCACATAAATCCTAGGAATACCCAAGCATTATAACAATTAGGGTTTGTTTAGTCCCCCATTAGTTTTACCTTTGTGTCATCTTTTGTGTCTTCTCTCCTCATCTCTTAATCAGGGACTAAACCTTAAAGGTTTTAAGGCTTTGTGATTAAGGTTATGCCTGCATCCTTCTCTTAGGATGGAGTGTATAACTTTAATCCTAAGTGTTAAATCCTTAATGTGTTTTAAATCCCTTAATCAATTCATCTAATAATCACTAAGACAGTAAGCTTGTAACTTGGGCCTTGCATTAGGGTTCTAATTCTTCCTTAATTGGTTAAGAAGGACTAACCCTAGTGTTAATGGACAAGTCCCCCTCAAGTTGTCTTACAAACCATAAAATTCATTTCTTAATCTCACCATTAACTAAAAACCACTCTAATAAAGGCCTTGTTTTATCATGAGGTTAATCCCTAATCATGGATTAAGTTGGGGAGCCTTTCTCAGCTTAAATGTTCTCATCTATCATCCTTCTATTAGGATGGTGTAATGGGTCCATTAAATCCTTGATTATGGATTAAACTCATTACTTAACACTAAACAAAAAAATACCAAAAACATCTAAATAAATGCAGGTAAGTGTAACACGGTGGGAGAACTGACTTTCTATAAATGTTGCGGATAGCAAGAGTCGCCACCGACTTTTATTTTATCCAGAAGGAAAGGGCATAAAAGAATAGGAAAGACCTTAAAAAGATTTTGAGTTCGGGGGATAGGTTATACAAAGGGAAGGTGTTAGCACCCTTTATATCCATGGTTATCCATGGGCTCTTAGTTACTTAGATCACTTTAAATTGTTTTGAGAAAGGTGTAGTGTGTGATTAAAAATTTTCTAAGTACTTTATAATGATCCTCGTATGGATGTATATAAAGACTTGCTTTTGAAAATTTGTTTGAAAAGTGAAGTGTAAAAAGTATTTTGAAATGTGTAAGCAAGTAATTAAGAGGAACCTACCTTATATTAAGTCTTTATTGTTCTTATGTTCTTTCAATGCTAAGACTATCACTATTATTAAGGAATAGGTAGTCATTACCTTGGATGTAATAAGGGACATGTGTAGGGACATCTGAATATAGGCAACTGCAAGGTGTCTTTAGCAATTCGTAGGGACTTATCATCTTTTATTCGAAGGGACAAGATCGTTTATCGTAGGCAACCTCAAAGGGACTTGATCTTATAAACGGAATGGACTTGATGATATTTGAGAAGGGACTTTGCTTAAGACACCTTACTTGACCTTAGAAATAGGCAACATGAGAGGTAACCCTAGAAAGTGCAAGATGGCGATCAAAGATCGACTTACGTGTGTGAGTGTTTATGTTCAAATATTTATCTTATTTAATTAGTTATTCTAAGTCAATTTTAATCACAAACATATTATGCACACCCTATAGTTACTAACCATACAATTAATATATTTACAATAAAAATAAAGCAAGAATATAAACCTAAACTATTACAAAGCTTTGGGATAGTTACAATATAATCGGAAAAAATAATAATAACGAGAAAATAAATAAGCAATAATTTAAATGGTTAGTAATAATGAAATAATAATAATAAGAGGGTTAGTAAAAATATAAAGAAAATAAAAATTCAAGAGAAAATATTATTTTTTAAGTTAAATAAACATTTAGAAATTTTTTTAGAAGAAAATAGAATAATTATAATAATAAACAAATAATAATTACTTATAACAAAAAATGATTAATTATTTAATTATAGTTTAAAACAAAAATTAATTAAGTTAAATGTTAAAGTTAATAAAAAATAGGGTTAATAAAAATTAGGTTTTGTAGAAATTAGGGTTTAGATTTTTTTTATTTAAGAAAAATTAGGGTTTTAATTATTAATTTACAAAATAATCCATTTATCTATAAAATATATATAATATTAATAATATAAACATATAATGAAAAATATGAATAATTTGATTTTTTGAGAAAATAATTTGAATTAAAAAAATAAGTTTTTATATAAAAGAAAATAATATATACATTTATTTTATAAATTAAATTGAATTAAACAAATATAATAAAACAAAAAATAGTGAAAATAATGGGAAAAAAACATACCTGGAGCTGGGATTCGAACCCAAGCCCTAGGCTTCAATCCTCTTGGACCAACAGCATAACCAACGGGCCAGGCGCGCGCTGGTGTTAGTGTATGAGCAGCAATTCCTTTTGTTATTAACCTGCAAAAATATCAAAAATAAAAGCAAAACAAAATGGCCTGGGGGGGAATCGAACCCAGGACCATTCAATATACAAGCAAACACACAAACCAGCTGAGCCACATGGGGCGCGTACAACATATGATCAACAACAAAACATTATATTTTAAAACAACTTTTTAAATTGGATTTTGGCGCCACTGAACTTCGTCTTCTTCCCTGGTTGCTGCGAAATTTCCTACGATTTCACTTGCAATTTTACCTGCGAATTCTTCCATGTTCGTGACCTGCAAATCTCAAACAGCAAGCAAATGGTACAATTTCATCAAATTGATTATGTCAATGAATTCCTTAAGATTCATACAATCTATCCATGTTCTTTAAATTCATTTATATTTGGTTTCTTAGGAAACCCTAATTTGGTAACCGAAACCCTAACAATGACAAGTCAAGTTCTAGGCTATGCTTCTTCAAGAAAATGTCCAGAAATCATCTATAGGTCATGACTAACACAAATCAATCAACAAAATCAGTTTGTATTAGCTATATAAATGGAATCGAAAAATTCAAATTCAAAAGCAAAAGAGATTCGGTTTATGCATTTTAATGAGTTTTGGATGATGTAATGCATTGGGATAGCATCAAGGATGATCAAGGAACAGATTGCAACCTTCAAAACACTTTGATATAGCCTGCAAAATAGAATCTGAATTGTGAGTTTTTTGTGAAAATTTGAAGTATGGTTCTTACTCTTGGAGGCAGCCAAATTCGTCCCTTAGAATTGTGATTAGTTTGTGTACATATAGAGAGCTGAATTAGGTCAAAGTTTTATGGATTTGTGGGCTTTATCATGATTACTTGATCATGAAGATTCACTTCCTTCAAATATTGAAAATATCTTATAAAACCTTTCTAAATTAAGCCAATCTGATTTTACATGATCCCAATCACCTTTAATTGACTTTTAAGAATTTTTAGAATGAAAATCAAATCAAATATTGAGACTTTTATATTTTATTTTGATTTAAAATGATTTTTAATGTATAAAATCATAATAAATAAAATAAAATGAATAAAAATTTGAATAAATGATTTTTAATTCGTGCATGATGTCATGGTAGTGATTGGGTAAGCCCATTTGGAGAAATTTGGTTCTAAGGTCCCATTTGCTTCATAAACCTCTCAAAAATTTCCCAACTTGGCAAAGACATAAGTCCCTCAATTTTAAGGCTATGAAGGTGTTCTTGGACATTTTGGAAAGCTTAGAGAGTCCTCTAACCAACCTCTTTGGTATCATATCCATATCTTTTACCATTCTCCAGTTATGCCCTTTGGAAGATGTTGACTTTTTGTTGACTTTTAAAATGACCTATAATGTCTTAGCTCATACCTTCCAAATGAAGCATTTTTGGGCTTGGCTTGTGAGACACAAAGTTGTAGAAAATTAAATTTCCTTCAAAATGAGCTTTGGATGGGAAATTGTTGATGAAGCATGTGAAAGTTATGGCTGGTCAAAGTTCAGTTGACTTTTCCTATGAAAACCCTAATTTAGAAACTTCTGATTCTTGATGATCTGAAATCTCCTTGATGAATCATGATCAACCCTTGATAAAATGATGAATTTTACTTCATATACTTGATGTTGGCAAAAAATCATGAAGTTTGACTTTGGTTTGACCACAGTTGACCTCAGTTTGACTTTTTAACTGCTTTGACTAATTTTAACATATCTGATCATCTGACTGAGCAAACCTTTTGGGAAAGTCTTGAAACTTGACATAGGGATTCTTAAATACATATAAGGTGCTATGAAGCTCACTTGAAGCCTTAGAAGTCCATTTAGCCTGATTAAATCCAAAACCCTAGTTTAGGATGCATTGCTTAGGAGGATGCATTGTCTGAGGGAATTGTCAAACTTTCTGACTAATTGTGAACCTTGTGAACCTTGTGAACCTCTTGAGATAACTTGTGAATCTTGTGAACCTTGTGAACTTCTTTGGACACCTTAGTACACAATTTCTTGTCTAGGTGATGGCAAATTTTGGGGTGCAACAGCTGCCCCTGTTCAATTTTCTGAAACCTGAGGGGTTAGATTGGCATATGTGTCGTTCGTGACCTGGAAGGTTGAAGGGGATTGAACACAAAAGCCCAAAAATTTGCACTCGCCGGTGCGTAAAGTAACATTGATGATTAGTTGTATATGCTTAAGTGGGCTTAAAGATGCCACCTGGAAGAATTGGAGATGGGCTTATAGATGTCATCCATAATATCAAGAGGTGATAATATCCTTATGTTGATACTGGATATCAGTACTAGTTATTCGTATAGGCCGTCTCTGAATCGTTTATGCAACATGGTTTGAGTTGAATGCTAGCACTAGATCTTCGTATAGATCGTCTCTGCATTATCTCTGGGGAAAAAGAATATCCTTCATTAAGTGTCAGGGCTTAGATCTTCGTATAGATCGTCTCTGAACCATATCTAAGAACATACTTTAATTTAAGTATCAGAACCAAATCTTCGCGGCGATCTTTTTCTGAATTAAGTATCAGCACTAGACCTTCGTATAGATCGTCTCTGAACTGTTTTGGGTTGTTGAATAGACCAGTAGAAATAAATCTTTGTAGCGATTATCTCTTCTGGAAATATCCTGGATTAGGTAATAGATCTTCGTATAGACCGTTTACCTACCATCCAAGGATAAAAGAGTATCAGGATTAAATCTTCGTGGCGATTATATCCCTTGGAAATATCCTGGATTAAGCACCAGATCTTCGTATAGATCCTTTACGTACCCTTCCAAGGACAACTTGAGTATTGATCATCGGAAATAAATCTTCGTAGCGATTATCTCTGAATTAAGTATCAGCACTAGACCTTCGTATAGATCGTCTCTGAACTGTTGTGAATTGTTGATAGTATTTTATCTGCATATAACCTTCCTGCAAGGAAAAGGTTAGTTTATGCAATATGTATGCATGCATGGCATGGTGCATCTAAGTAAATGTATTATGCATTTATGGATATGCTATGGTATGATGTAAATGATGATGTATGAATTATGCAGCCTGAAGCGTCCGGATATCTTTGTATAACAACTGCTGGCTAGGGAAAATAAATCCCGATTCGTTGCTGAAGAATATGAGGACCTTGTTCCCGTCTTGTTTGATAGTATGGTATTTATAACCTCCCATCTTCGTTTGTCGTACTTCTATTGAGGGAATAAGTTCCTGAGTATCCCGACTGAGGATAAAAGAGATGGACATAAATTCAAGGGGAGACGTAACTCGAAGTATCTATGAAGATATATTTGCTCTGCTGGGGATTTGTAGTTGTCTCGTGGGGATGAACCGGCGAAGCTTCGTTGAACTCCTACCCTCGTGGGGATGAACCGGCGAAGCTTCGTCGTAAAAGTTTTACAAAGCAAAGAAAAACAGCTATGATCCTATTGAGTTTTCAATTCTACTATTGCCATTATCTTCAAGTATCTCATCCTTTGCTGTTGAGACGGAAACGATTGAATTGATCTTTATCAGTTCGAGCTTGAGTTAGGTAACACAACTAGTTGGGGCTACATGAGTGATCCAAACGAGACATAGTCATACGCTTTAATCCCTAACTTTTTCTTGGATTGCCCTTTCAGGTTTTCAATCCACCGGGATACCCTTTTTTGCCCAAGTCGCCCTTTCAGGTTTTCGAATTGCCGGGTGTACATTTTTATATATATATATATATATATATATCCCTAATTTTTGCCCGAACCCTTTTGGTTCGCCGGGATGCCCTTATTTTAGACTAGGCCAGTCGACCTAGAGGGTCTCTTTTTATGCATAGTATTTTTAACTATGTATGCGTTTACGGGTTGTGGGAAGTCTTCGCCATCCATATTAGTAAGCATCATGGCACCTCCTGAAAATACTCTCTTGATTACAAATGGTCCTTCATATGTAGGAGTCCACTTTCCCCTAGGATCACCCTGTGGTAGTATGATACGCTTGATTACCAAGTCACCAGCCTGATATACCTTTTGCTTAACCTTCTTATTAAAAGCTTTGATCATTCGTTTCTGGTACATCTGACCGTGACAAACAGCTGCCAGTCTTTTCTCATCAATCAAATTTATCTGGTCCAGTCGAGTCTGAATCCATTCATCTTCATCCAATCCTGCATCCTTCATGATTTTTAAGGAGGGGATCTGAACTTCAATGGGCAGAACTGCTTCCATACCATAGACTAAGGAGAATGGGGTTGCCCATGTTGAAGTACGTATTGTAGTACGATAACCATGAAGAGCAAATGGTAACATCTCATGCCAATCTTTGTAAGTAACAGCCATCTTTTGTAGAATCTTCTTAATGTTCTTGTTAGCAGCTTCTACTGCCCCATTCATTTTCGGACGATACGGAGAAGAGTTGTGATGCTTAATCTTGAACTGCGTGCAGAGATCAGTAATCATGGTGTTGTTCAGATTAGAGCCATTGTCTGTGATAATCCTTTCAGGGATGCCATACCTACATATGAGATTATTCTTAATGAATCGAGCCACCACATTCTTAGTAATAGATGCAAATGAAGCTGCCTCCACCCACTTAGTAAAGTAATCAATTGCAATCAGGATGAAACGATGCCCATTAGAAGCAGTAGGCTTGATCTCACCAATCATATCAATGCCCCACATGGCAAAAGACCAAGGAGCAGTCAACACATTCAATGGAGCCAGAGGTATATGCACTTTATCAGCATATATTTGACACTTGTGACATGTCCTGGAATGTTGATAGCAGTCAGCTTCCATAGTAGACCAATAGTAACCTGCTCTCAATATTTTCTTTGCCATAGTATGCCGACTAGAATAAGTACCAAAGATCCCATCATGCATGTATTCCATAATCTTTGTTGCTTCCTTCTTATCCACACAACGAAGCAAAGTTGAATCATGATTGCGCTTGTACAAAATTCCATTACTCAAGAAGAATTTAGCAGAAAACCTCCTCAGAAACTTCTTATCTTTGACAGATGCCCCTTCAGGGAACTCCTGAGTTTCAAGATATCTTTTCACCTCATAGAACCAAGGCTTTTCCTTTCCTCCTTCAGTATCAATCTCATTGCAGTATGCAGGCTTCTCAAATCTATCAATAGTAATTTTGGGAGCTTCATCATCCCAGCTAATCTCAAACATAGATGCCATGGTGGCTAATGCATCTGCCAACTGATTCTCCTCGTGGAATATGTCCAAAGGTAATCTCTTCAAAATATGGGATCAAAGACAACACATGCTCTCTGTAAGGAATAAGATTTTCATGCTTGGTATCCCAATCTCCTTTAATCTGACTAACTACCAGGGCTGAATCCCCATATACGTCCAGGAACTGAATCTTCATCTCAATGGCAGCTTTGATACCCATGATATATGCCTCATACTCAGCCATGTTATTGGTACAATAGAAACAAAGTCTTGCAGTAATTGGGGTATGACAACCTTCAGGGGAAATAATCACAACACCAACACCATTGCCAAGCGCATTAGAAGCTCCATCAAAAACTATAGTCCATCGGGATCCTTGTTCAGGTCCGTCATATTGTCCAGGTTCTTTGGTAATAATCATAATGTCTTCATCAGGGAACTCAAAACTCATTGACTGGTAATCATCCACTGCTTGATGAGCCAAATGATCAGCTACAACACTTCCTTTAATGGCCTTCTGAGTAGTGTACTATATATCATATTTTGTTAAGATCATTTGCCATCTCGCTATTCGTCCGGAGAGAGCAGGTTTCTCGAATATGTACTTGATTGGATCCATCTTTGAAATCAACAAGGTAGTATGAGTCAACATATACTGTCTTAGTCGTCGAGCAGCCCATGCCAAAGCGCAGCAAGTTTTCTCGAGCAGTGAGTATCTTGTTTCACAGTCGGTAAACTTTTTGCTAAGGTAGTAGATTGCATGCTCTTTTCGACCAGACTCGTCATATTGCCCCAACACACACCCCATTGAGTTGTCTAATACTATTAAGTACATAATCAATGGTCTTCCATCAACTGGTGGCATCAAGATTGGAGGTTCTAGAAGATATCTCTTGATTTCATCAAAGGCTGTCTGACACTCGTCGTTCCATTCCATCACCTGATCTTTCTTCAGTAACTTGAAGATTGGCTCACAGGTAGCAGTTAACTGGGAAATAAATCTTGCAATGTAATTTGGTCGTCCCAAGAATCCTCTTACTTCCTTCTCGGTACGGGGAGCTGGCATCTCTTGTATGGCTTTCACTTTTGCAGGATCTACTTCAATACCTTTTCCACTGACTATGAAACCCAGGAGTTTACCAGATCTAACTCCAAAAGTACACTTATTTGGGTTCAATCTGAGCTTGTATTTCTTCAACCTTTCAAACAGTTTATGCAGATGATCAAGATGTTGTTCTTCATTCTGGGATTTGGCTATCATATCATCTACATATACCTCTATCTCATGATGAATCATATCGTGAAACAAAGCCACCATAGCACGCTGATATGTTGCCCCAGGGTTCTTCAGACCAAATGGCATCACCTTATAACAAAAAGTGCCCCACTGTGTAACAAATGAAGTCTTCTCCATATCTTCAGGTGCCATCTTGATTTGATTGTAACCAGAGAAACCATCCATAAAAGAGAATACCTTATGCTGAGCAGTGTTGTCTACCAGAACATCAATATGAGGAAGTGGAAAGTCATCTTTAGGGCTAGCCTTATTCAAATCTCTGTAATCCACACACATGCGTACCTTTCCATCTTTCTTAGGTACTGGTACCACATTTGCAACCCATTGAGGATAAGAAGTCACAGCTAAGAACCCTGCATCAAACTGTTTCATCACCTCTGCTTTAATCTTTTCTGACATTTCAGGACGCATGCGACGAACCTTCTGCTTCTTCGGACGACAATCTTCTTTTACCGGTAAACGGTGAACCACAATGTCTGTATCCAGCCCTGACATATCTTCATAGGACCAAGCAAAGATCTCCACATAATCACGTAAGATCTGAATTAGTCTGCTCTTAACACCATCTTCTAGTTCAGCCCCTATCTTGACCTCTTTCCTGTTTTCTTCAGTTCCCAGATTCACAACTTCGATTGGCTCTTCATGTGGCTGTATAGCTTTCTCTTCTTGTTGTAATAACCTAGCAAGCTCTACAGGTACTTCACAATCTTCCTCCTTTCCATCTTCAGCTTGATAGATTGGATTCTCGAAATTATAATTGGCAATAGTAGAACTGTTATCAACAGGATCCAGAGTGGATGAGGATCTGCATTTAGTGATGTGGGTGTGTGTAAGAACACATAGCTGATAAAACAGAAATAAAAAATAAAAGAAAGACAAGGAGCACAATATTTACGAAAACGAAACGTCCATTGATTTTTATTGAATGAAGTATGCAAATGAAATGAAATCCCGAAACAAGCATACCATTGTGCCCCGGGTAAGGCACAAGGCTTAAAAGTTTAATTGTTTAAAATTACAAACTTAAAAATAAAAACACAGTAATAGTATTTACTCCTGACTAAAGGAGATAGGAATAACGTCTTCGGTCTTCCAACTGTTGAGCCCATCACCCATGGTAGGAAAGATCCAATCATCCAGGTTGTAGTCTTCACTATAGTCACCCACAACATTGATTTGATTTCTTATGACCCCTTGATTGGTGATACGAATAGCACGAGCACGACGAACAGCCTTCTGGGATTCTTCTTCAACCACAGCTCTAGCATCTTTGAGGGAGGCCATTGTAGGAGGTACTCTGGTAACCACAGGAACTCTTTTAACAACAGGGGGAGCTTCAGTAGTAGGAACGACCCAAGGAACTACCTCAAATGTCTGGCAAGGAGTCTCAACATATTCACCCTCCACCTCAACATATTTAAAAGTATTCACATGACTGACCATGTATTCTTCTTCACCATAAACAGTGACAATCTTTCCTTTCACCGGATATTTCAACTTCTGATGTAAAGTGGAAGTCACAGCACCTGCCCCATGGATCCAGGGGCACCCAAGCAAACAGGAGTACGCAGGACGAATATCCATTACATAGAAAGTAGAGTCGAAGACTTGAGAGACTACTTTGATCGGGAGATCTACTTCTCCATGTACCACTCTTCTTGAGCCATCAAAGGCCCTCACTACTACATTACTTGATCTTAACACAACATCCTCAGGACTGAGCTTGTTCAGAACCTCTTTGGGGAGTACATTTAATGAAGAACCATTGTCCACCAACACATGAGACAAGGTAGTGCCCCTACATTCAATGGAGATATGCAAAGCTCTGTTATGGTTTCTCTTGGAGGGAGTCAAGTCAGCATCAGAAAAGCCTAACCCATTATCATAAGTCAGCAACACAATTCTCAAATTTGATCCACAGAAATCTCATTTGGCACATGAGCAGTCTTCAAGAACTTGATTAAGACTTTAGCATGAGCCTCAGAACACATCAACAAAGATAACATGGAGATTTTGGAGGGAGTATGCCCCAACTGGTCAACAATATCATAATCACTCTTGGGAATGATCTTCAGCACTTCTTCCATCTGTTTAGAAAGATTTTCAGCAGCCAGTGCCTCAGCTTGCACAGGTTCAACCATAGGACCTTTGCCCCGAGCATCAGTACTTGGCCCAGAATTGGAGGTAGTACTTGGAGTAACTGCATCTTTGGTGGTAGCCTGAGGAGAGAAAATTATTCCACTTCTGGTGATCTTATTAGATCCAGCAATATTATCAACATCAAGATTATCATCAGTAACAGGTGCATCAGTCAGAGGTTCTTTCTTGACACCATGGATGTAAACATCAGAACCGTAATTCCAGGGTATAACTTTATCAGAAGTATAAGGAACGGGACCGGGAGTGGTAATGATCATGGGAGCCACTCTGGCTTCAGCAACAACCTTCACAGGGCCTTCAGCAGTAATCCTGACAGGACCCTTAGAGGTGATCCTGACAGGGCCTTTGGAGGTAATCTTCACTGGCACTTTATCAACCATGGCTACATCTTCAAGCTTCGTACTTCGAGTTAGATGTTCACACATACTTTCCACAGAAGGTGTCCTCTCAAACAATATAGTGTAATTGTCCATGAGGCGTTGAATACCATCTTTCAACTTCCAGTAGCTATCAGGTTTGTAGGAACAATAAAAACAGTCTTCATTACAACCTGGAAAGAAACCAGCCTGCACCAGCTTCTTCTTGATAATGGATAAGGGAGTAGTCACATCTGTTATTAAGGAAACATATGAAACTCCATCAACAGCATTAACAGTCTTCTCATGATTGGGCATGGGAGCAGTGATCACATTTGGAGTCCCGTGAGGGTCAAATTCAATCTCCCCAACTTCAATCATATCTTGAATCTTGTTTTTCAACACCCAGCAGTTGTTGGTGTCATGTCCCGGACTATTAGAATGATAGGCACACCGTGCATTAGGATTGTATCGAGAAGAGGAAGTATTAGGATTCTGAGGAGGGTCCTTAAAAGTAATGAGTTCCCATTTCAACATGTGTTGCAAGGCTTGGGCAAGTGACATGTTGATCTTGGTGAATTATCTTCTAGGCTTCTGTTGATTGTTTTATGGTAGCTCTGGTGCTGCAGGAGTAGGATTGGAAATGTGAAATGCTCCCACAGATTGGTGACTCCTGTTACGACTATGTTGACCATACACAACATTAGACTCCTTCTTTCCACTAGGGGGCTTCTTAGCAGTGCTTGATGAAGAGGTACCCACTTGTATTTTACCACTTCTTATACCACTCTCCACACGCTCTCCAGTCATTATCAGCTCGGTGAAACCAGATGATGAGCTTCCAATGAGGTGACTATAGAAAGGACCATTCAGCGTACTCATAAACATATCCACCAGCTCTCTGTCAATTAGAGGAGATTGAACTCTGCCAGCCAGGTCTCTCCATTTCTGGGCATACTCCTTGAAACTCTCCTTAGCACCCATTGACATGCTTTGGAGCTGCATGCGAGTAGGTGCTAAATCAGCATTATATAGGTATTGCCTGTAGAAGGCCTCAGCAAGATCATTCCAATCACGAATATTAACACTCTCCAGTTGGTAATACCATTCCAATTGAGATCCAGACAAGCTCTCTTGGAAGAAATGAATCCATAACTTCTTATCAGCAATATGTGGTTGAATCCTCCAGACATAGGATCTCAGATGCAACTTAGGACATGAGACACCATCATACACCACAAAAACAGGAACCTTGAAGCCAATAGGTATAACCACTCCAGAAACTAAACTCAGATCTTCAAAATCAAGCCCAGAAGATTTTTGTAGCTCTATAGCGTTCATTCTGTCTACCAGCATCTTGTACTTCTCCTCACCAGCAGGATCATGATAATAATTTGCTTCAGAATCAGAATCTCCCAAAGTATCATGGAGACTACCTCCCTCTTTCTCAGAATTTTCAGACTCAGAATCCTCAATCTGTTCCTTTGTCTTGATAGGACCTCTGAATCTTCTTCCCAGATTGATAAGGCCTCCTGATCTTCTAGTATTCTTCTTCTTCTTAGCCAGCAGTATCTTCAACTCATCTTGTCCCTTGGACAAGTTCAGAATCAATTCTTGGAATTGTGCATTCTGAGCCTGGAGATCTTTGACAGTCTGTTCAAGAGCCATTTCTGCTGAAATAAACAGTGAGAAGATAAGATACTTGTTCATAAGAAACCTGTGATGCAATGATATGGTATGTAAATGCGTATGCAATGTTTTCAAGGACCGCAAGATTTAAATTTGTTTAAACAATCAGAAATTAAACTCTTATTAGTAATCAATAAACTTGTTTGCCTCTTGGGCTTACAACAAAAATGAAATGAATACAAAAAATGGGGTTTTAAGTCTCCCATGGACGCTTCCTCTTTGTGTTGAGGTATGAGTTGAGATTTCGCTCCTCGTGAAGTTGTTTTGTTAGCTCCAGGATTCTTTCTTGACTTGCTTTGTAATGAGTCTCAAAAGTATCTCTTTGCTCCTTCAACTGGATCCAGGACCTTTGTAATTCCTCCATGTCAGTGGGCATGTCTGGATGAAGAATGATATAAGAAGTATCTCCTTTAGCAACAGGCTCCATGGTAACTGGCAGGATGGCAGGATATGGCATCATAAGAGTCTGAGCACGTGCTCGTACCCATCTGAGATAAGGTTCTATAGGAATAGTGTACTTTGGTTCCAGAGTCTTGCTGTCAACCTTGTTCACTTTACCCCATGCTCGTATAAACCTTTGACGGTAACTTTGCAGATCGTTATCGTAGTCGAACACAATACCCTGAATAATCATGTCATGAGGACCATCACTCCGAGCATAACCAAACTGACGTAGAGCTAAGGAAGGATTGTAGGTAATGCCCCCTCTTATGCCAAGGAGTGGCACATTAGGGAACTCCCCACAACGGTCAATGATAGTAACATTCTCCATAGATCTGGCACACAAATGAATATCTGAATGAGAAAGTGGCATAATCCTCTTGGACCACCTGAACCCTTGTTCATTCTTCATCACTGATCGAGGAAGGTGAGAAATAAACCACCTAGACAATAAAGGTATGCAGCACATCAGAGTTCCTCGTGCCTTTGTAGTACGGATATGAAGAGAGTGTAAGATGTCTCCAAGTAATGTAGGCACTGGATTATGAGTCAGAAATATGTTGATGGCGTGTACGTCTATGAACTGGTATGGATTAGGGAACAATACTAAGCCATAGATCAATAGGGCTAAGATCTCCTCAAAAGCATCATAACTCATAGCCTTCAGGAACACTTGAGCTTTCTCCATTAATACCTTGGCAAGGATACCCTTAACCCCACTTCTTGTTTCTAGAACAATGTCTGATTTCTTCAAATGTAAGGCTGCAATAATGACTTCAGGTTTAGGCTCTTTTTCCAAGCCTGTGAAAGGTCTCTGATTGAGGATAGGTATACCCAGAAGCTTGGAGAACTCTTCCATTGTAGGAACCAGCTGATAGTCGGGGAATGTGAAGCAATGATGTTTAGGATCAAAGAACTGAAATAGAACACTCATCATGACTAGATCCAGTAGGTGACCATGCCTCTTGATGAACTGGGAATTTTCAGAAACTTGAGAGACAAATTCTTTAAGCTTAGGAGGTATTCCTACAAAGTTGATCCTGATAGTATTCCTATGAGCAGAAGCCATGACCTGCAACAAAGAACAAAGATAAATCCCTTGGTCCTTGAAATGGTTAGTGAAAATGCTATGCTTATGATGCATGATGATGCTATGATGTTATGCTCAATCACAAACATGTGGCACACACAAACAAATCACACAATAGTCATAGGTTTGAAGGCTTGCATGAGGTTTAAAGGTAAGTACCCTCCCCTGAAGTTTAGATGGTTCATCATGTCCTACAAAAGTAACCAGGTTCTAAGGGATCTCAATATCATTGATCATTCACAAGGGTGGTTGTTCAGTAGGCAACTTACTTGCCAACCAAAACCCTCCAAGTTTAGGATCTCAATGAGCGTAGTATCGAGTATCAACCAACTTTAGTCTTCACCAAAGCCGGTTATCTCACTACTTTCTAAAGGCCAAGATGGGATGACTAGGGTTCTAAAAGTCAGTTAGTGTATTGACAACATATGGCAGCCTCATATTATCCTCAACTTGTTTAAGGAACATAAGCACCAACCAAGAAGTCACACTAACTATGGCCACCAGATCAACCATATCGGTATACGCCGTACAGTTTTCTTGGTCTATTGCCATTTACCTAAGGTACACTAGATCCGAGTTATGATCTTTCACACATAAGAGCACCCAACAAGTAAAGTAAAGCAAACAAAGCAAACAAATTTAAAGTGATCTAATTCCTAAGGGTACCCCTCTTTTATTAGATCCCTAGCAGAGTCGCCAGTTCTGTAACACGGTGGGAGAACTGACTTTCTATAAATGTTGTGGATAGCAAGAGTTGCCACCGACTTTTATTTTATCCAGAAGGAAAGGGCATAAAAGAACAAGAAAGACCTTAAAAAGATTTTGAGTTCGGGGGGTAGGTTATACAAAGGGAAGGTGTTAGCACCCTTTATATCCATGGTTATCCATGGGCTCTTACTTACTTAGCTCACTTTAAATTGTTTTGAGAAAGGTGTAGTGTGTGATTAAAAAATTTCTAAGTACTTTATAATGATCCTCGTATGGATGTATATAAAGACTTGCTTTTGAAAATTTGTTTGAAAAGTGAAGTGTAAAAAGTATTTTGAAATGTGTGAGCAAGTAATTAAGAGGAACCTACCCTATATTAAGTCTTTACTGTTCTTATGTTCTTTCAATGGTAAGACTATCCCTATTATTAAGGAATAGGTAGTCATTACCTTGGATGTAATAAGGGACATGTGTAGGGACATCTGAATATAGGCAATTGCAAGGTGTCTTTAGCAATTCGTAGGGACTTATCATCTTTTATTCGAAGGGACAAGATCGTTTATCGTAGGCAACCTCGAAGGGACTTGATCTTATAAACTGAAGGGACTTGATGATATTTGAGAAGGGACTTTGCTTAAGAAACCTTACTTGACCTTAGAAATAGGCAACATGAGAGGTAACCCTAGAAAGTGCAAGATGGCGATCAAAGATCGACTTACGTGTGTGAGTGTTTATGTTCAAATATTTATCTTATTTAATTAGTTATTCTAAGTCAATTTTAATCACAAACATATTATGCACACCCTATAGTTACTAACCATACAATTAATATATTTACAATAAAAATAAAGCAAGAATATAAACCTAAACTATTACAAAGCTTTGGGATAGTTACAATATAATCGGAAAAAATAATAATAACGAGAAAATAAATAAGCAATAATTTAAATGGTTAGTACTAATGAAATAATAATAATAAGAGGGTTAGTAAAAATATAAAGAAAATAAAAATTCAAGAGAAAATATTATTTTTTAAGTTAAATAAACATTTAGAAATTTTTTTAGAAGAAAATAGAATAATTATAATAATAAACAAATAATAATTACTTATAACAAAAAATGATTAATTATTTAATTATAGTTTAAAACAAAAATTAATTAAGTTAAATGTTAAAGTTAATAAAAAATAGGGTTAATAAAAATTAGGTTTTTTTAGAAATTAGGGTTTAGATTTTTTTTATTTAAGAAAAATTAGGGTTTTAATTATTAATTTACAAAATAATCCATTTATCTATAAAATATATATAATATTAATAATATAAACATATAATGAAAAATATGAATAATTTGATTTTTTGAGAAAATAATTTGAATTAAAAAAATAAGTTCTTATATAAAAGAAAATAATATATACATTTATTTTATAAATTAAATTGAATTAAACAAATATAATAAAACAAAAAATAGTGAAAATAATGGGAAAAAAACATACCTGGGGCTGGGATTCGAACCCAAGCCCTAGGCTTCAATCCTCTTGGACCAACAGCATAACCAACGGGCCAGGCGCGCGCTGGTGTTAGTGTATGAGCAGCAATTCCTTTTGTTATTAACCTGCAAAAATATCAAAAATAAAAGCAAAACAAAATGGCCTGGGGGGGAATCGAACCTAGGATCATTCAATATACAAGCAAACACACAAACCAGCTGAGCCACATGGGGCGCGTACAACATATGATCAACAACAAAACATTATATTTTAAAACAACTTTTTAAATTGGATTTTGGCGCCACTGAACTTCATCTTCTTCCCTGGTTGCTGCGAAATTTCCTACGATTTCACTTGCAATTTTACCTGCGAATTCTTCCATGTTCATGACATGCGAATCTCAAACAGCAAGCAAATGGTACAATTTCATCAAATTGATTATGTCAATGAATTCCTTAAGATTCATACAATCTATCCATGTTCTTTAAATTCATTTATATTTGGTTTCTTAGGAAACCCTAATTTGGTAACCGAAACCCTAACAATGGCAAGTCAAGTTCTAGGCTATGCTTCTTCAAGAAAATGTCCAGAAATCATCTATAGGTCATGACTAACACAAATAAATCAACAAAATCAGTTTATATTAGCTATATAAATGGAATCGAAAAATTCAAATTCAAAAGCAAAAGAGATTCGGTTTATGCATTTTAATGAGTTTTGGATGATGTAATGCATTGGGATAGCATCAAGGATGATCAAGGAACAGATTGCAACCTTCAAAACACTTTGATATAGCCTACAAAATAGAATCCGAATTGTGAGTTTTTTGTGAAAATTTGAAGTATGGTTCTTACTCTTAGAGGCAGCAAAATTCGTCCCTTAGAATTGTGATTAGTTTGTGTACATATAGAGAGCTGAATTAGGTCAAAGTTTTATGGATTTGTGGGCTTTATCATGATTACTTGATCATGAAGATTCACTTCCTTCAAATATTGAAAATATCTTATAAAACCTTTCTAAATTAAGCCAATCTGATTTTACATGATCCCAATCACCTTTAATTGACTTTTAAGAATTTTTAGAATGAAAATCAAATCAAATATTGAGAGTTTTATATTTTATTTTGATTTAAAATGATTTTTAATGTATAAAATCATAATAAATAAAATGAATAAAAATTTTAATAAATGATTTTTAATTCGTGCACGATGTCATGGTAGTGATTGGGTCATAAAAATGCAAGCCCATTTGGAGAAATTTGGTTCTAAGGTCCCATTTGCTTCATAAACCTCTCAAAAATTTCCCAACTTTGCAAAGACATAAGTCCCTCAATTTTAAGGCTATGAAGGTGTTCTTGGACATTTTGGAAATCTTAGAGAGTCCTCTAACCAACCTCTTTGGTATCATATCCATATCTTTTACCATTCTCCAGTTATGCCCTTTGGAAGATGTTGACTTTTTGTTGACTTTTAAAATGACCTATAATGTCTTAGCTCATACCTTCCAAATGAAGCATTTTTGGGCTTGGCTTGTGAGACACAAAGTTGTAGAGAATTCAATTTCCTTCAAAATGAGCTTTGGATGGGAAATTTTTGATGAAGCATGTGAAAGTTATGGCTGGTCAAAGTTCAGTTGACTTTTCCTATGAAAACCCTAATTTAGAAACTTCTGATTCTTGATGATCTGAAATCTCCTTGATGAATCATGATCAACCCTTGATAAAATGATGAATTTTACTTCATATACTTGATGTTGGCAAAAAATAATGAAGTTTGACTTTGGTTGACCACAGTTGACCTCAGTTTGACTTTTTAACTACTTTGACTGATTTTAACATATCTGATCATCTGACTGAGCAAACCTTTTGGGAAAGTCTTGAAACTTGACATAGGGATTCTTAAATACATATAAGGTGATATGAAGCTCACTTGAAGCCTTATAAGTCCATTTAGACTGATGAAATCCAAAACCCTAGTTTAGGATGCATTGCTTAGGAGGATGCATTGTCTGAGGGAATTGTCAAACTTTCTGACTAATTGTGAACCTTGTGAACCTCTTGAGATACCTTGTGAATCTTGTGAACCTTGTGAACTTCTTTGGACACCTTAGTACACAATGTCATGTCTAGGTGAGGGCAAATTTTGGGGTGCAACAGTAGGTTAATGATCTTAATCCTACATCATGGTGATTAAGTTTGAGGTGTTTACTTCATACTTAAGGTTTTCTCATTACCCCTAATCAGAGGGAAGATGTGATGAGTTTACTAACCCTTGGTTTAGGCTTAAGCTCATTTTCTTATGACAAACTCCAAAAAGTAATAAAAGATTGAAAACACCAAAAACAAACAATAATCGTCTCCTCGGGGATTCTTTTCTCATCTCACTCACTCACAAACGAGAACTCGCTTCTTTCGTCTAATGCAAGACAGTTTGCACCTGAGCCAGACAGGTCTTACACTTGAGCATAGGCAAGCAAGCACTTCATAAGTCAACTTATCTTTCAGTCTCTTTGAGTCGAACTACGGTGTTCTGACTTCCTCATTGCACGAGAGGATACGTAGGCATAACTTAACAATTATCGAACAAAAGTCTCTGTATATTCCCCCTCTTCCAGCATTATTCTTTAAGCCTCATTTTCTTGAGCTTTGCATTCTTTTCTTACACTGACACTCCTTTATTTCACTTCACACTTCTTTCCAGCACTGACACTTGTATTTTTTCTCCAGCTTTTGCACACAGAATAGCACTGACACTACCCCTTTAAACACAAATCTTTCAAGCGTGGATCCCGTCGAGTACGACGGACAATCTGGGTGCTAATACCTTCCCAGGTTGTAACCAACCCCCTTTCTCAGTTTCTCTGGTTTGCGACCGTCTTATCCATCTCTTTCTAGGTTTATGCAGCATTACCTTTCCTTCGGGATAAAAATGCCTAGCTGGCGACTCTTTTCAGTTCATCTTCATGTTCTCTCCTCTCGCCGACCGTTCGCGCTTGTACCAGGATGCAAATCTTTGGGAGCGACAATGCAATACATTTACAATGAAAATTGTCCACCATCTATTTCTAAAAATGAGCTAAAATGACTCGAGTGCTAATTGTTTCAAGAACATCTCTTTCTATAAAAGTTACAAGATAATCATTTAACCGTTACTCACTCATTTTGTTACATAGCCGACTATTCACAAACTTCATAGTTGAAAAAATACGTTACACGCTTGCAAATGCTATTGGCAAGACTAAAGCCAACTTCAAAAGCTTATAATCATATCAAATGTGTTGCACTTATTTGTTTCTACAAGTTTTACATAAATATCAGAAAGTCATTTTAACTTCGTAAATTTTAGGTCACATCGAACATTTCTAACCTAAGTGGGAGAGCATACAGGTCTCAACAATGTATGTTAGATATATTCATAACCTTATGATTTCTATCGATATAGAAATCAAGAACAGAACTTTAAACTAATCTCTATCAGTCGATAAACATCAACTTGTATCCCTTAAACCCATATAAGAATACAATTAAAAGAATGAAATCGGAAGCGTATCTGAGTTTTCCATTGGAAAAGTATGTGGTCTTTCAGCTGTAGAGTTCCTTATGGCTCCTTGTATCTCCTTTGATGGGAATGAAGAGTGCATTTTTCTGATGAGCCGTATTTTTCAATCGCTCTACAAATGGGAACCATTACCCTTATAAATAACCTTAGAGTTGTTTCTTAATTTTCAATACTACCTTTGTTCCTTTATATGAGAAACAATTTATTTTTTGAGTTAATTGAATAATCAATGTATCTAGTCTATAAAACGGAAAAATACATTGGTTATTCAATAAACCTACAAAATGAATTGTCTCTTATATAAAGGAACAAAGTTAGGAATTTATAAACTCACTTTCAATTTTAAATAATATTTTATTTTATTTATAAAATAATTAAATTCAACTGAAGATATATAATTTGATCATTTGTGCAAAATGTTCCATAGTAGAAAGCCTGGTTAGTATTTGATAAATACAAAATTGATTCATTGCTTTGCGATTTTGGCATTAAAGGTACATATTAATATAATGTCATATATCGAGAAGAATAACATTATCATTTGTTTTTTTATTCATTACTTTGACCAATTAATAATTGTATTTATTATATGGTGTCTTTTTATTTGGATCGATTAGTGGTTTCCAACAAGTATATATTATATTAAGAGGAAATATTGGTAGCCAATGATGCTAAATCATTACAATATAGAACATAAATAGAATTCTGGTGTGGCTTTAGCCACATAATGCCACAACGTGTATCCGTCCATGGTAAAAGTTCAAGTTAATGTTGTTGATTTTAACTTTTATTTTTTTGTTTATGTAATTATTTGGATTTTTAATTATTTTGTATTTTATTTTGGTGTTCATTTTCTTATTTTTGAGTTTTACTTTTTAGGTTTGTTGATCTAGATTTCTAACAGTTTTTATTTTGTTATTTTTTATTTTTTATTTTGAAAAAGCCAAAAAGCATAAAATTGCAATTAACAAACACAAACACATGGAATGCATAAAGTTACAAGAATAAACAATATTAATGAGAAAGAACATAGTCAAACCAACACCTACACCAGAAGCAGCTAAAAACACACCGGACTACTTTAACAAAGATAAGAATGAAATCAAGTAAAAAAGTCTGGCCTATTTAATTAAATAGGCTTTTAAAAAAGTCTAAGTCTGGCCTTTTTATTAAAAAAGTCTGGTCTGACCTTAAGTAGGTTAGGCTATAGGCCTCTGTAGGTCAGCCTAGCCTATTCCCACCCTTAGGCGAGAATAATTAATGTGTTATTTTGGAGTAAGAAAATATAAATATTAATCTAATCTTTTAAAATTTATACTAATATGGGTCTAATGGGCTACCCACGACCCATATGGACTAGCCCTAATGGGTAGCAGGCTTTTTAAGACTAGGCTAAAAAAGTCTTGAAAAATATGGGCTCCAATTTTAAGCATAAGCCCTATGATTTTTCGGATCTGGCGGGCCGACCCATGTGGGCTAGCCTATTTTGACAGCTCTAGTTTATACAACATGGTTGGATTTATGATTTGCTCTTTTTGGTATTGATTTCCAATTTTATGATGCAAATCAATTTGGAAGATTTGATAAAGCAAATGTATACTCATATGTGACTTAATATTGACAGAAATATACAACTTCTGAATTTCAATTAATGTTATGCAGACCTTTTGTTTTATTTTGTATTGCCTTTTCAGCTGTAACATTTTTACTAAGATCAAATAGTGTTTACCCCCTGCCAAACAAGCTTGTTTTGATTTACCCCCTAAGAAAAAAATTGAGATTTTCCCCTCAACTTTTCCAGATTCCTTTTGAAAACACCCTGGTGCACACTTGTCACCATGTTTCACATACGTGGTGTTATGATTCGCTTGTGTGGCCTCATTTTTGTTACCGGCCGTAAAATAAGTTGCCACCTAGATTTATTTGTTTATTTATTTAACTTTTTATATATATTATATATTTTTAAATATTATTACTATTTTTATATATTTTTCGTATTATATTTTTTAAAATTTAATTCAATTTTTTAAATTTTATTTTTGTTAATCTTTATAAATTAGTTACTAAAATAATATTTTAGGACTTAAGGCCTAATATCTGTTCAGCTAGCCCATTACTTCATATTTTTAAATGTGTTGTGTGAAAGAGTTATATAAACTATTGGTTTGAGGGGAAAGTTTTCGATGTGGGACTTCATTAGTTAAACTAAGTTAATAATAAAGCATATATGTTAAATGCAAGGACCATAACACTCCCACATACTCCCACCGTCTCCTCACTTCATCAAAACAAATTATGAAAAACATTATAAGTTTGTGAATCCTACATATATAGTTTGAGAATCACACAACACTCTACAAGGTATCTGATTTCTCTTAATTGAATTCTTTTCTATATGCTTGAAAATTGTAATTTGGATTATTATGCTATTGTAGTTTATGTTGGTTGAATTGTGTGACGATGAATGATTCTGATGTTATGTGTTGTTAGGAATCAGAATGAGAAACATTTGTATTTGAGTTTTACGAAAAGTTGGGATTTTGGGGATGTTTAAAAAGTGATTTTCGTACAGTAAAATAACATAAATCTATTTTTTTCGTTGTGGTAACCGGTTATCACTTTTGGTGTAACCGGTTACACCTGGGACAACTTTTATAAAAAATGATTTTTTAGTCGGTGTAACTGATCACTGGTTTTAGTGTAATCGATTACACTATCCAAAAAGGGTATAAACTGGACCTTTAAAAGGGGTGTAACCGGTTACACTGGGAAGAAAAGTCATGAACTTTAAAAAATTCCATAACTTGATTTTCGGGTGTCTGATCGGGGTGTTATTCAAAGCATCTGGAAACTGATACAATGTACTTTAATTTAAAAATTGTTTCAATATCTAAATTAAATTTAAATATTGCGTGATGGTGTTGTACTACATGTGGTGTTTATGTTGTATTATGTCAATGAGCATGAATGTATTGTTGTTACATGTTATGTTACTGTAATGTTGTTATGGAATGCTTATAGTACATGTTTGGTGCTTGGTGACTAGTGTTGGTATAATACATTGGTTATGGCGAATATCATTGTACATGTTGTTGTTGTATGCCTTGTATGAATCATGCATCTTGGTGTTTGTACGTGGTCTGCTTTTGGTGAGCCTCAATCCTATGGTGGGGATTGGATGCAAGTAGCATGTTCCAGGTGGGAATCAGTGAAGCATTATCTATGGTGATGGTAGCAATTTTTGGTATGCTCTGATCCTATGGTGGGGATCAGGAGCGAGTGAACCTGAGAGTTCATATTTGGTACCACATGAATTGAGTTATGAGTTGAGTCTCTTTGCATTTGCATACATGTTGTATTATTATTATTATTATTATTATTATTATTATTATTATATGTGGATTGTGTGGAATGTTAATTGTGGATTGAGTGACTATGTGTGTGATATTGGCGTGCTTACATATTATTATGCAATTACTTATATGATTGTGATTTCTCACACCTTATGTTTGAATGTTGACTTTACACGAGCACCGTGCATATAATTCGTAGTAGAGGCGTAAATGTGAGTGGAAGAGATTACTCTTTGTTATGATTTTGTTGAGTCAACATTTGCTCTAACATGTAACACTAGGGGACGAACATTTGGGTCTTTTTTTATGTTTGGATAATTTCTTATAATTACTTTATGTCATGATTATGTTTAAAATTATTAAACTAAATAGTTGTTTGATGTTTTTCTGCTACTAATAAAAAAAGGTTGAAGTTCAGACTATCATAATTATTGTTATTATTATTATTATTGTGGAATTTTATATGTGTTACATATCCTATTGCATGAGCTAGTTGGTGTTAAAGTAGAATCTTAATTGTTGATTGTTTAATTTACTCTGATTTTATTTATAAATTACACGAGGGAAATTAGGGTGTTACAAGAACATGTGAACTTATTCTTCAATCCATCCTCTGTAATTCTTGTAAGCAATCCAATATTCATCTACCTCTGAGTCATAATCATGTTTCTAAACATGTCTCTTCTTCACAATCTCCATCTTGGTTATATACTCTTTTCCAGTTGTAGATGATCCAACAGATGATTCACCATATGCATCTCCACCATTTGCAATAGAAGAGGAACCAATCAGCTTCTTCGTCATTTCCTCATGAAATTTTTAAATAGCTTTCATGATGGAGATTCCCTTATTATAGGGTATCTTCTTTGAATTTACAGACTTTTGGCTCATTTTAAAAGAGGACCCAAATGTGAGAGAAAAGAGAGTAGCCAGAGAAATACAATAATAGATTAAAATTCTTGCTTATAATGGAGATCTATATAAAAGGAGGTTTAGAAACAAGAGAATTTTGTATCGTTTCATGTGCAATATAAGTCATAATGTTGAAATATAAGTTGTATGACGATGATAATATTATATTGATGTTCTATGATGATGATGATATTATGTTGATGATGTTTTGTTGATGTTGGTATGCACGATCAAGAGGGGACCGATGGGAATGTATTCTAGTGTTGTTGTTATTGTTGTTGTTGTATGTTGTGAATCATGCATCCATGTTGTCGAAACTTCGGCTCTATTTATGTTGTGGTCTCGATCCTACAGTGGAGATCGGGTGCGAGTAGCTACTTCCTATGGTGGGGAATTAATGAAGTGTTACCTATGGTAGGGTAGCGATTTTGTTGTGCTTCGGTTCAAGAGTGAACCAGATCCTATGGTGGGGATCTTGTATCCGATGATGATGGAACATGAAACGATATGAACCTGAGCGTTCATAACTTGGTACCGCATGCATATTGAGTCAGCACATTGCATTCTTGTTGATTGGTTGAGAATGATGATGTGGGATGACGAATTATGAATTATATAATATCCTTGTATATGGTGATAATGATAATGTGAAGGTTGTGAGTAAAGTAACATGTTGTTGAAAATGGTTATGCATGTTTGTTATATGTTATCCTTCACTTATGTCATTTATAATTGATTATGATTACTCACCCCTTCTGTTTGAATTTTGTCTCGACTAGGTAACACGCAGATACTCAGGAGTAAACTTCAAGGAAGTAAGTTGAAGCTAGCTATTGGAGCTCGTTTCAGTATTTCGTTTTAAGTAGGATCGATTATGCTATAATTCATGTGAGACTGGGTTGGGGTTAACGCTTGTCTTCTTAATTGCTTATGTTGTTTATTTCAAAGTATTTGCTAATAATTTTATGGTGATATTCTAAGATGTTGAGTTAAGTGTTGACAAAACTTATCTTTTGTTGATGTTATGGATATTGGAGTTAAGACTCAATTTTAGTTGTAGAATCATAATTGAGTTTATTTATGTTGAATCCATTGCGTTATTTTTAAAAGAACTTGATGTCGTAAAAGCCTCAAAAATAAGTATGTTCGAATTAATATATGTTTTTGTGTAACCTGTGTTACAGTGCAAGATAATTGTGATGTTTTATGAAGTGTGACACCCTTGTGGTTGTGTTCATATGATTAAATTAATCATTATTTTTGTGAAGTACAATTAGTCTTACAAGTAACAACAAACTCTATGTTGTTCAATGCCTCTTCCCAATGCTATCTAATGACTTTTTATTTAGGGTTTCCACTAATCATGAGAACCTATTCACTTTATTCTCAATCACATAACCCGTGATTGGAGATTACAACTCAATAATCAACGTTGAATACTACCACTAAACTCTAGACAAACCCACTATGTCAAGTTAATAAAAGATCTTGGTGTACATACATCAATAACAAGGACTCAATCAACCATATACCTCTAAAATTTTCAATATATTCCTTGCTTCCAATGTAGGTTTGAGATCCTTATATAGTATAATAACTTTGGGATTTTCTTCTTGGATAATAACTTTAATTTCGTCTAGAGTTAATGCAGAATCTATTGGATATAATAAGTTCGATAAATCTCTCTAACAAGATATGATTTGTTTTAATTTAAATTTAAATCTTCATTTAAATATGAATCCATCTTCTTCCATTTATAAAACAAGTCACTTAATCATATTGTTAAACAAATAAGAATAAAATTTGATCTAATATTTGACCAAAAAATCTTTAAATACGCAACAACATACTGTTGCGCAAGGCACAAATGTCGTACCTCATTTTGTGATATTGCGTCCAACATGTGTTTCTTCTGCACCTCCACACAACTTTAAAAAAAATAGGTAAATCTAGAACACTTTGAGCACTTCTCCATTGCTATTGTTATGATAAAATGCAGCAAATCCAAAAGAAACAATAGTTTGCATACCACCATAAACGCCCTAAACACCATTGTACATAGCCTATTGTCGCCGCGGTCAAGTCCTTTCTATTGTAAACCTACTAAGGCATCTGAATATTTCCTACCCTTGTATGGATACAAAGCATTGACTAATATATATATATATATATATATATATATATATATATATATATATATATATATATGTATATATATATATATATATGAGATAAGATCTGTTTGCATCAGGTGTAACTCTATAAGTATTACATCAAATCATATATGTTGGTATAATTTCAAGCCTAACATGAGTCATCTAAAGGTATTTTAATCTATAACACACTGACATGTGTCAAATCAATTGAGAAAAAAGTTTGATGACAAGTTGAGTCAAATGATCCTAATAGGATATCATTCAATTGGAGGTTACAAGTCTTTCGACATAGTGAACAAGCAAGCAGTGATCAATAGGGACACAATCATAAATGAGCTTAAGGAATGGGATTAGACTAAAATGTCAAGAAAGATTAAGTGAGAATCTTATGTGAAGAGCCATCAAGTGAATTTGAAAGAGAAGTTTGACAAGAAGAAGTCAAAGGTAAGGAAAGCACAAGCAGACCTCAAAGAACAAGACATATGCCTGCAAGGTTGCAAGAATGTGTGATTACATTATATGATATTGTCGATGATGAAGGTGAACTAGTACACTATGATTTTTATGCAAACATCGAACTAGGTAATGCAGCTAAGGCATTGAAAGATTCGAAGTGGGTGGAAACAATGAATGAGGAAGTAAAGTCCATCGAAGTCAACAACACTTGGTCACTTGTCAAATTTCCTCAAGACAAGAAGGAAATGAATGTGAAGTGGGTATACAAGGTGAAGTTGAATCCCAAAGGAAAAGTAACTCGACACAAGGTGACGCTTATGGCGAAATGATTTCTTCAGAAAGAAGGAATCGACTTCGACAAAGTTTTTGCACCTATCACTAGGACCAATACAATCAGGTTGGTTGTTGGTCTAGTAAACATGAACAATTGACACATGTGTCTATTTACCCCCAAAATTGGTAAACAATCGTTGGTCCTCTGAAGATACTAAAATACCCTCAGTTACTCACAGGATCGACCAGATTGATCCTAAGATATGTGCTAAAAAGGTTGATTTGGTATATAACATTTTTGGGAGAGAAGAAAAAAGGTCTTGAATCCTTTGACAGGATTCAGAGATTTTTTTAAAGGAAAATAAAGTAAAAGACAAAGACTTTCAAAGTAAATTAAGGTAAAAGACAAGGCTTGAAATTTAAAGGAAAATAAGGACAAGGCTTGAAAGTAAATGAAATTTAAAGACAAGGCAAGGAATATTAAATTGCTGGAAAAAATAAAGGGGCGGGAATTGTAAAGGAAATGTAGTAAATTGCTGAAAAGATAAATGACTTTTGAAAAGTAAATTGCTTGAAAATAAAGGATTGTAAGAGATAAATGGCTTCAAAAGTAAATGACTTGAAGATAAATTGGTGGTGTTTCAATCACATACATTGTCACTGCACTCGTTTCTCTACACGCGAATACTTTGAGTATATGGAGTTACTAGTACATATGATTTCCACACACTTATTTTAACACTAGACTAAGCTATTTATATACATTACAAAGTAACCGATTTCTACGTTTTCTTCCTAAAACTATCCTAAGATGATGACATTTGTCCCACTATATGCTGAAGAAGCTTCATCTTACACCACTTGTCCTTGTCTTTGAATTGAAAACTACACATTTTCCCTCAAAAATTGAACGTGCAAGAACCTTGGTAACTGCCATCTTTGTCGAACATACACTCGGTTGAATCCCTCCAACACTTAGAAAATATTCCAAACTTAGAATTTCACTAAGTATGAAACTTGTAGGCAGGTTCCTTCGACTTTCATCCTTTATTGAGTAAGGTCGAAAACCTTACTTTTTGCTTATCACAAGAAAACTCTTTTATTAAGCCAAATAACCTCATTAATTGCTAGCGTCGAAATTTAAGGATAACAAATTGCCCCCCAAAAATGTTATTTCCGACCATCTTGATGAAAATATCATTTTTTGATATTCATCTTTTCGATGCCAACTTAGGCCAGACAAAAGCATGGTTGAAACCACCTACCCCACATTCTAAAATTAGTGTGATTCTTCGCCCACGTGCATGACGTCAGGTCATAATGGCAAAAATCCCAAAAGTTCCATCAGTCGTTTCTATTGCTTTCTGATCATGAGTTTCTCCTTGAAATAATGCGCTAACGTCTTTTCCATTAACTACTTCCTCAACGCATCAGGTCCCAAGTGCCATGTGCCCCACCACTTCATGTCTCCATTAAGTGGCTAGACCTCACAATTTCTCATTCCCTACGCCTATAAATACCTTCTTCAACAAACAAAGAAACTTTTCCAAACTCTTGCGAATTTATCTCCTTCTTGCTAAAGTCCTTTCCTTTCTTTCCAAGAACCCTAGAAAACCTCCATCTTCTTCTCCAGCAATGGCATCCTCTAAAACTAATGTTTCTCAGAAGAAGGGTTAGAAAGCCAAAGCTTTCCACTTCGAACAAACTTTTCAACCCTTCAACATTTATGAACCAAAAACAATCAAAAATCCTCAATTCGCACCTGAACCCTTGAATAATGAAACAATCAGCTTATACCGAGCTCAGATAATGATCCATTTCCTTGTAAATGATTGTCCTTTTGGTGTATTTCCTTGTAAATAATTGTCCTTTTGGTGTATCTGGTCCTTTAGCTATTGTACAGAACACATA
Organism: Lathyrus aphaca; assembly: GCA_963966055.1. Lineage (NCBI taxonomy): Eukaryota > Viridiplantae > Streptophyta > Magnoliopsida > Fabales > Fabaceae > Lathyrus > Lathyrus aphaca. The sequence goes on along the minus strand of OZ014522.1, from coordinate 384,830,157 downwards.
TGAAAAGTTGAAAGAGTTATTTCCTTGCTACCGCAAAACTCAACCTTTAGGGCATAAACACCTCCCTAAAACGGATGACTCTTCCTCTAACCCACCCCCTCTCAATCAACTAGATTTGAAGTACCTCCATGATGGCACCAGGCTAGTTAGAGCTGTCAGTCAGTTTACTGAGTTTGATCTGTGGTTAGCTAGTTTAGAGAAAACCAAGGCTGACTACTAGAAAAGCATATGGATATATGATCTTTTAATGCTGTCGAAGACACATATACCCTATTGCTTGAACCTTCTGGCCGCCTCTTTGTACTTTTGGGATTGCACCCACTATACTTTTCATCTTCCTTGTGGGATGGTTACCCCCACTCTTTTTGACATAGTCGCTATCGCAAGGCTTCGACCTAATGGTCCTACTTATGACTCTACCATTGATGTTGAAGACACTATTGGCTTCAATGCATCCAAACTGACATAGACCTTATTCCTAAATCACCACTTCAAACCCAATGAAGAGGCAGTTTCTGATAAGGAACATATTGCCTTCCTTACTTTCTGGCTTTCCAGATATGTCTTCTGCACCAAGTTTTTACAGGTTGCGAAGAAATGTTTACCTTTGGCAAACCAGCTTCACAACAACAAAAAGGTTTGCTTAAGTAAACTTGTCTTGGCCATTTTTATGAGTCTCTTAGTGAAGGAGTGACTCAATTGAGGAACCCATACAACAACTCTGGTACTATGAGTCTAAGTGGTCCTATATGGCTACTTTAACTCTGGCTAAATTCCACCTTTGAGCCCATGCTTCACAGAAAAGGGAAAGTTGATGAGGAATCATATGAGATCAAGCTCAGGAGCAATGAGGGTGTTCGACTAGCCAAGGTCACTCCTAATGATGAAGGTGAAACCCTAAAAGGGGCCTTTTCTAGCGTTATGATGATGTTTGCACATCAATATGATTTTACACCGTCCATGGCTCCCTTTGCTAGAAGAAAGTGTGGTCCCAGATGGTTCACTAGAGCTTTCCCCAATTCCCCCACAAAGAAGCTTCACATGGACTCTGTTGGAATTTGGGAAGTCTTTTTAATTCCCAGATTCTTTATTTACATGTTGAATGGCGGAAACCCCATCACAGTCTTCATTGCTTTTCAACCAAATTTGGTTTCTAGGCAGTTTGGGCTGAGTCAGAGCTTCCCCGGATGTCTCTATGATAAAAAGGGCCAAGTCATTTTCTGCAATAACATTTTCGACGAGGATGATATTCCTGACATCTTCGCCAGATGGGAATCCCAGAAGGAAGTCATGTCTTCTGTCTTCTTTCGACCTTCGACCCAGCGCACCCATCTCTTTAATGACTGGTGGCGCAAGTATTACAGTGAGAACTTTCTCACTGCCACTGAATTTTCTACCCAACTTGACCTTGATTTTGTTAATATGCAAGAGAAGGTCAAGAAAATTAAGTATGCTCACATCCAAGAGATACAAGCTTTCCAAAAATACTTTGAAACTATCTATCGGTCGGATGATCTTAGTCAAACTTTTCATGAGGTTGTTGTCACTTTGAAGGAGAAATTCTTACAAAAGATGGATAAGTTGGAAATCCCTCCAAGTGTTCCTCGTGAAAGGCGGTATGAGGTGGATTTTTCAACTTTTTCCTCCAAAATTCCCTCGACTTCCTACTGCTGATTTTGGAGTGGCTCTTGCCCCTCTATTTCCAGACTTGTTCGTCTATAGGGATTCGATTAAAATCCTTCGACAACAGTCTCAGTCGAAAGCTCAAAGAGTGGTTGCGACTATGCACACACTGGACAGTTTCAAAAGGCACCTTCATATAGGGCTCAAAGACGTTTACGTCGAATCCGACATATATAAAGGTTTGAGGTTTTCATTTACCCCTTACCGAGTAATCAAGTATTAACTCATAACAATTGTTTTTACTATTTTCAGCAATTACCAGAAGAACCACTGTCAACAAAGGCGTGGTAATACAACCTGAAAACAAAGAAGGAATTAAGGTATTTTATAACCCTATTTTCTGCAACTTCACATGCGTTCACCTCCTAATGTTTGGTCTTTATCTTAGACAACCAAAAAGCCTTCGACATCCCCAAGAAAGGGAAAAAAGGCTTCAAGTGCTACTACCCCTGTAGACGATGATGAGTCCCCTGAGGAGCAACCCCTCAAGAGGAAGAGGAAGATTGTACAGTCCCCTAGTGTTGCTTGCCAACCTTCATCCAAGGTGGCCAAAATTTTGAAAAAGACACCTATTGAAGGTGGTGTCGAAGCTAAAGTTCCCACTCCCGTGGTGAAACCTACTGCTGGCCCTCCTGAGAGTGCCAACTCCAGTCCAGGTGGTGAAGAGAATAAGGTACTTAGCTTGGCATCTTATCCCTTTTTAATCTCTTCTCACAACCTCAACTTAACTTCTTTTCTTATCAACAGACTGGGGCAGGCGTTGCTTAACAGCCTTCGACGGCCACTCCCTCGCCTAAAGTTCTTCTGAATAGCCAAGGTGGTCCAACTTATCACTCAACTTCTGATTTTGGCTCTGGTTATAGCTCTTTGGGTGAGATTAACCAACCCATTAATATAAAAGCTATCCCTCCTCCAATAGTCGAAGTTGCACAAAACTCTCCTACTAAAACAACTACTCAGTAGTCTCACACTAATGATTCAGAGCGTGAGTACGGGAATGCTTTTGGTAAGGACTTTGTTAGCTAAACAAGCAGGCTTATTAAGGAGATAGACACAACCTTTGTTGCTGAAGAAGAAGAAAATGATAAAGAGACTAAAGATCCTTTCCCCTTTAGCCCAAAAGGTAAAGAGCCAGAGATTATGGAGAGTCCCCAAGCTGCTGCTCAAGACAAAGTCCTGGATGATCCTGAGCAGGAGGAGGAAAATGAAGAGGAAAATGAGGATAATGATCAGGACAAGGATGAGGCTGAACAAGAAACAGAGCCTGAAAAGACTCAACCAAACTTGCCTGAGGGAACTTCCCAACAAACTCCTAACTTCCAACATTCGACTCCTGCGGCTGGGGACCAAATGACAACTCTGAAGTGGTCGAACCCCAGGTAGTATGCTTGGTAGAAGATTAGGAAGAGTTTTGGCTCTTCTGGGAGCAGCTATTCGACAGCTCTTGGGGCCTCTGCTCCTGATAATTTTGTTGGTCCAATCCTTAAGAAAATAAAGGACAAATTATTCAAGAGGGATTTTTGCACTACTTTAGACGCAGACCCCACTGCCCGCTTCTACCTGAGAGACCCATTTTAACAACTAGACCTCTCGACCCTTGATCTCAAGATCTCTAATGCCCTTATGGAGCTAAGTACTATGGTGAACCAAATGTCTGATGATCTCAAGTTAGCCCCAAAGGTTGAAGATATCATTCAGAAAATTGGAGTCAAGAGTGGTAATGCGTGGTATTGGGCTAGAGAAGCTGACAATGAAGTCAAAAGGCTAGAGGGCGACAAGGTTAAGAGGGAGAAGCAAATAGCTGCCAATAACTTAGCCCTTGAAATTTGGGAAAAAGAGCTTGAAGAACTTCAAAAGAAAATTGTTGAGGCTAAGTAAAGCAACCTTGAGCTAAGTCAGTTCAACAGTATTGAACTGGCTGCTGAATTGAAGCGCATTATTGACCTTATCAACACTGCTGAGGTGCTCGACAAGGAGCTTACTGCAGCCAAACTTGACAAGGCCTTATGTGAAAACTGCCTTCTAATCAGCCATCACAATTTTCTTCAATTGCAATCAAAGCCCCCTTTCTGATTTTCGACGACTTCTGTCATATCTTAGGCTTTGTGTTTCCCTCTTTGTGTATTTTTCTTTTGGCCCTAATGTGGCCTTTATGTAATGACAATTTAGGGCATCATTGCCCCATTTTAATTTATGCTTTTTTTATTAATTTTGACTTGCATTCTCTTTTTCTGCATAAGTAATGTTTTTTTATTTGGCTGTTGAAACAACGTGTTAGTCAGAATAATTCTAACTTAAATTTGGGTCAAAGTGCTATTGCTCTACCCTTAATTATGGCGGCAGCGTTTCAGCTTTCAATACCTTATACTTATGTGGCACAAGTTCCCAATAAACCATTGGAGCTAGAACTCCTTTTTAGGATGTTATTCTCAAGGAAGACTTTACGTGCTTTTTGGTTGCCTTTTATCTGGCCAATCTGCATGTACGTCTTTCTCCTATAAATAACCCATATTTAGTCCATCTTCTTCATCACAACAATATGGAGAATTCTGCAAAGAAGGTGGATGGCACTATTTCACACACACAGGGGAAGAGCCCAAAAAAGAAAGAGAACCATTCTCCTCGTATAGGGGTAGTCACTCGTTCCCAGACTAAGGGGATTAAGACAACCTCTGTAAGACCCCGTAAATTATTTAATGCTCTGAATAATAATTAATTGATATCAATACGGTTCTGGGTTTCTCTGAGATGTTTTAACAAAAAAAATTGGAGCAATTAGTGAATTAATTTATATTAACTAATATTATCTGACTCAGAGGTTTTATTAAATTGTGGATTAAGAGACATTTTTGGATACTCTCTATTTGGACCCGTTGGGAGGAAATTATACTTTCCCGTATAAAACCTAAGTTTTCTTTTTTTATGTGTTATGTAATATAGAAACATAACTAGAGAAAAGGAAAAAGGAAGAGAAAGAAGAGAAAAGGGGGAAAGAATAAAAGCTTGAAGAAGAAGAAGGAGAAACTCTTGATTTTTGAAGTTCATCATCCATTCATCTCTCAATCTTCTCAATCATCTTTGGTAGATGTGGGTTCTAGTTATATGCTTTTACTTTCTAGAGTTTTGTAGATTTTTGAGGTTAGGGAAAAATGCTAGAAAATCGTAGAATCGAGAGTTTAAACGGTCGAATGTCGATTAAAATGCATGAGTATGTTGGTATTAGGTGTAGGAACCTTTGTTGTTATTGGTTTTGATGTTTGATGTTAATTGGATAAGTTTTGGAGAAGTTATGTCCTTCAAAATGTTGGTTTTTCAGCTACTGTCTGTTGGTTAACCGGTTAACCCCAGGCATTAACCGGTTAACAGAGCTGTATTATGCTACTGACTCTTGAACCTGATGTGTTTAACCGGTTAACCCAGGGCATTAACCGGTTAACACTGTAAGTATTGGAAAAATATTAATTTGGTTCTATCTTCAAAAATTCATAACTTTTTCATCCTTTATTTGATTTATGCGTTCTTTATGTCGTTTTGAAGCTAATAATATGTAATATCTTATGATGCCAAGAAATATTATTTTTACCCGACTTTTACCTGACTTTTCTAATTAACCATAATTATGTTAGTTAGGAAATTGTGAGCTATTGGAAATAAAAAGAAGTAACTTGTGAGATGATTAGGATTACCTTAGGTTGTTGCGAAATCGTTAGCATCCTATACACTAGGCCACCATAAAAGCCTGAGTAAGTCTTGAGATGGGTGGATCTTGGTCTCATGGGAAGCGTCCATAATGGCTAGAGGTATGTATTTCACGAATGGGCCTCCGTAAATCTGAGTAAGTATTGAGGTGGGTTGTTCTGAGTCCCACGGGAAGTATCCGTAAAGACTTGAGGCGTGTATGTACATTATCCCTCCGGGAAATCTGAGTAAGTCTTGAGGTGGGTGGATCTGGGTCCCACGGGAAGCATCCGTAAATGCTTGAGGTGAGTTCTATACGAGGTTATATGGGAAGTCTTGTGTAAGTCTTGAGGTGGGTGGATCTTGGTCCCACGGGAAGCATCCATAAAGACTTGAGGTGAGTATCGCATTGATTCCTCCGTAAAGTCTTGTGTAAAGGCTTGAGGTAGTTGTCATACTCGTATAACACCGAGAGTGTTATATGGATTTTGTTCCATCTTGCTTTGGTTTCTTGTGAGGTAGTGACTAAAGACTCGAGTTATGTTTAGATTGAACCTTTAGAGCCGAGAGAACTCTAAGATAAGGAAATCACTGAGATGTTGTTATCTTACCCCATGTTGTTGTTGTTATATTTTACAAGTACTTCAGGTTACACGAAGGGTAAGGATAAGGCAGTTTGATTTTCCTTGCTTATAGATGGCTTTTGCTTCCGTTGTGGATGTTTTGAGATCTCCGGATCTAGTTCTTAGTTTTCTTTGTTTTGACATCTTGCATTATTGTTAGCCTTTTGTTGTAGTACCTTATGTATTTAGTCGGCTAAAACTTTACAATGTGTTGTACTAAGAACTTATTTATATTTCAGTACCAAACTTGAACTTATATATGAAAAATATGTTTTGATGTATGTATTTTATATATGGGTATTACAGTTGGTATCAAAGTAGGTCATATCTTCGACCTAGCCTTGGAATATTATAAGTGTTTTCTTTTTGTTCATATATGTAATCTCGCTATAGAACTAAATGTTATGTTTATGGTATTGAGCATGATCAACTTAATATTGTTTTGATGACATTTAGGGATATGGCCAGTGGACGTAAAACTCATGGTCGGCATAATGCCACTCCTCCTGTTGGTAACCAGCCTGGTGGTGATGAGAATACTCCTCTATTTCAGTTCATACAGCAGATGCAGCAGCAACAGAACCAGTTTATGTAGGAGATGATTCACCAAATGAATGGGGGTCTTCATTCTTAGGTGGTCGTTCCTGATACTGAAGGTGGAACTTTCCGTGAATTCTTCCGCATGAATCCTCAAGAATTTCATGGTAGACTAGATCCGGTGAAATCTCATGAATAACCGGTATGGAGAGAATATTTCAGATCGTGTTGTGCAGTGAAGAGAATTAGGTGACTTTTGCCTCACACTTATTGAAAGGTCCTGCTGCTAGGTGGTGGGAGAGTGCTTCTACTCTCATGACTATGCAAGAAGTTCCAAAGGTGTGAGAGCAGTTTAAGACAACTTTCATGGAATTTTCCAAGTTCTCTAAGGACCCAGAAGGATTTTGAGTTTCAGCAGCTTAGGCAAGGAAGCATGATTGTGGCCAGTTATGCAGAAAAGTTTGAAGACATGTCGACTTATTCAAGGCAAGCTATGTATGCTCCGAATGATAAGTGGAAGATTGATCAGTTTTTATTCTGAATAAGGGATGAGATTTCTCATAGTGTCTCTCAGAGGGAGTTCATTACTTATTCTGAATTGTTGAGACAATGCTATGTTGTTGAGCATAGTGATCGGAAAATTAGCAAGTGTACTATTTTTACCGATGTAGTAATAAAAGGGAGTTATCCCGAATATCGATCTCGAGGACTGCGTACCGAAATAAGTTTTTCTGAATAGATTTCAATTGAACAAAAGTTTTGGTTGATAGTTTGTTTTGAGATAAAATAGAATTAAAATACTAAAATGTAAACAAAGAATAGAGGTTGCACGAATATGAGAATAATGTCAGGGACGGTGTATAATTTGCAATGCAATGACTTAATAATTTCTCGACTCTAAAGAGACATGCTTCAAACCTTATCTTTCCTATGTTCAAGATTGTTTTTCCAAAAATCCTTTAGAGAAAAACCTTTGGTATTCTTCCTCGACCCTAATTCCTCAATGGCCAAGGAAGAATATCAAGCAATAATTCTGACATAAAAATGGTTTTCACAGGGTATTCCAATTCCTCGGTAATATCTACCGTGATAAAAATTACGCAACAAAGTTAGGATGGTTGGTCAGACCAAACCCTAACTACGATCAATTATCAAATTTTCCAAAAAGATAAAGCATTATGAACGTTGCATAAAATAAAGAAAATGGTTTAAACACATAATCTCATAGATTAAGAATTCAAAAAGTCATTACAATAAGCAAATCAGGGACACCCCCTGGCATTGGGGGGTTTAGCCACTCATGTTCATAACAAAAATAAAAACTGAATAATGATATAGAGACATTACAATCAACGTTGGATCGGTTGGATCGTCAATTGCTTCCGCTCTTGATCAATCCTTCTTCTCCTTTGATATCCACTTTAATCTCTCTCTCTATCATCAAATTTCCAAATCCCCAAAAAACAAGTCCCCTTCTCTAAGGCTTAATCATCTAATATATCAGTCTTCAAAATACTTCGTGAAATGTCCAGATTGTCCTCCGAAAATATCTCAGTCAGCATCATTAAAATAGCAGAATTTCTGTTTCTGGTTGTCACGACACGGGCCGTGTTGTGCAACACGGGCACCCGTGTCATGCTACTGACTCTCCTCAAATTCTCAGCTCCTTCAGAGGCCATGACATGGGCCGTGTTGTGCAACACGGGCACCCGTGTCATGCTTCTGATTTGATCCTTTTCAACCCAAGAAACTCCTCTTTAAAGGCCTTCACAACACGGGCCGTGTTGTATGGCACGGGCACCCGTGTTGTGCTTTTGATATCTCTATTTTGTTGGTTTTTCAACACTCGGATCATCTTTGTGAAGGCTTCGAACAACCAACTAGATGCAGACCTGAAAACACATCAACAAAACAACCAAATAACACATACCAAAGGTAAAAATTGATAAAAAGACCAAAATCAGACTTGCATGCTAAAATAAGAAAACTACGACGAAAACGTGAAAGAAACACTTCAAACAACCGAAAACATACGAAAAGAACAACGAAAACGGTTTGAAAAATACGACTAAAGATCACTGATCAAACTCCCCCGAACTTGAACTTTTGCTTGACCTCAAGCAAAGAGCTTGCATTCACACACTCAAACACTGTCAACTCATTCAACAATAGCGAGATGAATCATTATACTCATACGTGGATTTTCGTTCCAAGTCACCCTACAAGTTATTTTGGTACTTCTTTCTCTGCGAAGGTATCACACAAACACTAAACCGCGGTAAACCCCGGACCTGAATCTCCTTTTCGGTAACCTCTCCAACTATGCTTCGGGCTTAGGTCTTCTGTTTCGATTTTCCACCCTTTTCATTCGGACAATCCTTTTTAAGGCTTCTTATGATTTTCACCGTGTGTACAAAATTGATCCTTTTTCTCTTTTATTGGCACCGTTATCTCTTTGTCCCTTAAGGGAAACATTTATGTTCAACCGCCGTTAGGCTGAATAACCGGGTGAGGGTTACCCAACTTAGAAGGATCGATCGTTCTAATGTTCTTATTCATTTTTTTTTCGGTGCCTTCATGCATTTTTTCTCTTTTTGATCAACTCTGCACACACAATTATTATAGATCAAGCCAGATTTGTCAGTAGAAACTACTTAGGGTTTACTTCTCAGATCAAAGTACCATGGCACGAATCTACACGTCGGACTCGTTCCTTACTCAGTAGACTCAGTGTGTTCGTGTTGTACCTAAACATCAAAAATTTTCCATTTTCCTTATCGGGTTTCTTTTCACTCAATCTGATATACTTTCTCATTATTCACTCGCAGTAACACAACTTTCACACTTAACAGGTCAATTCAGGGGTGTTTTTCAAACAACTTATAACCATAATTTTCAAGCCGACTACCTAAAACACTACTAGAAATAAAAACAAAACAAAAACATGAAAACTCAATCCCCCCCACACTTGAACTCAACAGTGTCCACACTATTGAAGAACCAATGTCGGAGGGAACTCACAGATATCACTGAGCCGGGGGATAGCCATGCAGCCTCATCTGCTGCATCCACTCATGCAACTCATCAATGAGGTCCCCTTGACGGGTCTGCTCTCTTATCATCTCATCCCATTCTTCCTTGGTCAGGCTCCACTGACCGGTCTCCTGATTTGATGAACCGCCGGCAGTTTGTACAGGGACCTCCTCAGCTTGGTACCCCTCATCATCCGCACCTGAAAAGAATTCATCATACTGCTCGTTGTCTCCCTGCAAAGGATTCTCATACAACCAATTAGCTTTATTATCAATGGTAATCAAATTGGGAGCAGGCAAAGCTATCAAATGACGGTTACGGCTAAGCTCAAAGTAATAATTATGAAAACTCTTAATCATACCTTGGTTAGTGAGGGTGTCTAAATCAATTTTATTCTTACCTACCACTGAAGGTACCTCAATCAATCTCGGACCGTAACCAAGTTTGTCAGCTATCTGTGTTATCATTCCTCCTACAGAGATCTCACCAGAAGCGGCATTGGCTACCCGCTTGAGGTGATCTGCTGCGAAGGCCGCTACATTGATCAGTTCATTATTAGCCATACCATAGAGAAAGTACAGCTCTCTTTGTGTAGCTACTCCTGTGATGTCACCTCTGTAGAAAAGGGTATAAGCCAACCCCTTTTGAGCATACCTAAAACACGGGTTATGAATCCCCGAAGCCTTTGCCGCAGATGCGACATAGTCAGTACTGCCAGTAATGTCCCTCCAAAATTCTCCTGCAACAAACGTGTTGGGAGGTGCTCCAGGCCCATAGATTGGAAGATCTAGAATCTTTCCCAATTCCGCAACCGATAAAACGTGATCAGTGTCAAAAAGACGAAACTTCAAAGTACCGTAGTACTCTATATCCGACCCAGTCCACCTGTGATTTAGCTGAAATTCCAAAGAACTCAAAAACTCTAATGTTATGCGCTCGAAAGTCGGCGCTTCAAATTGCATAAAATTCAACATACCAATATTATGAAACATCCTATGTACCTCAAATCTCAACCCTAGGTTTTCGAGAGTCTCATTACAAATATTTCTAGCTGGTATTAACTTACGCTTTACCAACTTAGAGTACTTGACCTGGTGCTCCGGATTCTCGAATAAAATGTCGTGGGCATTAGGCGTGTGGTGCGCTCACTTTCGGGGGCGAGACGACTCAGCCACATTCTTTCCAGTATCTCTGCGAGGAGGCATTCTGATTACCTGCACAAATACACAACAAAATTCGAAATTTGAATTAGAGAAAAACGTCACCGTAGGAGTGACAAGGGAGACGAGGGGAACACTTTTTGTGAAGAGAGTAAGGAGTTTTGGTGAGTGGGTGTTGGAGAAATAGAATGTTCTTTAGTGAGGTATCAATGGAGGCTAGGGTTTTTGAAGAAGAGAAAGTGGAGAAGAAAGCAAAGTTATGAGAAAATTAAAACTGAAAAATGCAATTAAGGGTAAATGAGTGGTTAATTGATATAAAATCGTGGGCCCCACTCATAAAAAGTGTTAAAAAAAATTTTAAAAATCTATCCCGCACTCCTGACACGGGCCGTGTTGCGCAACACGGGCACCCATGTCAGGCCCCTGCATTTCCACAAAATCACATACAAAACAAGGGATATTCAGACTTTGCAACACGGGCCGTGTTGCACAACACGGGCACCCGTGTTGCACAACACGGGCACCCGTGTTGCACCCCTGTATTCCTCAAATCTTAGGCAAACTCCATCCTCCTGACACGGACCGTGTCATGGGACACGAGCACCCGTGTCAGGGCCCTGACTTTTCGAAAAAAAACACGTTTTTCCACCATTCGAACCATTTTTCTTTTCTTTACTGACTCTGTGAGATGTTGCTTCAACCTACCTACAAAATGAACAAATAGAAGTTAAATGAAATCATCGTGGGTTGCCTCCCACGCAGCGCTGCGTTTAACGTCGCATGGCTCGACGGTCATTCGTCCTAATGGACAAGACGAATGACATTCACATCACCAGTAGTTTGGCCTCTGAAGTAGGGCTTTAATCTCTGCCCATTCACCTTGAAAATATCTCCATTGGTTTGATTTTTAATTTCGACTGCTCCATGAGGAAATACCTTGTGAACTACAAAAGGTCCCGACCAATTAGACTGTAATTTTCCTGGAAATAGCTTCAACCTTGAATTGTACAAGAGGACCAGTTGTCCTTCCCAAAACTCTTTTCTTTAAATCCTCTTGTCATGCCATTTTTTTGTTTGCTCTTTGTAAACCTTAGCATTCTCATACGCCCGATTCCTGAATTCTTCTAACTCATGAAGTTGAAGAATCCGAGAACTCCCAGCTTTTGACAAATCCATATTAAGATACTTAGACGCCCAGAAAGCCTTGTGTTCAAGTTCCAATGGTAGGTGACATGCCTTTTCGTACACCAATTGATATGGTGACATACCGATAGGCGTTTTGAAAGCCGTTCGATACGCCCATAGAGCATCATCCAACTTAATCGACCAATCCTTTCGAGATGAATTCACTGTTTTTTCCAGAATTTGTTTTAGTTGTCTATTCGACACCTCTACTTGGCCACTTGTTTGAGGGTGGTATGGAGTAGCTATCCGGTGTTTCACATTATACTTTTGCAGAAGCCTCTCCATGAGGTGATTCAGGAAATGCGTTCCTTCATCACTTATCAATGCTCTCGGAACACCAAACCTTGCAAAAATATTCTCTTTCAGGAATCTCACCACAACCTTCGCATCGTTGGTAGGCAATGCAACAGCCTCTACCCATTTGGAAACATAGTCCACCGCAACCAAAATATAGTTCTTTCCGAATGACGGTGGAAACGGCCCCATGAAGTCTATCCCCCATACATCGAATAACTCAACCTCTAGCATAGAGTTCTGGGGCATCTGATTTCTTTTTGATATATTCCCAGTCCTCTGACATCTGTCACACTCTTTCACTAACTCTTGAGCATCCTTAAATAAAGATGGCCAGTATAGCCCGGATTGAAGGACTTTAGCTGCTGTCCTATCACCACTGAAGTGTCCACCGTACTCGGAATCGTGACATGCTTTCAGCACATCTTTCTGCTCTTCGTCGGGTACACACCTTCTGACCAGGCCATCCACTCCTTTTTTGTAGAGAAACGGATCGTCCCATAAGTAAAATCTGCAATCATGAACAAACTTTTTCCTTTTGTTAGAATCAAAATCGTCAGGTATAATACCGCCAACAAGGTAGTTCGCATAATCTACAAACAAGGGCACTCCAATAACAGCTAGGATGTGTTCGTCAGTAAACTCATCCTTTATTGGGCGCCGCTCTTCAGTCTCTTCAATTGGTGACATCAGAGAAAGATGATCCGCAACAATGTTCTCACACCCTTTCTTGTCGTGGATCTCGACATCGAACTCCTGGAGAAGCAAAATCCACCTCAAGAGCCTGGGCTTCGAATCCTACTTAGCAAAAAGATATTTCAAAGCAGCATGGTCAGTGTAAACAATCACTTTTGAACCCAACAGATATTGCCTGAATTTATCGAAGGCATACACAACAGCTAGCAACTCCTTCTCGGTAGTTGCATAATTTATCTGTGCAGGGTTCAAAACTTGACTAGTATAATAAATCACATGAAGCAATTTTCCTCTTCGCTGTCCAAGAACAGCCCCTACCGCAATGTCGCTCGCATCGCACATGATCTCAAAGGGTAGAGACCAATCGGGGGAAATCACAATGGGTGCCGACACCAATTTATTTTTCAGTGTCTCAAATGCATCAGCACACTCTTTATCAAAAACAAAGGTCTTTTCCTTAACTAACAAGGTAGTCAGAGGTTTGGCTATCTTAGAAAAATCCTGTATGAATCTGCGGTAGAAACCCGCATGGCCTAAAAAACTCCGAATACCTTTTTCATTCACCAGTGGTGGTAATTTTGAGATGACCTCCACCTTGGCTTGGTCGACTTCAATTCCCTTGTGGGAGATCTTGTGTCCCAGAACAATGCCTTCTCGTACCATAAAATGTCACTTTTCCCAGTTAAGGATCAGATTGCTTTCTTGACATCGCTACAAAACAAGTGAAAGGTTAGTTAAACAATTATAAAATGATGAACCAAAAACCGAGAAGTCATCCATGAAGACTTCCATATGCTTTTCGAGCATATCATCAAAAATAGAAGTCATGCATCTTTGAAATGTCGTTGGGGCATTACACAGCCCGAATGGCATCCTCCTATAAGCAAAAACACCGTATGGGCAGGTGAAGGTTGTTTTCTCTTGATCTTCCGGTGCAACCGCAATTTGGTTGTATCCGGAGTATCCATCCAGAAAGCAATAGTAATCATGCCCCGCTAGCCTTTCCAACATTTGATCAATGAATGGCAACGGAAAATGGTCTTTTCTCGTAGCCAAGTTCAATCTTTTATAATCAATGCAAACTCTCCATCCAGTAACAGTTCTAGTAGGAATCAACTCATTTTTTTCATTAGTTATTACTGTTGTTCCTCCCTTTTTGGGCACCACATAGACCGGACTCACCCAGGCACTATCTGATATAGGGTAGATCAATCCCGCATCCAATAGCTTAACAACTTCCTTTCGCACTACCTCCTTCATCACAGGGTTCAATCTCCTTTGGGGATGCACAACCGGTTTGTGATATTCTTCCATGAGTATTTTGTGCATGCACACCGTAGGACTTATACCTTTAAGGTCTTCAATTTTCCACCCAATTGCTCCCTTAAATTTCTTAAGAACTCCAATTAATTTGTCCTCTTGCACACTTTTCAAATTAGCGCTAATAATAGCGGGACATTTTTCTTCAGTGTCGAGAAAGACATATTTGAGATTCTCAGGTAGTTGTTTCAATTCTGATATATTTGGCTTGTCTTCACCTTCATCAACCATTATAGGTTGTCTTAACTCTTCCCACCGATGCATTCTAACTATTTTCAGGATAGGTTGAGTTTCAAGCATAGCTACCACTTCCATATCACTACTTTCGACTTCCTTATCATCTTCAAAAATAGACATACTCAGTACCCTTTCTAGAGGCAATTGGGATACACTCTCTAAATGTTCACTAGCTTCCACGTGTTCTAACACTTGTATGTTACTACTAGTTCCCACATCATCTTTATACTTCAAAGTGTTCCTAACATCAATTTTCAACTCTTCATCGTACACTTTCAAAGTGAGTGTTCCCCCTTCCATATCTATCAGGACTCTCCCGGTTTCTAAGAATGGTCTTCCCAAAATTAAAGGAATTTCTTCATCTTCAGGCATTTCAAGAATCACAAAGTCAACCGAAAACACAAACTTGTCCATTCTAACCAGGACATCATGGACTACTCCATATGGCCGCCTCACAGAATGGTCTGCAAACTGGAGAGTCATCCGAGTATCTTGAACAACACCAATACCCAACTTTTTGTAGATGGATAGAGGCATTAAACTAATGCTCGCTCCCAAATCAATGAGAGCTCTCTTGAATGACCGGTCACCGATGTTGCATGGAATGGTGACAGCTCCACTATCTTTTTTCTTCACCGGAATCTTTAGTCCCTGCAAAATAACACTACAAGTTTCGGTTAGAATAATAGGTTCATCTCCCATGGTCCTCTTTTTAGAAATGATATCTTTCATGAATTTGGCATTAGGTGGGCATTTGCTCAAGTGCTTCAAGTAATGGAATATTCAGCTCCAGCTTCTTGAACAACTCTAGGAATTTCTCAAAATTCTTTTCTTGCTGCCCTTTCTTTTTGTTTCTTGTTGGATAAGGAAGTTTGATCACCGGTTTCGGTTCTACCGTTTTTTCTTTGATTTCCGGTGCTGGGATTACTTCTTCCTCTTCTTTAACAACTTCATTTTCTTTTATTTCCAGTTCCACTTCAATTATTTGATTTTCACTCTCAGAATTATCTTTCACCTCTTCAGTTTTTTTACCTCTTCGTGTTGTGACTGCATTGACTTTGTGATTATCTCTTAGATTTGTTACAGTAGCACTTGGAAGAGCCCCTAGAGTTTGGGGAATAGTTAGGTGTTGGGCAATTTGGCTCATTTGCACTTCAAGGTTCTTTATAGAAGCTCCAGTATTCTTGAAGTTACTCCTCGTTTCTTCCTGGAATTGAGAATTGTGAGCTGCAATCTTTTCAATGGCAATTTCCCAATCAGCTTTTCTTGGAACTGGTGGCTGATATTGTTGTTGTTGGGGTTGATATTGTTGCTGGCCTTGAACCGATTTTTGGATGTTCCCTTGTTGATCTTTCCAAGAGAAATTGGGGTGATTTTTCCACCCCGGATTATACGCGTTGGCATACGGATTGTTCTGCCTCAACATATTAATCTGTTCAACCTGTTCTTGAGTTGCCAAACAGTGCATGGCGAAGTGTGGTCCACAACAAATCTCACAAATCACAGCTTGAACAGGTTCCACCTGAGCTACTGTCTGTGTGCCAAGATTCATCTTCTTCAGCCTTCTTTCAACTTCTGCCGCAATTTGATCTTCCATTTTCACAACTTGCTCTGTCAGCTTTAAATCAATTTTACCATCTGGTTGACTCATTGTGCGATCATATAATTCAAGGTGTTCATTAGCAGCAATAGCTTCTATGATTCTTTTGATACCAGTGGCTGTTGAAAAGTTTGTTGAGCCACCTGCAGCAGTATCTATAAGCTGTTTTGTCTTGAGTCGCAACCCATTCACAAAGTCTTGCATCTGCTTGGTCGCGTCCATATTATGAGTAGGACACGCGGTCAAACACCTTTTGAATCTTTTATATGCATCTCCAAGTGATTCACCCTCTTTTTGTTTAAAATTGACAATATCATATCTCTTCCGAATGAAAACTGACGCAGGAAAATATTCATTGAGGAATGTTGTTTCCATCTCTAACCAAGTTGTGATACTAGCAGCTGGTAGTGAGTAGAACCATTCTTCTGCATCATCAGTAAGTGTAAAAGGAAACATCACAAGTCTTTTTGCTTCCTCAGAATGAACTTCAATTTTCAAAGATGTAGTGGTAGTCAAGAATCTCTGAAGATGCTTGTTGGCATCCTCATTGATTCTTCCAGCGAACGGTTTGCTTTCCAACTGGCGAATAGTTGACGGATGTAACTGGAAGTGAGCAACATTCACCGGTTGGTTAACAATAGTCATCCGGTTAGGTTGGGCATTAGCCCCTCCATAATCTCCTAAAAGCCTTTCTACAGGAGGTTGGTTTCCTGCCATGTTATCAAATCCTAGATCAGTCTCTCTGTCTGAGTCAGAGTCACTATGCTCAGAGTGCACAGATATGTCGTCCTCCGTTTCCTGATTCGGGACACTTGAACCAGTATCAGCCAGTCTATCAACTCTTGCCTTGCGGCGTCTCTCATGCAAAGCTCTTTCTGGTTCTGCGTCAAAGGAAAACTTAGTTGAGGTCTGACCTTGCATAAACAGTTAGACACAAGTTAGATAACAAAATTTCAATAACACTAAAATAATAAACAGAGAAAACAATAAAATTTTAGTCGCAGAGAAACAAAATTTCAATTGAAATAAGAAAATTAACTTAATTTTTGACAGTCCCCGGCAACGGCGCCAAAAACTTGATCGGAAAATTAGCAAGTGTACTATTTTTATCGATGTAGTAATAAAAGGGAGTTATCCCGAATATCGATCTCGAGGACTGCGTACCGAAATAAGTTTTTCTGAATAGATTTCAATTGAACAAAAGTTTTGGTTGATAGTTTATTTTGAGATAAAATAGAATTAAAATACTAAAATGTAAACAAAGAATAGAGGTTGCACGAATATGAGAATAATGTCAGGGACGGTGTATAATTTGCAATGCAATGACTTAATAATTTCTCGACTCTAAAGAGACATAGATTAAGAATTCAAAAAGTCATAGATTAAGAATTCAAAAAGTCATTACAATAAGCAAATCAGGGACACCCCCTGGCATTGGGGGGTTTAGCCACTCATGTTCATAACAAAAATAAAAACTGAATAATGATATAGAGACATTACAATCAACGTTGGATCGGTTGGATCGTCAATTGCTTCCGCTCTTGATCAATCCTTCTTCTCCTTCGATATCCACTTTAATCTCTCTCTACCGTCAAATTTCCAAATCCCCAAAAAACAAGTCCCCTTCTCTAAGTCTTAATCATCTAATATATCAGTCTTCAAAATACTCCGTGAAATGTCCAAATTGTCCTCCGAAAATATCTCAATCAGTATCATTAAAATAGCAGAATTTATGTTTCTGGTTGTCACGACACAGGTCGTGTTGTGCAACACGGGCACCCGTGTCATGCTACTGACTCTCCTCAAATTCTCAGCTCCTTCAGAGGCCATGACACGGGCCGTGTTGTGCAACACGGGCACCCGTGTCATGCTTCTGATTTGATCCTTTTCAACCCAAGAAACTCCTCTTCAAAGGCCTTCACAACACGGGCCGTGTTGTATGGCACGGGCACCTGTGTTGTGCTTCTGATATCTCTATTTTGTTGGTTTTTCAACACTCGGATCATCTTTGCGAAGGCTTCAAACAACCAACTAGATGCATACCTGAAAACATATCAACAAAACAACCAAATAACACATACCAAAGGTAAAAATTGATAAAAAGATCAAAACTAGACTTGCATGCTAAAATAAGAACACTACGACGAAAACGTAAAAGAAACACTTCAAACAACCAAAAACATACGAAAAGAACAACGAAAACGGCTTGAAAAATACGACTAAAGATCACTTATCACATAGTATGAAGAAAGTACAATCTGAAGTGAATGCTGGAAAAGTTGTTCAAAATGATCGTGGAAGGGCTAATCAACCTTTTATGCCAAGGCCCCAACCTTTCAAGGGAAGGCAAGTGGTGAGTGCTAGACTTAATACTCCTCCTACATGCCCCAGGTGTCGTAGGAATCATTATGGAAAGTGTAGTCCAAGTGGCGTGGTTTGTTATAGTTTCCAGAAAGAAGGACATCTTGCTAAAGAATGTCCACCGAGAAAGGAAAAAGTTCAAGGAAGGTTTTATACCATGGATGCGAGGAAGACTAAAACCGACAACTCTCTTATTGTGGGTACATGTCTTGTTAATGAACATCCTTGTCTTATTTGATTTGATTGTGGAGCAACACATTCTTTTGTTTCTACTAGTTGTGTGAAGCGACTTGGGTTACGAGTTTTTCCCTTGTCTCCTCCTATGGTGGTTACTACCCCTATGGATGAAACTATTGAGACACCTCTTGTGTGTGAGAATTGTACTTTGTCAGTGGATGGTAGAGTTTTTAAGATTGATCTTATTTGTCTACCCCTTAAGAAGGTCAATGTTATTTTGGGAATGGATTGGTTATCTGCTAATTCTGTGTTTATTGGGTGCGAAGAGAAATTGATCATCATTTCATCCATATAATCTCCTTCGAAAGATGTGTTGACAACAATCTTAGAAGGTACGGTTGGAATGGTATACTTTTTGTTTGAAATAGAGAAATTTGTTTTACTAGTCCTTACTAAAGATGAGAGTAATGATCAGCAAGTTGTGAATATTCCAATAGTATGTGAATTTACTGAAGTCTTTCCCGAGGATGTCACTTCCTTACCTCCTGTGAGGGAAGTTGAGTTCTCATTTGACCTGATACCGGGGACGACTCCTATATATGTTCCCCTAATCGGATGGCACCGCTCGAGTTAAGAGAATTGAAGGATCAATTAGAGGATCTGATGGCGAACATTTTATTAGACTAAGTGTTTCACCGTGGGGAGCTCCTGTTTTATTGGTAAAGAAGAAAGACGATAGTATGCAGTTGTGCATTGATTATCGTAAGTTGAATAAGGTCACTATCGAGAACAATTATCATTTACCTAGAATGTATGACCTTTTGGATCAATTGAAAGGAGCTTGTGTGTTCTCGAAGATTGATTTGAGGTCAGGCTATCACCATATTCGTGTAAAGAGTTCCAATGTACCGAAGACTGCATTCAGAACCCGTTACGGTCATTACGAATTCCCAGTAATGCCTTTCGGTGTAACGAATGCTCCAGTTGTTTTTATGGACTACATGAACAGGATATTTCAAGCTTATTTGGATCAGTTTGTTGTAATCTTTATTGATGATATTCTCATTTATTCTCGTACTCCACAAGAGCACGGAGAGCATCTGAGGATTGTTCTATCGATATTGCAAGAGAATCAAATTTTTTCTAAGTTTAGCAAGTGTGAGTTTTGGATGTCAGAAGTCAAATTTCTTGGACATGTTATATCTCAGGGATGTGTATCAGTGGATCCATCGAAGATTGAAGCCATGATTAATTGGGAGATACCAAGGAGTGCTTTGGAGGTGATAATTTTCTTAGGTTTGGCAGGTTACTACAAAAGGTTCATCAAAGGTTTTTCTCAGTTGGCGTTACCATTTACTAATCTTACTAGAAAGGATTCCGCTTACGAATGGGATTCTGGTTGCGAACAAAGTTTCATGTATTTGAAAGAAAGATTGACAACTGCTCTAGTGTTGATTATTCCCGATCCCAACAAGTCTTACGAAGTGTTTTGCGATGCTTCTAAGATAGTATTAGGAGGTGTTCTTATGCAGGAAGGTCAAGTTGTAGCTTATGCTTCTCGAAATTTGAAAGTTCATGAGAAGAATTATCCAACTCATGAATTGGAATTAGCGTTTGTGGTGTTTACTCTAAAGGTGTGGCAGCATTATTTGTATGGTGTGCGCTTTGAGATGTTCAGTGACCATAAGAGTTTGAAGTATCCTTTTGATCAGAAAGAATTAAATATAAGACAAAGAAAGTGGATGGAGTACTTGAAATATTATGACCTAGAATTGAAGTATCATCTGGGAAAAGCGAATAAAGTGGCGGATGCTTTAAGCCGGAAGGTGATTCATGGTGCCAAGTTGATGGTGTTGGAATATGCATTATTAGAGAAGTTTCGAGATCTTAATCTTCAATTTGTATGGACTCTGAACAGTGTGATTATGGGAAATTTGAATATCCATTTTACCTTAATGAGTGAAATTCAACAAGCACGGGTTCTAAATGAGACGTTACAAGAGATGTTACTCCAACTGGGTTTTGTAAGAGCGTTGGATGGGATTATCCTATTTAACCAAAGAATTTGTATTCCGAATGATGATGTTTTAAAGAGGAATATTTTGGAAGAAGCCCATAAAGGTACTTTTATGATACATCTGGGTTCTTCAAAGATGTATCAAGACTTGAAGAGAGAGTATTGGTGGTCCGGTATGAAGAAGGATATTGTTGTGTTTGTGTCGGAACGTGCGGTATGCCAACAAGTGAAGATCGAGCACCAAAGACTAGGTGGTTTGTTACAACCTTTGGATATTCCGATTTGGAAGTGAGATAGTATTTCTATGGGCTTTGCAGTGGTATTACCTAGTACTCAAGGTGGTTATTATTCTATTTGGGTGATTGTAGATCGACTAATGAAATTTGCGCATTTCTTAGCCGTTAAAACAACATACAAGGCAAGTCATCTTGTGAGGTTGTTTATTGTTGAAATTGTAAGGTTGCATGATGTTCCATCTAGCATTGTGTCTGATAGGGATCCAAAGTTCACTTAGAGGTTTTGGAAAGTGTTTCAACAAGCTATGGGTACAAATTTACGTTTGAGCACTTCTAATCATCCTCAAATGAATGGTCAGATGGAGCGAACAATTCAAACAATGGAAGACATGTTAAGGGATTGTGTGTTGGAAAGTAAAGCAATTTGGAAGGAACTTCTACCTTTGATCGAGTTCTCTTACAACAATAGTTACCATGTGAGCATTGGTATGACTCTGTATGAGGCTTTATATGGAAGGAAATGTAAGATGCCTTTGTGTTGGTCGGAAGTGGGTGAAGATAGAATTTTGGGACCTGAGGTTATTCAAGAAACTACGGAAAAGATTCGAATGATTAAAGAGAAAATTAAGCAAGCCCAAGATCGTCAAAAGAATTATGCTGACAATCGAATGAGTCCTTTGGAATTTGATGAAGGTGACCATGTTTATTTGAAAGTTACCCCGAGATTGAGATTGCAAGGACCATTCAAGCCGCGCAAGTTAAGTCCGAGATACGTAGGACCGTATCAGATCTTAGAAAAGATTGGTGAAGTTGCTTATAGATTAGCCTTACCACCCTCTATGTATGAAATGCATGATGTTTTTCATGTATCTCAACTTCATAGGTTTGTTCCTGATCCTCTTTAGCCTATTCTGCCAGATTCTATCGAGATAAAAGCGGACTTGACTTTTGAACCCCAACTGAGCCGTTTTGTTGGAAGAGAAACCAAAGTGCTAAGAAATAAATATATTCCACTTGTTAAGGTACAATGGGATGCGACACATCCGAAATATGCTACGTGGGAGCTAGAATCAGGGATGCGGGAAGTGTATCCCCACCTATTCAGGTAATCTTTAAATTCGAGAACGAATTTCTGTTTAAGGGGGGATGTAATACCCCGTAAATTATTTAATGCTCTGAATAATAATTAATTGATATCAATGGGGTTACGGGTTGCTCTGATATGTTTTAACAAAAATAAGTGGAGCAATCAGTGAATTAATTTATATTAACTAATATTATCCGACTCAGAGGTTTTATTAAATTGTGGATTAAGAGACATTTTTGGATACTCTCTATTTTGACCCGTTGGGAGAAAATTATACTTTCCCGTATAAAACCTAAGTTTTCTTTTTCTATGTGTTATGTAACATAGAAACATAATTAGAGGAAAGGAAAAAGGAAGAGAAAGAAGAGAAAAGGGGGAAAGAATAAAAGCTTGAAGAAGATGATGGAGAAGATTTTGATTCTTGAAGTTCATCATCCATTCATCTCTCAATCTTCTCAATCATATTTGGTAGAGGTGGGTTCTAGTTAGATGCTTTTACTTTCTAGAGTTTTGTAGATTTTTGAGGTTAGGGAAAAATGCTAGAAAATCGTATAATCGAGAGTTTAAACGATCGAATGTTGATTAAAATGCTTGAGTATGCTTGTATTAGGTGTAAGAACCTTTTTTTGTTATTGGTTTTGATGTTTGATGTTAATTGGATAAGTTTTGGAGAAGTTATGTCCTTCAAAACGTTGGTTTTTCAGCTACTGTATGTTGGTTACCCGGTTAAACCCAGACGTTAACTGGTTAACGGAGCTATATTACGCTACTGACTCTTGAACCTGATGTGGTTAACCGGTTAACCCAACACGTTAACCGGTTAACACTGTAAGTATTAGAAAAATATTAATTTGGTTCTATCTTCAAAAATTCATAACTTATTCATCCTTTATCCGATTTATGCATTCTTTATATCGTTTTGAAGCTAATAATATGTATTATCTTATGATGCCAAGAAATATTATTTTTACCCGACTTTTATAATTAACTATAATTATGTTAGTTAGGAAATTGTGAGCTATTGGAAATAAAAAGAAGTAACTTATGAGATAATTAAGATTACCCTAGGATGTTGCGAAACTTTTAGCATACTATACACTAGGCCTCCGTAATAGCCTGAGTAAGTCTTTAGGTGGGTGGATCTTGGTCCCACGGGAAGCGTCTGTAAAGTCTAGAGGTGTGTATTTCATGAAGGGGCCTCCGTAAGTTTGAGTAAGTCTTGAAGTGGGTTGTTCTGAGTCCCACGGGAAGCATCCGTAAAGACTTGAGGCATGTACGTACATTATCCCTCCGGGAAGTCTGAGTAAGTCTTGAGGTGGGTGGATTTGGGTCCCACGAGAAGCGTCCGTAAAGGCTTAAGGTGAGTACTACACGGGGTTATGTGGGAAGTCTTGTGTAAGTCTTGAGGTGGGTGGATCTTGGTCCCACGGGAAGCGTCCGTAAAGACTTGAGGTGAGTATCACATCGAGTCCTTTGTAAAGTCTTGTGTAAAGGCTTGAGGTAGATGTCATACTCATATAGCGCCGAGAGTTTTATATGGATTTTGTTCCATCTTGCTTTGGTTTCTTGTGAGGTAGTGACTAAAGAATCGAGTTATGTTTATATTGAACCTTTAGAGCCGAGGGAACTCTAAGATAGGGAACTCACTGAGATGTTATTATCTCACCCCATGTTGTTGTTATATATTACATGTACTTTAGGTTCCGCGAACGGTAAGGATAAGGCAGTTTGATTTTCCTTGCTTATTGATGGCTTTTGCTTCCATTGTGGATGTTTTGAGATCTTCGGATCTAGTACTTAGTTTTCTTTGTTTTGACATCTTATATTATTGTTAGCCTTTTGTTGTAGTGCCTTATGTATTTAGTCGGCTAAAATTTAACAATGTGTTGTACTAAGAATTTATTTATATTTCAGTACCAAACTTGAACTTATATATGAAAAATATGTTTTAATGTATGTATTTTATATATGGGTATTACAACCTCTCCCACAAAGGAGCCTCCCAAAAATGAGCGTCCAAATGATGATGATAAAGCTGATGAAGACTGAATGAATTACCTAAATTCCCTCACTTGGGAGGATGTTGAAGTCTTGGTTTTCTTTTCTTTTGGTTGTTAAAATATGTTTTTTGACTTCTGTAATTGTAGGCCTTTTACGACCTAGTTGATTATCAATTAAATTTTTATTTTCTTATATGAATCTCTTGAAGCATTGGCCTATATCTTTTTAAATATTTCCCATTTACTTTAAAGACTCTTAAATCAGCTTCAATCTTATGAATCTCATACGCATTGTTACTAAATAATTTTGTATATTGGAAAGGGCCCTCCCATTTTGGTGACCATTTCCCTAAGGATCTAGTCTTTCAATCAATAGGTAATATGACTTTCCATACTAATTCACCAACTGAAAAGGTTTTCAATTTGACCTTTTTGTTATAGGATTTCTCTATCCTCTTATTCTACCTTTCTAATAACTCTAAGTTATGAAGTCTTTCTTCGTCCAGGTCAAGTAATTCATCTATCATCATAATCCAATAGGTTTCAACTGGAATCTCATGGTGCCTTTGAATTCTTGTGGACTGAAGATAAATTTCAAGGGGAAAAACTGCGTCGTGCTCATAAGTAAGTCGAAACGGGGTAGTATTGGTTGCTTCTTTGGGTGAAGTTCGAAGTGACCAAAGGATTTGGTTTAATGTCTTGTGCCAATTTCTTGGCTTCTTACCCACATGTTTTTTTATCAAACCAATAATTATTTTATTCGCTTCTTCGACCTAGCCATTGGCCTGGGCATAATAAGGTGTAGATGTCAAAAGAGAACATAAATAATTCATTCCCCAAGAGAACATAACTTAAGGCTTGGTATTTGATTTTCCTTTCCGTCGAAGCTGTTGGATTTTCTAGGTAATCCACTAAGGGCTTCCTCCAATCTTTATCACTTATTCTATCGACCATCAATATTGCAAAGTTTTCTTCATGAACATACCTAAGCTTAGTTTTTTCTAAATATGATGGGGATAAACCTACTGACACAACTTTTCCTCTGACCTCAATTGCACTTTGTAATTTTTCTTTTGAAACTATGTATCCTGATGCAATTTGAGCTAAGTCATTTGAGATTTGATTTTGTAATCTAGGAATGTGTCGAAAGGTGTCTGTTTGAAATTTTTTCAACAATCTATTTACTATTACAAAGTACATAATTAAATTTTCTTTTATGAATTTGTACTCTTTGGTGACTTGTTTTATTACCAACTCTGAGTCTCCCATTATTTCGACACGAGTTACCCCTAATTCCAACAATACCTCAAGTCCAACTATTAAAGCTTCATATTCAGCTTCGTTGTTGGCGCAATGACCATCAATTCTATACTTGAGTGTTATTGGAATTTTATCACAAGAAACAACTAGTATCCCAATTCCAGTCTCATCTTTGTGACTAGATGTAACACGGTGGGAGAACTGACTTTAGTTAAATGTTGCGGCGACTTTTATTTTATCCAAAAGGAAAGGACATAAAAGAACAGGAAAGACCTTAAAAAGATTTTGAGTTCGGGGGGTAGGTTATATAAAGGGAAGGTGTTAGTACCCTTTATATCCATGGTTATCCATGGGCTCTTAGTTACTTAGCTCACTTTAAACTGTTTTGAGAAGTGTAGTGTGTGATTAAAAATTTTCTTAAGTACTTTATAATGATCCTTGTATGGATGTATATAAAGACTTTGTTTTGAAAATTTGTTTGAAATGTGAAGTGTAATGAAGTATTTTTGAAGAAAAGTGAGCAAGTACTTAAGAGGAACCTACCCTATGCTAAATATTTACTGTTCTTATATGTTCTTTCAATGGTAAGACTATCCATATTATAAAGGAATAGGTAGTCATTACCTTGGATGTGTAAGGGACATGTGAAGGGACATCTGAATTTAGGCAACTGTAAGGTGTCTTTAGCAATTTGTAGGGACTTATCATCTTTTGTTCGAAGGGACAAGATCATTTACCGTAGGCAACATCGAAGGGACTTGATCTTATAATTTTAAAGGGACTTGATGATATTAATGAAGGGACTTTGCTTTAAAACACCTTACTTGACCTTATAATTAGGCAACATGAGGAGTAACCTTAGAAAGTGTGAGATGGCGATCAAAGATCGACTTACGTGTGTGAGTGTTCATATTCATATATTTATCTTATTAAATTAGTTATTCTAAATTAATCTTAAATCACAAATATGTTATCACTCCCTATAGTTACTAACCATGACAATAAAATATTTATCAATAATAAAATAAAGACAAAAAATAAAACTACGACTATTACAAAGCTTTCGCAATTACATAATAGAAATAATTAATAATAAATATATAATAAATAAACTATAATTAAAATGGTTAGTAATAATGAAATAATAATAATAATAAAAGGGTTAGCAAAAATATAAAGAAAAATAACAATCTAAGAGAAAATATTATTTTTTAAGTTAAATAAATGATTTAGAAAATTTTTAGAAGAAAATTATAAGAATTATAATAATAAACAAATAATAATTACTTATAATAAAAAAATGATTAATTATTTAATTAAGTTAAATATTAAAGTTAATAAAAATTAGGGTTAATAAAATTAGGGTTTAGGGAAAAAATTAAGGTTTATGAAAAAAAATTAAGGTTTATAATAAAAATGTAAGTTTTAAAAATAAAATAAAAAAAAGATTATGTTTTATCTTTTAGAAATTAGTTTAATAATAATAATAAGGAAATTCAAAGAAAATACATAATTTGATGAAAAGGGGAAAAATAAAGTTAGAGATACCCAAAATATTGGGGGTTTGTCCTTTTTGCTTCATTGAGTTCTTTGTCACTGGGACACTCATGTTTCTTCATCAAAATGCTCCAAACTTCATTTCCTTGCCACTAGGTTGTGGGTCTGCATATGAATAAGTGTAACAAATACCTATTATATAATAAAAATAAAAATAAACATGTTACTAAAACAAAATTTTCCAAGGTTGAGTTTTACAAAAGAAAATATATAATCAGTTTATATTAAAATAGCCTAATAATTAAATAAATCTAAGAAAAATGAATTATGAGAATTAATTAAATTAAAAAACATTTAAATGTTGATTAAGGTTTTTATAAAAAAAAAAGTTTGAGGTTTTAATAAACCTAAATATAAAAGTAATAATACTAATAAAAAAATGCTAACCTAAATTTAATAAAAAAAAGATTTGTTAAAAAAAGTTAATTAAAAATAATAGGTTAACCATGTTTAAAAGATAAATTAAGGAAAACAAAGAAAATGATGAAGAACCCATGTTTCTTTGCCAAAATGTTATGTACAGAGAGAAAAATTTTGAGGTTAATCATGGTTAAAAGGATAAATCAATTAGAAAATGTGTTAATTAGAGAAATTAAAGGAAAATATGAAAGAAAAACAGGTTTTTGCCCAAAATGTTGTGAGTGGGAATTGAACTCACGCCCTTGACCTTCCAGTTTCCAACCTTAGCCACTAGGCTATACGCAGTCCTCATGAATAAACCTCTTGACCTCTGAAATTTCCTACGAAATTTGTAAAAACCCCAAATTTGAGCTTGAAACCCTAACTATGGTAGGATTCGGTTCTGGTCATGAAGCTTCGAATAATCAACCCAGAAAGCTTCTATAACATGAGAGAAACAACGTTAGATAAACAAAATTGATTAAAATATCAAGAATAAATGAAATTAAAAAAACTAAAGAAAGCTTCAAAATTTCAATTCAGTTCATGCATTTTTGTATGAACTTGATAATGATGATGATGGGGATAGCTTTTTTTTTTCTGAATTTCTTGAAATTTGGTTCTTGCTCTTGGAGGCTAATTTTTTTTTTTGTGTTTGTATGAGTTCTCTATATGTAGTAGAACAAAATTAGGTTAAAAACTCACATCATATTTTGGACTTTTGGATAGTTAGAGATTGAAAAAGATATGCCTTTAAAATATTGAAAATTTGGGATATATCATTGCTATTTTTGTATGATCTGAATTTGTATAGTTTCAATCACTTCTAAATAACCATTAAGACCTTCTAGAACCAAAATCAAATCAAATATTCACACTTTTATATTTTATTTTGATTTAAAATGATTTTTAATGTAAGAAATCATAATAAATAAAATAAAATGAATAAAAATATAAATAAATAATTTTTAATTCGTGCATGATGTCATGGAAGTGTTTGGGTCATAAAAATGCAAGCCCATTTGGAGAAATTTGGTTCTAAGACCCCATTTGCTTCATAAACCTCTCAAAAATTTCTCAACTTTGCAAGGGCACAAATACCTCAATTTTAATGCTATGGAGGTGTTCTTGGACATTTTGGAAAGCTTAAAGAGTCCTATAACCAACCTCTTTGGTCTCATATCCATATCTTTTACCATTCTCAAGTTATGCTCTTTGGAAGTTGTTGACTTTTAAAATGACCTATAATGTCTTAGCTCATACCTTCCAAATGAAGCATTTTTGGGTTTGGCTTGTGAGACACAAAGTTGTAGAGAATTCAATTTCCTTCAAAATGAGCTTTGGATGGAAATTTTTTTGATGAAGCATGTGAAAGTTATGGCTGGTCAAAGTTCAGTTGACTTTTCCTGTGAAAACCCTAATTTAGAAACTCATGATTCTTGATGATCTGAAACTTCCTTGATGAATCATGATCAACCCTTGATCAAATAATGAATTTTACTTCATATACTTGATGTGGGCAAAAAATCATGAAGTTTGACCACAGTTGACCTTAGTTTGACTTTTTAACTGCTTTGACTGATTTTAGCCTATCTGATCATTTGACTGAGCAAACCTTTTGGGAAAGTCTTGAAACTTGACATGGGGATTCTTAAACACATATAGGACGCTATGAAGCTCACTTGAAGTCTTGGAAGTCCATTTAGCCTGATGAAAGTCAAAACCCTAGTTTAGGATGCCTTGCTTAGGAGGATGCATTGTCTGATGGAATTGTCAAACTTTCTGACTAATTGTGAACTTTGTGAACCTTGTGAACCTCATGAGATGTCTTGTGAACCTTGTGAACCTCTTAGTACACAATGTCTTGTCTTGGGGAGGGCAAATTTTGGGGTGCAACAGCTGCCCCTGTTCAATTTTTTGAAACCTGAGGGGTTAGATTGGTATATGTGTCAGTCGTAACCTGGAAGGTTGAAGGGGATTGAACACAAAAGCCCAAAAATTTGCACTCGTCGGTGCGTAAAGTAAAGCTGATGAATAATTGTACATGCTTGAGTGGGCTTGAAGATGCCACTTGGAAGAACTGGGGATGGGCTTATAGATGCCATCCATAATATTAGGCGGTGATAATATATTGATGTTGATACTGGATATCAGTACTAGGTCTTCGTATAGGCCGTCTCTGAATCGTTTATGCAACATGGTGAGGATTATCTCTTCTGGAAATATCCTGGATTAGGGAATAGATCTTCGTATAGACTGTTTGCCTACTCTCTGAGGACAAAAGAAATATCAAGATTAAATCTTCGGAAAAATATCCTGGACTAGGGAATGGATCTTTGTATAGACCGTTTGCCTACTATCCAAGAACAAATAGATTAAATCTTCTGAAAATATCCTGGACTAGGGAATGGATCTTTGTACAGACCGTTTGCCTAATATCCAAGAACAAATAGATTAAATCTTCTGAAAATATCTTGGACTAGGGAATGGATCTTTGTACAGACTGTTTGCCTACTATCCAAGAACAAATAGATTAAATCTTATGAAAATATCCTGGACTAGGGAATGGATCTTTGTACAGGCCGTTTGCCTAATATCCAAGAACAAATAGATTAAATCTTCTGAAAATATCCTGGACTAGGGAATGGATCTTTGTACAGACCGTTTGCCTACTATCCAAGAACAAATAGATTAAATCTTCTGAAAATATCCTGGACTAGGGAATGGATCTTTGTATAGACCGTTTGCCTACTATCCAAGAACAAATAGATTAAATCTTCTGAAAATATCCTGGACTAGGGAATGGATCTTTGTATAGACCGTTTGCCTACTATCCAAGAACAAATAGATTAAATCTTCTGGAAATATCCTGGACTAGGGAATGGATCTTTGTACAGACCGTTTGCCTAATATCCAAGAACAAATAGATTAAATCTTCTGAAAATATCCTGGACTAGGGAATGGATCTTTGTACAGACCGTTTGCCTAATATCCAAGAACAAATAGATTAAATCTTCTGAAAATATCCTGGACTAGGGAATGGATCTTTGTACAGACCGTTTGCCTACTATCCAAGAACAAATAGATTAAATCTTCTGAAAATATCCTGGACTAGGGAATGGATCTTTGTACAGACCGTTTGCCTACTCTCTGAGGACAAAAGAAATATCAGGATTAAATCTCCTGAAAATATCCTGGACTAGGGAATGGATCTTCGTATAGACCGTTTGCCTATTATCCAAGGACATCTTGAGTAATGATTAGGTATCAGCACTAGACCTTCACATAGATCGTTTCTGACCTGTTGTGAATTATTGATAGCATTTTATCTGTATATAACCATCCTGCAAGGAAAAGGTTAGTTTATGCAATATGTATGCATGTATGGCATGATGTATTTAAGTAAATGTATTATGCATTTATGGATATGCTATGGTATGATGTAAATGATGTATGTATGAATCATGTAGCCTGAAGCGTCTGGATAACTCTGTATAACAACTGCTGGCTAGGGAAAATAAATCCCGGTTCGTTGTTGAAGAATATGAGGAACCCGTTCCCGTCTTGTTTGATAGTATAGTATTTATAACCTCCCGTCTTTGTTCGTCGTACTTCTATTGAAGGAATAAGTTCCCGAGTATCCTGGCTGAGGATAAAAGAGATGGACATAAATTCAAGGGGAGATGTAACTCGAAGTATCTATAAAGATAGATTTGCCCTGCTGGGGATTTGTAGTTGTCTTGTGGGGATGAACCGGCGAAGTTGAATTCCTACCGTCGTTCGTCCTTAGTAAATACTATTACTGCATTTTATGCATTTCTGGTAAACATCAATCATATTCAAAAGCATATATACATTCAAACATAACCAACAAACGTTTTTCGCTTTAGTAAAAGAGGAAAAGTAATCCCAAATAAAGAGGGAAAAGTAAAGCTGAACTCGAAAACAAAATCGTTTCAACTTTGAGAGTGTATAACCAATTGGATTTAGAGCTTCTGAGGTTCTTAATTTTCCTGAATAATTTCCCAGAAATTCTCATTGTTGGATCCGAAGACATGATACTGACACCATCTGATACTACTGGCATAGACAGTTAATTTCCACAATGGCTTCTGCTGAGAATCCAATATCAAGGTAATACAATGAGAGGAACGTGCCTTCAAATTGTGATGGACCATATACGCTCCGGGTATTAGATTTGGAAAAAGAGTGTTGCCCCTTGGTTGAGGATGAATTGTTCCATAATGGAAGTAACTGAAAGGAGCTACCTCAAACAGAATGCCCCACAATAATATGCCTCTGGCATCATTAACTCTGTAATTTTATCCTTGGTAATTCAGATAGATGAGGATATCTGCCCCTGGCTATTTAAACATCGTTGAATCCTGTCCCGATTGCCCCAAATGAGTTAGGCAGTATCATGGCCTG
Organism: Lathyrus aphaca; assembly: GCA_963966055.1. Lineage (NCBI taxonomy): Eukaryota > Viridiplantae > Streptophyta > Magnoliopsida > Fabales > Fabaceae > Lathyrus > Lathyrus aphaca. The sequence goes on along the minus strand of OZ014522.1, from coordinate 384,798,589 downwards.
CCCCCTTGATTGGGAGATAATGACTATGCCCCTTTGTATACATGGACTTTGATCCAGGAAGCAACTTTGTTTATCGGAAGGACTTTGGTTTATTGAACATTCATCTTGTAAGTTTCTCTATTTGTCAAACACTCAGGTATATGCAAACAAATATATTTAAAAATGCAATGCTTATGTCTGTCTTGAAGTTTTGAAAAAGAGTTATTTTAGAAAAACAATTTTTGTGAAAACTGTGATATTAACTCAAGTTTTATAATAAGCCCTAAAGGAGTCAGGATACCTTTTTGTAGCAGTACGCTTTCGAACTAACCATGCTTCAGTTAGGACTTTTAAAGGGTTGTAACGTGGTTTGGTTCACGGTTTAAGAAACAAAGGATAAAGGCTCAAATTTATTTGTACCCAACCCATTCTTCGTGATGTTCTTCAGTCCTATGTTCGTTTAACTTATGCATTGAGGTTCCAAAGTAGTTTGGAATTGTAACACTAACATTTGTGATGATTCAGGAATCAAAAAATTTATTTGAAAATTCAGTCATCTTTCTTTATTTAGGATCTATAGTGACCTCCTTTTTTCTTTTGACTTTGTTATCCCTTCTTTTTGCCTGAACTGTTTATTTCAAGGTTACAGTCAGCGGGATGTCTTAATTTTTTACTAAGTCTCCTTCATAGGTTTTGACTTAGTGAGCTTTTCTTTTGCTAAGTATTGACTTGTAGACTTTAGTGATTACATGGAACCAGCATTAGTTTTGTACAACATATACAATTGACATTGTTGAGTTAACCGAATAACTACCCTGCCCCAGGTTATGAATAAGGGTTTTAATTTGCGTGAGAATGAAAACTCCTACTTCATAGGCTCAAAAGGGTTAACTAGGGATTAACTTCCTTATATCTCCACTGTTTAGGAATTGAAACAATGCCTGTACATCGTCAGCATAGACTGTTCAAAAGCATACTGCATAAGATTATGGTATTGTTTTCGTCATCCTCCCTCTACAGGCTTATAGCTTTATCAGGAGTTAAATATCACAAGATAGAAATAAGAAGCATAGTTCAAAATATAGTGAAACGAATGGATTAATTCAAGACAAACATATGCAATGCATTAATGAAAACAAAAGTTTAACATAATAGTAAGTGCTTAAACAAAATAAAAGAAATTACAAATGAAAATTCAAATGTTCTCAAAGCCTCTTCCTCTAAACTCGTCACTCCAGTTATTTGGAAACTTTGATGCTTGATGGACGATAGAAGAACTCAACCTGACCTTCTGGCGTAACCTCGAGTATTCATTCGTCAATTAGGTCTTGAATCTTATTCTTCAATGCCCAACAGTTATTAGTGTCATGTCCAGGACAGTCGGAGTGATACATACACCTTGCCTTGGGATTATTGCGAGGAGAGGAGGTATTAGGATTTTTAGGAGAATTTTCCAAGGAAATCAACTTCATCTCCAACAGGCATTGCAAAACTTGTGACATTGGTGTACTGAACCAGATGAACTGTCTTCTACATTCCTTGTATAGAAGTGGATTAACCTTACAGGGTCTTCCTTCTTCCATTGAAGAACAATAAGTGGTAGCCTATCTCTTTCCTTCTCTTATCCTTACTTTCCTTTCAGCCAAGTCGGCTTGTTTCAACGGAGGTTGACTGATGATTAGATTCCCAACTCCGTTATGTCGAAGCTTATTGACAAAGCTTCTCAGCTCTTCTTGCCCCTGGGCCAAACTCTGGATAAGAGTCATTTGGACATTCATCTGGATCCTCATCTCTGCCATCTCAACTTGTAGTTGTTTTAGCTGATCATCCTTGTTGTCCTCAGGATTCTTCTTCTTCATGTCCTTAGAGAGGAGTGCTTTCAACTCTTCTTGCCCCTTGGACAAATTCAGAATCACTTCTTGAAACTGAGCATTCTGATATTGAAGATCTTTGACAGATTGTTCGAGAGCCATTTAATGAAGGGAAATAAGTACAAAAATGGGGTTTTAAGTCTCCCATAGACATTTCCTCTGTGTATGGAGGTATGTGTTGAGGTTCTGTTCCTCGTGAAGTTGCTTGGTCAGCTCCAACACTTTTTCTTGGCTAATCCTGAATTGAGCTTCGAAGGTATTTCTTTGTTCCTTTAGTTGGATCCAGGATTTCTGCAATTCTTCCAGGTTAGTGGGCATGTCTGGATGAAGGATGGTATAAGGAGTATCTCCTTCTGCAACAGGTTTCATAATAACTGGTAGAATAGCAGGATATGGCATCATAAGAGTCTGAGCACGAGATCGCACCCATCTGAGGTAAGGTTCCATAGGAATGGAGTACTTTGGTTCCAGAGTCTTGCTGTCAACCTTGTTCACTTTAACCCAAGATCGTATGAACCTTTGACGATAACCTTGCAGATCGTTGTCGTAGTCGAACATAATTCCTTGAATAAGCATTTCATGAGGACCATTGCTCCGAGCATAACCAAACTGACGTAAAGCTAAAGAAGGATTGTAGGTAAGGCCCCCTCTTATGCCAAGGAGTGGCACATTGGGGAATTCCCCACAACGATCAATGATAGTAACATTCTCCATAGATCTAGAACACCAATGAATGTCTGAATGAGAAAGTGACATGATCCTTTTAGACCACCTTAATCCTTGTTTATTCTTCATCACTGATCGAGGGAGGTGAGAAATAAACCACCTAGACAATAGAGGTATGCAACACATCAGAGTTCCTCGTGCCTTCGTAGTACGGGTATGGAGAGAGTGTAAGATGTCTCCAAGTAATGTAGGCACTGGATTGCAAGTCAGAAATATGTTGATGGCGTGTACGTCTATGAGCTGGTCTGGATTAGGGAACAACACTAAGCCATAGATTAATAAGGCTAAGATCTCCTCAAAAGCATCATAACTCATAACATCCAAGAATATATGAGCTTTCTCCATCAATACCTTAGCAAGAATACCCTTAACTCCACTTCTCGTTTCTAGAACAATGTCTGATTTCTTCAAATGTAGGGCTGCATCAATGACTTCAGGTTTAGGCTATTTCTCTAAGCCTGTGAAAGGTCTCTGATTGAGAATAGGTATACCAGTATCTTGGAGAACTCTTCCATTGTAGGAACCAGCTGATAGTCGGGGAATGTGAAGCAATGATGTTTAGGATCAAAGAACTGAAATAGGACACTCATCGTGTCTTCATCAAATCCTGAGGTAACCAAGTCAAATAGGTGACCATGCGTCTTGATGAACTGGGAGTTTTCAGAAACTTGAGAGACCAATTCCTTAAGCTTAGGAGGTATCCCTACAAAGTTGATCCGGATAGTATTCCTACGAGCAGAAGCCATGACCTGCAACAAAGAACAAAGATAAATATTTGGTCCTTGAAATGGTTAGTGAAAATGCTATGCTTATGATGCATTGATGTCATGATGTTATGATGTTATGTTCAATCACAAACATGTGGCATACACAAACAAGTCACACCATAGCCCTAGGTTTAGAGGCTTGCATGAGGTTTAAAGGTAAGTACCCTCCCCTGAAGTTAGTTGGTTCATCTTGTCCTACAAAAGTAACCGGGTTCTAAGGGATCTCAATATCATTGATCCTTCCCAAGGGTGGTTGTTCAGTAGGCAACTTACTTGCCAACCAAAACCCTCCAAGTTTAGGATCTCAATGAGTGTAGCATCGAGTATCAACCAACTTCAGTCTTTACCAAAGCCGGTTATCTCACTACTTTCTAAAGGCCAAGATGGGATGACTAGGGTTCTAAAAGTCAGTTAGTGTATTGACAACATATGGAAGCCTCATATTATCCTTAACTTACTTAAGGAACATAAGCACCCACCAAGAAGTCACACTAACTATGGCCACCAGATCAACCATATCGGTATACGCCGTACAGTTTCCTTGGTCTATTGTCATTTACCTAAGGTACACTAGATCCGGGTTAGGATCTTTAGCACATAAAGCCCAACAGATAAATATAAAGCAAACAAAACAAACAATTTAAAGTGATCTAATTCCTAAGGGTACCCCTCTTTTATTAGTCCCCAGCAGAGTCGCCAGTTCTGTAACACGGTGGGAGAACTGACTTTAGTTAAATGTTGCGGATAGCAAGAGTCGCCACCGACTTTTATTTTATCCAAAAGGAAAGGACATAAAAGAACAGGAAAGACCTTAAAAAGATTTTGAGTTCGGGGGTAGGTTATATAAAGGGAAGGTGTTAGCACCCTTTATATCCATGGTTATCCATGGGCTCTTAGTTACTTAGCTCACTTTAAACTGTTTTGAGAAGTGTAGTGTGTGATTAAAAATTTTCTTAAGTACTTTATAATGATCCTTGTATGGATGTATATAAAGACTTTGTTTTGAAAATTTGTTTGAAATGTGAAGTGTAATGAAGTATTTTTGAAGAAAAGTGAGCAAGTACTTAAGAGGAACCTACCCTATGCTAAATATTTACTGTTCTTATATGTTCTTTCAATGGTAAGACTATCCCTATTATTAAGGAATAGGTAGTCATTACCTTGGATGTGTAAGGGACATGTGAAGGGACATCTGAATTTAGGCAACTGTAAGGTGTCTTTAGCAATTTGTAGGGACTTATCATCTTTTGTTCGAAGGGACAAGATCATTTACCGTAGGCAACATCGAAGGGACTTGATCTTATAATTTTAAAGGGACTTGATGATATTAATGAAGGGACTTTGCTTTAAAACACCTTACTTGACCTTATAATTAGGCAACATGAGGAGTAACCTTAGAAAGTGTGAGATGGCGATCAAAGATCGACTTACGTGTGTGAGTGTTCATATTCATATATTTATCTTATTAAATTAGTTATTCTAAATTAATCTTAAATCACAAATATGTTATCACTCCCTATAGTTACTAACCATGACAATAAAATATTTATCAATAATAAAATAAAGACAAAAAATAAAACTACGACTATTACAAAGCTTTCGCAATTACATAATAGAAATAATTAATAATAAATATATAATAAATAAACTATAATTAAAATGGTTAGTAATAATGAAATAATAATAATAATAAAAGGGTTAGCAAAAATATAAAGAAAAATAACAATCTAAGAGAAAATATTATTTTTTAAGTTAAATAAATGATTTAGAAAAATTTTAGATGAAAATTATAACAATTATAATAATAAACAAATAATAATTACTTATAATAAAAAAATGATTAATTATTTAATTAAGTTAAATATTAAAGTTAATAAAAATTAGGGTTAATAAAATTAGTGTTTAGGGAAAAAATTAAGGTTTATGAAAAAAAATTAAGGTTTATAATAAAAATGTAAGTTTTAAAAATAAAAAAAAAAAAGATTATGTTTTATCTTTTAGAAATTAGTTTAATAATAATAATAAGGAAATTCAAAGAAAATACATAATTTGATGAAAAAGGGAAAAATAAAGTTAGAGATACCCAAAATATTGGGGGTTTGCCCTTTTTGCTTCATTGAGTTCTTTGCCACTGGGACACCCATGTTTCTTCATCAAAATGCTCCAAACCTCATTTCATTGCCACTAGGTTGTGGGTCTGCATATGAATAAGTGTAACAAATACATATTATATAATAAAAATGAAAAAAAAACATTAAAACAAAATTTTCCAAGGTTGAGTTTTACAAAAGAAAATATATAAACAGTTTATATTAAAATAGCCTAATAATTAAATAAATCTAAGAAAAATGAATTATGAGAATTAATTAAATTAAAAAACATTTAAATGTTGATTAAGGTTTTTATAAAAAAAAAAGTTTGAGGTTTTAATAAACCTAAATATAAAAGTAATAATACTAATAAAAAAATGCTAACCTAAATTTAATAAAAAAAAGATTTGTTAAAAAAAATTAATTAAAAATAATAGGTTAACCATGTTTAAAAGATAAATTAAGGAAAAGAAAGAAAATGATGAAGAACCCATGTTTCTTTGCCAAAATGTTATGTCCAGGGTTTGAACCCAACCCATGTTTCTTTGCCAAAATGTTATGTCCAGGGTTTGAACCCAAGCCCTTTTAATTCCAACCTCTAGAGAACCTTTACCATTGGGTCATGCGTGCCTGTGTTACTAAACATGGAAAACATATATTATATGATAAGGCGGATAAAGAATAACATAAAAAAGAGTAAAAATAGGAAAATATTTACTTTAGAGAAAAAATTTGAGGTTAATCATGGTTAAAAGGATAAATCAATTAGAAAATGTGTTAATTAGAGAAATTAAAGGAAAATATGAAAGAAAAACAGGTTTTTGCCCAAAATGTTGTGAGTGGGAATTGAACTCACGCCCTTGACCTTCCAGTTTCCAACCTTAGCCACTAGGCTATACGCAGTCCTCATGAATAAACCTCTTGACCTCTGAAATTTCCTGCGAAATTTGTAAAAACCCCAAATTTGAGCTTAAAACCCTAACTATGGTAGGATTCGGTTCTGGTCATGAAGCTTCGAATAATCAACCCAGAAAGCTTCTATAACATGAGAGAAACAACGTTAGATAAACAAAATTGATTAAAATATCAAGAATAAATGAAATTAAAAAAAACTAAAGAAAACTTCAAAATTTCAATTCAGTTCATGCATTTTTGTATGAACTTGATAATGATGATGATGGGGATAGCTTTTTTTTCTGAATTTCTTGAAATTTGGTTCTTGCTCTTGGAGGCTAATTTTTTTTTTTTTTTGTGTTTGTATGAGTTCTCTATATGTAGTAGAACAAAATTAGGTTAAAAAACCACATCATATTTTGGACTTTTGGATAGTTAGAGATTGAAAAAGATATGCCTTTAAAATATTGAAAATTTGGATATATCATTGCTATTTTTGTATGATCTGAATTTGTATAGTTTCAATCACTTCTAAATAACCATTAAGACCTTCTAGAACCAAAATCAAATCAAATATTCACACTTTTATATTTTATTTTGATTTAAAATGATTTTTAATGTAAAAAATCATAATAAATAAAATAAAATGAATAAAAATATAAATAAATAATTTTTAATTCGTGCATGATGTCATGGAAGTGTTTGGGTCATAAAAATGCAAGCCCATTTGGAGAAATTTGGTTCTAACACCCCATTTGCTTCATAAACCTCTCAAAAATTTCCCAACTTTGCAAGGGCATAAATCCCTCAATTTTAATGCTATGGAGGTGTTCTTGGACATTTTGGAAAGATTAAAGAGTCCTCTAACCAACCTCTTTGGTCTCATATCCATATCTTTTACCATTCTCAATTTATGCTCTTTGGAAGTTGTTGACTTTTTGTTGACCTTTAAAATGACCTATAATGTCTTAGCTCATACCTTCCAAATGAAGCATTTTTGGGATTGGCTTGTGAGACACAAAGTTGTAGAGAATTCAATTTCCTTCAAAATGAGCTTTGGATGGAAATTTTATTGATGAAGCATGTGAAAGTTATGGCTGGTCAAAGTTCAGTTGACTTTTTCTATGAAAACCCTAATTTAGAAACTCCTGATTCTTGATGATCTGAAACTTCCTTGATGAATCATGATCAACCCTTGATCAAATGATGAATTTTACTTCATATACTTGATGTGGGCAAAAAATCATGAAGTTTGACTTTGGTTTGACCATAGTTGACCTTAGTTTGACTTTTTAACTACTTTGACTGATTTTAGCCTATCTGATCATTTGACTGAGCAAACCTTTTGGGAAAGTCTTGAAACTTGACATGGGGATTCTTAAACACATATAGGACGCTATGAAGCTCACTTGAAGTCTTGGAAGTCCATTTAGCCTGATGAAAGTCAAAACCCTAGTTTAGGATGCCTTGCTTAGGAGGATGCATTGTCTGAGGGAATTGTCAAACTTTCTGACTAATTGTGAACTTTGTGAACCTTGTGAACCTCATGAGATGTCTTGTGAACCTTGTGAACCTCTTAGTACACAATGTCTTGTCTTGGGGAGGGCAAATTTTGGGGTGCAACACTAGACCCGTCGAAGTATAACTTCCAGGGCTCAATCTCAAGATAATTCAAGGGACTCTCATTTATAGAATGGTCGACTATAAAATCTGAAACCACTTGCCCCTTAACAACTTTTAAGGGTTTATAAGTTAAAGAATACTCAGTTAATGCTAGTGCCCATTTCCCAATTCGACTCTTCAAAATAGTTTTAGACAACATATGTTTAATAACATCAAAACACGAGGAAACATAAACATCAACTGGTTTTAAATATTGCTTTAATTTAGTACAAGAGTAATACAAACATAGGTACAATTTCTCTATCATACTATACCTAGTTTCTGCATCATTTAAAACTCTACTAGGGTAATAAATGGCTCTTTCGACGCCATCATCATCCTCTTGGGCTAACATGCTCCCTAAAGTTCTATCTGAAGCAACTATATACAATCTCATACTTTTCTTTCTACAAGGTGGAGAAATAATTGGAGGATGACTCAAGTACTCCTTGATCTTGTCGAAGGCTTCTTATTGAGCTTGCCCCAACTGAAATCCTTCTTTGCCCATACGCAACAAAGGTGAGAAAGCTTGAGTCTTTCCACTCAGGTTTGATATGAACCTCCTTAAGAAGTTGATCTTGCCTAAGAGTGATTGGAGCTTCTTCTTTTTCGAAGGTGATTTAGCCTCCATGATAGCTTTAGTCTTATTCTGATTGATTTTGTTCCCTTTTTTGTGGACCACAAATCTAAGAAAGTCCCCTGCCTGCACACAAAAAACACATTTAAGAGGATTCATTTTAAGACCATATTTTCTCATTCTTTAAAAAGAATGTCGAAGAGGATTGACATGGTCAAGTCCAGATATCGACTTTACAACCATGTCATTAATATAAATTTGCATAAATGTATCTATGAAATCATGAAAAATTGAATTCATTCCTCTTTAGTAAGTTGCCCCTGCATTTTTCAAACCAAAAGGCATGAGTACCCATTCATAGGTGCCCAAGGCCCCTGGGCATCGAAATGCAGTTTTAGGAACATCTTCCTCAACAATGAATATCTGATTGTATCCTGAGTAGCCATCTAGCATACTTAGATACTCGTGTCCTGCAGCAGAATCAATTAACATTTCTGCCACGGGCATTGAATATTCATCTTTAGGGGTTGCAGAATTCAGATCTCTAAAATCTATGCATACCATTAAAGAACCATTCTTTTTAATTACTAGTACGATATTTGCTAACCATTCAATGTACCTAGCTGTGCGAATGAACTTGCATCGAAGTAGCCTCTCAATCTCCTCTTTAATTTTCGTGAGGATTGTTAGGGCAAACCGTCTTGGATTTTGTTTGACTGGCTTCTTCCCAGGTTTGATTGGTAGCTTATGTTCGACAAGCTCTCTTTCCAAACCAGGCATCTCATTGTAGTGCCATGAAAAACAATCTTTAAATTCTTTTAACAGGTGGACCACTTCCACCTTAAGTTCTGGGTCGAGGTTGGCACTGATGTATGTAGGCCATTTCAACTCCCCTTCCCCCAGGTCAATTTCCTCTAAAGGGTCATGAGCCAGCATTTTGGTACCTTTTGACAAAGGGTCCTTCTCAAATCCCAAAGGCTCGTTATCATAAATGGCATCAAGCCTATGGTTTGAATCTTCTTGAGCCTTATCTAAGGGCTCTTGGTCGAAATCCTTCACAGGAATCTCTTCAAAAAATTCAGTAATGGCCTATACAACCATATCACTTCCTGCAACCTCTAAGGTTGCTTGTATTCTTGTTTCAGCCACGTAGGTCGGAATTCTTTTTAACGCATCGAAGTCAATCATTATTACTGCCTTCGCTTCCCCAACCTGTGGGCCATATTTCAGGAATAGGGAAATAAGGTGGGACATTTCCTGCTTCTCCTACAACCTCTCTATCCCGGCGAAATCCTTCAATGGGATGGAGGTTCAATGTGCAGTATGCGTGAACATCTGGTGTGAACTCGATTTCTGTTGGTGCACATGGACTAATGTGTGCTAGATTCTTATCAAACTCCACGCCTTCCACGTGATTAACTGTTACCTTAAAGTACCCCTTATCAGCTTCGATGTTTTCAACAATACCATCTGGCCTCCATATGGTGACCCTTTGGTGCATTGAAGATGGCACTGCTCCTATGCCATGTATCCATTCTCTCCCTAGTAGGAGGTTATAGTTGGCCTTACTCTTTACCAACATAAAGAGACTGGGCCTTGTGACTCTCCCTACAGTTAAGTCAACTTGTAGGACCCCCATAGTAGGTCCATTTTTGCCTTCATAGTTTGACAGGACCAAGTTGTGGGGTTTTAGGTCTGTGTCGAATTTGCCAATTCTTGCTAGCAAGAAATGTGGCATTATGTTTATTGTAGTGCCACAATCAACTAGAATCTTGTTGATGGCCACGTTTTCCACCTTTCCAGTAATATAAAGGGGTTTCAGGTGCCCCCTTATGGCCTCAGTGGGTCTTTCGAAGAAAGCGTTTTTCTCTTTGACACAACTGTTGTTCATTACATACTAGCACATTGGTTGATGTGCTGCCATTTCTGATTCAGTATTAGCATCTAGATTTTCGACCTTTGTGATACGATCGTACTGTCTAGGCATTACTGAAACTACATTGACCAAAACGTCCAAAGAAGCCTCAGACTCGCAATCGAAGTTATCTGTCACCTCTTCATCTTCAACAGCCTTCAACTCAGCTTTTATTTCAGCCTTAATGCCAGCTTCTTTGTTCCTGAATGACAGTCCTTTGTGCCCCACAGGCACTTTGTTATTTATTTTATGGTTTTCCCTAGCTTCACCAAGGACACTCATGTTGGATTTAACACAATCACCTATGGAGGTCTCCCTTTGAGCCTTCTTCTTGCGTTGCTCCCTACGTCATTGCGACATAGACATAAGGTTCTTTTTTACCCTTGTAATTCTCAAATACATATGCAGCTTTGTTATAGGTCTTAACCTCCTTTATGTATCCAATTAAGGTTCCTCTTTCGACCTTAAATTTTCTCCACTTCTGTCCTCCCTTTTTGCCTGACTCATCAGGCTTGAGCCACTTGTCAGTAGGAACTTCCCCACTTGATATAAATATGGGTTATTTGGACTTGAGAGACTGGGGCATACCCCCTTGTTAATAGGGGTTAGCACGTCTTGGGTCGAAACGGGCATGCCTTTGGGAAGTTTTTTCCTTCTGCCCCCATGCACCTTATTCGTCTGTTGAAGACTTCGAGCAGCCTTCTTGTTGAAGATGGAACTACATCTTGGACAAAGCATTACTTCTGACTTCTTGTTTTGGCATCTCTGCAAGAAATCAACAATTGTCTCATCTTCCTTGGGATAAGCCTTATTGTAGTGGTCTTTCCGGGATACAGAATCATCCACCTTCAGTACCTAGTCATCTATTACTTTGACCATATTAACATTAACTTCATCCTTGAGTTCCATCTTGGAGAAGTTCAGTTATAGGCCATCAGTGGCCTCATCTATCTTCATAAAACTCTCAACAGTTTCTTTGTTAATGAGTGGGAGGCTTGACTCTTCAATTTCCTCATGGGGGACGATGGTAACTCCCACGTTAAACCTTTCGACATCTGATGATGTCTTGAAGAATCCTTCAACAACCTTGCATATTAGTTGTTCCCATTGCTCATTGGTCAATTCCTCATTGGCCTTGAACATTATAGCCTCATTGTTGGGGTTCTCAGTAACCTCAACTACCACAGGGTTAACTATAGCCTCCACTGAATCAGGACTTTCGTTGTCATCAGCAACTTGCTCAACGACCTCAACCCAGTTTACTGCAGAAGGTTCAAAGTAATTTTCCTCAGCCATCTGAAGAGGATCAATATCTATCTTCATATGCGCTTTTGGCTTGTCTCCGAACTTGAGTCTTCCTTCCTGGATTGCATTTTGCACCAAATCCCTGAAAAGAAAACATTGAGAATTTTTATGACACCCAAATAATTATGGTATTTACAGAAAACCTCTTTTCTTTCTTTGATCTAAAGGTGGTGTTTTAGCACCAGGAGGTACAAGTATTTGTCCATCCTTAACTAGTAAATAATTTTTTTTGTCACACTTGGTAACGTTGAAAGTATATGTTTTCTTTGGAAATCTATCGTTATTTTCGACTGTGAAGTCAAGATTCTCCATGGTCAACACTTGTTTTGATGAAGACACATCTCTTAGCTACAATATGATAAAGAAGGCAAAGATGATTTTCAAGATTAATGCATCATGTTCAAAGACTTATATTTCAAGAAGAAGCTTCATGAAGGTATATTAACAATTATACACAAATATTAAAGTCTTAGATGCTCAATCAAAAACCTATATCATGGCCTAATCATCTCTTAACCTTATCATCATTTAAATTTGCATTTTTCAAATTTAAGCTTGTGTAAATCGATTTCACTATACATGCAATCGATTTACATATGTTTGTTTTAAGTATTTTTGCCTTTTTAACTTGGTGCAATCGATTTGCATTTACCTGCAATCGATTGCATGTTTCAAAACTTTGAAAAATTTGGCAACGTATGCATGTGCAATCGATTTGCATTATAGTGCAATCGATTGCAGCCTGTACAATTTTGAAAAATCAGTATTTTTCATAACACCTCTTCATGTATCTTTTCATGGAACCTTTTCATGATGCATTGGCATTTGTTCATGAATTTTTACTGTTATTACATTGTTTCATAAAGGTGTTATGTGCATATAAATTCAAAACTTTTTCAAATCATTTGACACCTTTTTCAAAAATATTTTCATAGAAAAAATTCACAAAACTCTTAAACTTTCAACAAGAATTTTTCTGCATTACTTCATATCATATAATCAGAAAATTCTTGAGCTATCTAATATTTTATGATTGTGAATTATTGTTAAAGAAAGAGAAGATCAATTGTTATATTGATAAAAAATCAAAGCTTCAAATTTCTATCTTATAAAATTCAGCATTATTGTTTTGTTCTTGTTATCCGGATTGTGGATACAAGAAGTCTTTTATTGAGAGGATTGTTCTCAATAAGACATAGTGGAAAATTCCAAGAGGATTGATCTTAGTGAATATAGTTTAGTGACTTGTATAGAAAGACTAGGAAGAGTCTTGTATTTGTCCAAAACTATAGTAAATTCTCTTTCGTGTTGAAAGGGGAGTGGAGTACTCTCGGATTGTGAGGGGAACCACTATATATCGACGTGTCCACTTTACTTTTCCGCTTTACCGCATTTTACACTTAGAACAATAATCAAGAATTATTCATCCATCGATAAAATTCCGGAAAAATTTCTAAGAACCTAATTCACCCATCCTCTTAGGCGCACTCGTATACTTACAATTGGCATCAGAGAAAGTTATAGGTAACTTTTTCCTAGTGATCCAGCATGGCTTCCGCAAGCACACATCCGGTTTTCAAAGACGGTGGAAGTAGCAACAAGCCTCCACTCTTCTCCGGCGAATACTTTGATTTTTGGAAAATCAGAATGAGAGCACATCTTGAAGCCCAAGGAGAAGGCATATGGGAAGCGATCAAAGAAGGTCCACATAATCCGGTTAACGTGATCAATGGCGTTGGAACCGCAAAGTTAAAAAATATTTATGATGAAGATGATAAGAAGAAGATCCTGAATGAGAAGAAGGCAATCAACATACTCCAAAGCGCTCTCAGTATGGACGAGTTCTTCCGCGTATCACAATGTAAATCGGAAAAGGAAATTTGGGATACCTTGGTAGAAACGCATGAAGGAACAACAGAAGTAAAACGATCAAGGCTTAATATTTTGAGTCAAGAATATGAGATGTTCCGTATGCAGCCCGGGGAATCTATTATTGCCTTACAAAAAAGATTCGTTCATCTAACAAATCACTTGATTGCTCTCGGGAAGACCTTCACCAACGACGATCTCAACTTGAAAGTCCTAAGATCCTTGACAAGGGAATGGCAACCGAAAGTGACCACTATTTCGGAAAAGAAGAGTCTCTCAATAATGACATCCACATCCCTCTTTGGCAAACTTCAAGAGCACGAATTGGAACTTGGAAGGCTCGAGAAGCACTAAAGTCGAGAGAAAAAGTCCAAGGGAATTGCTTTGAAGATTGACACGAAGGATGACAAAGATGACGAGACTTCTGAAGATGAGAACTTCATGCTTCTTGTTAAGAAGCTTGGTAAGTTTTTTAACAAAAATAAAAATTCCTCTTTTTCTAAAAAGAATAAACATTTCAGGAAGAAAGATGCACCCACATCAATTCAAGAAGTCACATGTTATGAATGTGGAAAGCAAGGTCACATAAAGTCGGATTGTCCAAGACTTGCAAAGAAAGGAGGATTCAAAGGCAAGAAGGATTTCAAAAATAAAAAGGCTTATGTTGCTTGGGACGAAAATGAAGTTAGTTCCTCATCGGAATCGGAGAGCGGTGAATGTGCAAATATGGCTCTAATGGCTTCACATCACTCCGATGAAGAAAATGACGAGGTATGCTTAAAAACAACTTCGAATCAATGGTATCTTGATAGTGGTTGTTCAAAGCATATGACCGGTGACATCAACAAATTTTAAAGTCTATCACTTAAGGCCAAAGGATACATTACTTACGGTGATGATAATAAAGGAAAAATTCTTGGAGTTGGAACCGTTGGTGAACCTCCTGATACAATCATCGAAGACGTCCTTTATATGGAAGGCCTTAAACACAACCTTCTTAGCATAAGTCAATTGTGTGACAAAGGATTCCGAATCAACTTCACAAAGGAGGAATGCTTAATAGAACATGAAGTCACCCATGACCTATTGCTAAAAGGTAAAAGAATTAATAACATTTTCATGATTTCTTTTGATGACTCTTCCTTGAAGGTAAAGTGCTTAATGGCAAACAACAACGAGGCATGGCTTTGGCATAAGAGATTTTCTCACATTCACATGGAGCATTTAAACAAATTAATAAAGCATGATCTAGTTGTTGGTCTTCCGAAGATAAAGTTCATCAAGGATAAGCTTTGTGACGCGTGTCAAAAAGGGAAACAAACCAAAACATCCTTCAAATCCAAGAAAGTGATATCTACTTCAAGACCACTACAATTGTTACATATGGATCTTTTCGGTCCATCAAGAACAAAAAGCTTCGGAGGTAACGTTTATTCTTTAGTTATTGTTGATGATTTCTCTCGATACACATGGACACTGTTTTTAGTGCAAAAAAGTGGTGCCTTCAAAGCATTCAAGAAGTATGCCAAGCAAATTCAAAACGAGAAGTCACTCTCAATAGTCTCCATTAGAAGCAACCATGGTGGAGAATTCCAAAACTCATCATTTGAAGATTTTTGTGAAGAACATGGAATCTCTCACAACTTTTCCGCACCAAGGACTCCTCAACAAAACGGTGTCATAGAAAGGAAGAATAGAGCATTAGTGGAACTTGCAAGAACAATGCTTAGCGAAATCTTCCTAAATATTTTTGGGCGGATGCGGTTAGCACGGCTTGTTTTGTGAGCAACCGTGTCAATATTCGACCAATTCTCAAGAAGACTCCGTATGAGTTGTTCAAGGGTAGGAAACCAAACATATCTTTTTTCCACATATTCGGATGCAAATGCTTCATTCTCAACAACGGCAAGGACAATCTTGGTAAGTTTGATGAGAAGTCCGATGAAGGTATATTTCTTGGTTATTCTCTCTCAAGTAGAGCTTTTAGAATTTTCAATAAATGAACACTTACTATTGAAGAATCTATTCATGTTTCGTTTGATGAGACTAACCCCTCGAAAGAGGATAATATTATTGTGGATGATGATGATGATGTAGTAGATATATCACAACAACAAAAGGAGACATCAAAAGAACAAGCAATATCACAAGAAGATGACTCACCAATTATTGAAGAACATCAAGATCTTCCGAAATAATGGAGAACTCATAGAGATCACCCGATAGATAAAGTTATTGGTGATATTAGCCAAGGCTTTGCAACTCGACTAAATCTCAAGGATGCTTGTCTCAACATGGCGTTCGTATCTCAAATTGAACCAACCAAAATCGATGAAGCCTTAGGCGATGATCAATGGATAATAGCTATGCAAGAAGAACTTAACCAATTCGAAAGGAATCAAGTTTGGACTCTTGTACCAAGACCAGACAACAAACACATCATAGGAACAAGATGGGTGTTCAAGAACAAACTTGACGAGAATGGAATCATAGTTCGTAACAAAGCAAGATTGGTCGCACAAGGCTACAACCAAGAAGAAGGAATCGACTTTGATGAAACGTTCGCTCCGGTAGCAAGGTTAGAAGCAATTAGATTATTACTTGATTATGCTTGTTCAATGAATTTTCAGTTGTACCAGATGGATGTCAAAAGCGCTTTCCTGAATGACTACATAAATGAAGAAGTCTATGTCAAACAACCTCCGGGTTTTGAAGACTTCAAGAATCCCTCTCATGTCTATAAGTTGAAGAAGGCTCTTTATGGCTTAAAGCAAGCACCAAGAGCATGGTATGATCGCCTTAGCAACTTCCTATGTGAGAAGGGTTTTACAAAAGGAAAGGTTGACAAGACATTGTTCATAAAGAAGTTCAAAGGTAACATCTTATTAGTTCAAGTCTATGTCGATGACATCATCTTCGGTTCAACAAACAAAGATCTTTGCGAAGAATTTTCACTTATGATGCAAGGAGAATTCGAAATGTCCATGATGGGAAAAATGAACTATTTTCTTGGACTACAAATCAAGCAAACAAAGGATGGCATCTTCATAAACCAATCCAATTATTGCAAGGAACCATTAAAAATATTCGATATGGATAGTTGCAAGATGATGTCCACTCCTATGGGACCCGGAACGTACGTTGATCAAGATGAATCCGGAACTTCAATTGATATCACAAAGTATCGAGGTATGATCGGTTCATTATTATATTTGACGGCAAGCCGTCTTGACATTATGTTTAGTGTATGTCTGTGTGCACGCTTTCAAGCAAATCCGAAGGAATCGCATCTCACCGCCGTAAAAAGGATTATGAAGTATCTCAAAGGAACAACGAATGTCGGACTATGGTATCCAAAAGGTAGTACATGTTCTTTAATTGGTTATTCTGACGCTGATTATGCAGGATGTAAGACCGATAGAAAAAGCACAAGTGGCACTTGTCATATTCTCGGGAATGCACTAGTATCATGGGAATGCAAGAAGCAAGCTTGTGTCGCACTTAGCACGGCCGAAGCGGAATACATTGCAGCTGGCAGTTGTTGTGCACAAATTTTGTGGCTTAAGCAACAACTTCTTGACTATGGCGTAGATCTCGGTTGCATTCCTCTTCGATGTGACAACACAAGTGCCATCAACATCACAAAGAATCCGGTCATGCATTCAAGAACAAAGCACATAGACATTCGACACCATTTCCTTCGTGATCACGTTCTTAACGGAGACGTAGATGTTACCTTCGTGGATACGCATAATCAATTAGCGGACATTTTCACAAAGCCGCTCGCAAGAGAACCTTTTTACAAGATTAGAAGAGAACTTAGAATCTTAGATGAAAAAGATATATAAATCATCCATTAACAAAGGTGCACAACATTCATTCTTCTCTTGTTTAAGCAAAATATTTCAATATGTTTCTATTTCTAATCCCTTCTTATATTTGTGCCATATATGTGTATGATTCATTAAATATGTTTAAAAAATGTTTTAGAATGTTTATTTTTCATTTTTTAGCAAATTTTTAAAGGTGCAATCGATTTCATGTTGACTGCAATCGATTGCAGTTTGATAATTTTGTGTTTTTTTTCAAAACTGGGCTTAGTGCAATCGATTGCATGAAAATGCAAATCGATTGCAGTCTGGAAAATTGCCTTTTTCACGTATTTTTTGAATAGTGCTCCGATTCACATACAAAGGGGGAGATATGCATCTTAGGGGGAGAAGTATTCCGAAAATGTTAAAGCATCTAAGAAGATTGTTTGTCATCATCAAAAAGGGGGAGAATATGAAGTCAAGCTTCTCCATGGTCAACACTTGTTTTGATGAAGACACATCTCTTAGCTACAATATGATAAAGAAGGCAAATATGATTTTCAAGATTAATGCATCATGTTCAAAGACTTATATTTCAAGAAGAAGCTTCATGAAGGTATATTAACAATTATACACAAATATTAAAGTCTTAGATGCTCAATCAAAAACCTATATCATGGCATAATCATCTCTTAACCTTAGCATCATTTAAATTTGCATTGTTCAAATTTAAGCTTATGTAAATCGATTTCACTATACATGCAATCGATTGCAGCCTGTACAATTTTGAAAAATCAGTATTTTTCATAACACCTCTTCATGTATCTTTTCATGGAACCTTTTCATGATGCATTGGCATTTGTTCATGAATTTTTATTGTTATTACATTGTTTCATAAAGGTGTTATGTGCATATAAATTCAAAACTTTTTCAAATCATTTGACACCTTTTTCAAAAATATTTTCATAGAAAAAATTCACAAAACTCTTAAACTTTCAACAAGAATTTTTCTGCATTACTTCATATCATATAATCAGAAAATTCTTGAGCTATCTAATATTTTATGATTGTGAATTATTGTTAAAGAAAGAGAAGATCAATTGTTATATTGATAAAAAATCCAAGCTTCAAATTTCTATCTTATAAAATTCAGCATTATTGTTTTGTTCTTGTTATCCGGATTGTGGATACAAGAAGTCTTTTATTGAGAGGATTGTTCTCAATAAGACATAGTGGAAAATTCCAAGAGGATTGATCTTGGTGAATATAGTTTAGTGACTTGTATAGAAAGACTAGGAAGAGTCTTGTATTTGTCCAAAACTATAGTAAATTCTCTTTCGTGTTGAAAGGGGAGTGGAGTACTCTCGGATTGTAAGGGGAACCACTATATATCGCCGTGTCCACTTTACTTTTCCGCTTTAACGCATTTTACACTTAGAACAATAATCAAGAATTATTCATCCATCGATAAAATTCCGGAAAAACTTCTAAGAACCTAATTCACCCCCTCTTAGGCGCACTCGTATACTTACATCGACTTCGACATGATTCTTTCCATTTGAAGGAACTAAGAGTTTACAGGAATAAGGAGGACCCTATTTAAGTTCAGCTAAGTCTACCTCATTATCATCTAGAGGTAAAGTTTCGTCGTAGACGTCTTCGACCTCATCCTGATAATCGACATAGGCTATTTTCTTATGTTTGTTCGCCATGGCTTTCTCGTCCTTCAGACGTTCAAGATGTCAAACTCTGTCTTCTAATTGGGCCATGTCTCTCAAGTACTGAGTATCCAGCTTCTTCCTGATTGAATAGTCAAGGCCACCAGCAGCCATTTCGACCAATTCACACTCAGGTACTTGAGTAAAACATCTGGCCTTAAGCAGTCGAAATTTGTTCAAGTAGTCGTCAATAGACTCATTGAACTTCTGTTTAACACTGGTTAATTCTTTCAAACTAATCTTAGTCTGAACCATATAGAATTTCTCATGAAACAAACACTCTAATTGAGTCCAATTACCTATCGAACTAGGTGGCAGAGTAGTAAACCAAGTGAAAGCATTCTTGGTGAGGGAACTAGGAAAATATTTAATTCTTAGACTTTCATCATTAACAATCTCCCCAGCCTCTATCATGTAGCGTGACACATGTTCAACCGTAGATTCTGTTGTATCCCCCTGAGAACTTGGTAAATTTAGGAACCTTTGTCCTAGGAGGTAACTTTGATTGGAGTATATAGTCCACTATTGGCGAAGTAAAGTTTGGCCTGGAAAAACCTGTGTTTATTCCACTTCGCGTCATTATTTGTTCGACAAGGGCTGCTAAGTTATTCTCTGCTGCCAGATTGTTCTTTCGAACTCGTTGGACTACATGGTCTGCATATTGATGTCTATTATACCACTCTTACTCTTGGCTCCTCTGCTATTGGCATCTGTCTTAGATTTCTAATGGGTTCGACTTCTACAGGTTCGACCACAGGTGGATTCTCTTGGTTTGATGGCTACATAGCTTCTGCTATATTTGGTGTGTAATGGGGCTGTCGAATTGGTGTTGGGACTCCCATGAATTCTGCAATGCACGCCATTTGAGACACCATCTGTTGATTCATCTGAGTCGTATTCTGAATCAAAGGCTGAAAAATCTCTCCCATAGTTTAGGATAGAGTATGAACCATTTGCATGTTGCTTTCATCCATTTGTTGCCTTAAATAGGCCACATATTCATTTGTCAAAGCATGACTCTGAGTCGAATGCCCCAAGCCACCAGTCTGGTTATTCCTTCTCATATTTATTGCAGAACCAGATTCCTGCAAAGGTGAAGGAATAATGTTGTCTGAATAGACTAGGGGTGCATTTCTCAATCCTGCCATGGTGGTTGACGCACCAAAGATTCTTGGAAAAGCCTGAGAAAGTGATGTGGGCATATAGGGTCTAAATGTAAATGAACTTGGTGGTGAAGTTTGAGCATTTGGCCCAATATACTTCAACACTAGCTGAGTATAATATCTATTAAATGTTTCTCATGGTCTTGTCGAAGGGGCTGGTTCTGACATCACATTTGGTGTGGTTGAAGCTCCTGTCGAAGAATTGGAGGTTGGGATGACCTCATTCCTTGGTCAATCTTGTGTATTTGTACTACGAACATTTGAACTACCCACTTGAGGATTCGACCCATTTGTTGCGGGTATTGAATCACTTGGGTTTCCTTGGCTAGACGCCATCATCCTTGTGCTTCTTATTTTAGGGATATAATGGTTTGTACTGGCTACCTTGCCACTTCTCAAATTCATACAACAAAAGTAACCGTTATTTCGATCAAAATTTCCACGTAAAGGAAGTTACAAAAAAAAGGACGTTACAAAAAGGAGAAGTTATGAAAACTTCTAAAAAAACGTCTTTTAGCACTGTCCCACTAGGCGTGTCAATTTGTTACCCCCAAAATTAGTAAACAATCGTTGGTCCTCTGAAGATACTAAAATACCCTCAGTTACTCGCAGAATCGACCAGATTGATCCTAAGACATGTGCTAAAAAGGTTGATTTGGTATATAACGTTTTTGGAAAAAAAGGGTCTTGAATCCTTTGACAGGATTCAAAGATTGTTTTTAAAGGAAAATAAAGTAAAAGACAAAGAATTTCAAATTAAATTAAGGTAAAAGACAAGGCTTGAAATTTAAAGGAAAATAAGGACAAGGCTTGAAAGTAAATAAAATTTAAAGACAAGGCAACGAATATTAAATTGCTGGAAAAAATAAAAGGGCGGGAATTGTAAAGGAAATGCAGTAAATTGATGAAAAGATAAATGACTTTTGAAAAGTAAATTACTTTAAAATGAAGGCTTGCAAGATATAAACGGCTTCAAAAGTAAAATAACTTGAAGATAAATTTGACATTGAAGATAAATTGGTGGTGTTTCAATCACGTACATTCTCACTGCACTCGTTTCTCTACATGCGGATACTTTGAGTATACAGAGTTACTAGTACATATGATTTCCACACACTTAATATAACACTAGACTAAGCTATTTATATACATTACCAAGTAACCGCTTTCGACGGTTTCTTCCTAAAATTATCCTAAGATGATGATACCTTTCCCACTACATGTTGAAGAAGCTTTATCTTGCGCCACTTGTCCCTGTCTTTGAATTGAAAACTACACACTTTCCCTCCAAAATTGAACGTGCAAGAACCTTGGTAAGTGCCATCTTTGTCGAACATACACTCGGTTGAATCCCTCTAACACTTAGAAAACATTCCAAACTTAGAATTTCACTAAGTATGAAACTTGTAGGCAGGTTCCTTCGACTTTCATCCTTTACTGAGTAAGGTCGAAAACCTTACTTTTAGCTTATCACAAGAAAACTCTTTTATTAAGCCAAATAACCTCGCTAGCGTCGAAATTTAGGGATAACAGTGTCATATGGATGTGAAATGTGAATTTATGAGTGACCCCTTAGATGAAGAAGTCTATGTTATATGTAACACCCCACCTTTCCCAATTTAGAAAATAACAATTTAATATGTAAAATCAGAGTTTAAACAAAATGGAATGCCACATCTACAATATTAACCAAATAAAAACTCCTTTATTAAAACAACGGAAAAATATTATTTTGTTCATCTCATGACAATTTTCCAAACATCAACAATAATTAACAACACCTCTTAATGTATAAGGTTTTCAACAAAAATACGATATGTAACAATTAATGAGAATGAGTAAACATCAAAATTCCTCGAGTCTCGTGTTACATATCAGAGTGACTCCTAAGAATCGATCAAGCAACTTGTACTCCAAGCATACTCAAGCATCTGAATCATCTGTACTTCCAATGAAGCACATACACAACAAACAACAAATGGGGTGAGAACTATACTCAATAATTAATGGTGTATAATACATGATAAATAGTAGTATTCTCACAAAACCAACATAAACAACACATATCCACAACAATAATCATCAACATGACCTCATGATTCAACAACATCAATATGCAATGTGACTCACAAAGACACAATGCATGTGGTACCAACTCACCATGGTTCATTTAATCAAACCCGATTCCTAAAAGATAAATCACATACACCTATCATACAATGATTTATCTCCAATACTCTCCACAATGGAGTTTGATGAATCACATACGCCCATCCGGCAACGAATCATCTCCAAAAATAATTCCATGAATGCATGATAATGAATATGCATACAACACATGTATAATAATCATTATACATCTTCACGATCCATTTGATCACATAAGATACAAAACATGGAAATATAGGCATAAAACATGTGTATAATAAACATTATACATTAACACGGTCCTTCGGATCACCCCAGAAATACATACAACACACGTACAACAACAATCAATCATAGCAACAATCCTTCTGATCACACATAACCACCTATGACACAACTACACCAATAATCATACATATACACGAGTTCCCCAATCACTAAGGAATACATACTCGTCATACCACACTGTAGTTCACCATACATATCCTGTCAATTTAGTTTATACAATACTAAGGAAATACATCATCTAACCTTAACTAATTATTCACCCGATTAACTCACTAGTTCTCAATTATTAATCCATTTCACCTCCAATCGTAAGCCTCACAATCACCAAAGTACTTCACGCAACTTACTTAATTAGTCATCTAATTAATCCATATAAATTTCATTATTAAATTCCTTTCATCACCAATACCCGGTTAATTAAGTCTTATGGTCTACACTAATGCCTCAGATCAAGAGAATCGACATCAGATGCGAAATCAGGACATAAATCGCAAAAAAAACATAATTTGCCTTACAGGCCTGGTCATACGCGTATTGCACTGGGCCATATGCGTAATGACCAGCCTCTACGCATTCCCTACGCCCTTAATACGCGTATCTTACACACACTCATAGGCCAATATGCGTAATGACCCCTCATACGCGTATTGCCTTGTGTTTTCTACGCGTAACTTACTAGAATGGGCAGATGGCCCTGGAAAATCAACATTCATACGCGTAATGCACCGTTTGTTATGCATAATGCCTTGTTTTGCGCAAGTCCATACGCGTAATAGATGCCATTACGCGTATTGACAGGGACCTCACCAGTTTTCATGTTTTCCTTCTCATTCTGATATGTTCCCTACGATTTCTTATTTTCACACTTCATACCAGTTCTAGGAGGGTTTCTACACAAATTTTACACTCTTAAACATGTTGTTCTTTCATCTATGCTTACTAGATTCAGTTCTAACAACTCTAGATCTAAATTCGTCACTGTTCCTCTGCAACAACACAAGATTCATACAACAATGCAACATATAGAATAACCACAACAATATTCCACCAAAATCAACAAGATCATACCTAATTCGCAACAACAGTCATACAATCACATATTCATCATATAGTATCATAAACAACAAAAATCCTACAATGGAAGGGACCTCTCACTACCCATCATGTTATCATCACCAATTATGAATCCATTCTCCCATTTACCTCAAATCCTTGAAGAATTCCTGCGAACTTACTCTATGAAGATTACCTTGGGAGAAGTTCTTCCTCTTCCTAGCCCTCTTTCTTGGTCTCCAAAAGTTATTCTGACTAAACCTCCTATAATATCAGATTAAGGCTTAATTCCCAACATTACCCTCACCATAATGTTTTACTGGTTCAACCTCATTATTTTAATTAACCGAAATAATAATAATACTAATAATTATACTAATATTATTAACATAATACTAATAATAATAATAATAATAATAATAATAATAATAAACTATTTAATTGGGTCATTTTATTATTACCACTCCTCACCAATACTATCCACACCATAAGTCTACCCGTCCACTAGGACACTACACCAAAACCTCTAGGCACGCATACCTTAAACAAGGCCAATAATACACCAAAAATACCCGACGATCAATAATTAAAAATAGGGTGTTACATTACACAATCAACTGGGTTTGTGAAATAAGATGAAGAAAGAAAGGCGTACAAGCTGCCAAAAGCCATGTATGAACTTAAGCAAGCTATGCGAGCTTGGAATAAGAAGATAAATAACTTTCTAAAGAAGAATGAATTTGTGAAATGCACAACTGAGCATGGGGTATATGTAAGAAGAAGCATTAGTGAATTGCTTATACTATGTCTTTAAGTCGATGACACATTGATAATAAGAAGTTGCAAGAAGGAGATTGAAGATTTCAAACATGACCTAAGTGAGGAGTTTGAATTGTCAGTCTTGGGATATCTCTCATACTTCCTTAGCATCGAATTCTACTACAGCGGTGGAGGCTTGATGATGCACTGAAAAAGATATACAAATGAAATACTCAAGAGATTTGAGATGTAAGATTGCGAACCAACTTCAACTCCAGTTGAGCCCAGAATGTAACTGTCGGAAGACAAATGAAGATGATGTTAATCCAATACAATTGGAAGACTCATTGGATCACTTCGATACCATTGTCACACAAGGCCTGATTTAACGTATAATGTAGGTATGGTAAGTAAGTTCATGCAGAAGCCAAAGGTATCACACATAACAACGATGAATAAGACACTGAGGTATCTAAAATGAACTCTCGACTATGATATTTTGTTTCCTGCTGCTGATGAAAGAAAAGAATGCAAATTAGTGGGATACACCGACTCAAGTTGGTGTAGTGATGTTGAGGATATAAAATCCACAATTGGTTATGTGTTTATGCTAGGTGGTGCACCAGTTGCTTGGAGTTCAAGAAAAGAATCAGTCGTAACACTATCATCATGTGAAGCAGAGTACATATTTGCTTCTCTCTGTACATGTCAAGCAACATGGATGGTGAATTTGGTCAAAATGATTATAGAGAAGAATCATGGAGTAATTACCACGAAGATAAACATCATGTCTGCTATCAATCTCGAGAAGAATCCAATAACGCATGGACGAAACAAACACATCAAAATGAGATTTCATTATCTTCTAAAACAGATACAACTTGAAATATTGTAGAACTAAGAATCATATATATATATATATACATATATATATATATATATATATATGTATATATATATATATATGTATATATATATATATGTATATATATATATATGTATATACATATATATATATATATATATATATATATATATATATATATATATATATATATATATATATATATATATATGTATATACATATATATATATGTATATATATGTACATACATATATATATATATATATACATATATATATATATATATATATATATATATATATATGTATATACATATATATATATATATATATATATATATATATATATATACATATATATATATATATATATATATACATATATATATATATATGTATATATACATATATATATATATATATATATATATATATATATATATATACATATATATATATATATATATATACGTATATACATATATATATATATATATATACATATATATATACATATATATATATATATATATATATATATATATATATATGTATATATATATATATATATATATATATATATGTAATATATATATGTATATACGTATATATATATATATATATACATATATATATATATATATATATATATATATGTATATATATATGTATATATATATATATATATATGTATATACGTATATATATCTATATATATATATATATGTATATACATATATATGTATATATACGTATATATATATATATATATATATATATATATATATATATATATATATATATATATATATATATATATATATATGTATATATATATATATATATATATATATATATATATATATATATATATATATATATATATATATATATATATATATATAATATGAAATAAACAAATTTAATATTACTTTTATTCATCATATTTATAATATATAAAATTGCAATATATGATTTATTTAATGATATCCAGTTCAAGATTATGTTCAATTTTAATAATATTGATATTTGATAGTTTAGTTAGGACTCTTAGGCCACACTTTTTAATAATTACAAAATTATTTACAAATTAATTAGTTGATAAATATTTTCAAATAATTTTGTATGAATATATTTAAAGATCGATAAAAAGTTTTTCAAAAAGAAAAAAAGAAAAGAAATTACAATTCATTTTATAGATTTAGATTATCATACTTTTATCTTGATTGTTTTTACATTTAAAATTTATATATAATTCATTTAATGTTAAAAGATTGAAATTTTATTCTTTCTTAATATGTAAGAAATGTTTTCCATAATTTATTTAATGTACAATTGCAATTTTATTCTTTCTTAATATGTAAGAAATGTTTTCTATAATTTATTTAAGCTTTAAAAAATGAAATTTTATTCCGTCATAAAACTGTGGGTAAGATGGTTTTGAAAAAGTAAATTATTTTAATCAAAATAAAAAATAAAACTATATAATTTCATGGGTTGTAACTCAATTAATATAGGTTATTTGGGTTAAATAAATTTAAAATATTAATTTAAATTTTAATCTCTAACATCAATATTTATGTATTAATATAAGTAAATTATTAATATTTATAAGTTAATATTTTTGTTTTTAAATATATAATTTTATACACCTAAAAACATGTAATATAATTTTAGTATTGATAATAAAAATATTTAAATACGTTAACATCTATCTATCTACTTAATCTAAATCTAAAGTTGTGATGACAACTTTAGTTACAACTCTAATCCTAATTATTTACTGACAATTTCCTTAGTTCTAATTGTCTATGTGACATTTTTTTTAGTATATTTAATATTATTTCTAACCCTAATGACCTATGTGTAATAATAATAATAATATTAAATCACCAATAATAATAATAATATAAATAATAAATGATTTCGAATCCTAATAATAATATCAATAATATAAATAACATATAATAATATCATATAAATAACATATAATAATATAATATTGATCGGCCATCACTATTAATAATAATATAAATAACATATAATAATAATATAAATAATAAATTATTTCTAATCCTAATAATAATATCAATATTATAGAATGATTATTCAGCCACCACTATTAATAATCATATAAATAATATATAATAATATAATATTTATCTAATAATAATAATAAAGAAAATAACTTTTTTTAATTACTAACAATATTTTTGTAAGCTTATCTCATTCAATTTGCATTTACTAATTAATTAATTTTATAAAAAGATGTAGTATTTTTAATATCATTCATTTTTTAATCAATATAATAATAATAATATTAAAATAATAATAATAATAATAACAAAAAAATAATAATATAATAACCAACTACTAAAATTATAAATAATAATAATAATAATAATAATAATATATTCAATTAACACTATTAAATCTTATTATCCTAATTCTCATTTTTTATACAAAAAATATTAAATTATAAAATGATAATAGTAATAATAATAATACAATTATTTTAATTAACACTATTATATTCAATTAACATTATTATATCTTATAATCCTAATTCTCTTTTAATTATTTTTTAATTATTCTCTTTTAATTATTTTGTTTAATATTAAAATTATAATTTTTTTTATATAAATTTTGAATTACTTATTTTTCTAAATAATAAATACTAATCATAAATATAATTATGTTTAATAATTTTATTTTAATAATGATTAAAATTAAAACTAATGCATTACAATTATATAATTATGATAATATATAAAATTTTAAAATTAAATAAATATATTAATAATTACTACTCAGTAAAAATTGAAAATGAAAAAAATCAAGTAAGAATAAAATTATTTATTACTTTATACACATTTTTATATAAATTTTTTATTACTTAATTTTTTTAATTAATAAATAAAAATCACAAATCACAAATATAAAAATTAGTTTAATAACTAATTATGATAAAAATTGTTTGTAGACAATAATGATAACTCAATATCGCATATTTATATGTAGAGTGATTATGGATAGAACAATAATAAATAATAAAATACTAATAATAATTTAAATTATTATTAAAAATCTATATTAATATAATAAATGAGTGAATGAATATAATTAAAAAAGAGGATTTAAAAAAAAAAAATTCAAAAGTTTATGATTATGGACAGATAAAACAATAATAAATAATAAAAAAATAATAATTTAAATTATTAATTAAAATCTATATTAATACAATAAATAATTGAATGAATATAATTAAAGAATAATAGTTACAAAATAGAAAAAAAAGAAGTAATTTAAGGTTTATGATATTTTGTAACTCATTTTCTTTTAAGCAATTCAAAGGTTTATGAGTTACATAATCATATAGTCCCTAACTCCTTTTAATTATAAGTAGTTTAAAAGTTTATGATATTTTGTAACTCATTTTATTTAATTATATTCATAATCATATATTTTGTTCTATCCACAATCACTTTACATGTAAATATGTGATATTGAGTTATCAATTTTGTCTACAAACATTTTATGGTTAGATTTTGTAAGAGTTTTTATTTCTATCATGTCATTTTATTAATTTTTGTGGAAGAATACAAACTCAAATTATTTTATTTAAATATTTAAACATTTTTTTATTGATTTAACTTTTGTTAATTTAATATTTTAACTTTCGTTCTAATTTTCTTTTATTTCTTGATTTGAATATGTTTTTTTTCCATGTGAATTAGGTGAAGAAGATAAATTTATATTGCATCATTTTTGTTTTAGAAAGTCTATGAAATGATTGTTCATGTAAGTATATATTTTTATATGTAATAATTGTATAAATCAATTACTTTTCTATTGATATATTTTTTGTTTGTTTGTTTGTTTTTCTATTTTCCTTTCTCATTTTCTTTTATTTATTAAAGTGTGGTTATTTTTCATGTGAACCAAGAAAAAAGACAAATCTAAATAATGAATGAAAATGATGTGATGACAAATTGACAAACCAATGACATATATTACAAAATTTTATCTGATGGAAAATACTAGACACTTTCATCAGAAAGATTTTTCAAGAATCATTTGACCTCTATGATTTAGTTATTTTTTATTTATAATTGATTTTTCAGCTTTTATTTGTTTTCTTTTAATTTTGTCGTTTATTTTATTTTTTCTTTCATTTTTTTAATATAACGGGATACAAGTCGCCTGTTCACTATTGTAATTTTATTCTTCTTTTTGTTAACTAAGATAGTATTTATAGTAAAAAATATTATATGTTTTGTTAATAAGCTGTGATTGAGTTTATTATTAATTTAAAATAATTAATATTGATATGGTATAAATTAATTTAATGAATAAAAATTGTACTATCATAATAAATTCATAGTATTTGAATTATTTATATTATATTTATTTTAAAGTTTTAATTCACTTTTTAAGTTGATTGTTTTAAAGAGAATTGTATTAATATTTATCTATTTTTATTCAATATTATGTACCAATTAGATGTTATAATATTTAGTATTATTATAATAAATTTATATTAAGTTATATTATACATTATTTAAGTTTTTTTTTTTCAATTTTTAAGTTGTTTGTATTGGATATAATTATATTTTTGGATTAAAATATCTTTTACTCTAAAATATTTTATTGTATATAATTAAAAATATTATTTAAAAAATATATTTGATACTAATTTTAAAATAAATACTTGAGCTCTTTAAATATTTTTTATTTCATTAATTAAAATATATAAGGTATGTTTTTGAAGATATTGACTAATTATTATATTATTTTAAAATATTATTAACTCAAAAATCTCATAATTTTTTCTTTATTATTAACTAGCCACTGTTTATTATCATACTTATGATTTCTTTAATTTTTTATTTGCTGAATTAAAAAGATTCAGTGTATTAAAACTGATAAGTTAGATTTTTTATTATTCATATTCTAAATTGATAGTGTAAAACTTTTGACAGTTTTACACTGTCAGTGCAGAACAATTAATCTCATATATATATATATATATATATATATATATATATATATATATATATATATATATATATATATATATATATATATATATATATATATATATATGGGTATTGAATGCAATTGATTTTTATATAATAACTTCTTTGATTTATAATTTTTTATTTATTTATAAAATTTCACGTGAAATATCATAGTATAAATTTATAATATTTATTATTATTATTAATATTATTATAAATATTATAACTATATTTACTAAAATATATTTACTTATTTAAAATAAAGATTCAAATCAATTCAGTAGAAACCGTGTATACAAACTCCATTTATTTTAAAAGTTTTACATATTTAAAAATAATTAAAATTGTGAAAAAAAAGAAGAATTCAAGTAAAAGTAAAGGTCTAGAAGTAATAATAGTATTAATTAAAGAAGCAATATTTTATTATTATAGTGACACTTTTTTAAAACTATGGTCAAATTATATAATATGATAATAAAAAAGATAACTGACCATGGTATTTTATATATTTTTTTTAATATAATAAAATTGGTTATTGGCTGTGTGCCTAGTAACGTAGTGCGTGGCAAGAAAGCACGAGTTTTACGCTTACTACTCACTCACTATTATATAAACGCTCCTTCTTTCTCATTCTTTCACTCTCTAAAACGCACAACCCTTGTTTTCCCTTTCTCTTCCCGTTTCAACCACCGAACGCCCCAAACCCTCTCAAACCCTAGCAAGGTCAGTGATTCATATCAAATCAACTCTCACTCGTTTTCTCTGATGTTTCGATTCTATGATTTTCGAATATGATTATTTTTACAAAAATTGTGATTGTGTTATTTACGTAAACCTATGATTTTGATGATAATGTGATCAGTGTTGACGAGATGGCATCGAAGAGGATCAACAAGGAACTGAAGGACTTGCAGAAGGATCCTCCTGCTTCTTGCAGTGCTGGTATTTTTTATAGGCTGTTTTGCGCTTGATTTATTTTTTCCTCTGTTTTATTTGAATTTTTTTTGAGTGATTTTTGAATATGTATTTGATTTTATTGAGATGTTTTGTGTTTCTGGTTAGAGCCTAGATTTTGAGTTAAACCATGGATTGTAGAGGATTTAAGAAAGAAATTTTATAGATGCCGAAATAATGATGGTTTGATAGTTGATACTGCACTTTATTATAAATATGCTGTTGATATTATAATTTTAACCAAGTTTTATGATAACTTTGATACACCTTTGTCTATATGCATGTGTGTATTGTATTGTGTGCATATCTACATGTTGTTTGTGTTGGTATGTTTTTGTTAAGTGATTATAAGAACTTAAAATTGATTTTGGTATGTCTGAGGTTCTTGATTAGGATCAGAAATTTATTCCAATTTGAAGCTAGATTAGATCAGCATTTTCCACACTAATAAGACTTATACTTTTCTTAATGCATGATTAAAGTATGGGGATGTAGAACATTTTTGTAAAATTATGCAGCATTTTACTCGGATGCTTTTAGGGAAATAGAGTTAAAATTGTAAATTAAGTTCCAATGTTGCGTTGAATCTTTAGTTGGTAAAAATTTGATACTATTACTTATGTATTGCTATGTATCTCATGTGTTCGGTATTAAATACATGTCGTACATCATTTTTATTTTTTCCGTATTTGGATTAAGTAGTTTTCGTGAACGCTGAATCTGGATGGGGTCAATGGGTGATCGTGAAATCAATGGATTGTGACCTCCATTGAGGGTGCTTTCCTAAGGTCTACCCAAGTGGTGGAGCCTACGTCATAATTTGTTGCATAGGGGGCCTGCGTTTGTGAGCCCCCCACCATAAAAAAATGCTTTGGAGCATTTGTCTGTTTCTAGTTCCCACAATATGATTGATCTTTTTAGGACGGACAAGCTAAAGTGAACTGTAAAATTCATGGGTGCCTGGGGTAATCCACATCTAGAACTAGAACTAAATAAGAGAAAATTGAAATAAATTGTGTGTTACACTGTAAACTATGCTGCTATCAGTAGTTTTTAATTTTTGCATATATAAATAATAGCACAATGCTTGGAAGAATATGACCTCTTTAATTATTCTTGTCTGATTAATACCTTTCTTAGTACCACTTGGACTGCTCAGTAAGTATAATAATAATTATTGTTTTTAATTATGTCCAGGCCCTGTTGCTGATGACATGTTCCATTGGCAAGCTACAATTATGGGCCCAGCAGATAGCCCATTTGCTGGAGGCGTGTTTCTTGTTCAAATTCACTTCCCTCCTGATTATCCTTTCAAACCACCCAAGGTGAACTCAAATTCTGCTCTATGCAAACTTGTTACAGACACACATGTTGAATTGTATATCTAGGAAGTAGGTACACTTTTTATGCAATAGCTTTCTTACTTTTATGTTAGCTACAATATTTTTTTGAATTACGGTATTATAAATTTCACTTAACCACAACATATAGCAATGGGAATCAATATATAGTGATGGATATAAAATCTAGTCTCCACAAGTCTCTTTGCCAGGATAAATGTTGTATTGAAATTGATTAGCAATTCGAGAAATCTTTTTAAATATGCAGTCCATTACGTCTCAATTATAGTGGATTTGATATTTGTTGCAAACTTGTGATATTATTGACGTTGTTAAAATCATAATTTAAATCGCTAGATTGTGCTATTTCACTATTCTATACCAGCAGTGGCAGATCTTCTCTATGATATGTGTGAACTGGGGCTTCCCCAATATTTTTTTCTACACACACTCACACACACACACAAATATATATATACACTATTATTTATGTTTTAATACCAACTATTGCTAGTAGCGCATCAATACATGTTATGCAGCCACCATGTGATATGTTAGATTCTGATGTATGTCGTTTTAGCCTTCACCTCCTTTTTTTGCAAAAAAAATATCACCTGTTGCAATAATTTTTGTAGCAATTACCGATACATCTTTATCAATGCAACGAATGATATTTTATGTGGCTCCCTAAAAGAGTAGCTATGCCCCGCCATTGTTCATACGCCTGGTGCAGAATCTTATTCTGCCGTGCCGTGTTTGAAGTGAGATTGTAATCCCACGGCGTTGTTACGAAAGCTCACTTGCAGGTTTTTTTTGGGCCCATTTGTAGGTCAAATTTGGGGCACACACATGTCTCTTTAGTTCTCGTTCTGTTTGTCTTCTCCCATAATATCCTTGCTGCTTTTCTGTTTTTCCTTTCACAATCTTTCTTCTGCTGTCTAGTATCTTTTGTGTTGTGACCTCTACTGTTGTTGACGATAGACAACTGAGGTAGAAATGAAATCTAGGCTTACAAGGTTGTTATGATGTTCTGGTTGACGACTGAGGTAGAAAAGAAATCTAGGGTTACAAGGTTATTATGATGTTACTGTTTACGTTCTTCCATAGTATCTGGTATTATTTCTATACTTGATTTACATATTTGATTATATGTGGATTCTTGTCTTTTTTCTCCCCTTTTGTTGTTATATTGGAAGTCAGTTATCACAACATGATCATATTTGTGCATTGAAATTTCGTATCTCCAATCCATTCTAATTATAGAGATAATTGCTGCAATTTTTTTTCTTCCATTTGTCTGACATTGATTATGAATATGTTCAGGTTTCATTCCGCACAAAGGTTTTCCACCCTAATATCAACAGTAATGGTAGCATTTGCCTTGACATCCTCAAAGAGCAGTGGAGCCCTGCCCTCACAATATCCAAAGTAATCTTACATTCTATTCCTTCATATTAAGTGTGTTATATGCGTATATACATTTCTTATAAAAATCATTGAGTGGATACTACTTTTTATGGTAAAATGAGCTTTATTTACCAAAAATTTTAATAGCAGTAAATTAAGTAGTTAGGTGAATATTGAGGTAAAAAGAAATATTAGAGGGAAAATGTAATTAATTTTATGTTCGGAAAACTAAAATGGCAAATATCATGCATAAATGATTTTTTTTTTTGGATTTATTTTTGAAAGAGAAACTAAAACATGTTTTTTTTTTTTTTTGTAGGTGCTGCTGTCCATTTGCTCTTTGCTGACAGATCCCAACCCAGATGATCCTCTGGTTCCTGAAATTGCCCATATGTACAAGAGTGACAAAGTTAAGTATGAGGCCACAGCTCGTTCCTGGACCCAGAAATATGCCATGGGTTAAGAGAGGCAAAATATTTTAAGTTTTCTCTATAGGAGTAGTAAATAATAAATAGTTTTGAATTGATCTAAACAAATGTGAGACTCTACTCTCCTTTCTGCCAACTTGAACCTGAACCAATCGGTATTATGCAGTTGTGTTATCTAAAGTTTATGAACACAACTGGCTTATATATTTAAATCTATTTTTAGTTTACATTTAATTATTTCTTGATGAATTCTTCTATGTGAGAGAAATGGTAGAACCACGGTAATCAATAAGATCTACTTAGGCCTTATAGTTGACAAAGTTCTGATTTCATTCAGGCCTCATAAGGCAAGTGTAATTGAACAAGCTCCCTAACCAAAATATTGCTTGGTCGTTGCATTGCCACTAGAGCTATACTGTTTGGATATAATGATATTAGAAACCAGATGGTTGAAGACTATTCTATTTGCATTTCAATAATACTTGAAATACATGTGGTGGGTTGTACTAAATTGAGAACAAACTAGGTTTGTAGCTACCCTTGGAAGGAAATGAGCGCATACATTGGCTTATATCTACAAATCCAACACAATAACTTGTTTATGTGGATGAATAAGTTCAAACTATGAATTATCAGCTCATATACATTGAGGAGTGTTTATATGCACAAATTATGAAGGAGAGGTATCAAAGAACTTTCTTAGTTGAGTGAATAAATTCTTGTGAAAGTAGGAGAGGAACTCCTTGTGAAAGTAGGAGAGGAACTCCTAAGATGTTAAGGCAAGTCACATAAACTTAAAAGCTATTTCAAGCCTAGGAAAATGTAGCTTCATTAAGCTATTTTCTAGCCTTAGCAAGATGATTAGGAAAATATTAGCTTCATTAAGAGCCAATTGGTTAGAAGAAATTGTTAGATTCGTTTAAAGTTTATAAAAGCCAATTGATTAGAAGAAAAATAATCAATTAGGTAATCGTTTATGTCTGTGTTCTCTCTCTCTCACTCTCATAATCAATTAGGTAATCCTCTGTGTGTGTGAATATGTGTTGGTGTCCTTTCTCTCTCTGTGTGTGTGAATATGTATTGGTGTCATGTCTTTGTTAAAGCTCTAAAGAATGTAATATTTTTGTGAGATCAACCAGTCTTAAGAATTTTGTCTGGAAAAAAACCCAAATCGAGAGATTTTGTGTTTGTGTGAAAAATATCAAATAAAATCCCAAATTTATAGAAAACTTAGGGTAAAATAAATTTTGTCTAACTTCTTTCTGGATTTAAGATACAGAAAAACCCTATAAATATACGTTCTAGATATGCACATTCAGAACTTCCTCGTATCTGCAAATCGAATATTTTACTGATACATATTTTCAAACAGAATTGACTATGTTATGCAATGATTTCATTTGAATAAAAGGCATTAGTGCATTAAAAAACATATGAATAGAAATTAATATATTTCACTTCAAAAAATTACATTTTGTCGTTCGACTATACAAAAGAGTTAAAACAAAAGTCCCCGTCTAAATCTATCGGAGCTTGACCTTTGGACTTTTTCGCATTTGATGCCTTTTCAATTTCGTTCAATCTATTGAATTCAATCACCTTTTCATGTCGGCAATACATGTCTTCTCTTTCGAATTGAGTCGACATACAGTAGGATGATCTTGAAACTTTGAGGAAAATTTGTGATTATATATACAACAAACAACATTAAATCTCCATTTTTTCTAGCTAAAATGTAACCACGAATCTTAAAAGGGCACACATTTTCTACTATCAGTGTCGTATGTTTTTAAATTCCATAGAGGAACCTGATATTTGTCGCTTCTTTCGCACCACAAAATTACAAAAGCGTTCTGAACCAATCCGAGATCTTCTAATATTCACCGCCGACATCAACCGACTTTATGATAATAATCCCTTCAACTTTCGGAGAAATCGTCGAAACTAATTCTTTTGACATGCTATCGGGATGCACTATATATATATATATATATATATATATATATATATATATATATATATATATATATATATATATATATATATATATATATATATATATATATATATATATATATATATATATATATATATATATATATACACACGTAAAATGAATAAGTGTCAGATATTTTTTCGGATATGCACATTCGGAATGGTTCATCCTGAATAATTTTTGGATTTACACACCCGAAAGTCGCGTACATTGGCTTATATCTACAAATCCAACACAATAACTTGTTTATGTGGATGAATAAGTTCAAACTATGAATTATCAACTCATATACCACGAGGAGTGTTTATATGCAAAAATTATGAAGGAGAGGTACCAAAGAACTTTCTTAGTTGAGTGAATAAATTCTTGTGAAAGTAGGAGAGGAACTTCTAAGATGTTAATGCAAGTCACATAAACTTAAAAGCTATTTCAAGCCTAGGAAAATGTAGCTTCATTAAGCTATTTTCTAGCCTTAGCAAGTTGATTAGGAAAATATTAGCTTCATTAAGAGCCAATTGGTTAGAAGAAATTGTTAGCTTCGTTTAAAGTTTATAAAAGCCAATTGATTAGAAGAAAAATAATCAATTAGATAATCGTTTATGTATGTGTTCTCTCTCTCTCTCTCATAATCAATTAGGTAATCCTCTGTGTGTGTGTGTGTGAATATGTATTGGTGTCCCCTCTCTCTCTCTGTGAATATGTATTGGTGTCCCCCCCCCTCTCTCTCTCTCTGTGTGTGTGTGTGTGTGTGTGTGTGTGTGTATGTGTATGTGTGTGTGTGTGAATATATATTGGTGTCATGTCTTTGTTAATGCTCTAAAGAATGTAATATTTTTGTGAGATTAACCAGTCTTAAGAATTTTGCCTGGAAAAAAAACCCAAATCGAGAGATTTTGTGTTTGTGTGAAAGATATCAAATAAAATCCCAAATTTATAGAAAATTTAGGGTAAAATAAATTCTGTCTAACTTCTTTCTGGATTTACAGATACGGAAAAACCCTATAAATATACGTTATGGATATGCACATTCGGAACTTCCTCGTATCTGCAAATCGAATATTTTACTGATACATATTTTCAAACAGAATTGACTATGTTATGCAATGATTTCATTTGAATAATAGACATTAGTGCATTAAAAAACATATGAATAGAAATCAATATATTTCACTTCAAAAAATTACATTTTGTCGTTCGACTATACAAAAGAGTTAAAACAAAAGTCTCCGTCTAAATCTATCGGAGCTTGACCTTTGGACATTTTCGCATTTGATGTCTTTTCAATTTCGTTCAATCTATTGAATTCAATCACCTTTTCATGTCGGCAATACATGTCTTCTCTTTCGAATTGAGTCGACATACAGTAGGATGATCTTGAAACTTTGAGGAAAATTTGTGATTATATATACAACAAACAACATTAAATCTCCATTTTTTCCAGCTAAAATGTAACCACGAATCTTAAAAGGGCACACATTTTCTACTATCGGTGTCGTATTTTTTTAAATTCCATAGAAGAACCTGATATTTGTCGCTTCTTTCGCACCCCAAAATTACAAAAGCGTTCCGAACCATTATCCGAGATCTTCTGATATTCACCGCCGACATCAACCGACTTTATGATAATAATCCCTTCAACTTTCGGAGAAATTGTCGAAACTAATTCTTTTGACATGCTATCGGGATGCACTATATATATATATATATATATATATATATATATATATATATATATATATATATATATATATATATATATATATATATATATATATATATATATATATACTTAAAATGAATAAGTGTCAGATATTTTTTCGGATGTGCACATTCGGAATGGTTCATCCTGAATAATTTTCGGATTTACATATCCGAAAGTCGCGTAACATGTTTTTTTTCAAAAAATAGATTGATAATGCAAGGAATGTAGTGGATGAAATTGAATATTTACCAAAAAATCAATCTTCTCTTCCTCCTTTTGATTTGTTGCACAAAAAAGATGGAGTTTTTGAGTGAGAAATGATATTTGATGAAATAGAGTTTTTTTAGGTTGAGGAGGATGAGAGTCAAAGAAGAAAAGTTGAAAATGAAGAGAAGTTGAGGAGTGATCATGCAAGTTCAAATATATCAGTAATTCTTTCAGATCTACATATACAAAAACCTTTCACATATACACCTCCGAAACAAATATTTTTTTTAAATACCATAATGCATCCTGATTTGTACGTTAAAAGTTAGAAAGATAATTGGAGTTTCATGTGCTGTGTAAAAAACTTACGGAGTGCATTTAAAAACCCTCCTCCAAATAAATATGATCTCTAGCATGTATTATGGCTACCGGCGTTTGTTGGTAAAAAAAATTAAGAACTTATGAATACCACCGACACCGAGGAAATGATTTGCCTTATCTTATCTTCTTACAAAAGCAACACATGGAACTTGAAAATTATAATTCCACTAATTAACATGACATAGTTGAATATTAAAATTTATTATTGAATGATAGTAGCAGTACATTGATTTTTTTCCTTCTATTTTTTATTATCAACTATACTTGACATTGCTTTTCTTATTTTCATTTTGAATCATATTAAATTCCATGTATCGTTTTATTTTTTAAATTATTTTAATCAAAACACATAACAACAATGATAATGAAAAAGTGTACTCAACCAATATTGAACCTAGGGTTGGTAGGTTGAACGAAAAGTAGTACCACCTCTAAATCATTATATATACAAAAAAAATTAATGTATTTGGATTATAGGTAGTCTAAATTAGTCTAAATATATTAATTCTTAAATAAATTTAATATTTTTTTTATAATAAAGATCAGATGAAGTATTATTAAGATATTATATTAAATTAGTATTATATTAAATTAAAATGTGATTTATGAAAGTTTTACATGATTTTTTATAAATCACATTTAAAAATAAAAATACTTTTAAAATGTAATTAAAATCCATAAAATATTACTTATTTGTGATTTATTTTTTAAATATGTTTTAAAATAACAATTAAATGTGTAGAGATTTTGTTTAAATATTATTTAAAAAATAATTAAAGAGATTTTTATTTGTATATTATTAAACTAACGCCATTCAAATATTGTAACAAATTCTTTAGATCTTAAATTATATTTAATTTTTATTTTAAATATATTTAAAGTAATAATTCTTTTAAATATATTTAAAGTAATAATCATGAATGAATGAGTGTAATTATATAAACAAATTTAACAATTAATCTCATATAAATATAAATAAATCTTAATTTGAAAAAATTACCAAGCTACAAACTACCATGAATAACTAAATCAAAATGTTTAGAATCAGTTCTGGACTGGACCTTCAGACTACAATGGATCGTGGCCCAGTACGTCGAGTAGGTGCCCTTCCACTCGGGCAAACATGATATGAGGTCGGGCAGTCCCTCACTAGTCGAGCATACGTTGACCTGTCGGGCAAGCGGCGCGACCCATTGCTCTACTTGACACGTCATCCAACTATCCCCTTTTATCTCCTGAAAGATAGGGGGAGTTGGACCAAGGACAAAACTACTTGCTAGGTCTACACGTTTCTTACGCGTACCTTGGCAGTTCTTCCTTGGACTTCGCTAATCCAGCCCAAGAAAGGACTTTGGCCAAGTGTTGGGGGCTCATTATAAATACTTCTCTTCACTAAAGGGTGAGGTATTCTGAAACATTTTCTTCTTGCTTACCATTTATGTACCTCTACTTACTTTGGCATCGGAGTACCTTGTAGGTACACCCATTTCCATTCACCTATCGTGTTTGCTGTTCACGTTCAACTGCTGGAAGGTCCTCCTGATCAGGTAAGATCAGAATCCAATCCTAAAGATTAATATTAAACACTTAACATATCTCAAATTATCAGTTCACCTCAAATTTAAACTTAATTCTCAAAAACTTAGTTCTCATTAAATCAAAACCTGGTTGAAACTTTTTTGGTTAGAGAAATATTGCGAGAAATAATATTATGCACCAGCCTGATTCTGGTTGTAGTTGTGATTGAGTTTCTGTTTGGATTTAGGTTTTTCAAGCATGAATTTCACAAAATTAAAGATACTGTGATTCTTGAAGCCGTGTTAGAAGTAGAGAAATGACGTATTGAGTTATGCTACGGCACTGCCATTATTTAAGCTTTGTATTATTCTCTCATTCTATGTAATTTTGCTGGGTATTTGTTTTTATATTTTATAAATTGTTTCGATTTAGAACTAAAAATGATGGATGAAAGAGTGATAGAGGATCTTGGATCGGTGGAGTAAACTTCACGTTGTTTATTGGTATTTTTAGTAAACAATTACAAGTTTACTTCACTTAAAAGATTAAATAAATAAAAAATCTCAAAGATAATTTGTGTAAATAAAAGATATAATGAATAATATGTGTGATTTGGGTTAAACATTTGAATAATAGACGACTAAATGCAAACAATAAACTTGAATAAATATAATAAATAACACACAAAGTAAATGAAGTAAATGACATTTAATGTAAATGTTTTGAATACAAAAAATTTGCAGAAAATTTAATGAGTGGACACAAACTCACATTTCTCACAAACTACTTTGCTTGATAATCTGGGTACTTTAGTTGTATAGAGAATCAATGAGAATTTTGCGATCCTGATTTCAAGGCTTAGTCTGTTTTATATACTAGTCCTAAATAACCGTTGACAACGGTAATTTATCGCATGTTCGACGCGTGTGCTACTATGTGGACTTTCATCCTTTGAAATGCCTCCACATGCCTTTAGTGTTTAAACTGTTGCCTAATCAATTATCAATAAGATAACTGCCTTGAAAACCCCTTAACTTACTTTCAAAGAGTTACACATACATTAAATGTCTCTTATACTGAAAATATGCTAAGTCCTTCGCAACTAATATACGTATCGACTTCGACACCAATATTTCTCAATCAAAATGTTGATTTGGTGTAACCCTTTTGTGCATGTTTGGAAGAGAGGGTGATCATACTCTTTTGGACATGTTTTTGAGATTCTTCCAAATCGTTCTTACTATACTAGTCAAGACATCTCGGTTGACCTAGGCAGTGTATCGACGACCAAGTGTTTTCATACTTAGTCATTTTTCGCAAGGGTTTTGGAAAACAAAAGAGTATCATTTGATAACATTTGTGATTTTTTGGGTTAGGATGTGGTGTAACAACCCAAAATTTTCCCTCTTAATTTATTATCTTATCTGGTTTATGGTTCACATTCATCTGCATTTTCCGCTAGGGCATAACATTCGCAATCATGCATTTCATTGGCTCCTAAGGCATGGGATCAAAGTGTTTCCTTGTGATATGAATTTTTTATTCAAGTGAGATTTTTCCAGCTATTGCACTCGAGATTAGGGCAAAGGATAAGTTTTCAACATCATGAGTATTTACCTGTCAAAGCATCATATTCTTCTTCTTCCGGATTTCTCAAGAGTGTCCAGTACGTAGAGTTTCACCATGATTCCAGCTAAGGAGGCTTTTGAACCAGAGTTTTGATTATTCAGCAAACATCTCGAGAAAAAGTTAAGGCTCTCATTAATGGAAGAAGCTGCGAAGATTCATCGACTGA
Source organism: Lathyrus aphaca (assembly GCA_963966055.1). Taxonomy (NCBI): domain Eukaryota; kingdom Viridiplantae; phylum Streptophyta; class Magnoliopsida; order Fabales; family Fabaceae; genus Lathyrus; species Lathyrus aphaca. The sequence goes on along the minus strand of OZ014522.1, from coordinate 384,756,379 downwards.
GATCATGAGATTTAGGGTTCTACAATAAGGATATCTTGGTAATCATGCCTCATCCTATATTGCATGACTTACTCTCAGCTTCGAGAGTGCATCAGGGCATTGTGGTACTCAAGTGTTTCTGGTTAGTTGCTTGTACCACAAATGAACGAGGATTTGAGATAAAAATTGGTGGTAAGAACGCACAGTTGATATGGATTTGAAGTACGATTCGAGTTAAAGATGCTCAGAAGGTCCAATGTGCCTTTTAATATTTAAAGTTCAAGGCCGTGCAGGGGATTTGTGTCAAATTTGAGGCAATGACATACTTCATTCATTTCAAATTCAGACACAAGTGGAATGTCATTGTTAATCTTTTCCTCAACTTATTTTCAAAACTAAATCGCTTTCCCATTTCATTCATTCCATTCCAATTAGAGTCCAATTAAACAAACCTCTTGTTAATATCCCTTTTAATCCATTTCATAAACAAATTCAATACAATTTTTTGGATTTAATACCATCACTTCTAAACCCATTACCCATATCTCATTCAAGCCCACTTCTTTTAAAAAAATAAATGATGATCAAAATGTCCATTTATAAGCCTATGCTTCAAGTTCATTTCTAGTGATGAAGGAAAAAATAGTTGCTATTTTATGAAGAAAAAAAAGAACAATATCATGGAAGAGGAACAAAGGGATATCAATGCAAAAGGTCGAAAATAAAACCAGAAAAGACTAATAAAATGACACCAAAAGTCACGAGAAAAGTCAAGGAAAAGTGAGGACTTTCATCAAAATAGCAGAACACTAAATTCCAGAAATTACAAAAAATACATGTATCAGGGATTGAAACCAAAAAGAAAAAAAACGAATTGCAGAAGTTGATCTAATCTCATCATCCTTAAATTGCTTCATCAATGATACAGTAAGGAAACTTCTAACTGGAAAAATATCTCTCCAATTTTCATTCATGAATCTTCAAACCAAATCTCCATCTCCTTAAATAACAAAAAAAAACTTAGAAATTCAGAAGAAAAAAAAAGCATATACAAATTCAGTTACACGATCCCAACAAACTTCACAACTAATTCCTAACCGAATTCACTATGAAATCCCCATTTAGACCTCACCATGTATGATCTTTAAATTAGAAACTCCACTGCATCTTCAAGCTCTCTCCTTCATTCTTCCATTTTCTGATTTTGCAGAAACGATTTTCTCTCTTTCAATCTCATCCCGCATCATCAATTTCACCAAAACGGAAGCCTTCAACTATCACCTCCAATCTTCATCTTCCACCTTCACCATCTTCAATCTTCAACAACGCTTCATCAACACCGATTCAATGATTAAGACCTTCGTTTCAAACTGCATAAAAAATCTACAAAAATCAAGAACTATCAACAACAACATCTCAAAATTAAAGTAGAAGAAGAACAAGAAAGTAGAAGTCGCAAGCCAAAGTGAGTCCGGAACCGTTAGATACCTGAAGCGGATCTGTGCGATTCTAAGCGCTATTGAATCGAACTTCTCCTTTCCGTTGGAGCTGTGTTTTGAACCAAACGAGATCATAGCTGTTGTGTGCCGATGCGATGGTTGGGTGTTTATTGGTGGCGCTGAGAAAGGAAGCTAATGAATACAGTGAATGGGGGAGAATAAATGGCCGAGTGAACAACGACGTCACTTGGTCAAAGAAGAAGACAAACAAGAACGAGAGAAAACGAGCAATAACTCTGATTCATTCTTCAGGTATGCGACTCAGAACTCCCCTTTGTGCGTTGAGATGATTTGTTTTCTTCATATTTCGATGATCTCGATCCCGTAGTTAGACTAAGAGTTTGAAAAATCTAAGTCTAGATTCTTAAGCAGAAGCAAATTTGAGGGGAGGTTTGTGTTCGGTGTTTTGGACTTGTGAGTGGTGGTGGTGAGCCGCGGCGGCAGAGTTAGGGTTTTGGTTAAGGAAGAAGACGGATGTTTGAGAGAGAAGAGATAAATACATAGCGTGAGTAGAGAGAGATAAGAGACAATTATGTAATATTATCCTTGTAGTTATTTTGTTTTAATTTACAAAAAAACTGGAATAATCAAATCCATAAAAACTCATTAAACTTAATCAATACACCGTTGAAGAATTAAAAGCTCGTGAAAATCAATAATTCTCCACCGTTACAATTCAATTAAAAGGAAAAGGTTTCTTTAGGGTGGTCCAATCCGGAGGTGACACTTGTCACCGTCCGATAGGACCACCAAATTCTGGTTTTACGCGTGCAATCTTACCATAAGCAATGATACACCCTTCATCATGGCCGTTAATACATCATCATATCTAGCCTTGCAAATCAGACGGTCCATATAGAGTGAAAAAGTTGACCTAAGGACCATTTCATGCACCCTAAAGTCCAGCGCGTATGGGCCTGGCAAGAAACACTATCCGCACCCCCAAAACCCGGCCCATGTTATGTTTAACTAGAAAATTACTACTTCTTCACCCTCGCCCTCTTTTTCCTTATTAATTTTAACCTAGTTTCATTTTAAATCATAAAAAAATATATTAAAACTCGTAATAAAATTCTACAAAGCTTACACTAGTATCTTAACTCATTCTAGAATTTTTGGGTTTTTTTACTTGCTGATTTCATTGTTTTTTCATTTTTATTTTGATTTTTCATTTGATTTCTTTTTCATTGGATTGCCATATTACTACCCCAGCTTGTCCAATTTATTTCTTCCACCTCAAGAAACATTTTTGCACCCTTCTTTTTACATCTTTTAAAGGACTCAGAAAAGAACCTAACAATATGTTTGTTATATTTTTAAACTCATTTTGTCCATAATTTTGGAGGCCTTGTTTGTGCAAGTTTGCAAGTCATCATTAGGTAGAATTGAGTGACCATTTGGTGGAGTTTAATTGTGAATTTTTGGGAGATATTTTAACACATTGTTAGCCTCTGGTTGGTGACTTTAGGGATTCAATTTCATGTTTTTTTCATGACCATTGCTATTTGATAGATGCCTTGTTTCTCAAGTAACTTTTTCATGTTCACTTCTTCTCATTTCCTTCTCCATTTAATCTCTTATACTTGAATATCTTTGCCCACACTTTTGTTCATCTTTTGAGACATTTTTAATTGATGTTAGGTTCTGACTTTTACATTCAACTTTGGTATAATTCAAGTTTACATTTCACTTTCATTCAAACTCCTCCATATAACTTTACCTGGAGTTCCTTTAGGATTTAGTACCTAGTTTGGGCATAGTTTGTGGTTGTTTGATCTTAGGACCTTAGAACACTTAAAATAGGATTTAGCTACTGACTTTAGAAGCTTATTATCATTTAGGATTCTTTACTTTTATGTCTTAACCCTAGGAAGCCTTTAGTGTTTTTCCTTAGCTAGATTGAGCTTTACTTGTGTTTTGCCATGTTTTATGTTTTTAAATATTCATTAAAAGCTAACCTTTGTTTTGTAGGGAGGTTGAGGTAAGCCTTGTTTATACAACTTCTTCTTCATCTTCTTTATGATTTCAAGTTGTGTTTGTCTTATCCCTTTAGGCTTTGTTTGTACAACTTCATTCTTTCCCTCTTTAGAAACAACTTAACTTCTTTAGAGAAGTAAGTTTCTTTCTAAGTTCCTTTTCTTTTCTTCTTTAGGATTAGAAGACCACACAAACCATAGGGTTTCCTATGCAATAAACAATTTAGGGTGAGTATTAGTTCCCCTAGTTTTTGTCCTTTCTCAACTTAAGTCATTCTTTCTCATCTCAAAGAAAAGCTAAAAAACACTTTAATAAAGATTGAAGTAGCCTTAGATGCAGAGACTTATTCCATGGAGCAATTTTATTCATCCCATCTTGGGATAGTACAAGCTTGTCTAGCATAATGTACAAGTCTGATAATGAGACTATTTTCACAAACAAGAACAACCAAAACACTTCTTCTAAAAGACAATAAACAAAGACACCACGTCTTCTCTTCTCATCTCCAATTCTTTGCGGACAATCATGACTTGTCTAGACAGTTTGACAATAACACAGTAACACACTCGATTCAGCGAGCCTGCAACACCTGAGTTAGAGCTATGACAACGTAATCCTAAAAAACACAAGCAAGTTTCCGCCTTAGTTAGACAAACTACGACAACTCTGATCCTCATTTTCCCGACGCGGTACATAGGCAGTGGGGTAGGGCCCATTCGAGCATAGTCTTTATTTTCCCTAAATTTTCCCCTTCCTTTTCGTTCCCTTTTTCTAGCTCCCTCTCTCATTCAAGTTCCAGTAGTGGTTTTTATTCAGCAACATTTTTATTTCTCACCTTTTGAAACAGACTAACAAGCGTGGATCCCGTCGGGTACGGCGGACGGTCTAGGGTGCTAATACCTTCCCAGGTCGTAACCGACTCCTGAACCTAGTTCTTTGGTTCTCAGGACCTTGTCCTTTCCTTTTCTCTTAGGTTTTGGCAGCATTACCTTTCCCATTCATTCGGGATAAAAATGTTTGGCTGGTGACTCTACCTTTTCCGCGCCACTTTCGCGTTTGTACTAGGATGAAAATCCCGGGAGCAACATGTGGGAAGAGAATTTAGTGTTAAGTTGGGTTGTGATATAATATTTTGAATGATATCTTGGGCACGATGATAGAGCAGTAAGTGCATAAGAAATAGAGTCAGTGTGGATTAAGTGACAAAGTTGGTAATAGTTTGAAGGCGTTGAAGAAGTTTTAGGGTCGCCTACAATGGTGATGTCTCTATTGTTATAGGTGAATAATATTTTAGGTATTGAAAAATCATCCATAAGAGGACCAAGTGTTCTCAACCATTCCATTATTAATACTACATCTTCTCCCTCAATTAGGAGTAAATAAAATGGAATAAAAAATATATGGTTTTTTAGTGAGATGAGAACTTGAGAGCATAGTCCAGAACATAGTAATTGAGAGTTATTACAAACCATAACAGAGAAATTGGGTATGGATTTGGTGAGAATTTTGAGATGTTAGGCTATATTTGGTTGAAGAATGTTATATCAATTAGAACAACCAATAAACCAACAAGAAACCCTTTTAGCTTCAAGGTTTTTGGGGAAAATTGGCCACTAATAGCTTGTGGTGAAAGTTAAAAATATGTTTCTTCAGATTGAGACTCAACTTCCACAACCTTAGAAATTTCATTAGTCTCTTGAGTTTGCATAGAATTATCATCATATACCATGAGAAAAATAAAATTGTCTATTTCATATTTGTGTCTATTAGCTCCTAAATTCGATGACTCGTTTATTTTATTAAGAAATATTCAAGGGCATCAGATTCCTGTGGAATATTGAATGAATTCGATGAAGGAATCATTATTCAGCCTGGTCGAAGAAGTCTTCGTAAAAGAGGGAATATTTTGAGTGGAAGGTTATGGACTTAGGAAAATATTTGCTAAATTAAAAGAGCTGATTCGATAGAGACACTACTGAGGGTGTCTTCGACGAAGAATTTAAATTCAAATAATGGAGGAACTCTTTGCTCTTATCTAGTGTAGAGAAGGACATGTGGAGCGCATTCAAGGATCGAAGACATGCAAAGTGACATTTGTCTTGATTTATTTTGTAGGCCGTTATAGGCAGTTATTTTCGATTAGTATAAATAGGGGGTCACTATGATGATAGTTCAGGTGTGTTTAATTGTGTAAAAACTACTCAATTTACTTAAAGTATCAGTGTAAGAGAAACAAGTGTGTTTGAATGTACGTTGATATAAAACCATTTTCATTTTAATGCATTTCAATATGTTTTTTCATTAAGAATTTATCTCTTACTTGTTCAAGTTACTTATGTATTTTATCAGTCTTTCGACTTTAGTCTATCACACTTAGTTTCATTTACAATTTGAAAGCAAACCATTTTTATCATGAACATTGTCGAAGTCTGTATTGTTATTCCAGACATTATATAAAAATCAATTAGCACATATCCTAGGATTAATCTGGATGATCTTGTGAGTAACCAAAGTTTTCAGATTTGGAAGACCAGCGATTGTTTACCAATTTTCATGGTAAACAAATTGGCACGGCCAATGGGGCCGTGCTAAGTGATTTCTTTGAAAATAATTTTTCTGTGCATTGTGAAAATTTGCATGATTTCCATTTAAGTATTTTCTCTATTACAAACTTCGTTGTATGTTATTAAGAAGTGGTAAGGTAGTCGCTACTAACGAAGATAGACCTAGGAGAAGACGTACGAGGAAAATGGAAAATCCAAACCAGACAAATAAACAAAATCCTCCAAATATACCAAGAAATAATGGAGATGCACCTAACATATCTTCGACATGAGGACCGACAGTTCCAACAACCGTATCTGAACCGATTCCATCAATGGCAAGTTTAATTCCTACCCAGTCAATTGCCCATAGTGAGCCCATGTTGACATATATTGGACCTAGGGGTCCCCCAAAGACTCCTCCACCAATAGGAAATTCTACCTATAGGCCTTTCCCACCACCAGGATTTTTTATTCCCTTTGGTGGTCGAGAACAACCCTATGGAATGCCAACTTCGATGATGGCAAGTTTACATAACGTTCCTTTGACGTTTTCAGAACCAGTAATGAACATAACGTTACCGTTACAAGGGTCTGGCTCTAGAAGTAAATGGGTCAAAATGGCTAGCCTCTAGGGATGAATTATTCCACTAAAATGGCTAATTTAACCAACAATTATGTAGTGGTTATTAGGAAATAAATGGACGGAAGTAACCATGAAATGGTCTAGACATTGGCCTAGACTATGGGGACAATTTTGACCCCTTTAATCCAAAATACTATCCCAAACTAATTAGCAAATGACATCGCAAATGACACGCCTGACAGGTTTCTTTGGTGTACCACAACCTGTTCGACATCCATAAAGCGAATATATGTTGGATAATCAAGGAGAGATCTTCGAAGAAGAACTCACTATCAATCAAATCTAGTAAAACCAAAGGAATATACCCAGGGTAAACATGGGAGTAGTCGAATAACCTAGAATTGAAACCCATAGGAATCAACCACAAATCCCAGTAGAAGAGGATATGCCAAGGGTAGTTTTGGTAAATAGGAACTAAAATGATGACAATGTTGTACATCAAGTTCGACGCAATGATATAGAAGCGAATAATAATCTTGCAACCATGGTCGAAAGAATAATGGCACGAAATGGAGTAAATTTTGGCCTTCGACGACCAAATTATACTTCACCGCTGTCAGAATATATTCTTCAGTCGGATTTACCACCTAGATGGAAAGTCCCTAAGTTTACCAAGTTTTTAGGGGATACCATTGATTCCACTATCGAACACGTCGCTAGGTATCTAATAGAGGTTGGGGAAATTTCGAACAATGAGAACCTTGAGATAAAATACTTCCTAATTCCGCTTACCAAAAATTCCTTTACCTGGTTTACGACCCTACCTCCAAATTCGATCCATACTTGGACCTAGTTAGAAAGAATGTTCCATGAGCAGTTTTACATGGGGTAGACAAAGATCAGCCTGAAGGAATTGGCCAATATTAAACAAAAGTTTACGAAGCCTATAGATGATTATATTAATAGGTTTTGTTTACTTAAAGTTAGGTGTTTTACACAGATACCTAAGCACTAATTGGTTAAAATGGCCATTGGAGGCCTTGATTATTCCATTAAGGAAAAATTAGATACCTAATACTTGAGGGATATGACTCAGTTGGCTTACAGGGTTCGACAACTAGAATGCCTAAAAGAAAAAAAAAGCTAGAGCAATAAGAACAAAAGGGTAGCCTATGTCGAATTTAATGAATATGGCGAAGGACCGCTTAGTGAGCCTTTAGGTTTTAATGAAAGCAAAATTGGACTTGCAAAATTGAAACAAGGTCCACCTTACTCTTGCAAGATATTATCCCCTTCAAATGGAAAAACCCCAATCGAACTAGAGAAGAATGATAGATTCCCGAAGAGAACTTATACTTTCTTCATTACTAAATGCGATGAAATATTCGATTTATTAGTTGAGGATGGCCAAATGATAGTGCCTCCTGGTGCTAAAATATATCCTCCAGAACAAAGAAAGAAGATAGGGTTTTGTAAGTATCATAATTTTCTAGGCCATAAAACTTCTCAATGTTTTCTTTTCAAGGATCTTTTTCAGAATGCTATCCAAGAAGGAAGGCTCAAGTTTGGAGAGAAGTCGAAGAACCAAATGAAGATTGACTCCGATACGTTACAAGTAGCAGACGCTCACTTCACTGAATCGACGGAAGTCAACATGGTCGAAGTTACTGATGACTACGCCAACAATGTTAACATGAACACAGTAACTAAAGACTTTACCAAAGATTTTTTCATGATTAAGGTTACTGAAGATCTTGACGACAAGTTCATGGAGAATTTTGTGCGTGAGGTTGCTGAAGGCTTCACCAAAGAAACTATTGAAGGTTTCAACATGGAAGTTACCGAGGACTCCATCGAAAGAATTTACGAGGATTCCAATTTGATGATGATCATAAAAGAAACCCCTAACAGTTTTGTTCAGATGGAAAAGGCTACTGAAAGCCTTCAAATAAAATTCAACAAGTCATACATCACTGAGGATTTCGACATGCAGTTCAACATGGTGAAAATCTCACAAGAGACGTCCATGGAGGTCGATGAAGAACGTCAATAGGAGGATTACAACAAAGTTGCTTTCCCTAGTAAAAAGAGTCTTTGGTATATTTCCTGCAACAATGCTAAAACAAAGGATCAGACGTTATGTTGTTCCCCTTATGTAGTGCTGTGTTCAACAAAAAAATGGCACAAAATATAAATGGAGTTAGAAGAACCAAAGATAGACATGATCAAATAAGGCCTCATGATCAACGAGCCTTGGATCCAAGGAGAACCTATTCGAGGAAGAATGGAGAAAATCAGAGGGTTCCTGGGGAGAAACTTATTACCTTCAAACATTCGGCAGAAGCTTCAACATGAAGGTGGGCCAAACTTGTCGAACGCAGGGAAAAAGGCTAGCAAAAATGGAAAGAATTCGATGTAGATAAAGGGTCATCGATGGTTTACCGCAAATAATTCCAGGCTTCCAAAAAGTCATCCTATATTTCAAAAAATTATAAAGGGAAGAATCTTATGTCCCAATCCCAATGGAGGAAGGAATAACGAAGAAGGAAGACGCAAAGAGAAGCTGGGGCAAAGGAACATGTTGAGTCTAGTGTAAACACCCCAAATTTTTCCTCACTTTTTCTCACACCATGGCTTGTGATCTTTTCATATTGCATTGCATAAACATCTCATTACATCTCACTGAATAGTTCATTTCATCTGCATCTAGGGTTTGTGATCTGAGCAATCCAATAGGTGATCTGAGCCATCTCAAAGGCCTTGAAACTTGTCAAGAGGGTCCATGTGTTTTCCATGATCATAATTTGCTCTCCAAAGTTCATTAAAATCAGAATGTCACAAAGGATTGCACAGAGGTCCAGGCAGGCTACGGTTTTTTGCACAAATGACCTAAAATTAGGGTTTTGGGTTTGAGGCCCTTAATCTCAATTTTTTGGCCATTCTTGGTTCTAATGGTCTTAATATGTTATAAGGAGCATGTGTACCAAATTTGATGAAGAAATTCATTGTGGAAGTCATCTGATCAACTGGTAACTTATTGTGCAAGAAAAGTCAGAATCAGGGCATCTGAGGCCACCACCAATGGTACCAAAGGGCCATCTTCATCATTTTGAGGTTCTATGATATTTATTTGATCTTATAAGTGGTTAGAAGTTCACAAGATTGAAGAATTTCAAGCCATTTGCAAACTTTCCATTTTTGGACATGACTTGTAATGGAAACTTTCCATTTTGGGAAAGATTTTCAACCTCCTCTTTCTTGATAAAAAAGGCTTCAAATGAAAAATATTCAAACATGAAAGTTGTAGATTGGATCTTCCAATTTTCAAAAAGTACAAGAACTCATATTGATTCATCCTAGAACTCAATATATGATGTTTCAAAGTTGGGAAAAATCTTATAATTTTCAAGTTCATGCCAAAGAGGGATTTTTGCAAAACCAAGTCTTAAGCACTCTTGTGACCTCTAATTGACTTCTAAGCTTCATTACATGATAATGCAACATTGCAAGACCAAAATCATGCCTTGGATCACAAGTTTCTATGAACAATCTTCACAAAATTTCCAAAGGGGCCAAATTGCAAAACACATGCTATCTCTTGCATCAAGCCATCCAGATCATCACAAACCATCCAAGGGCCCTCCATGAATGAAGCTGAGGCAGGACAAGCCTTCAAACCAGCTCTGACTCGTGCCATGCTTGTGGTACCATAACATTGACTTTTTTTGCAACTTGGCCCATACCAATCACACTATGCCACAACAACTCTCTGGCCAATCAACATTGTTTATGCAAGCATCATGGACCTCATTTCACACAACATTGGAGCCTGAAACCTCACCACATTCAGATTGCACAAAAATCCCCAAAACCTTCATTCCTTTGAAACTCACTCCACAACCACTCAAACTCAAAACTTCTTCCACCAATCATCTCAAAATCAATCATAGAACACAAAGCACCATTCACTTTGGCCTGAAACACTCCACAACACAAACATGATTTCTGCCTTAGCAGAACTGAAACACACAAACCAACCATCATAAAATTGTTCTAAGCCTTCCAGAAGCATCAAAGTGATCATTGGAGTGGTTTTGCACAAAGGAGGATGCCAAAAAGCTCAAACTTGGAAAGCTTCAACTCAGGTATCATCCAAGAACAAGTTTTCCAGAACTTGCGTTTTAAGTTATAAATTGATTCTATGTGCTCTCCTGATTATCATGATGTCTTTATTTTTGAAAATGGTTGAGAAACAAGGATGTATTGTTGTTTTGAAATTTTTGACCTAAACTTGTTCTTGTTCGATTCATGAATTTGATGCATGATAAATTGTTTTTGGGGTTGGATTCGTGCTTAGTGTTGTTCAATGATCCATTCTGGAGCTTTAGAGGGTTTGGGGTGGTGTTTTGAGAGAACTCAGGTGAGGGGGGTGCCGGAGAAGACAACCGAAACACTGTTCCGGCCGCCTGAAAGTCATTGGGGTTAAAACCTAATTAATTCCTCAGTTTAAATGTCAGTCCTAGGATCTTGTGTTACCGCGCGTTTGGATGGCCCAGATTCACTCAATTAGCCCTAATCACAATTAATTAAATTAATTAAGTTTAATTACCCAGATTCAATCCTAGCCTTATGATCTGTAACACGGTGGGAGAACTGACTTTAGTTAAATGTTGCGGATAGCAAGAGTCGCCACTGACTTTTATTTTATCCAAAGGAAAGGGTATAAAAGAACAGGAAATACCTTAAAAGATTTTTGGGTTCGGGGGGTAGGTTATGTAAAGGGAATGTGTTAGCATCCTTTACATCCATGGTTATCCATGGGCTCTTAGTTACTTAGCTCACTTTAAAATGTTTTTGAGAAGTGTAGTGTGTGATAAGAAATTTTCTTAAGTACTTTATAATGATCCATGTACGGATATATATAAAGACTTTGTTTTGAAAATTTGTTTGAAAATGTGAAGTGTTTTTGAAATGTTTTGAAAAGGTGAGCAAGTACATAAGAGGAACCTACCCTAATGATTAAATCTTTACTGTTCTTAAATATCCTTTAAATGGTAAGACTATCCCTATTATTAAGGAATAGGTAGTCATTACCTTGGATGTTATTAGGGACAAGTGAAGGGACATCTGTGATTAGGCAATTGTAAGGCGTATTAGCAATTCGAAGGGACTTATCATCTTTTATTCGAAAGAGACAAGATCATTTACGAAGGCAACCATGAAGGGACTTGATCTTATAATTCTTTAAAGGGACAAGATGATTTTAAATAAGATAAAGGACTTTGCTTTGTACACCTTACTTGGCCTTTTATTTAGGCAACATGAGAGGTAACCCTTAAGAAGTGAGATGGCGATCCAAGATTGACTTACGTGTGTGCGTGTACAAGTTCATATATTTATCTTAAAATTAGTGATCTAAATTCAATTTTAAACACAAACATGTTTTCACGCCCTATTTTACTAACCATGGCAATTTAAATAAATAATAAAAATTCTATAACTATTACATAATTTGCACAGTTACATTATAATAAAAATAATTTAAATAAATAAGCATATAATAAATAAATAAATAGGTTAGTAATAATAAACAAAATAAATATGAAAGAGGTTAGTATAATAATATAATATAGAAAACAAATTAAAAGTTCAAATTTAAATAAATAATCATTTTTTAAGAATTTTAAGAAAAAAGAAATAAATAATAATAATTATACACTAATAAATATGATTAATAGTTTTAATAATTTAATTATATATACCTATTAGAAGTATTTAATAATTATAATTACATAAATAAGAAATTTAAAATCATAAAAGAAAATTAGGGTTTTTAAAATAAATTAAGGTTTATAAAGAAAAAATTAGGTTTTACATATAAAAAATATTAGGGTTTATAAGTTAATCTAAATATAATTAATGAATTTATATACAAAAAAAATATATATGTACATATTAGAAATATTTAATAATTATAAACAAACATAATAAGAAATTAAAATTATAAAAGAGAATTAGGACTTTGGATTATTTAGAAAAATAAATTAGGGTTAATTATTTAATCTAAACTTAATTAAATTATCTATACAAAAATACATACAATATTAATAATATAAACATATAATATAAATAATTTTATTAATAAAGTTTGAATTTTTTAAAATATAAGTTTTTTTTTATATATAAGAAAATAATATAAGTATTTTATTTTAGACATTTATTATTAATTAGATTAATCAAATATAATATAAACAAAACAAAACAAACAAACAAAATGAGAAAAAGAACATACCTGGGGCTGGGATTCGAACCCAGGCCCTAGGCTTCACATCTCCAGGACCAGCCTCCCTTCCACTGGGCCAGGTGCGCGCCTTGTAACTGGAAGGGTTAACAAATATTATATGAGAAACCTGCAAAATAAAAGAAATTTTGAGCAAAAAAGAATAACCTGGGGATCGAACCCAGGTTTTGTATATCACAAGCGTACGCTGCTACCACTGGACCAACGCGTCTCAACTAATATTAATCCACAAGTTTTTATTATATAATAAAACGAATATTCAAAAATATAAACGCGCGCGAACTGTCTTCTTCAACCTTGGAATTTCGCAGGTTTTCCTGCGAAAATTCCTGCGAATTTTTCCATGAATCCTCTTGCGTATTTTTTCGCAGGAAACCAAAAACCTTGAGTACCTACAAAATAAGTAACAATCATCCCAATTGAACATACCAATGGTTTACCCAGGTCCTATACAATTCAAATACATCAATCAAAGTCATTTATATGATCTTAATCAAGAAACCCTAAAAGCTTGGCCGAAACCCTAACTATGGCATCTATCGAATTCGTCCATGGAAGCTTCATATCTTTGCCCAGAAACAATCTAAGCATCATCATTAACAAGAATATATGGTTAGAAATCATTAATAATACACCAATAAACGAAATTGAAAAAAATAAAATGCAAGAAAGTTTGAATTCGGTTCATTGATATTAGCATGATTTGGATGCGAATGAGGGTTGGTTTCGACTCAATGAAGCTCAATAAACATTCTTGTGTCCTCAAAATACCTTAAAACCTCTTGAAATAGGGAAACCGAAAATTCAATTTGGATGGTTTTTGTGAAGTTTTAAAGTGGTGTTAGAGGCTGCAAAAATTCGTCCTTAGGATTGTGATGTGTTCATGTATATGTAGTGGATGTAATTAGGTCAGAAAAGTTGGGCTTTATTCATTGATTTGAAGTTTCTTGATATCAAAGAAATCTCATCACCATAATTTTCCAAAAATCCAATATTCTCTTGCTCTTTTTGTCTTATACGAATTTGGACAATATATAATCATGTTAAATGGCTTTGATGATTTTCTAGAAGAAGAATCATATTTAAATATTGATTTTTTGATTTTATTTTGATTTAATATGTATTTTAATGAATAAAATTCAAATAAATATTAGATAAAATAAAAAAAATCAGAAATTGCATGGGTTGGGTCGTGCTTGGTGTTTTTGTAAAGATGGGATGACAATTTGGTGGGCTCATTTAGCAAAAATTTGATTTAAAGCCTTATTTGCTTCATAAGTTTCCCTAAAATTTCCCAACTTTTCAAGGGCACAAATCCTTAAATTTTAATGCTATGAGGGTGTTCTTGGACATTTTGGAAAGCTTGAAGAGTCCTCTAACCAACCTCTTTGGTCTCATGTCCATATCGTTTACCATTCTCAAGTTATGCTCTTTTGAAGTTGTTGACTTTTTGTTGACTTTTAAAAGGACCTATAATGTCTTAGCTCATACCTTCCAAATGAAGCATTTTTGGGCTTGGCTTGTGAGACACAAAGTTGTAGAGAATTCAATTTCCTTCAAAATGAGCTTTGTATGGAAAATTCTTGATGAAGCATGTGAAAGTTATGGCTGGTCAAAGTTCAGTTGACTTTTCCTATGAAAACCCTAATTTAGAAACTCCTGATTCTTGATGATCTGAAATCTCCTTGATGAATCATGATCAACCCTTGATCAAATGATGAATTTTACTTCATATACTTGATGTTGGAAAAAAATCATGAAGTTTGACTTTGGTTTGACCACAGTTGACCTCAGTTTGACTTTTTTACTACTTTGATTGATTTTAACCTATCTGATCATCTGACTAGGCAAATCTTCTGGGAAAGTCTTGAAACTTGACATGGGGATTCTTGAACACATATAAGATGTTATGAATATCACTTGAAGTCTTGGAAGTCCATTTAGCCTGATTAAAGTCAAAACCCTAGTTTAGGATGCATTGCTTAGGAGGATGCATTGTCTGAGGGAATTGTCACATCTTCTGACTAATTGTGAACTTTGTGAACCTTATGAGATGTCTTGTGAACCTTGTGAACCTTGTTAGCCTCTTAGTACATAATTACTTGTCTTGTGGAGGGCAAATTTTGGGGTGCAACAGCTGCCCCTGTTGAATTTTCTGAAACCTGAGGGGTTAGATTGGTATATGTGCCAGTCGTGACCTGGAAGGTTGAAGGGGATTGAACACAAAAGCCCAAAAATTTGCACTCGCCGGTGCGTAAAATAACACTGATGATTAGTTGTATATGCTTGAGTGGGCTTGAAGATGCCACTTGGAAGAAATGGAGATGAGCTTAGAGATGCCATCTGGAGATGGGCTTGGAGATGCCATCTAGAGTATCAGGATGTGATGATGTCTTTATGTTGATACTGGATATCAGTACTAGGTCTTTGTATAAGCCATCTCTGAATCATTTATGCAACATAGTTTGAATTGTTGAATGGACCAGTATAAATAAATCTTGTGATGATTATCTTTTCTGGAAATATCTTGGATTACAGACTGTTTGCCTACTCTCCAAGGTCAAAAGAACGTCAGGATTTGTTCTTCTGAATAATATCTTGAACCAGGGAATGGATCTTTTTACAAACCGTTTGCCTGCTATTCAAGGGCCAAAAGAACGTCAGGATTTGTTCTTTTGAAATAATGTTTTGAACCAGGGAATGAATCTTTTTACAGACCGTTTGCCTGCTATTCAAGGGCCAAAAGAACGTCAGGATTTGTTCTTCTGAAATAATGTCTTGAACCAGGGAATGGATCTTTTTACAGACCGTTTGCCTGCTATTCAAGGGCCAAAAGAACGTCGGGATTTGTTCTTCTGAAATAATGTCTTAAACCAGGGAATGGATCTTTTTACGGACCGTTTGCCTGCTATTCGAGGACATCTTGAGCAACTGTATGGATCATTTCTGACCTGTTGTAAGTTGTTGATATTATTTTACCTGCATATAACTTATCCTGCAAGGAGAATGTTAGTTTATGCACTATGTATGCATGCATAGTATGATGCACTTAAGTAACTATATTATGCATTTATGGTATGTATGTTATGGTATGATGTAAATGATGTATGTATGAATCATGCAATCTGAAGCGTCTGGATATTTTCGTATAGCAACTGCTGGCCAGGGAAAATAAATCCCGATTCATTGTTGAAGAATATGAGGAACTCGTTCCCGTCTCGTTTGATAATATAATATTCATAACTTCCCGTCTTCGTTCGTCGTACCTTCATTGAAGGAATAAGTTCCCGACTATCCGTCTGAGGATAAAAGAGATGGACATAAATTCCAGGGGAGATGTAACTCGAAGTATCTATGATGATAGATTTTCCCTACTGGGAGATTTGTAGCTGTCTTGTGGGGATGAACCGACGAAGCTTCGTTGAATTCCTTCCCTCGTTCGTCCTTAGTAAATACTATTACTGCATTTTCATGCATTTCTGGTAAACATCAATCATATTAAGCATTTATGCATTTCTGGTAAACATCAATCATATTCAAAAGCATACATACATTCAAACACAACCAATGGACGTTTCGCTTATGTAAATAGGGTAAAAGTAAATCTGGATTCAAAGGTGAAATTTTATTCATATCACAAAAGGACCTATACATAGGCAAGTTTGTACAAGGAGACAGAAATCCTAGTAAGAGGAATTCGTCATATTTTTTTTTTTACAAAACAAGGAAAATCAGCTATGTGGGAAATAATCCTATTGAGTTTCAATTCTACTATTGCCATTATCTTCAAGTATCTCATCTTCTGCTGTTGAGATGGAAACGATTGGATTGAGCTTTATCTTTTCGAGCTTGAGTAAGTAGCACAACTGGTTGTAGTTTCATGGGTGATCCAAACGAGACATAGTCATACGCTTTAATCCCCAACTTTTTCCTGGAATGCCCTTTCAGGTTTTCAATCCACCGGGATACCCTTTTTTGCCCAAGCCGCCTTTTCAGGTTTTCGACTTGCCGGGTGTACATTTTTTATATATATCCCTAATTTTTGCCCGAACCCTTTTGGTTCGCCGGGATGCCCTTATTTTTGCCTAGGCCAGTCAACCTAGCGGGTCTCTTTTTATGCGTAGTATTTTTTAACTATGTCTGCGTTTACAGGTTGTGGGAAGTCTTCACCATCCATAGTAGTAAGCATCATGGCACCTCCTGAGAATACTGTTTTGACCACAAATGGCCCTTCATATGTAGGAGTCCACTTTCCCCTAAGATCACCCTGTGGTAATATGATACACTTGATTACCAAGTCACCAGCCTGATATACCTTTGGCTTAACCTTCTTATTAAAAGCTTTGATCATCCGTTTCTGGTACATCTGGCCATGACAAACTGCTGCTAACCTCTTCTCATCAATCAAATTTATCTGGTCAAGTCGAGTCTGAATCCACTCATCTTCATCCAAGCCTGCATCCTTCATAATTCTTAAGGAGGGGATCTGAACTTCAATGGGCAGAACTGCTTCCATACCATAGACTAAGGAGAAAGGGGTTGCCCCTGTTGAAGTACGTATTGTAGTACGATAGCCATGAAGAGCAAATGGTAACATCTCATGCCAATCCTTGTAAGTGACAGTCATCTTCTGTATAATCTTCTTAATGTTCTTATTAGCAGCTTCTACTGCCCCATTCATCTTTGGGCGATACGGAGAAGAGTTGTGATGCTTAATCTTGAATTGCGTGCAGAGATCAGTAATCATAGTGTTGTTCAGATTAGAGCCATTGTCAGTAATAATCCTTTCAGGGATGCCATACCTACATATGAGATTATTCTTAATGAATCGAGCCACCACATTCTTAGTAACAGATGCAAATGAAGCTGCCTCTACCCACTTTGTAAAGTAATCAATAGCAACCAGGATGAAACGATGCCCATTAGAAGCAGTAGGCTTGATATCACCAATCATATCAATGCCCCACATAGCAAAAGGCCAAGGAGCAGTCAACACATTCAATGGTGATGGAGGTATATGTACTTTATCAGCATAAATTTGACACTTATGACATGTTCTGGAATGTTGATAGCATTCAGCTTCCATGGTGGACCAATAGTAACCTGCTCTCAATATCTTCTTTGCCATGGTATGACCACTAGAATGAGTGCCAAAGATCCCATCATGCATATCTTCCATAATCTCTGTTGCTTCCTTCTTATCCACACAACGAAGCAAAGTTGAATCATAATTGCGCTTGTACAAAATTCCATTACTCAAGAAGAACTTAGCAGAAAACCTCCTCAGAAACTTCTTATCTTTGACAGATGCCCCTTCAGGGAACTCCTGAGCTTCAAGATATCTTTTCACTTCTTAGAACCAAGGCTTCTCCTCTGCTTCTTCAGTGTCAATTTCATTGCAGTATGCAGGCTTCTCAAATCTATCAATAGTAATCTTAGGAGCTTCATCATCCCAGCTAATCTCAAACATAAATGCCATGGTGGCTAAGGCATCTGCTAACTGATTCTCTCTTCGTGGAATATGTCCAAAGGTAATCTCTTTGAAATGTGTGATCAAAGACAACACATACTCTCTGTAAGGAATGAGATTATCATGCTTGGTATCCCAATCACCTTTGATCTGACTTACTACCAGGGATGAATCTCCATACACGTCAAGGAACTGAATCTTCATATCAATGGCAACTTTGATACCCAGGATACATGCCTCATATTCAGCCATGTTATTTGTGCAATAGAAACAAAGTCTTGCAGTAATCGGGGTATGACAACCTTCAGGGGAACTGATCACAACACCAACACCATTACCAAGTGCATTAGAAGCTCCATCAAAAACCATAGTCCATCGGGATCTTTGTTCAGGTCCGTCATATTGTCCAGGTTCTTTGGTAATAATCATAATGTCTTCATCAGGGAACTCAAAACTCATTGACTGATAATCATCCACTGCTTGATGGGCCAAATGATCAGCCACAACACTTCCTTTAATGGCCTTCTGAGTAGTGTACTGTATATCATATTCTGTTAAGATCATTTGCCATCTTGCTATTCTTCCGGAGAGAACAGGTTTCTCGAATATGTACTTGATTGGATCCATCTTCGAAATCAATAAGGTAGTATGAGTCAACATATACTGTCTTAGTCGGCGAGCAGCCCATGCCAAAGCGCATCAAGTTTTCTCGAGCAGTGAGTATCTTGTTTCACAGTCGGTAAACTTTTTGCTAAGGTAGTATACTGCCTGCTCTTTTCGACCAGATTCGTCATGTTGCCCCAACACACACCCCATTGAGTTGTCTAACACTGTTAAGTACATGATCAAGGGTCTTCCATCAACTGGTGGCATCAAAATGGGAGGTTCTAGAAGATATCTCTTGATTTCATCAAATGCTGTCTGGCACTCATCATTCCACTCCATTACCTGATGTTTCTTCAACAACTTGAAGATTGGCTCACATGTAGCAGTTAATTGGGAAATAAATCTTGCAATGTAATTCAATCGTCCCAAGAAACCTCTAACTTCCTTCTCAGTGTGGGGAGCTGGCATCTCTTGCATAGCTTTCACTTTTGCAGGATCCACTTCAATACCTTTTCCACTGACAATGAAACCCAGGAGTTTACCAGACCTAACTCCAAAAGTACACTTGTTTGGGTTCAATCTCAACTTGTATTTCTTCAACCTCTCAAACAACTTATGCAGATGATCAAGATGTTGCTCTTCATTCTGGGACCTGGCTATCATATCATCCACATACACCTCTATCTCATGATGAATCATATCGTGAAACAAAGCCACCATAGCACGCTGATATGTTGCCCCGACATTCTTCAAACCAAATGGCATTACTTTATAACAAAAAGTGCCCCACTGTGTAACAAATGTAGTCTTCTCCATATCTTCAGGTGCCATCTTGATTTGATTGTAACCAGAGAAACCATCCATGAAAGAGAATACTTTATACTGAGCAGTGTTGTCTACCAGAACATCAATATGAGGAAGTGGAAAGTCATCTTTGGGACTGGCTTTGTTCAAATCCCTGTAATCCACACACATACGTACCTTACCATCTTTCTTAGGTACCGGTACCACATTTTCAACCCACTGAGGATAAGAAGTCACAGCTAAAAACCCTGCATCAAACTGTTTCATCACCTCTGCCTTAATCTTCTCTGACATCTCAGGACGCATGCGACGAACCTTCTGCTTCTTTGGACGACAATCTTCTTTTACTGGTAAACGGTGAACCACAATGTCTGTATCCAACCCTGACATATCTTCATAGGACCAATCAAAGATCTCCATATAATCATGTAGCATATGAATCAATCTGCTCTTAACACCATCCTCTAATTCAGCTCCTATCTTGACTTCTTTCCTGTTTTCTTCAGTCCCCAGATTCACAACTTCGATTGGCTCTTCATGTGGCTGTATAGCTTTCTCTTCTTGTTGTAACAACCTAGCAAGCTCTACAGGTACTTCACAATCGTCCTCCTTTCCATCTTCAGCTTGATAGATCGGATTCTCAAAATTATAATTGGCAATAGTAGAACTGTTATCAACAGGATCCAGAGTGGATGAGGATCTGCATTTTAGTGATGTGGGTGTGTGTAAGAACACATAGTTGATAAAACAAAAATAAAAGAAAGACAAGGAACACAATATTTACGAAAACGAAACGTCCACTGATTTTTATTGAATGAAGTATGCAAATGAAATGACATCCCGAAACAAGCATACCATTGTGCCCCGGGTAAGGCACAAGGCTTAAGAGTTTAATTGTTCAAAGATTACAAACTTAAATGTAACAACACAGTAATAGTATTTACTCCTGACTAAAGAAGATAAGAATAACATCTTCAGCTTTCCAGTTATTGAGCCCATCACCCACAGTAGGAAAAATCCAAGCATCCAAGTCGTAATCTTCATCATAGTCACCCACAACATTGATCTGATCTTTCATAACCCCTTGATTGGTGATACGAACAACACGAGCACGACGAACAACCTTCTGGGACTCTGCAGTGAAACCCAAACCAAACTTGTCAGACTTGTAAGGAATGTCAGGAAGCTGACCCCAAATAGTACAACCACCTTCATCCACCACGACTCTAGCATCCTTGAGGGAGGCCATTGTAGGAGGTACTCTGGTGACCACAGGAACTTTCTTGACAACAGGAGGAGCTTCAAAGTTATTAACAACCCAAGGAACTATTTCAAATGTTTGGCACGGAGTTTCAACATATTCACCTTCCACTTCAAGATATTTAAATCTGTTCACATGGCTAATCATATGTCCTTCCTCTCCGTACACAGTAACAACCTTTCCCTCTACTGGATATCTCAGCTTCTGATGCAACGTGGAGGTAACAGCACCTGCCCCATGGATCCAGGGGCGCCCAAGTAAACAAGAATACGAAGGACGAATATCCATTACATAAAAGGTAGCATTGAAGACCTGAGAACCTACTTTGATTGGGAGATCTATTTCTCCATGCACTACTCTTCTTGAACCATCAAAAGCCTTCACCACTATATTACTGGGCCTCAACACAACATCTTCAGGACTAAGCTTATTCAGAACTTCTTTGGGCAACACATTCAGCGAGGAACCATTGTCTATTAACACATGTGACAAGGTAGTGCCCCTACATTCAATGGAGATATGTAAAGCCCTATTATGATCCCTCTTGGCAGGAGTCAAATCAGCATCGGAGAAACCTAACCCATTATCATAGGTCAAGTGTGCAACACAATTTTCAAACTGGTCTACAGAAATCTCATTTGGCACGTGAGCCGTCTTCAAAAATTTAATCAAGGCTTTAGCATGAGCCTCAGAACACAACAATAAAGACAACATGGAAATCTTGGAGGGAGTATACCCCAATTGGTCAACAATGTCATAATCACTCTTGCGAATGATCTTCAATACTTCTTCCATCTGCTTAGAAAGATCATCAGCAGCTGGTACATCAGTTTGTATAGGTTCAATAACAGGACCTTTGCCCCGAGCATCAGCAGTGGAGGTAGTAGTTGGAGTAACTGTATTCTTGGAAGCAGCCGGAGGAGAGAAAACTCTTCCACTTCGTGTGATCTTACTAGATCCAGCAATATTGTTGACATAAAGGTTCTCATCAGCAACAGGTGTCTCAGCTAAGGGTTCCTGCTTAACACCATGAATATAAACATCGGAGCCATAATGCCAAGGCACCGCTTTATCAGAAGTGTACAGAATAGGACCAGGAGTGGTAATGATCATAGGAGCTACTCTAGCTTCAGCAACAATCTTCACAGGGCCTTCAACAGTAATCTTAATTGGACCCTTATGAGTGATTTTGACAGGACCTTGGAAGTAATCCTTACCGGCACTTTATCAACCATATCCACCTCTTCAACCTTCGCACCTTTAGTTATATGTTCAACCATACTCTCTACAGAAGGTGTCCTCTCAAACAATATGGTGTAATTGTTCATGAGGCGTTGAATACCGTCCTTCATCTTCCAGCAACTATCCGGTTTATAAGCACAATAGAAACAATCTTCATTACAACCTGGAAAGAACCCAGCTTGTACCAACTTCTTCTTAATAACAGACAATGGTGTAGTCACATCTGCAATTGAGGAAATATGTGAAACTTCATCAATGGCATTGACAGTCTTTTCATGATTTGGCATGGGAGCAGTAATCACATTTGGAGTACCCAGAGGGTCAAACTCAATCTCTCCAGCATCAATCATATCTTGGATCTTATTCTTCAATATCCAACAATTATTGGTATCATGTCCCTGACAATTAGAATGATATGCACATCGTGCATTAGGATTGTACCTGGGAGAGGTAACATTGGGGTTCTGAGGAGGGTCCTTCAAAGTGATGAGTTCACCCTTCAACAAGTGTTGCAAGGCTTGGGCCATCGACATGTTGAGCTTGGTGAACTGTCTTCTAGGCCTCTGTTGATTGCCCTGTGGTGGTTCTGGTGTTGCAGGAGTAGGATTGGAGATATGAACTGCACTCACAGATTGGTGCCTCCTGTTATGATCAGGTTGACCATAAACAGCATTTGACTCTTTCTTCCCACTAGGGGGCTTCTTTGTAGTACTTGATGAAGAAGCACCCACTTGGATCTTGCCACTCCTTATACCACTTTCTACGCGCTCTCCTGTCATTATCAACTCAGTGAAGCCAGATGATGAGCTTCCAATGAGATGACTATAAAAAGGACCATTCAACGTACACATGAACATATCCACTAACTCCCTGTCAGTTAGAGGAGGTTGTACCCTACCAGCCAAATCTCTCCACTTCTGGGCATACTCCTTGAAATTTTCTTTAGCACCCATAGACATGCTCTGTAGTTGCATGCGAGTTGGTGCTAGATCAACATTGTATTGGTATTGCTTATAAAAAGCCTCAGCAAGATCATTCCAATCACGGATGTTGGCACTCTCCAACTGATAGTACCATTCCAATTGAGCTCCAGACAAGCTCTCTTGGAAGAAATGGATCCACAACTTTTTATCAGCAGTATGGGGTTGGATCCTCCGGACATAGGACCTCAGATGCAGCTTGGGACAAGAGACACCATCATAAACTACAAAAGTAGGGACCTTGAAACAAATGGGTATAACCACTCCAGATATCAAACTCAGGTCTTCAAAATCCAGCCCAGAAGACTTTTGCAATTCCATAGCATCCATTCTATCCACCAGCATCTTGAACTTATCTTCATTAGGATCATGATAGTAGTTAGCTTCAGAATCAGAATCCCCCATTGTATTATGGAGACTGCCTCCCTCTTTCTCAGACTCTTCAGACTCATAATCTTCAACCTGTTCCTTGGTCTTGACAGGACCTTTGAACCTTCTTCCCATGTTGATGAGGCCTCCTGACCTTCTAGTCTTCTTGGCCAGCAGTGTCTTCAATTCATCCTGTCCCTTGGACAAGTTCAGGATCAGCTCCTGGAATTGTGCATTCTGTGCCTGGAGATCTTTGACTGTTTGTTCAAGAGCCATTTCTGCTGAAATAAACAGCGAGAAGATAAGAAACCTATGCATAAGAAACCTGTGATGCAATGATATGGTGTATAAATGCGTATGCAATGTTTTCAAGGACCGTAGGATTTAAACTTGTTTAAACAACCAAAAAGTAAACTTTCATTAGTAATAAATTTGTTTTTCCCCTTGGGCTTACAATAAAAATGAAATGAAATAAATACAAAAGATGGGGTTTTAAGTCTCCCATGGACGTTTCCTCTTTGTGTTGAGGTATGAGTTGAGATTCCGCTCCTCGTGAAGTTGCTTTGTTAGCTCCAGGATTCTTTCTTGACTTGCTTTGTAATGAGCCTCGAAAGTATCCCTTTGCTCCTTCAATTGGATCCAGGACCTCTGTAAGTCTTCCATGTCAGTGGGCATGTCTGGGTGAAGGATGGTATAAGAAGTATCCCCTTCAGCAACAGGCTCCATAGTAACTGGCAGGATGGTAGGATATGGCATCATAAGAGTCTGAGCACGAGCTCGTACCCATCTGAGATAAGCTTCCATAGGAATAGTGTACTTGGGCTCCAGAGTCTTGCTGTCAACCTTGTTCACTTTACCCCATGCTCGTATGAACCTTTGACGGTAACCTTGAAGATCATTGTCGTAGTCAAACACAATACCCTGAATCAACATATCATGAGGAACATCACTCCGAGCGTAACCAAACTGTCGTAAAGCTAAGGAAGGGTTGTAAGTAATGCCTCCTCTTATGCCTAGCAGTGGCACATTAGGAAACTCCCCACAACGGTCAACTATAGTAACATTCTCCATAGATCTAGAGCACCAATGAATATCTGAATGTGAGAGTGACATGATTCTCTTGGACCATCTGAACCCTTGTTCATTCTTCATCACTGATCGAGGAAGGTGAGGAATAAACCACCTAGACAAGAGAGGTATGCAACACATCAAAGTTCCTCGTGCCTTTGTAGTACGGGTATGAAGAGAATGTAGGATGTCTCCAAGTAATGTAGGCACTGGATTGTGACTCAGAAATATGTTGATGGCGTGTACGTCTATGAACTGATCTGGATTGGGGAACAAAACTAAGCCATAAATCAACAAGGCTAAGATCTCCTCAAAAGCATCATAGCTCATAGCCTTCAAGAACACTTGAGCCTTCTCTATCAACACCTTAGCAAGAATACCCTTAACTCCGCTTCTCGTTTCTAGAACGATGTCTAATTTCTTCAAATGTAGAGCTGCAACAATGACTTCAGGTTTAGGCTCCTTTTCCAAGCCTGTGAAGGGTCTTTGATCAAGAATAGGTATACCTAGAAGCTTGGAGAACTCTTCCATTGTAGGCACCAGCTGATAGTCGGGGAATATGAAGCAATGGTGCTTAGGATCAAAGAACTGAAACAGAACACTCATCATGTCTTCATTGAACCCTGATGTGATTAGATCCAGTAGGTGACCATGCCTCTTGATGAATTGGGAGTTTTCAGAAACTTGAGAGACCAATTCCTTAAGCTTAGGAGGTATTCCCACAAAGTTGATCCGGATAGTGTTCCTACGAGCAGAAGCCATGACCTGCAACAAAGAACAAAGATAAATCCTTTGGTCCTTGAAATGGTTAGTGAAAATGCTATGCTTATGATGAATGATGATGTTATGATGTTATGCTTAATCACAAACATGTGGCATACACAAACAAGTCACACAATAGCCCTAGGTTTGAAGGCTTGCATGAGGTTTAAAGGTAAGTACCCTCCCCTGAAGTTTAGATGGTTCATCATGTCCTATAAAGTAACCAGGTTCTAAGGGATCTCAATATCATTGATCCTTCACAAGGGTGGTTGTTCAGTAGGCGACTTACTTGCCAACCAAAACCCTCCAAGTTTAGGATCTCAATGAGCGTAGTATCGAGTATCAACCAGCTTCAGTCTTCACCAAAGCCGGCTATCTCACTACTTTCCTAAAGGCCAAGATGGGATAACTAGGGTTCTAAAAGTTAGTTAGTGCATTGACAACATATGGCAGCCTCATATTATCCTCAACTTGACTTAAGGAACATAAGCACCAACCAAGAAGTCACACTAACTATGGCCACTAGATCAACCATATCGGTATACACCGTACAGTTTCCTTGGTCTATTGCCATTTACCTAAGGTACACTAGATCCGGGTTATGATCTTTCACACATAAGATCACCCAACAAGATAAGTATAAAGCAAACAAGGCAAACAATTTTAAAGTGATCTAATTCCTAAGGGTTCCCCTCTTTTATTAAATCCCCAACAGAGTCGCCAGTTCTGTAACACGGTGAGAGAACTGACTTTAGTTAAATGTTGCGGATAGCAAGAGTCGCCACCGACTTTTATTTTATCCAAAGGAAAGGGTATAAAAGAACAGGAAAAACCTTAAAAGATTTTTGGGTTCGGGGGGTAGGTTATGTAAAGGGAAGGTGTTAGCATCCTTTACATCCATGGTTATCCACGGGCTCTTAGTTACTTAGCTCACTTTAAAATGTTTTTGAGAAGTGTAGTGTGTGATAAGAAATTTTCTTAAGTACTTTATAATGATCCATGTACGGATATATATAAAGACTTTGTTTTGAAAATTTGTTTGAAAATGTGAAGTGTTTTTGAAATGTTTTGAAAAGGTGAGCAAGTACATAAGAGGAACCTACCCTAATGATTAAATCTTTACTGTTCTTAAATATCCTTTAAATGGTAAGACTATCCCTATTATTAAGGAATAGGTATTCATTACCTTGGATTTTATTAGGGACAAGTGAAGGGACATCTGTGATTAGGCAATTGTAAGGCGTATTAGCAATTCGAAGGGACTTATCATCTTTTATTCGAAAGGGACAAGATCATTTACGAAGGCAACCATGAAGGGACTTGATCTTATAATTCTTTAAAGGGACAAGATGATTTTAAATAAGATAAAGGACTTTGCTTTGTACACCTTACTTGACCTTTTATTTAGGCAACATGAGAGCTAACCCTTAAGAAGTGAGATGGCGATCCAAGATCGACTTACGTGTGTGCGTGTACAAGTTCATATATTTATCTTAAAATTAGTGATCTAAATTCAATTTTAAACACAAACATGTTTTCACGCCCTATTTTACTAACCATGGCAATTTAAATAAATAATAAAAATTCTATAACTATTACATAATTTGCACAGTTACATTATAATAAAAATAATTTAAATAAATAAGCATATAATAAATAAATAAATAGGTTAGTAATAATAAACAAAATAAATATGAAAGAGGTTAGTATAATAATATAATATAGAAAACAAATTAAAAGTTCAAATTTAAATAAATAATCATTTTTTAAGAATTTTAAGAAAAAAGAAATAAATAATAATAATTATACACTAATAAATATGATTAATAGTTTTAATAATTTAATTATATATACCTATTAGAAGTATTTAATAATTATAATTACAAAAATAAGAAATTTAAAATCATAAAAGAAAATTAGGGTTTTTAAAATAAATTAAGGTTTATAAAGAAAAAATTAGGTTTTACATATAAAAAATATTAGGGTTTATAAGTTAATCTAAATATAATTAATGAATTTATATACAAAAAAAATATATATGTACATATTAGAAATATTTAATAATTATAAACAAACATAATAAGAAATTAAAATTATAAAAGAGAATTAGGACTTTGGATTATTTAGAAAAATAAATTAGGGTTAATTATTTAATCTAAACTTAATTAAATTATTTATACAAAAATACATACAATATTAATAATATAAACATATAATATAAATAATTTTATTAATAAAGTTTAATTTTTTAAAATATAAGTTTTTTTTTATATATAAGAAAATAATATAAGTATTTTATTTTAGACATTTATTATTAATTAGATTAATCAAATATAATATAAACAAAACAAAACAAACAAAAAAAATGAGAAAAAGAACATACCTGGGGCTGGGATTCGAACCCAGGTCCTAGGCTTCACATCTCCAGGACCAGCCTCCCTTCCACTGGGCCAGGCGCGCGCCTTGTAACTGGAAGGGTTAACAAATATTATATGAGAAACCTGCAAAATAAAAGAAATTTTGAGCAAAAAAGAATAACCTGGGGATCGAACCCAGGTTTTGTATATCACAAGCGTACGCTGCTACCACTGGACCAACGCGTCTCAACTAATATTAATCCACAAGTTTTTATTATATAATAAAACAAAAATTCAAAAATATAAACGCGCGCGAACTGTCTTCTTCAACCTTGGAATTTCGCAGGTTTTCCTGCGAAAATTCCTGCGAATTTTTCCATGAATCCTCTTGCGTATTTTTTCGCAGGAAACCAAAAACCTTGAGTACCTACAAAATAGGTAACAATCATCCCAATTGAACACACCAATGGTTTACCCAGGTCCTATACAATTCAAATACATCAATCCAAGTCATTTATATGATCTTAATCAAGAAACCCTAAAAGCTTGGCCGAAACCCTAACTATGGCATCTATCGAATTCGTCCATGGAAGCTTCATATCTTTGCCCAGAAACAATCTAAGCATCATCATTAACAAGAATATATGGTTAGAAATCATTAATAATACACCAATAAACGAAATCGAAAAAAATAAAATACAAGAAAGTTTGAATTCGGTTCATTGATATTAGCATGATTTGGATGCGAATGAGGGTTGGTTTCGACTCAATGAAGCTCAATAAACATTCTTGTGTCCTCAAAATACCTTAAAACCTCTTGAAATAGGGAAACCGAAAATTCAATTTGGATGGTTTTTGTGAAGTTTTAAAGTGGTGTTAGAGGCTGCAAAAATTCGTCCTTAGGATTGTGATGTGTTCATGTATATGTAGTGGATGTAATTAGGTCAGAAAAGTTGGGCTTTATTCATTGATTTGAAGTTGCTTGATATCAAAGAAATCTCATCACCATAATTGTCCAAAAATCCAATATTCTCTTGCTCTTTTTGTCTTACACGAATTTGGACAATATATAATCATGTTAAATGGCTTTGATGATTTTCTAGAAGAAGAATCATATTTAAATATTGATTTTTTGATTTTATTTTGATTTAATATGTATTTTAATGAATAAAATTCAAATAAATATTAAATAAAATAAAAAAAATCAGAAATTGCATGGGTTGGGTCGTGCTTGGTGTTTTTGTAAAGATGGGATGACAATTTGGTGGGCTCATTTAGCAAAAAATTGATTTAAAGCCTTATTTGCTTCATAAGTTTCCCTAAAATTTCCCAACTTTGTAAGGGCACAAATCCTTCAATTTTAATGCTATGAGGGTGTTCTTGGACATTTTGGAAAGCTTGAAGAGTCCTCTAACCAACCTATTTGGTCTCATGTTCATATCTTTTACCATTCTCAATTTATGCTCTTTTGAAGTTGTTGACTTTTTGTTGACTTTTAAAAGGACCTATAATGTCTTAGCTCATACCTTCCAAATGAAGCATTTTTGGGCTTGGCTTGTGAGACACAAAGTTGTAGAGAATTCAATTTCCTTCAAAATGAGCTTTGGATGGAAAATTCTTGATGAAGCATGTGAAAGTTATGGCTGGTCAAAGTTCAGTTGACTTTTCCTATGAAAACCCTAATTTAGAAACTCCTGATTCTTGATGATCTGAAATCTCCTTGATGAATCATGATCAACCCTTGATCAAATGATGAATTTTACTTCATATACTTGATGTTGGCAAAAAATAATGAAGTTTGACTTTGGTTTGACCACAGTTGACCTCAGTTTGACTTTTTTACTACTTTGATTGATTTTAACCTATCTGATCATCTGACTAGGCAAATCTTCTGGGAAAGTCTTGAAACTTGAAATGGGGATTCTTGAACACATATAAGATTTTATGAAGCTCACTTGAAGTCTTGGAAGTCCATTTAGCCTGATTAAAGTCAAAACCCTAGTTTAGGATGCATTGCTTAGGAGGATGCATTGTCTGAGGGAATTGTCACATCTTCTGACTAATTGTGAACTTTGTGAACCTTGTGAACCTTATGAGATGTCTTGTGAACCTTGTGAGCCTCTTAGTACATAATGACTTGTCTTGTGGAGGGCAAATTTTGGGGTGCAACAGGATCACGCGTGCAGTCTCCCTCCATTTGAATCTGGACCATCAGATTGGTTGACTTTAATTTTCTTTTGATTTTTATTTCATTTTCTTGCATTTCTTTTCCATATTTATTAAAAATAGCAAAAAAACATTTTTTAAATACCATTTTCTGCATTTTCACTTCAAATATTTTTCTTAACTCAAAAACATTTTTTATTTTAATTTTTGCATTAAAAAGTATTTTTAAATCATTTAAATGTTTTATTTAATTAATGAATTGATTTTAATTAATTAAAAATGCATTTAGGTTTCTAAAACCACCAAAACATTCATGAAGCATTCTCATACATTTATAAACATTTTCAAACTCACCCTACAAATTTCTTTTTAGGTTTGATCCCATTTTCACATTTTTCTTTGAATTAGGGTTCATAAAATTCCATTTTTTTAACCCTAACTTGAAAAAATCATTTATGGTCAACCATGATGAGTTTGAACTTGATTCATTTTGCATTATTTCACATATTGCATCTAGTATCTAGGTTATTTATCTCATAATTTTACATTGCATTTTCAATTTGATTTGCATTTTTCCTTTAGAATCACCCAAAAACCCTAGTTAACTTAGGAAATTCATAACTTTCACTAGGTTTAGCTTCTGACTTTCATCTTTGGGTAGTGATCTTGTATATGTTTAGGGTTTGTTTGATTTCATTTTCAAATTTTTATCATGATGTATGCTTCTGGTTTGGTCATATGCATCTCATGCATTCATAAAACCCTAATTTCTCATGTTCATTTGCATTCATCTTTGCATATCTCAATCATATGAACTTGCCTTGACATTTCAAGCATTTGTATGACATCTTAGACATCTTAAGACATGCTTGAAAATTGCTTGATCATTTCTTCATTTATTTTCTATGCTTTGCATTCATTACATTCCATGTACATCCATGTGTTTTCAAGCTTCTAACATGCCATCTTTGCATTCCATCCTTTGTATGAACATTCATAAGCATTGTTTATGACTTTGCATCATTCCATAACACATTTAAATTGCATGATCACTTCTGGTTTTGGTCATTTCACCTTCATTCATCTCATTTCCTTTTGCTTTGTGTCTTATGCATCTCATACTAACATTTCAGGGGCTTATGGTAAGTTGATTGGGATGTGGATTTGCCTTCACATCCCACCTCTTCTCATCTCTTCATATGCATTATTTACTTGTCTTTGAAGTGAACTTGCTTCACTTATGCTCTCTCATTCTTACTTTCTTTCTTTTAGGTTACTTATCTTCTTCAGGAAGTAAGTAACTTATTCTTTCTCTCCTTCTCTTTTCATCTGCTTCTCTTTTCTCATCTTAGTTTTTACCTTTGAGTCTCCTTGAGTTTTTACCTTTGAGTCTCCTTAGTTTTTACCTTTGAGTCTCTTTGAGTCTCTTTTCTCATCTCATAATCAGAGGCTAAACACTTAAAGCTTTAGGACTTTGAATTAAGGATATGCCTGCATCCTTATCTTAGGATGGAGTGTATAACTTTAATCCTTAGTGTTAAACCTTTAATTTGTTTACACCTTCTAATAAAAACACTTAATAATGATCAAGAAATAAGCTTGTAACTTGGGCCTTACATTAGGGTTCCATCTCTTCCTTATGGTTAAAAGGGACTAACCCTAATGTTTAATGGACAAGTCCCCCTCAAGATAAGTCTTACAAACTTAAAACTCACTTCTTAATCTCACCTTTTAATTAAAATCCACTTAATAAAGGCTTGTTATATAATGAATTTAGTCCCTAACCATGGATTAAGTTGAGGAGTCTTCCTCAGCTTAAGCGCTCTCATCTATCATCCTTCTCTTAGGATGGTGTAATGAGTTCACTAATCCCTGATTAGAAATTAAACTCATTACTTAACATTAAACAAAACCCAAAAACATCTTAATAATCACAAGTAGGTTAATGATCTTAATCCTACATCACCATGGTAATTAAGTTGAGATGCTTATCTCATGCTTAAGTAGACTCATTATCCCTAATCAGGGAGGATATAATGAGTTTACAAACCTTTGATTTAGGCTTAAGCTCATTATTTATGCAAAACACCAAAAACAATAAAAAACTGAAAACCCAAAAAAACAAACAATAAACGTCTCCTCCGGGATTCTTTTCTCATCACACTCACTCTGAAAACGAGAACTTTCTACTTCCGTCTAATGCAAGATAGTTAGCACTCGAGCCAGACGAGTCATACACTTGAGCATAGACAAATATGCAGTTCACAACAAAAACACCCAATCTCTTTGAGTCGAACTACGATGTTCTGACTTCCTCATTGCACGAGAGGATACGTAGGCATAACTTAACAGTTATTGAACAAAAGTTTCTTTGTCTTCCCCCTCTCCTCCTCCCAGTTTCTCTTTCCTTAGCCTCAGTTTTGAGTATTCACTTTCCTTTTGCACTGACACTCTGTACATTCTTTTCTCCCTAGCTCCTTATGCACAGTTTAACACATATACTACCCCCCTTTTAAACACAATCAAGTAAGCGTGGATCCCGTCGAGTACGACGGACGATCTGGGTGCTAATACTTTCCCAGGTCGTAATCAACCCCCTTTCTCAGTTTCTCTAGTTCGCAACCATCTTATCCATACCTTTCCAGGTTTATCTAGCATTACCTTTCCTCCGGGATAAAAATGCCTAGCTGGCGATTCTATTCAACCTCAACCTCCAACATCGCCGACGGTTCGTGTCTGTACCGGGACGTAAGTCTTTCAGGAGCGACCGCTTGGCGACTCTGCTGGGGAAATCTTTGCAACCAGGGCTTCTGGTTCTCTTGTGGGTTTCTCCTAGCGCTTGTTTGACTTTGTTTACTGGGGGTGTTATGTGCTATGTGTGCTTTTGTTTTTGCTTTATTTATTGCTTTCTGTACAACTTTATATACTGCATTTACTTTACCAATTTCATTTACTTCTTTATGCATTTCATTTTATTATCATATCATGTGTTGGTTTGTTGGTTTGCCTTGGTGGGAGGGGTATTCCAGTGAGAAAGGTCCAACACAAAGGCCTGAGTGACAGACATAGAATTAGAGTGGCTTCATATTCTTTCCCATTCCATTTCGGTCTGGTGCGGAAATATGAAACACGATTCAAATATGGGTTTCTTCTTGAGAACTCTGTGCTACGGATTTCCTGTAGTGCTAGGGCTTTCTGGGAAGCCTGCTAAGTCTGGATGACCTTTTTAGATGACCTTCAGCATCTGAGGTGAATTAGAGGAGGATCCAATATGATTAGGGTAAACACTGTACCTCCGGGTTAGAAGTGTTTACACTTCTCATAATAAATATGAATTTGAGGATCCTTGTTCTAGAACAATACCTATGAGTAGGTGGGGTTGTTTACAGGTTTGCAGAAACCCTTGGCCTCATCATACCCTGTTACTGATATTGTTTTTAAGGTTACACTATTTTGGACTGATCTTATGAAACCCTGGACCTATGACTCTTTATTTGAGTCCCCCACCTGGTTACTGGTTCTCAGACCTTCGTCCGGATTTCTGAACACTCATGGAACCTACCAAAAGCAACTCACAATCCATCACCTGATCACAAACCTTTGCATATCATTAAGCATACATCATACTGCATCATTTAACATCTATTTGTTTTACAAGGTATCCACATCTTCTTTGGTTTGGTTTTGACTGTTCTTCTTCTTCAGCCATCTTCATCAGATATCTTCTCTAGTTGTCTTCATCAGTTATTTTCTTTAATTATCTTCATCAGCATCCATTGTCAGTATGGACTCAACCAGGAAGAGCAACATCACTTATTATTTCTTTGAGTACCCTCTGGCAGGCATCAGACAGATTCAGGCCCTTATCACTCCTGATCATGTCCCTTTATTCAGAGAACATTATGGTGGTATCCTGGACATGATCATGGACTTGGATGCGTCACAGAGGAGCATGATTCACACTTGCCTTCAGTTTTATGACCCTCCTCTCCGTTGCTTCACTTTCCCAGACTTTCAGACAGGACCTCTGTTGGAAGAGTATTCTATGTTGTTGGGTATCCCCATCAGAAGAGGAATTCCTTTCAACCCTGAGATGACTGCTCCAAAGAATGAAGACATAGCCAAAGCACTGCATCTAGAGGCAATCATTGATCAGCATATGACCACCAAGGCTAGAATCCCAGGTCTTCATTTGGACTTCTTAATCACTCAGGCTACCAGTCATGCTGCAGTAGGGAAATGGAAAACTGTTTGTGCTCTCCTGGCTCTTAGTATATATGGTATCATCCTGTTTGCAGACGAGCCTAAGTTTGTAAGAAAGAGTGGTATCCACATATTCATGCTCAAGAATCCAATTCCTACCTTGCTAGGGGATTTCTATTACTCAGTACATTAGAGGAATGAGAAACAGAGGGGGAAGACTGGTCAGATGTTGTGCACCCCTTTTCTACAGCTGGTTGATGAGACATATGTCGAAGACAGAAGCTTTCTTGAATCCACATCAGTCAAGAAACTGGGCTAAGAGGATGATTGCCCTTACTTCAGAAGACATCAGGTGGTGTACTCAGAACACCAAAGGTAGAGACATAATTACAAGCTGTGGGCAATATCCTAATGTACATTTTATTGGAGTAAAGGGTTGCATCAATTACAATCCCTTTCTATTCAGAAGATAGTTAGGGTATGCCTTGGTACACCCACCTCGAGAGCAGGACTTAGCAGAGTCTCTTTACTGTGCTATTTTGAACAATCATACCATTGACCGACAAGCAGCCTGGGCTTGGGACAAAATACAGCTTCAGCTCAGCACATTGAATGGTCTCGCATCTGAGGACAGATTACTCGTATGCCATTCACCCTGGAAGATGTGCTAGGGCTATCAGCAGTAGAGCCTGTAGCTACAGTCAGTATGGAAGAATTTGAGAAGTTGAAAGAAAGGAATACCCAGCTTTCTGAAGCTCTGGAGAAGACCCTTTGGGAAAGGAATGATGGTCGTCTGGACATTGAGAGGTTAGAGAAGCTCCGTATCGAGCATGTGACTAAGATAGAGAAGACATAGGACTTCATCAGAAAAGCCCGAGCAGGGGAGTTGGTATTGAAGAATGCTTGCAAAGAAGCCAAGATTCAGAAGGCCAGAGCTGAGCACTACTTGGAAGAGAGTCAGGCTAGATGGATCAGAATAACTAAAGCTCATTTGCAAGAAGATCAGAAGACACAGGCTAAGATAGAGAAGCTGGAATCCAATGAGAAGAAGAGTCAAGAAGCCCTATTAGTAGCACAGAAGGAAATCTCCGAGCTAAAACTCCGAGCAGGTTTGAAGAGATCAAAGGAACAAGTCAAGTACCAGAAGATGACAAGTGCCATTGCAACCAGGAACCTTCTTATCAGGACCATCACAGAGCATCCAGTTGGACCAGTGACTGATGCTCTCCTGAAAGAAGTCAAGGAAAATGACTTTGGGTTGGATGTTTGATTTCTTTTGCTTGTATTTTATTTTGGTTGTACTTTAATTCTCCATGGTGATTTTGTTGTATTTCTTGACTTAATTGTATTTTGACCCACCATGGGAGCTTGTTGTAATCATAAAATATGTATTTTTGCATTTGTAATGTATGGTTTATGTGTTACTTGGATTTTCTGATGGGCTTTGATTATTTCAACATCTTCATCATTCTCAGAGGTCCGAAAGGTCAAAACCAAAGAACCAAACCAGGATACCTTCTGAAGACAAATAGACATACTGCATTGCATGCTAACCTCGTTCTTTGTTTTGTAGGTGTTTTGTTGTTGTTTTCTCACTTTGCTGTTGTTTCAGGAAATATTTCTCGTAGGAGAGTCTTTCCCGTCAACCGCATCCACCGGTATCTGACCAGAAACAACCTTTCGAGCTTACAGATGGATCAACTTCAGCAAGAATTGACAGATGTAAGAACCCAAATGACTGATGTAAGGACAAAAGTGAGGACTTAGATGAATCAATTCATGGCTGTGATGACTGGGCTAACACAGACCCATGAAAGATTGAGGGAGTTAGTCGAGTGACAAACTCCAAAAGAGAACCATGCTGGTACTGGGGGTACTAGTAACAACGCGCGCGATCAGCCGCAAGAAAATCCACCAGAGTTTGGACCCCACATCAACCTTGAAGTCAATGTTATTGGAAATACTCAGAGAATCACTGGAGATCGTGTTGTGCAGGAAGATCCCCAGGATGAGCAGTTTACAGTATTGGGTACTGGGGCTGATGAAGTTTATGATCATAGTCTGGACGAGATATCTGAGAAGCTGAGATCCTTGGAGTCCCAAAACTCTTTGGGATTTGATGTGATGGATATGGGCCTAGTTGAAGGAGTCAGGATTCCTCACAAGTTCAAACCTCCCTGCTTTGAGAAGTATAATGGTACCTCCTGTCCTCGTACCCACTTGAAATCTTTTCTAGGAAGATTAAAAGCATACACCATGGATGAAAAGCTGTGGATGTTTTACTTTGAAGATAGCTTGACCAGGGCATCCAGAGAGTGGTATTCACACCTATCCAGAGCAACAATCAAGAACTGGAAGGACTTAGCCGAGTGTCGCTCCCACTAAATGAGGCTAGATCAGATAGGGTACAGACGCGAACGGTCGGCGAAAGGGGCAATGAGAACACACAGCCGTGAACTCACTGGAGAATGAATAGAGTCGCCAGCTAGGCATTTTTATCCCGAAGGAAAGGTAATGCTGCATAAACCTAGAAAGAAATGGATAAGACGGTTGCGAACCAGAGAGACTGAGAAAGGGGGTTGGTTACAACCTGGGAAGGTATTAGCACCCAGATTGTCCGCCGTACTCGACGGGATCCACGCTTAAAAGATTTGTGTTTTAAAGGGGTAGTGTCAGTGCAATTTGTGTGTAAAAGAGTTGGAAAAGGATGTACAGGTGTCAGTGTAAAAGAAGTGCCAAGTGTGATATACAGTGTCAGTGTAAGGAATAAGAATGAATTGCTCAAGATCATGAGGCTTAAAGAATGAGGCTAGAAGAAGGGGGAATATACAGAGACTTTTGTTCGATAACCGTTAAGTTATGCCTACGTATCCTCTCGTGCAATGAGGAAGTCAGAACACCGTAGTTCGACCCAAAGAGACTGAAAGGTGAATTGACTTGTGAACTGCTTGCTTGTCAATGCTCAAGTGTATGACCTGTCTGGCTCAGGTGCAAACTGTCTTGCATTAGACGGAAGAAGCAAGTTCTCGTTTGTGAGTGAAGGAGATGAGAAAAGAATCCCGGAGGAGACGATTATTGTTTGTTTTTTGAGTTTTCAGTCTTTTATTGCTTTTGAAAGTTTGTCATAAGTTAATGAGCTTAAGCCTAAACCAATGGATTTAGTAAACTCATCACATCTTCCCTTTGATTAGGGGTAATGAGAATACCTTAAGTGTGAAGTCAGATTCTCACACTTAATCACCTTTGATGTAGGATTAAGGTCATTAACCTACTTGTGATTATTTAGATGTTTTTTGGTGTTTTTGTTTAGTGTTAGGTAATGAGATTAAGCCATAATCAGGGATTAAACAGACTCATTACACCATCCTAATAGAAGGATAATAGATGAGAATGTTTAAGCTGAGGAAAGCTCCTCAGCTTAATCCATGATTAGGGATCAAGCTCATGACAAAACAAGCCTTTATTAGATGGATTTTATTTAATGATATGATGATGAAGTGGATTTTATGATTTGTAAGACAACTTGAGGGGGACTTGTCCATTAACACTAGGGTTAGTCCTTCTTAACCAATTAAGGAAGAATTAGAACCCTAATGCAAGGCCCAAGTTACAAGTGTGATGTCTTGATGATTATTAAGGGAATTGATTAAGAGATTTAAACACATTAAGGGTTTAACACTTAGGATTAAAGTTATACACTCCATCCTAATAGAAGGATGCAGGCATAAGCTTAATCACAAAGCCTTAAAGCCTTTAGGGTTTAGTCCCTGATTATGAGGTGAGGAGAGAAGACTCAAAGAGACACAAAGGTAAAACTAAGAGGGGAGACTAATCAAAACCCTAATTATTATCATGCTTGGTTGTTCCTAAGGTTTGTGAGGTTTAAACAAGAAAGATCTCCAATGGAACCACCAGGAAGCAGATGAAAGGATCAAGAGAAGCAAAGTGACTTGCTTCATTCAAGAAGACAAGTCACTTGAGGAAAGAGAGTAAGAAGAAGAAGAATGAGCAAGCTCAAACTCAAACACATAACAAAAATGCAGCAAGGATGCATGAAAGAGATGAAAAGAAGTTGTGAGAAGTGAAGGCAAATCCACTTCTCAAAGTAACTTACCACCTGAAAAGTTAGAAAAGGAATACAATACAATGCAAAATGGGATGAGATGACATGATGAGAAACAAAACCAGAAGCATATACATGATGCTAATGATGTTATGAGATGCTACAAACATGAAGCAACACATGGAAATGATCATACAAGCTTATGAATGCAAATGAAGCAAGTTAGGAAACCTGAAAACACATGAAAAGTTATGAAGTGCACAAGGCATACAACATGGCAAATACATGATGCAATGATCAAACATGCTTTCTATATGTCTTATGATGTCAAATGAATCACATGGATGCTTGAAATGTCATGGCAAGTCATGTTATGCAAGAGAATGCAAGAGGGATGCAAATGAAAGCCCAAATTAGGGTTTATGAACCAAACATCAAACAAAAACCAAAATCAGAAGCAAACCCTAAGATAAAAAATGGAAAATGCCACCCAAGGGACCCCTAATCCTATTCTAAACCACTGCCCAAAGGAGAAGTCTCAACTCTTAACCAATCTCAAGTTATGATTTTTACAAGATTTTAGGGTTTTTAGGGTTCCTAAACAAAAGAAATGTCAAACAAATTGAAAAAGAAAGATCAAATCATGGCCATTTTATCTCAAAAACTACATGCTAAACACAATGCAATGCAAGAAGAATCAATGTCCAACTCCTCATGAATAGGCAGAAATGATTTTTTGAACTATGGATCAAAATAAGGCACAAAAATGATTTTAATTCAAAGGAAAATTCTCAAAATGCATCAAGATCAAAAAAGAAATTTTGTTTGAAGGTTGGACAATGTTTCTAAATGTCTTAGAACATTTCATGAATTTTTTGGTGATTTTTAGATACTTAAAAGTATTTTTAATAAATTAATTTTCATTAATCAATTAAAAATAATCTTTTAAATATTTAAAAATACTTTTTAATGATAAAAATAAAAACAAAAATATTTTTGTGTCATAAAAATTATTAAAACTCATGAGAAAAAGTTTCATAATTTTTAGACATTTTTTACTATTTTTAATAAATTATGCAAGTTGAATGAAAAAGAAATGAAAATAAATTAAAATAAAAGGAAAGTAAACAGAAGGAATGGCTGAGATTGAGTCTGGATTTGAAAGCATTGACCAGCGCGCATCTGGACGGCTGTGGTTCATTCTGAGTTTATTAACCTAATTGTGAATTAATTAAACTAATAAAATGAATTAGGGCTAATCAAATGAATCTGGGCCCTTCACATGCGCGCGAAGTCAACCGGTCAACCCAATCCAACGCACGAAATTCAAATGGAATTAATTACTGTAATTAGGGCTAATCAAACTCAGGTGACCGGAGGGGAGCTCCGGTCATCTTCCCCGGCGACCCCAAAACCTAAACTCACTCCATACGCATCTAAAATGAATTCTAAGAACACAGAAATGATTCCCACAAGCTCACGATTCAAAACCCCCACTCAAAACAAATTTATCATTCATGAAAAGGCTGAATCGAAGCAAACAAAAACTAGGGCAGGAAAGTTTCAGGAAGCAATTAAATCCTCATTTCATCACCATTTTCGAAACTAAAAGCATATTCATGATCAGGAAGACATATAGAACAAGTTTAGAACTTAAAAATCCATTTCTGGAAAAAAAGTTCTTGAGCTACCTGAGATTCGAAGCTTTCACTCCAGCTGCTTTCTGACCTCCTCTCTTAGTGTAATCCACTCCACTTGACCTCTTGATGATGCTTGAATGCTTTGGAGAAGTTTATGTTGGCTGGATGAAGAGTTTGAACAGCTTCTGCTCAAGCTCAGTTGAAAATGGCAATGGTGATTCAGGCTGCTTCTGGCAAGGGTGAAGGGTTGTTTGTGGTCCAGATGATGAGTGGAGAAGGTTTGTGAAGCTTGTTTGGATGTTTGTGAGCTATGGAAGGTGTTTCGAAGGAAACTGCAGCTTGGGGTGAAAATGGTGAAGCGATGTTATGGCTTGTTTCAGGCCTGGTTCTTTGTTGGTTTCTACTCAATGAGGCATGGTGAGTTGATGTGTGAAGTTTGCTTGAGTGTTTGTGAGCTGGGCAGAGAGTTTCGAAGAGTTTTTGCAAAAATGGAGTGAGTTTGAGTATGTGATGTTGTTGAGTGTTTCATCCTGGCTTGGTGTTATGTTTGGCTAGCAAATGGAAAGTATAAACAATTGCAAGTGGCCAGAGGATGTGACATGGCCTGTGGTGATTGGGATGTTTGCTTTTGCCAAAAGTCAACTTTTTTGTAAGAGAAGCATGGGCTTGGTTCTAGCTTGGTACAAAGGCTAGGGCTGGCGCAGCATGATGTGTGTGTGATGTTGGGAAGGTCCAGCAGCCTAGGTAACTAGTTGGTGAAGTGTGATGAGTGATTTTGCAAGTTGTTCACTTTTGAAACTTCATGAAAAAGTCTTGTTACACAAACCATGGACATGAGGAACTTTGGTCCAATTATGATTTTTAGAGCTCATGGAATGTTTGTGTCATGGTTTGATGTCAACTAGAGGTTACAAGAAGCCTTGGTTCATGATTTTGCAAAATTCACATTTGAGGCATGTCTTGAAAATCAATGATTTTTGCCAACTTTGTCACTCCATAACTTTTGATCCAAGAAGAATTTGATCATGTTCTTGTACTTTTTGAAAAGGGAAAAATGTAATCTACAACTTTCATGACCAAAGTTTTTCCATTTGAAGCATTTTTGGATCAAGAATCAAGGCTTGAAAAATGACCTAAAATGGAGCATTCTTGAAAAGTCAACTATGCCCTAAAAAGTCAACTTTGCAAAATCTTCAAATTCTTGATTTTTGTGAATTTAAATCTTCTTCCATGATCAAATAAAGACCATATACACTCAAAATGATGAAGATCACCCATTGGTTGGGTCATTGGGGGCCTCAGATGCCCTGATTTTGCACTGACTTGTCTGAAAAGTCAACCTTTGATCAGATGACTTCCCCATGGAATTTCTTCATGAAAATTGATATGCATACTCCCTATACCATATAGAGACCAATAGAAACAAGAATGACCAAAAAATTTGGAGTTATGGCCTCTGAAACCAAAACCCTAATTTTAGGTCATCTGTGCAGTCAAGCCTGGCTCTGCTTCCATACCAATCCCAGTTCTTGTGATTCTTTTGCATTCTTGACTTTGAGAGGATGTAATATGATATAAGAACACACATGGATCCCTTTGAAGTGATTGGTGGCCTTTGGAGGGGCTCAAGAAGCTCTTGGATTGCTCAGATCACAAACCCTAGGTGCAGATGACTTAGAACCAATGCAGTGGATCAAAAATGGAATATGGGATGACATGATTGTGCTTATGCATATGAGATGATCACAAGCCATGGTGTGAAAGGGTGAGGGAAAATTTGGGGTGTTTACAGCTGCCCCTATTCAAACATGAGTTAGCTGTGCAGGTTGTAAGCAACGGCTTAACAGGCAAACAAGATAACTTGTGGTTGAATACCAAAGACAGTCCAAAATTTGCACTCACAGAATGAAGAAGAAAAGGGATATAGATTGTAAAAGGAAAATAAAGTATATTGCAAAGTATGGGCGACGGAGGACGACCGTCGAGCAGAGGACGACTGCCGGGTAAAGAGCAATGACGGGGACGGTCGACATGCTGGGGATAAAAGATAAAGCCAAGACGGGGACGGCCGACTAGCTGGGAAAGGTAAGATTATGATGGGGACGGCCATCAAGATAAAGCTGTAAGATTCTCTGGGAATTAATGAAACATGACGGGGACGGCCATCAAGTTCATAAAGGTAAAGTAACCAACGATGGGGACGGCCATCGGGCTAAAAAAAGAAAAGGGACCACG
The DNA here is from genome assembly GCA_963966055.1 of Lathyrus aphaca. Lineage (NCBI taxonomy): Eukaryota > Viridiplantae > Streptophyta > Magnoliopsida > Fabales > Fabaceae > Lathyrus > Lathyrus aphaca. The sequence goes on along the minus strand of OZ014522.1, from coordinate 384,714,268 downwards.
ACGGGGACGGCCATCGGGTTAAAGAATAAATGAAATAAACAGATGATGGGGTACGGCCATCAAAGGTGAAGGACGATCACCTAGCAGGGGACGGCTGCTCTGTCGGGGTTAAGATGAGGGACGGTCATCTAAGGTGGAGGACGACCACCAGGCAGGGTACGGCTGCCGAAAATATCGCGACATAGGACGAATGCCGGATAAAAGGTCAACGACGGGGACGGCCATCGGACGAGCATGATGGAGGACGACCATCAAGAGGTGGAGGACGACCACCCAGCAGGGGACGGCTGCTCTCGAGGTTTCTCATGACATAGGACGAATGCCAGATAACCAAAAATCAACAATGGGGACGGCCATTGGATAAGGTGATGAAGGACGATCATCAAAAAGGTGGAGGACGACCACCTAGCAGGGGACGGCTGCTAAAAATCAACGATGGGGACGGCCATCGGATGAGCACGATGGAGGACGACCATCAAGAGGTGGAGGACGACCACCTAGCAGGGTACGGCTGCTCTCAGGGTTTATCGTGACACAGGACGAGCGTCAGATGAAAGAAATTGCTTACTTGGCGATCTACTGGGGATATAGTGAACACGGACGAGTGTTCACAACCAAGAAAGGAAAGTATAAGTGTTGGGTATTGCGTATAGATTAAAGATGCGGACGAGCATCCTTAAGACTATGATACGGACGAGTATCATGTAGAAACAAATACTGACACATGTTCAGAGATGATGATACGGACGGGTATCAACTGGTTAACAAAGAACACGGACGAGTGTTGAATCTGAAGATTCTTCTGGGGAATAGTAGACACAGACGAGCGTCCATATTCAAGAAGACATGAGTGTTTGACACAGTGTATGGATTAAAGATGCGGACAAGCATCCTCAAGACTATGATACGGACGAGTATCATGTAGAAACAAACGCTTGACGCATATTCTGAGATGATGATACGGACGAGTACCATCTGGTTAACAAAGAACATGAACCAACGTCGAATCTGTGGGGATGTAACTGGTATAAGATACGGACGAGTATCTGTATAAGTAAGAATATTTATCTGCTAGGGAGAGTGACACGGACGGGTGTCAAGAGAGAAAAGTATAGTAATATCAACAAGTATAAGGGTCGTAAAAGTGTAAGCGGCTGCGCTGGGGATATGACACGGACGGGTGTCGAGAAGGTGTATATAGGTATATGTGAGTGCAAAGAGGATGTCTTTGGCTTTCTGCTGGGGTATGACACGGACGGGTGTCAAGAAGTATCTGTAATACGGGTGATCTTGTTTATAAGGGGTGTTCAGGCGACTTTACCGGGGAAAGATGGCACGGGCGGGTGCCAAAAGGAGTATATACTGGTGTTTGTAATCTGAGAGGCAGCTGCTTTTGCTGGGGATTCTGGTGGGGACTTTTCTGTATGTTGATGAACTATAATCATTCACAAGTGTTGGTTCATAACATGGCTTATGATTATGCTATGAGTTGGATTCTTGCCGTAATGCTCCGTGTTAAAACGGAATGCTACGCTTTGTGGGTGAATATGATGCGAATGCTATGATTGCAAATATATCAAAACCGGGATCCGGGTCCCGTCGCTGCGAAGATCTTCGATCGATCTGCTTGAAAAAAAAATCCCAGCTGGGGATGGGATCACTGGTGGATCTGATGAGGTGATATCTGCTTGGGGATCTAGGTCACTGATTGACATATCCTTGTAATATGGGACCCAGCTGGGGTTTGTAGAAGCTTTCTTCACTCTGTTGTGATTTCTTCATATGTTGCTCTTCTAGATAGAGGCTGGAACTCTGTGGGGAGATGACCCTCTGACTTTTGTACCCGACTGAGGATGAAATGGCAACTGGGCTGGGGAGGGAGAGAGATCATTGAGGGACCTCCCTAGGGATTCTGTTGAAGAGGATCCTTGACTCAGCCGGGGATGTAGGTGCCTTCTAAGATGCTTAGCAATTCTGATGAAGATAAGTAATAAATGACAACTCCGCTGGGGGAAGTTGTGAGAGGCAACTCAGCTGGGGAGAGAGCACTTCGGATGCTAAAATGGAGTGTTGATTCGCCAGCTTGCTGGGATGAAGCTTTCATGCCCCAAGTTGCGTTCTGGATACCTGCAATCCTGGAAAAGATAGAGAAACGCACAAAATAATCCCGAGGTATCCCTTACTGGATTCCGTCATAGGAGTTTAAATGCTTCTGAGAGTAAGCATATTTCCTGCAAGCATGTTTTTTTATTTGAAGATAAACATCTGTATTCTTATGCAATCAGTGTTTCTTTAAGATATCAGACATTTTTGCAAATAAATGAAAATGTACAAGAAGAGACATGACTGAAAATCTGATTTTATTAATTCGTGTGCCTTGAATTGGCAAGATACAGTCAAAGAAACACATCTCCTGAAATGAGGAGACTGTTACAAATTGAGAAACAAAATGCTGGCAGTGTTGATGACGCTTTGAGGAGCTTCCTCTCTTGCTATGACTCGTATGACCTTGACGTTCTTCTCATCTTGCTTTCTGAAGAATGTTGATTCTGATTGAAGCTTGATCCTTTCGAAGCTTGCCAAGTTGTGAACGATACAGACGAATTCAGAATGCAGTTGTTCGCTTATTCCCTTATTTTGCATGGATCGCCCTTTCGGGTTTTCAATCCATCGGGATACCCATTTTTGCCTGAGCTGTCCAATGCGGCTTTTCAACTCAGCGGGTGTACGTTTTTGCTTACTTTCCCTTATTTTTGCCCGAGTCTTTTATTCTGTTTTTGACTCGCCGGGATGCCCTATTTTTGCCTGGACTTACATTCTGTTTTTATGTCCAGCGGGTCATTTTATGCGAAGTATTTTTTTAACTGCATCTGAATTCACAGGGGATGGGAAATCTTCACCATCCATGGTGCTGAGCATCAGTGCTCCACCAGAGAAAACTTTCTTTACCACAAATGGCCCTTCATAATTGGGGGTCCATTTGCCCCTGTGGTCTGTATGAGGAGGGAGGATTCTCTTCAGCACAAGATCTCCTACTTGGTATTCTCGGCGCCTGACTTTCTGATCGAAGGCTTTCTTCATTCTTTTCTGATATAACTGCCCATGACAGATTGCAGCCAATCTTTTCTCTTCGATCAGACTCAGTTGTTCGTATCGGGCCCGAACCCATTCTGCTTCGTTCAGCTTAACATCCATCAATACCCGCAGAGAGGGTAACTCAACTTCGACAGGTAGGACTGCTTCCATACCGTACACAAGCTGATACGGTGTTGCCCCAGTGGATGTTCTGATTGACGTGCGGTACCCATGCAAGGCAAACGGTAGCATCTCATGCCAGTCTTTGTAAGTGACTACCATCTTTTGCACAATCTTCTTGATATTCTTGTTAGCTGCCTCAACAGCGCCATTCATCTTTGGCCTGTAAGGAGAAGAGTTGTGATGTTGAATTTTGAAGTCCCGGCATAGCTCAGCCATCATTTTGTTGTTTAGATTGGAACCATTATCAGTAATGATTCGCTCGGGAATTCCGTACCGACAGATGATATCTCTTTTTAGAAACCTGGCTACCACTTGTCTTGTAACATTGGCATAGGAAGCTGCTTCGACCCACTTGGTGAAATAGTCAATGGCGACCAGGATGAATCTGTGGCCGTTCGAAGCAGTTGGCTCAATCTTGCCAATCATATCAATGCCCCACATGGCAAAGGGCCATGGTGAAGACATGATGTTCAAAGGATTGGGAGGCACATGCACCTTATCCGCATAAATCTGGCACTTATGGCATTTCCTGGCATAGGCACAACAGTCGGCATCCATTGTGATCCAATAATAGCCTGATCTTAGCAACTTTTTAGCCATGGCACGCCCTCCAGCATGGGTACCAAAGGATCCCTCGTGCACCTCGTGCATCAATAAATCTGCTTCTGTCTTGTCGACACATCTGAGGAGTACCATATCAAAGTTCCTTTTGTATAAAGACCCATCAGTGTTCAGAAAGAAACTACCAGCAAGCCTTCTCAAAGTCTTCTTATCATTGGAAGATGCCCCAGGTGGGTATGTTTGATCCCCCAAGAAGCACTTAATGTCATGGAACCAAGGCTTATCATCTTTAACAACATCTGCTGCGAACACATACGCTGGTTTATCAAGTCTGGACACTGAAATCTGAGGTACAAAGTTAACAGCTTGAACTTTGATCATGGACGAAATGGTAGCCAGAGCATCTGCAAACTGATTCTCGTCCCGAGGGATATACTCAAGCTTGACTGTTGTGAAGAAAGTCAATAACCTCCTTGTATAATCCCTGTAAGGTATCAGATGATCCTGATGGGTGTACCATTTGCCATTGGTCTGATTGATTACCAAAGCTGAATCTCCGAACACGGTCAATGTCTTGATCCTGAGGTCGATGGCTTCCTCAAGACCCATAATGCAAGCTTCGTATTCAGCTTCGTTGTTAGTGCAGTTGAAAGTGAGTTTTGCCGAGAAAGGCATGTGAACCCCTTTAGGTGTAATGAGTACTGCACCAACACCACGACCATTCATGTTGACAGCCCCATCAAACATCATAATCCATTCTTCTTCTGAGTCGGGCCCTTCAGTGTGAACAGGCTCTTCATGATCTTTTGCTTTTATGAACATGATGTCTTCATCAGGGAAGTCAAACCTCATAGGCTGGTAATCATCAATGGGTTGTTCAGCCAGATATTCAGATAGTACACTGCCCTTGATGGCTTTCTGAGAGGTGTACTGGATGTCGTATTCTGTGAGAATCATCTGCCATCTTGCAACCCGTCCGGTAAGTGCTGGCTTCTCGAAAATGTACTTGACTGGGTCCATATTTGAGATCAACAAAGTAGTGTGGGTCAACATATACTGTCTCAGTCGGCGAGCAGCCCACGCTAAAGCACAACAAGTTTTCTCGAGCAGTGAATAACGTTGTTCACAGTCGGTAAACTTTTTGCTTAGGTAGTATATTGCGTACTCTTTTCGACCAGACTCGTCATGCTGGCCCAGCACACACCCCATTGACTCTTCTAATACTGTCAAGTACATTATCAGAGGTCTTCCTTCAACTGGAGGCATAAGGATCGGGGGTTCTTGTAAGTATTCTTTGATCTTGTCAAAAGCCCTTTGGCAGTCTTCATTCCACCTGACCGTTTGCTCTTTTCTCAACAGCTTGAACAAAGGTTCGCAGGTTGCCGTAAGGTGAGATATGAACCGTGAAATGTAGTTCAATCGTCCTAAGAACCCTCGAACTTCTTTCTCTATTTTCGGTGCAGGCATCTCTTGAATGGCTTTGACTTTATCAGGGTCAACTTCAATCCCTTTCTCGCTCACAATAAAACCCAGCAGCTTACCAGATCGCACCCCGAATGTGCATTTGTTGGGGTTCAATTTCAGTTGGTACTTCCTCAGACGCTTGAACAATTTGAGCAGATTTACCAGGTGGTCTTCTTCGGTGAGGGACTTGGCAATCATGTCATCCACATAACACTCGATTTCCTTATGGATCATATCGTGGAATAATGTCACCATAGCCCGTTGATATGTTGCGCCAGCATTCTTCAGTCCGAACGGCATTACTTTGTAACAGAACGTGCCCCAGGGTGTGATGAAAGTGGTCTTCTCCATGTCTTCAGGTGACATCTTGATCTGATTATATCCTGAAAATCCGTCCATGAAGGAGAATACCGAGAACTGAGCCGTGTTATCCACCAATACATCAATGTGAGGTAAAGGGAAGTCATCTTTCGGGCTGGCTCTGTTCAGATCCCGGTAGTCAACACACATCCTTACCTTGCCGTCTTTCTTAGGCACAGGTACTATATTAGCAACCCACGGCGGATAGCTAGTTACAGCAAGGAACCCGGCGTCCCACTGCTTTTGTACCTCTTCCTTGATTTTCATAGCCATGTCTGGGCGAGTACGGCGCAGTTTCTGTTTGACCGGTGGGCACCCTTCTCTCAAAGGCAGCTTGTGCACAACAATATCGGTATCCAACCCTGGCATATCTTGATACGACCAAGCAAACACGTCCACATATTCTCGAAGCAGATCAATCAGTTGTCTCTTCACTGAGTCTTGCAGGCAGGCCCCGATTTTAACTTCTTTCACGTCTTCATCTGTGCCAAGATTAATCACTTCAACCTCCTCCTGGTGAGGAGTAATAACCTTTTCCTCTTGTCTCAACAATCTGGCTAGCTCTTCAGGAAGCTCATATTCTTCTTCAACCCCTTCATCAGCTTGATTGATTGGATTGTCAAAGTCATACGAAGTCATAGTCGTGCTGTTGTCGGTGCTGTCTGGAAGGCACTCTCTGCAAGGGTTAAGTTTGTTCATTTTAGTGATCGGTTTTTAATCTTGTTTAGAAAAGTGAAATGAAGTTGTCATTTTGAAAACACTGCCATTTATTTTTTGTACAAAAAGAAAAATGGAAAAACAGTGAGCGGAAAAGAAAAAGACTCATTTGCAAAAAGATGTCTGATATTTCATTGATTAATCTTGCTTGCACAAAAAGTACAGATGGCCCGATTACAAAATGAGTCTTGTCATCTTGGGCAAGATGCAAGACTTTGATGCATGCTATAAAAATACAGGAAATAATAATTACTCTGTATGAGTAACTCTTATAATTTCCTGGGAAGACCAGTTTGAGATACTGCTCCCCGGGATCTTTGGACGAATCCAATTCTCCAGATTGCGCTCCTCTTCCAGCTCGTCTTCCAGACAGTTGACAGCATCAGGGGTAAGCATCCCCCCACTCACAAAGTTGGGCTCTTTCGCAGCCTCTGCTGGATCTTGTTGAGTTGGTTTGTAACCCAACCCAAATCTGTCTTCTTTCTTCTCCACCGATAGCAGTTTGCCCCAGCCTTGGGCGTTTCCTCCCTCAACAACCTTCCGGGCTTGTTGGTATGAAGATATTGAAGTACCAGGCACAGCAGATGTTTCATTGACATTCAAAGCTTCGAACCCCTGGCTCATTGTTTCATGGATCTCCCCGTCCATCTCAATATACTTATAGGTAGCCAGGTGGCTGACAAAAATATCCTCTTCTCCACAGATTGTAACGATTTGACCCTCCCACTCATATTTTATCTTCTGGTGAAGGGTAGAGGTCACGGCACCAGCGGCGTGAATCCATGGCCTACCCAATAGACAGCTGTAGGCAGGCTGTATATCCATCACGTAGAAGGTAGTTTTGAAGGTCTGCGGGCCAATCGTTACGGGCAATTCAATCTCTCCCAGAACCGATCTCTTTGAACCATCAAAGGCTCTTACTACCAGGTTGCTGGGTCGCAAAGCTAATCCTTCATACTCTAGCTTCACCAGGGCCTTCTTTGGTAAGACATTAAGGGATGACCCTGTGTCCACCAGTACATGAGAAAGGACTGCTCCTTTGCATTCCATGGTGATGTGCAAGGCTTTGTTATGGTTGCGGCCATCCGTTGTCAAGTCATTATTGGTGAACCCTAGCCCATTGCTAGCAGTAACATTTCCAACCACGGTTTCCAGTTGATTGACAGTGATCTCTTCAGGCACGTAAGCTGCGTGCAAGACTTTGAGTAGTGCATTCCGATGGGCTTCGGAGCACATAAGCAGTGAGAGGATAGAGATCTTGGATGGCGTCTGGTGAAGCTGATCCACAATTTTGTAATCACTCTTTTTGATGATTCTCATGAACTCATCAACTTCTTGATCGAATGGTGTCTTCAAAGCTTCCTTAACAGTTTGATCTTCCTGCACCAGGCTCTTTCCTTTTGCCTTGGCAGCAGATTCTGCTTCGGCAGTGGGTCTTTGAGTTTGTGGAGCGAAGAGACGTCCGCTTCGAGTGAAGCCTCCGCCTCCTCCCACATTATCTATTTGTGGTGCAGGTGTTGGTGTATCAAGAGTGATTCTCTTTCCTTCGCAGTATACGTCAGAGCCGTAGTGCCAAGGGATGGCCCTACTGCTTTCATAAGGTACTGGTCCAGGTACTGTGACAGTGACTGGACTGATGGCGGCTGCAGAAGGGACTGTGATAGTTTGCGGATCATAATAAATTGTGACTGGTGCTCTGATGGGAGCAGCACCTTCTGAGTTGTAGGCAGAGTTGTTTTCAGGATCATAAAATATTGTGACAGTTGAGACATCTTCAGAGTTTGTTGCTGGAGTTGTAGGAGACATTGTCGGAAGGATGGATGTTGCTGTTGTAGGAGATTCAAATTGGAGTGATGCTGAAGTTGTAGAAGAAAAATTTGCTGACAGCTGATCAGTTGAGATGATAGATGAAGTACTTGTTGATGAAGCCGAAGAATTGTCAGGAACAATGGTTGCTGCAGTTGTAGGAGATACCGGAACTGTTGCTGATGAGATTCCTGGATTTGTTGGAAATGATGTGGTGATCTGAAGTTGGCCACTCTGAATGAGACCATCTATGCCATTCCTCAGGTTATCGCACCCATTTACTGAAATATTGCAGTAAGCACACCCTAACTCACACCCCGGGAACATGTGACATTCGAGGAGCTGAGCCTTAATTTCTACCAACGGTGTCCGAATCTGACCCACACTGGTTATTAAATAAGACGGCTTGTCTTCTTCAATAGCGTTGATTCTGGGACCTCCGTGGTGTGGCATAGGATTTTTGTTGACATTGGGTGGTGGTGCGAAATTCAGGGCCTTAGAGTCTACCAAGTCTTGTACCTTCATGTGCAAGGCTCTGCACTTTTCTGTACTATGGCCAGGTGCATTTTAATGAAAAGCACATCTGGCGTTGGAGTCATAATTCCTGGGTAGACTGTTGGGATCCGGAGGTGCCAACGTCCTTAGCTCAACTAAGTTGAGTTTCAGGAGTTGTGGCAGCAATGTAGCATATGGCATAGGGATCGGATCGATTACCCTGTTGGCTTGAGAAGGCCTCTGTTGGAACGGCCTTTGCTGACTATTGTTGTTGGTGTTGCTGTTGTTGTAATTTCTCGGAGGATACTGATTTTGTGGATGGTACTGGGGTTGTTGCTGATAGTTTTGCTGAGGAGGTTGATAAACTGGTTGAGGATGAGCTGGAGCAGGAATGGTGACTGCTGCCACTGACCTGTGAACATATTGGGGCCCGCCCCTGTTGGTGTGGATGGCATTGGTCTCGCCAGCTCTTCTTGGGCCTGCAAAAGGATTTCTTGTACTACTGGACGAGCTGGCACCATTGTCAGAGATCTTGCCCATTTTTAACAGGCTTTCAATTCTCTCCCCAGCTATGACAACATCTGCGAAGCTAGTGGAAGAGAAAGCGGCCAGCCTGTCAATATATGTTCCCTGAAGGGTGTTCATAAACATGTCCGCCATTTCCCTTTCAGACATAGGTGGCTGAACAGCAGCAGCCAACTGCCTCCATCTCTGGGCATATTCTCGGAAACTTTCCCTTGATGACTGTGACATTCCCATTAGGAGAGTCCTGTTGGGTGCCATGTCTAAGTTGTACTGATACTGTCTGATAAAGGCTTCTGCCAAATCCTTCCAGCACCTGATAGTTGCCCTTGTCAGGTGAGAGTACCATTCTCTTGACGCTCCAGTCAAGCTGTCTTCGAAATAGAACATCCAGAGCTTCTCATCCATAGTATAGGCCTTCAACCTTCCCAGAAATGATTGTAAATGAGTCGGGGGGCATGAAGTCCCGTTGTATTTTTCAAAACAGGGAGGCTTGAACTTATGGGGGATCCTGACCCCGTCTACCAAGCCCATGTCCATGACGTCGAAGCCCAAAGAGTTTTGAGATTCTAAGGACCTCAATTTCTCAGCTATCTCATCCAACCTTCTATCATAAGCTTCTTCCCCAGCACCCATTACTGTGAATTGATCCTCTTGGGGGTCTTCTTGAAGTACCCTGGCTGCAGTGGCAGTCCCTTGAACATTTGCAGGGATGTTGATTTCTGGGTGTAGATGTGGGCCAAACACAGGGGGGTTAACATGAGGTTGGACCCTTTCATTGTTGCTGGTGCCGGCAGTCCCTATATGTGGATCCTCTTGATTTTGCCTTTCCACCATGGCCCTCAATCTTTCCTGGCTCTGAGCCATGTTGTTCATCACTTCCATGAACTGCGTCATCTGCGTTCTCATTTCCAATCTTTCGTTTGCCATTTGATTTCTAACCTCTGCAAGGTCCTGCTGTACCTGATCCATTTGAATTCCCGGAAGGTTGTTTCGGGTTGGATAACGGTGCGGACGGTTGAGGGGAAATACCCGGCGACGAGCAATAGTTCCTGAACATCACAACAGAGTTAGCAACAATAAAACAAAAACCTACAAAACAAACAAAGGGTTAGCATGCAATGCAGTTATGCTTATTTGTTCTCAAGGTATCCGGCTTGGCATTCAGTTTTGACCCTTCCAGACCCTTGAAGATGATACTGTTGACGTTGCTTTCGAAGTAAACTCGGGTGGAACAAACTAATACATATATTACAAAAGCAGAATGGTACATAGTTTGTTTACAAATACAAGCCCTCTGAGGGGTCAAAACATATTACAAAGAAAACAAAAGTACATGGAATGAAAGCAACAACAAACAAATGGTCAAACACCAAGACCAAACTCATCCTCACGAACTTCCTTAAGAAGTGCTTCGGTCACAGGATCAGCCGGACGCTCTGTGAGATTCCTGATGAGGAGATTCCGGGTGGTAACAGCTGCTGCTAGCTTCTTGTGCTGAGTTTGGTCCTTTGACCTCTTCACCCCTGCTTTGATCTTTAGCTCTGATATCTCCCTCTGGGCTGCTGCCAGGGCTTCTTGCTGTTCTTTTGCACCAGCTTCTAGTTGCTCTATCTTGTCTTGAACTCTCTTGTCCTCCAGGGTACGAGCCTCGGTGATCCTGACCCACCGGGCTTGACTCTCCTTTAAATACAAGTCTGTCCTTGCTCTCTGGAACTGGGCTTCTTTGCAAGCATTCTTCAGAATTTGCTCTCCGGCCTTAGAATTTTTGATATAATCCCCAGACTTTTCAATCTTAGTCAAATGCTCCACTCTCAACTTCTCCAATCTCCCAATCTCCCTCATACCCTCACTCCTCTCCCGGAGAGTCTTCTGCAAAGCCTGAGTTAACTTCTCGTTTCTTTCTTTCAAGCTCTCAAACTCCTCCAAACTGATAGTGGCAGGGGGTGGTGCTGAAGATGACTCAGGCATGTCTTCTATGGTAAAGGGCATTCCAGAGAATTGGGCCCTGGCACGGGACCACTCATAATATTGTGCCGATGCCACATTGTTGCACTTCCCTAGGATGGTCACTCCCTTGATTTGAACATTATCCCAGGCCCAGGCAGCCTGCCTAACAACAGCCAGATTAGTCTTGTTCTCAAAATAAAGAGTCTCCACCAAGTCCTGTGCCTTAGGAGTGTGGACCAGTGCATAGCCCAGTTGCCTTCTGAACAACAGAGGGTTGTAATTAATACTGCCCTTAACTCCTATTAGGGGCACATTGGGAAAATGCCCACAGCTAGTGATGATATCCCTGCCCTTGGTGCTTTGAGTGCACCATCTGATATCTGCTGAAGTTAGAGCAGTGAGTCTTTTAGCCCAGTTGCTCTGCTGATGAGGATTTAGAAATGCATCTGTCCTGGGTAGATGCCTGAGAAGCCAGGTATGGAATAATGGAGCACAACACCTCACTAATCTTCCCCTCTGCTTTTCATTCCTCTGATGCACTGAATAGTAGAGATCCCCCAACAAGGTGGGCACTGGGTTCTTCAGGATGAATAGATGGATTGCATTCTTGCTAATGAATCGAGGCTCATCTGCAAACAATACAATTCCATATATGCTCAAGGCTAAAAGAGCACAAACAGCTTTCCACTCTCCTAGAGAGGCTTTCAGGGTAGCTTGAGAGATCAGGAAATCCAGGTGGAAGCCAGGGATTCCAGCTTTAGAAGTCATATGCTGCTCAATCAGGACAAGCTCCAGATGCAAGGCTTTTGCCACTTCTCCATTACCAGGAAAGACCATCTCGGGGTTGAAAGGGATTCCACCCCTGATAGGTATACCAACTAATGAGGAGTACTCTTCCAATAGAGGGCCCAACTGAAAGTCTTGGAAAGTGAAACATCTCAGTGGGGGATCATAAAACTGAATGCAAGTGTGGATCAGGCTTCTTTGTGAAGGGTTCAGATCCATAACCATATCAAGTATATCTCCATAATGTTCCCTGAACAATGGTATGTGATCTGGAGTGATCAGGGTTTGCATCCTCCTGATGTCAGATAGCTCTGGCTGGAAGAAGTGATAGGTGATGTTGCTCTTTTTAGGAGCCATGATGCTGAGACTGAGTAGAGACAGGTACTGTTGATGATGCTGAAGAGATGGGCCACTAATTGGCTGGTGCAGGTGATAACTGAAGCAGATGCTGGTGAAGATAGGTCAATGCTGAAGATGGGGTCAAAACCAAAACCAAATGAGAGTGGATACCCTGAAACACAAATAAGCAAATGTCAATATGATGCAATGATTATGTATGCAAATGATATGCAAGGGTTTGTGACTGAGCTGGATCTGATCAAAATATTCTGATGTAGGTCCAAGTATGTCCAAGAATTCCAGATGGAGGTCTATAAATCCAGTAACCAAGGTGGGGGACTCAAATAAAGAGCCACATGTCCAGGGTTTTTAGAATCACAAGAACTGTCCCAAAATAGAGTACTCTTAAACAAACAAAGTAACAGGGTATTCTGAGGTCAAGGTACCTGCAAACCTGTAAACAGCCCAACCCCCTCACAGGTGGTGTTCTAAAACAAGGATCCTCAGACTTGGATTAGTTATGAGAAGTGTAAACACTTCTAACCCGGAAGTACAGTGTTTACAATAACCATAACAATTCCTCCTCTAATTCACCTCAGTTTCTGAAGGTCAATACTAAAGGTCATCCAGACTTAGCAGGCTTCCCAGATAGCCCTAGCATTGCAGGAAATCTGCAACACAGAGTTCTCAAGAAGAAACCCATATCTGAACCGTGTTTCATATTCCCGCACCAGACCGAAATGGAATGGGAAAGAATATGATTCACTCTAGCCTAGGTGTCACTCAGGTCCCAGGTGTAGGACCTTAACTCTCAATGAATCACCCACCCACCAAAGCAAACAACAGATCCAGCCAGCAGCATGACAGTATGATATATACAAAAGCAGTAAAGAAAGTAAACAAACTGTACATAAAGCAAAAATAAAACATATACAAGCACAAATAAACACATAACACCCCAGTAAACACAAATCAATCAAGCGCTAGGAGGAACCCACAAAAAGAACCAGAAGCCCTGGTTGCAGTATAAGGGTCCCCAGCAGAGTCGCCAAGCTGTCGCTCCCACTAAATGAGGCTAGATCAGATAGGGTACAGACGCGAACGGTCGGCGAAAGGGGCAATGAGAACACACAGCCGTGAACTCACTGGAGAATGAATAGAGTCGCCAGCTAGGCATTTTTATCCCGAAGGAAAGGTAATGCTGCATAAACCTAGAAAGAAATGGATAAGACGGTTGCGAACCAGAGAGACTGAGAAAGGGGGTTGGTTACAACCTGGGAAGGTATTAGCACCCAGATTGTCCGCCGTACTCGACGGGATCCACGCTTAAAAGATTTGTGTTTTAAAGGGGTAGTGTCAGTGCAATTTGTGTGTAAAAGAGTTGGAAAAGGATGTACAGGTGTCAGTGTAAAAGAAGTGCCAAGTGTGATATACAGTGTCAGTGTAAGGAATAAGAATGAATTGCTCAAGATCATGAGGCTTAAAGAATGAGGCTAGAAGAAGGGGGAATATACAGAGACTTTTGTTCGATAACCGTTAAGTTATGCCTACGTATCCTCTCGTGCAATGAGGAAGTCAGAACACCGTAGTTCGACCCAAAGAGACTGAAAGGTGAATTGACTTGTGAACTGCTTGCTTGTCAATGCTCAAGTGTATGACCTGTCTGGCTCAGGTGCAAACTGTCTTGCATTAGACGGAAGAAGCAAGTTCTCGTTTGTGAGTGAAGGAGATGAGAAAAGAATCCCGGAGGAGACGATTATTGTTTGTTTTTTGAGTTTTCAGTCTTTTATTGCTTTTGAAAGTTTGTCATAAGTTAATGAGCTTAAGCCTAAACCAATGGATTTAGTAAACTCATCACATCTTCCCTCTGATTAGGGGTAATGAGAATACCTTAAGTGTGAAGTCAGATTCTCACACTTAATCACCTTTGATGTAGGATTAAGGTCATTAACCTACTTGTGATTATTTAGATGTTTTTTGGTGTTTTTGTTTAGTGTTAGGTAATGAGATTAAGCCATAATCAGGGATTAAACAGACTCATTACACCATCCTAATAGAAGGATAATAGATGAGAATGTTTAAGCTGAGGAAAGCTCCTCAGCTTAATCCATGATTAGGGATCAAGCTCATGACAAAACAAGCCTTTATTAGATGGATTTTATTTAATGATATGATGATGAAGTGGATTTTATGATTTGTAAGACAACTTGAGGGGGACTTGTCCATTAACACTAGGGTTAGTCCTTCTTAACCAATTAAGGAAGAATTAGAACCCTAATGCAAGGCCCAAGTTACAAGTGTGATGTCTTGATGATTATTAAGGGAATTGATTAAGAGATTTAAACACATTAAGGGTTTAACACTTAGGATTAAAGTTATACACTCCATCCTAATAGAAGGATGCAGGCATAAGCTTAATCACAAAGCCTTAAAGCCTTTAGGGTTTAGTCCCTGATTATGAGGTGAGGAGAGAAGACTCAAAGAGACACAAAGGTAAAACTAAGAGGGGAGACTAATCAAAACCCTAATTATTATCATGCTTGGTTGTTCCTAAGGTTTGTGAGGTTTAAACAAGAAAGATCTCCAATGGAACCACCAGGAAGCAGATGAAAGGATCAAGAGAAGCAAAGTGACTTGCTTCATTCAAGAAGACAAGTCACTTGAGGAAAGAGAGTAAGAAGAAGAAGAATGAGCAAGCTCAAACTCAAACACATAACAAAAATGCAGCAAGGATGCATGAAAGAGATGAAAAGAAGTTGTGAGAAGTGAAGGCAAATCCACTTCTCAAAGTAACTTACCACCTGAAAAGTTAGAAAAGGAATACAATACAATGCAAAATGGGATGAGATGACATGATGAGAAACAAAACCAGAAGCATATACATGATGCTAATGATGTTATGAGATGCTACAAACATGAAGCAACACATGGAAATGATCATACAAGCTTATGAATGCAAATGAAGCAAGTTAGGAAACCTGAAAACACATGAAAAGTTATGAAGTGCACAAGGCATACAACATGGCAAATACATGATGCAATGATCAAACATGCTTTCTATATGTCTTATGATGTCAAATGAATCACATGGATGCTTGAAATGTCATGGCAAGTCATGTTATGCAAGAGAATGCAAGAGGGATGCAAATGAAAGCCCAAATTAGGGTTTATGAACCAAACATCAAACAAAAACCAAAATCAGAAGCAAACCCTAAGATAAAAAATGGAAAATGCCACCCAAGGGACCCCTAATCCTATTCTAAACCACTGCCCAAAGGAGAAGTCTCAACTCTTAACCAATCTCAAGTTATGATTTTTACAAGATTTTAGGGTTTTTAGGGTTCCTAAACAAAAGAAATGTCAAACAAATTGAAAAAGAAAGATCAAATCATGGCCATTTTATCTCAAAAACTACATGCTAAACACAATGCAATGCAAGAAGAATCAATGTCCAACTCCTCATGAATAGGCAGAAATGATTTTTTGAACTATGGATCAAAATAAGGCACAAAAATGATTTTAATTCAAAGGAAAATTCTCAAAATGCATCAAGATCAAAAAAGAAATTTTGTTTGAAGGTTGGACAATGTTTCTAAATGTCTTAGAACATTTCATGAATTTTTTGGTGATTTTTAGATACTTAAAAGTATTTTTAATAAATTAATTTTCATTAATCAATTAAAAATAATCTTTTAAATATTTAAAAATACTTTTTAATGATAAAAATAAAAACAAAAATATTTTTGTGTCATAAAAATTATTAAAACTCATGAGAAAAAGTTTCATAATTTTTAGACATTTTTTACTATTTTTAATAAATTATGCAAGTTGAATGAAAAAGAAATGAAAATAAATTAAAATAAAAGGAAAGTAAACAGAAGGAATGGCTGAGATTGAGTCTGGATTTGAAAGCATTGACCAGCGCGCATCTGGACGGCTGTGGTTCATTCTGAGTTTATTAACCTAATTGTGAATTAATTAAACTAATAAAATGAATTAGGGCTAATCAAATGAATCTGGGCCCTTCACATGCGCGCGAAGTCAACCGGTCAACCCAATCCAACGCACGAAATTCAAATGGAATTAATTACTGTAATTAGGGCTAATCAAACTCAGGTGACCGGAGGGGAGCTCCGGTCATCTTCCCCGGCGACCCCAAAACCTAAACTCACTCCATACGCATCTAAAATGAATTCTAAGAACACAGAAATGATTCCCACAAGCTCACGATTCAAAACCCCCACTCAAAACAAATTTATCATTCATGAAAAGGCTGAATCGAAGCAAACAAAAACTAGGGCAGGAAAGTTTCAGGAAGCAATTAAATCCTCATTTCATCACCATTTTCGAAACTAAAAGCATATTCATGATCAGGAAGACATATAGAACAAGTTTAGAACTTAAAAATCCATTTCTGGAAAAAAAGTTCTTGAGCTACCTGAGATTCGAAGCTTTCACTCCAGCTGCTTTCTGACCTCCTCTCTTAGTGTAATCCACTCCACTTGACCTCTTGATGATGCTTGAATGCTTTGGAGAAGTTTATGTTGGCTGGATGAAGAGTTTGAACAGCTTCTGCTCAAGCTCAGTTGAAAATGGCAATGGTGATTCAGGCTGCTTCTGGCAAGGGTGAAGGGTTGTTTGTGGTCCAGATGATGAGTGGAGAAGGTTTGTGAAGCTTGTTTGGATGTTTGTGAGCTATGGAAGGTGTTTCGAAGGAAACTGCAGCTTGGGGTGAAAATGGTGAAGCGATGTTATGGCTTGTTTCAGGCCTGGTTCTTTGTTGGTTTCTACTCAATGAGGCATGGTGAGTTGATGTGTGAAGTTTGCTTGAGTGTTTGTGAGCTGGGCAGAGAGTTTCGAAGAGTTTTTGCAAAAATGGAGTGAGTTTGAGTATGTGATGTTGTTGAGTGTTTCAGCCTGGCTTGGTGTTATGTTTGGCTAGCAAATGGAAAGTATAAACAATTGCAAGTGGCCAGAGGATGTGACATGGCCTGTGGTGATTGGGATGTTTGCTTTTGCCAAAAGTCAACTTTTTTGTAAGAGAAGCATGGGCTTGGTTCTAGCTTGGTACAAAGGCTAGGGCTGGCGCAGCATGATGTGTGTGTGATGTTGGGAAGGTCCAGCAGCCTAGGTAACTAGTTGGTGAAGTGTGATGAGTGATTTTGCAAGTTGTTCACTTTTGAAACTTCATGAAAAAGTCTTGTTACACAAACCATGGACATGAGGAACTTTGGTCCAATTATGATTTTTAGAGCTCATGGAATGTTTGTGTCATGGTTTGATGTCAACTAGAGGTTACAAGAAGCCTTGGTTCATGATTTTGCAAAATTCACATTTGAGGCATGTCTTGAAAATCAATGATTTTTGCCAACTTTGTCACTCCATAACTTTTGATCCAAGAAGAATTTGATCATGTTCTTGTACTTTTTGAAAAGGGAAAAATGTAATCTACAACTTTCATGACCAAAGTTTTTCCATTTGAAGCATTTTTGGATCAAGAATCAAGGCTTGAAAAATGACCTAAAATGGAGCATTCTTGAAAAGTCAACTATGCCCTAAAAAGTCAACTTTGCAAAATCTTCAAATTCTTGATTTTTGTGAATTTAAATCTTCTTCCATGATCAAATAAAGACCATATACACTCAAAATGATGAAGATCACCCATTGGTTGGGTCATTGGGGGCCTCAGATGCCCTGATTTTGCACTGACTTGTCTGAAAAGTCAACCTTTGATCAGATGACTTCCCCATGGAATTTCTTCATGAAAATTGATATGCATACTCCCTATACCATATAGAGACCAATAGAAACAAGAATGACCAAAAAATTTGGAGTTATGGCCTCTGAAACCAAAACCCTAATTTTAGGTCATCTGTGCAGTCAAGCCTGGCTCTGCTTCCATACCAATCCCAGTTCTTGTGATTCTTTTGCATTCTTGACTTTGAGAGGATGTAATATGATATAAGAACACACATGGATCCCTTTGAAGTGATTGGTGGCCTTTGGAGGGGCTCAAGAAGCTCTTGGATTGCTCAGATCACAAACCCTAGGTGCAGATGACTTAGAACCAATGCAGTGGATCAAAAATGGAATATGGGATGACATGATTGTGCTTATGCATATGAGATGATCACAAGCCATGGTGTGAAAGGGTGAGGGCAAATTTGGGGTGTTTACACCGAGGCCTTTATACGCCAATATCAGTACAACCTGGATATGGCACCCAATAGGACTTTGTTGATGGGTATGTCTCAATCCTAGAGAGACAGTTTCTGGGAATATGCCCAAAGGTGGAGACAACTTGCTGCTGTTGTCCAGCTACCTATGTCTGAAAGGGAGATGGCTGACATGTTTATGAACACATTACAAGGAACCTCCATTGACCGACTTGCTGCTTTCTCTTCCACCAATTTTACTGATGTGGTTATAGCTGGTGAGAGAATTGAAAGTCTTTTGAAGATGGGTAAGATCTCTGTCAACGGTGCTAGCTCCAGCAATGCAAGAAAACCATTCTCCGGACCTCGTAGGGCAGGTGAAACTAATTCAGTTCATATGGGTAGAGGTAAGCCTCAATACATGCAAAGATCAGTAGCTGATGTCACCATTCCATCTCCAGCACTTCAGCAACAACACTTCCCACAGCAACAACAGTTTCCTCAAAAACAGAGATCTTATAACAACAACAACAATCAGCAGCAGCGTCTGTTTCAACAAAGGACTTCACAAATCAACAGGGTTATCGATCCCGTCCCGATGCCCTATGCAGCTCTACTTCCATAGTTATTGAAGCTCAACCTGATTGAATTGAGAACATTGGCTCCACCTGACCTCATAATCTCCCAAGGAACTATGATGTCAACGCCAGATGTGCTTTCCACTCCAATGCACCAGGCCATACAACAGAGAAATGCAGGGCATTGCACATGAAAGTTCAGGACTTAGTGGATTCCAATGCTTTGAATTTTGCACCTCCTCCTAATGTCACAAAGAATCCAATACCGAACCACGGTGGACTGAGGATTAATGCCATTGAGGAAGACCATCCATCTTTTCCGATTGATGATGTTGCAAGTATTCAAACACCACTGGCCGAAGTAGAAGCTCAACTGTTGAAGTGCCAAGTGTTTCCAGGTTGTGAGGCCTGTTGTGAAGCTTGCAAGATTTCTGCCAATGGTTGTGCAAACTTGAGGATTGATATCAATAGTCTTATCAGAGAAGGCATCCTACAAATCACTTCAACAATTCCATCTCCTACAACTCCAGCAAGCATCTCTCCTACAACATCAACAAACACCATTTCAGAGGTATCTCCTACAACTTCAACAACAATCATTCCAACAGATTCTTCTACAACATCAACAAACTTCCCTTCTTCAACTTCAACAAACATCAGTTCAGTAGCACCTTCTACAACAACAACAACTATCAACAATGACGTCTCCACAGTTACCATTTACTATGATCCGACAACAGTTCATGTCCCAGATTCTTACAACAATTTTCAACAACACCCTCATCAACATCAACAACTCCCTGTACCTGCACCATCTTCGATCAGACCTCCTGTCACCATCTACTATGATCCTCATACTGTCACAACTCCTTCTTCCGTAGCAATCAGTATGGTTACCATCACAATACCTGGACCAGTTCCATATGACATCAGTAGTGCCGTGCCTTGGCACTATGGCTCAGATCTATATTGCAACGGAAAGAAAGTCACTATTGACTCTTCAACTTCTACACCACAAATTGATAATGTCGGGGGAGGCGGAGGCTTCACTCAAAGTGGACGTCTCTTCACGTCATAATTTCCCAGAGTTAATGCTGAAGCAGAAGCTGCTGCCAAAGCTAAAGGCAAGAATCTGGTGCCAGAAGAACCAATTTCTAAGGAAACTCAGAAGACATCCTTTGATCAGGATGTGGACGAGTTCATGAGAATTATCAAGAAGAGTGACTACAAAGTTGTGGACCAACTCCATCAGACACCCACCAAAATCTCTATATTATCATTGTTCATGTGTTCCGAAGCTCACAGGAATGCACTTCTCAAAGTCCTGCATGCAACTTACGTGCCTGAGGAGATTACAGTTAATCAGCTAGAGACGGTGGTTTCGAATGTCAACACTAGTCATGGACTATGTTTTACTGATGGTGATCTGACTACGGAGGGCCGTAACCACAATAATGCTTTACATATCACCTTGGAGCTTAAAGGTGTTGTACTTTCTCATGTTTTGGTTGACACTAGGTCCTCTCTCAATGTTCTTCCAAAGAAAGCCTTAGTCAAGATGGAGTATGATGGTCTTGCACTCCGTCCGAGTAACCTGGTTGTGAGAGCCTTTGACGGTTCTAAGAGACCGGTTCTTGGAGAAATTGAGCTGCCTGTAGTAATTGGCCCACAGATTTTCAAAACTATCTTCTATGTGATGGACATTCAGCCTGCCTACAACTATTTGTTGGGTCGACCCTGGATTCATGCCGCTGGCACCGTAACATCGACCCTTCACCAGAAGTTAAAATATGAGTGGGAAGGCCAAGTTATCACTATCTATGGAGAGGAGGACATCTTTGTCAGTCATCTAGCTACCTATAAGTACATTGAGATGGATGGGGAGATCCATGAAACAATGAGTCAGGGCTTTGAAGCTCTCAATGTCAATGAAGCAATAGCTGAAGTGTCTGGTAATTAAATCTCTTCCTACAAACAAGCTCGGAAGGTTGTTGAAGACGGGAATGCCCAATAATAGGGCAAGCTGCTGCAAGTTCAGATCAAAGAAGACAAATTCGGTTTGGGTTACAGACCATCCCGACAGGTCCAAGAGGAGGCTGCTGAAGCTCCCAAGTTTATAAGTGGGGGAATACTGACCCCGGATGCAATCAACAATGTGGAAAACGAGGCTGAAAGCAACTACAACCTGGAAAGATGGATTCATCCAAGAGTCCCAGGCCAGCAAGTCCTCAACTGGTCTTCCCAGGAAATTATAAGGGTTACTGCTGCAGAGTAATTATTATTTCCTATTTAAGCATGCATCAAGTCCTGCATCTTGCCCAAGGTGTCAGGACTCATTTTGTAATAGGGCCATATATGTATTTTGTGCAAATGGAATATTAATGAACAATGGACATCTTTTGAAAACAATCTTTTTTTGCTCACGGTCTTTCATTTTTGTTATTTTCGCACAAAAAAATAAATGGCAATGTTTTTCTTAATAAACTTCATTCACTTATTCTAAATAAGATAAAATCAATCACTAAAATGAACAAATCTAAACCCTTGAGAGACAGCCTTCCAGATTGCACCGACAACAACACTGCTATGACCTCGTATGACTTCGACAATCCGATTAATCAAGCAGATGAAGGGGTTGATGAAGACTATGATTTTCCTGAAGAGTTGGCCAGGTTATTGAGGCAAGAGGAAAAAGTGATTGCTCCTCATCAGGAGGAAATTGAAACTATCAATCTTGGTACTGAGGAAGATGTGAAAGAGGTGAAGGTCGGGGTTAGTCTGCAAGCTCCAGTGAAAGAACAACTCATCAATATGCTCCGAGAATATTTCAACGTCTTTGCTTGGTCCTATCAAGATATGCCAGGTCTGGATACGAATATTGTCATGCACAGGCTGCCATTGAAAGAGGATTGCCCACCGGTCAAACAGAAGTTGCGCCGTACTCGCCCAGACACAGCCATGAAAATCAAAGAGGAAGTACAAAAGCAGTGGGACGCCAATTTTCTCGCTGTAACTAGTTACCCGCCGTGGGTTGCTAACATTGTACCCGTACCTAAGAAAGATGGCAAGGTGTGTATGTATGTCGATTACCGGGATCTGAACAGAGCCAACCCAAAAGATGATTTCCCATTACCTCACATTGACGTATTGGTGGATAACACGGCTCAGTTCTCGGTATTTTCCTTTATGGAGAAGACAACTTTTATCACACCTTGGGGCACGTTCTGCTACAAGGTAATTCCGTTTGGTCTGAAGAACGCCGGTGCAACATATCAACGGGCTATGGTAACATTATTCCACGATATGATTCATAAGGAAATCGAGTGCTATGTGGATGATATGATTGCCAAGTCCCTTACAGAGGAAGATCATCTGGTGAATCTGCTAAAATTGTTCAAGCGCCTGAGGAAGTATCAGTTGATGTTGAACCCCAACAAATGCATATTCGGGGTACGTTCTGGTAAGCTAATGGGTTTTATTGTAAGTGAAAAAGGAATTGAGGTTGATCCCGATAAAGTCAAAGCTATTCAGGAAATGTCTGCACCTAAGACTGAGAAAGAAGTTCGAGGGCTCTTAGGAAGATTGAACTAAATTTCAAGGTTCATATCTCATCTCACTGCAACCTGCGAACCCTTGTTCAAGTTGCTAAGAAAGGAACAAACAGTCAAGTGGAGCAACGATTGTCAGAAAGCTTTTGACAAGATCAAAGAGTATCTGCAAGAACCTCCAATTCGCATGCTTCCAGTTGAAGGAAGACCTCTAGAAATGTATCTGACAGTATTAGAAGAGTCAATGGGGTGTGTGTTGGGCCAGCATGACGAGTCTGGTCGATAAGAGTATGCAATATACTACCTAAGCAAAAAGTTTACCGACTGTGAACAATGTTATTCATTGCTCGAGAAAAATTGTTGTGCTTTAGCGTGGGCTGCTCGCCGACTAAGGCAGTATATGTCGACCCACACTACCTTGTTGATCTCAAAGATGAATCCAGTCAAGTACATATTTGAGAAGCCATCACTTACCGGAAGGGTTGCAAGGTGGCAAATGATTCTAACAGAATATGACATTCAATACACCTCTCAAAAAGCCATCAAGGGCAGTGTGTTGTCTGACTATCTGGCTGAGCAACCCATTGATGATTACCAGCCTATGAGATTTGACTTCCCTGATGAAGACATCATGTTCTTAAAAGAAAAAGATTGTGAAAAGCCTATTCACACTGAAGGGCCTGACCCAGAAGAAGAATGGACTATGATGTTTGATGGGGCAGTTAATTACAACAATCGTGGGGTTGGTGCAGTGCTTATTACACCTGAAGGGGTTCATATGCCTTTCTCAGCAAGGCTCATCTTTGCTTGCACTAACAAGGAAGCAGAATACGAAACTTGTATCATGGGTCTTGAGGAAGCCATTGACCTCAGGATCAAAACCTTGAATGTATTCGGAGATTCAGCTTTGGTAATCAACTAGACCAATGACAAATGGTACACTCATCAAGAGCATCTAATTCCCCGCCGTGACTATACGAGGAGATTGTTAACCTTCTTCACAACAGTCAAGCTTGAATACATCCCTCGAGATTAGAATCAGTTTGCAGACGCTTTGGCTACCATTTCATCCATGATTAAAGTACAAGGTGCTAATTATGTACCTCGAAGTTTGGTATCCAGACTGGACAGACCGACATATGTTTTCTGTGTGGACACTGTCACTGATAACAAGCCTTGGTACCATGACATCAAATGCTTCTTGGAGAATCAGACATACCCACCTAGGGCATCATCTAATGATAAGAAGACATTGAGAAGGCTAGCCGACAATTTCTTCCTCAATACTAATGGTTCTTTGTACAAGCAAAACTTCGACATGGTCTTGCTCAGATGTGTTGACAAGAAGGAAGCAGACCTACTGATGCACGAAGTACACGAGGGTTCTTTCGGTAACCATGCCGGAGGACATGCAATGTCAAAAAAGTTATTAAGATCGGGTTACTATTGAATCACAATGGATGCTGACTGTTGTGCCTATGCCCGGAAGTGCCATAAATGCCAGATCTACGTGGATAAAGTGCATGTGCCTCCGAATCCTTTGAATGTAATGTCTTCACCTTGGACTTTCGCCATGTGGGGCATTGATATGATTGGAAAGATTGAACCAACTGCTTCAAATGGTCACAGATTCATCCTGGTAGCCATTGATTACTTCACCAAATGGGTTGAAGCAGCTTCTTATGCAAATGTCACCAGGCAAGTGGTAGCTCGATTTTTGAAAAGGGATATCATTTGTCGATACAGAGTTCCCGAGTGAATCATTACTGATAATGGTTCCAATTTGAACAACAAGATGATGGCAAAACTTTGCCGGGACTTCAAAATTCAACATCACAACTCTTCTCCTTACAGGCCAAAGATGAACGACGTTGTTGAGGCAACTAACAAGAATATTAAGAAGATTGTGCAAAAGATGGTAGTCACCTACAAAGACTGGCACAAAATGCTACCATTTGTCTTGTATGGGTACCGAACCTCTATCAGAACATCTACTGGGGCAACACCTTATCAGCTTGTGTATGGTATGTAAGCGGTCCTACCTGTTAAAGTTGAACTACCCTCCTTACGGGTAATTATGGATGTGAAGATGGACGAAACAAAATGGGTCCGATCTCGATATAATCAACTGAGTCTGATTGAAGAAAAGAGATTAGCAGCCATCTGTCACGGGCAGTTATATCAAAAGCGAATGAAGAAAGACTTCGATCAGAAAGTCAGACCTCAGGAATACCAAGTGGGAGAGCTTGTTCTGAAAAGACTTCTTCCTCCTCATACAGACCACATGGGCAAATGGACGCCAAACTACGAAGGCCCATTCATAGTAAAGAAAGTTTTCTCTGGTGGGGCACTGATGCTCACTACTATGGATGGTGAGGATTTCTTATCTCCTGTGAATTTAGATGCAGTTAAAAAATACTTCGCATAAAAGACTCGCTGGACATAAAAACAGAATGTAAGTCCAAGCAAAAATAGGGTATCCCGGAGAGTCAAAAACATAATAAAAGACTCGGGCAAAAATAAGGGAAAAATTAAAAAAAATGTGTACACCCGCTGAGTTGAAAAGCCACATCGGACATCTCAGGAAGAAATGGGTATCCCAGTGGATTGAAAACCCGAAAGGGCGATCCACGCAAAATTAGGGAAAAAGCGAACAACTGCATTCTGAATTCGTCTGTATCACTCACAACATGGCAAGCTTCGAAAGGATAAAGCTTCGATCAGAATCAACCTTCTTCAGAAAGCAAGATAAGAAGAACGTCAAGGTCATACATGTCATAGCAAAGGAAGTTCACTGGATCGTCAACTTCAACATTTCCAACACCTTTATTTTCTCAATTTACAACAATCTCCTCCTTTCAGGGATTCGCTTCTTCACTGTACTTACCCATTCAGGGCACACAAATCAATAAAATCAGAATATTCAGTCACACTTTGTTTTGTACATTTTTGTTTCGTTTGCAAAATGTCCAAAGTTCATAATACAACACTTGCATGAAAACATATAATCCATTTTCAATATATGATTGCAGGAAATATGCACTCTTGAGCAAATCTAACTCCTATGACGGAATCCGATTGAGGATACCTCGGGACACTTGTACTTCTCCTTTGTTTAACAGGTTGCATGAACTCAAGTCCGACAATCTCACTGCATGGGGCATATCAAGCCTCGTATCCCCAGCTAAGTCAGCAATCACCTCATCAGCAGGGTTATTTGACATAATATTTCACCCACGAAGCTGTTATCCCCTCAAAGGATCCTTCAAGAAACTCATTTAATCCCCAACGTGTCGCTTGGACAAAGGAGTTACAACAAATTACTTCCCAGAAGTTCTCTTCTCCCCAAGAAGAATCTCCCGAGCAGTGCTTAAACTAATGTTCCCCATCAGAGTTACTAGGATTTTCTCATCCTCAGCAGAGTCAGCAGAATTGCTTTCCCGCAGAGTTGCCAGTTTCTCCCCAGTAGAGTTGCCAGAGTTTTCTGTTCCCCATCGGAGTTGCCGAAGCCTCCTCATCCCCAGCATTAGCCTCTTCAACGGAAGCTTCCCCAGCCGGGATGCCCACAAATTTCTTCCCCTAGAGTGCCACAGAGTTCTTTAGAAAGATCGTTCAGTGATCTTTTCTCCCCATAGATTGGCCAATGATCTCTTTCCCCCAGCGGAGTTTCCCCTCCAGACAGATCGCCCAAAGATCTTTATCCCCGCAGGATCCGGATCTCGGATCAGTTTTTCTCATATGCATAATCATAGCATTCACATCATTTTTCCCCAAACTAAGCGTAGCATTCCGTCTAATATAGATCATTACGACAAAAATCAAACATTTACATGATCATAAGCCAGGGTCGAGCCAATCACCTGCAAGAACCATCATTACTTCACCAGCAATATACAAAACTTATCCCCCGCAGACAAATCCAAAATACCTTTTGCACTCTCAATACAGACACTTGTTCATAACTTATACATATTCTCTTTTTGACACTCGTCCGTGTCATACTTCCCTAGTAAGTCAAACACTCGTCCGTGTCCCTTGCTCAATCTTTTTGACACTCGTCTGTGTCTTGTACATATATCCTCCAGCAGGTCAAACACTTGTACATACTTATACAGAACCCTTTTGATACTCGTTCGTATCTTGCATATATCACCTCCCCGACAGATCAAACACTCGTCCGTGTTCCTTTCTTAACCGATTGATACTCGTCCGTATCATCATCCTTAAACACGTGTCCGCGTTTTCTTATATCGATACTCGTACGTATCATGGTCCTAAGGATGCTCTTCCGCATCATTACTCCATACACGCCATCAAACACTTATACCATTTATTTCAAAGCGTAAGCACTTGTCCGTGTTCACCATTCCCCAGTAAGTCACCAAAAAAACAACCTATCTATCCGGTATTCGTCCTATGTCGTGATATTTTTGGCAGCCGTCTCCTGCCAGGTGATCATCCTTCACCTTTGGATGACCGTCCCTCATCCTTTACCTGGTGGAACCCCCATTGTTGGAACTTTCTATCCGGCATTCGTCCTATGTCGCGATATTTTCAGCAGCCGTCCCCTGCTAGGTGATCGTCCTTCACCTTTCGATGACCGTCCCTCATCATTTATCCGATGGCCATCCCCATCGTCGATTTTTGTTATCCGGCATTCGTCCTATGTCGAGATAATCCCCGAGAGCAGCCGTACCCTGCTAGGTGATCGTCCTTCACCTCTTGATGATCGTCCTTTATCATGCTTATCTGATGGCTGTCCCCATCGTTGACCTTTTCTATCCGGCATTCGTCCTATGTCGCGATATTTTCAGCAGCCGTCCCTTGCTAGGTGATCGTCCTTCACCTCTTGATGACCGTTCCTCATCATTATTTCATTTATTCTTTACCCAATGGCTGTACCCGTCGCGGTTTATTTACCCTTTAACCTGATGGTTGTCCCCGTCAGTACTTTCCTCATTTCTTCAATCCCCAGAGAGTTTTATTTCTTTACCCGATGACAATCCCCGTCGCGGTCTCTTTATTTCCCAGCATGATGGTCGTCCCTTTCATTGCTTTACTTACTGTTTTTCATCCCCAACAGTCGTCCTCTGCTCGATGGTCGTCCTCCATCGCTTTCTTTTGATACTCATACTATACTTCCTGTTACAATTTATATCCCTTTTCTTCTTCTCTCCAGTGAGTGCAAATTTCGGACTGTCTTTGGTATTCAACCACAAGTTATCTTATTTGTCTGTTAAGCCAGGCGCTTACACCCTGCACAGCTAACTCATGCTTGAATAGGGGCAGCTGTAAACACCCCAAATTTGTCCTCACTTTTTCTCACACCATGGCTTGTGATCTTTTCATATTGCATTGCATAGACATCTCATTACATCTCACTACATAGTTCATTTCATCTGCATCTAGGGTTTGTGATCTGAGCAATCGAAGAGGTGATCTGAGCCATCTCAAAGGCCTTGAAACTTGTCAAGAGGGTCCATGTGTGTTCCATGATCATAATTTGCTCCCCAAAGTTCATTAAAATCAGAATGTCACAGAGGATTGCACAGAGGTCCAGGTAGGCTAGGGTTTTATTGCACAGATGACCTAAAATTAGAGTTTTGGGTTTGAGGCCCTTAATCTCAATTTTTTTGGCCATTATTGGTTCTAATGGTCTTAATATGTTATAAGGAGCATGTGTACCAAATTTTATGAAGAAATTCATTGTGGAAGTCATCTGATCAACTGGTAACTTATTGTGCAAGAAAAGTCAGAATCATGGCATCTGAGGCCACCACCAATGGTACCAAAGGGCCATCTTCATCATTTTGAGGTTCTATGATCTTTATTTGATCTTAGAAGTGGTTAGAAGTTCACAAGATTGAAGAATTTCAAGCCATTTGCCAACTTTCAATTTTTGGACATGACTTGTAATGGAAACTTTCCATTTTGGGAAAGATTTTCAACCTCCTCTTTCTTGATCAAAAATGCTTCAAATGAAAAATCTTCAAACATTAAAGTTTTATATTGGATCTTCCCATTTTCAAAAAGTACAAGAACACCTCTTGATTCATCCTAGAACTCAATATATGATGTTTCAAAATTGGGAAAAATCTTATAATTTTCAAGTTCATGCCAAAGAGGGATTTTTGCAAAACCAAGTCTTAAGCACTCTTGTGACCTCTAATTGACTTCTAAGCTTCATTACATGATAATTCAACATTGCAAGACCAAAATCATGCCTTGGATCACAAGTTTCTATGAGAAATCTTCACAAAATTTCCAAAGGGGCTAAATTGCAAAACACACGCTATCTCTTGCATCAAGCCATCCAGATCATCACAAACCATCCAAGGGCCCTCCATGAATGAAGCTGAGGCAGGACAAGCCTTCAAACCAGCTCTGACTCATGCCATGCTTGTGGTACCAAGCTGTCGCTCCCACCTGATGACACCTGGCCAAGAGGGGTACAGATGCGAACGGTCGACGAAAGAGAGAACATGAAATGAAGGGTGAAAAGAGTCGCCAGCTAGGCATTTTTATCCCGAAGAAAAGGTAATGCTGCATAAACCTAAGAAAAGATGGATAAGACGGTTGAGAACCAGAGAAACTGAGAAAGGGGGTTGGTTACAACCTGGGAAGGTATTAGCACCCAGATTGTCCGTCGTACTCGACGGGATCCACGCTTGAAAGTTTGTGTTTTAAAGGGGTGGTGTCAGTGCTATTTTGTGTGCAAAAGCTAGAAAAGAATGCAAGTGTCAGTGCAAAAGAAATGTGAAGTGGATAAGAGAAGTGTCAGTACTGGAAAGAAGTGCAAAGCTCAAGACTATGAGGCTTAAAGAATAAAACTGGAAGAGGGGGAATGTACAGAGACTTTTGTTCGATAACTGTTAAGTTATGCCTACGTATCCTCTCGTGCAATGAGGAAGTCAGAACACCGTAGTTTGACTCAAAAAGACTGAAAGATAAATTGACTGATGAACTGCTTGCTTGCCTATGCTCAAGTGTATGACCTGTCTGGCTCAGGTTCTAACTGTCTTGCATTAGACGGAAGAAGCGAGTTCTCGTTTATGAGTGAATGAGGTGAGAAAAGAATCCCAAAGGAGACGATTATTGTTTGTTTTTGGTATTTTCAATCTTTTATTGGTTTTTGGAGTTTGTCATAAGAAAATGAGCTTAAGCCTAAACCAAGGGTTAGTAAACTCATCATATCCTCCATCTGATTAGGGGTAAATGAGAATACCTTAAGTATGAAGTAAGCACCTCACACTTAATCACCATGATGTAGGATTAAGATCATTAACCTACTTGTAATTACTTAGATGTTTTTGGAATTTTTGTTTAGTGTTAAGTAATGAGTTTAAGCCATAATCAAGGATTTAATGGACCCATTACACCATCCTAATACAAGGATGATAGATGAGAACATTTAAGCTGAGGAAGGCTCCTCAACTTAATCCATGATTAGGGATTAACCACATGACAAAACAATATCTTTATTAAATGGATTTTGATTAATGACAAGATTAAGAAGTGGATTTTATGGTTTGCAAGACAACTTGAGGGGAACTTGTCCATTAACACTAGGGTTAGTCCTTCTTAACCAATTAAGGAAGAATTAGAACCCTAATGCAAGGCCCAAGTTACAAGCTTGATGTCTTAGTGATTATTAAAGTGGATTGATTAAGGGATTTAAACACATTAAGGGTTTAACACTTAGGATTAAAGTTATACACTCAATCCTAATAGAAGGATGCAGGCATAAGCTTAATCACAAAGTCTTAAAACCTTTAAGATTTAGTCCTTGATTAAGAGATGAGAAGAGAAGACACAAAGATGACATAAGGGTAAAACTAATGGGGGAACTAAGCAAACCCTACTTGTGATCATGCTTGGGTATTCCTAGGGTTTATGAGGCTTGCAAGAGATCTTCAAGGAAAAGCCACCATGGAAGAAGCAGGATGAAGGAAGGAGAAGCAGAAAGAAGCAAGCCAACTCACTTCACTTAAGAAGATAAGTTGCTTGAAGAAAGAAAATAAGGAGGGAACATGAATTAGCAAGCTCACTCTAATACAAAAGTAAAAATGCAGCAATGAATGCATAAAAGAGATGAGAAGAGATTATGAGAAGTGAAGGCAAATTCACCTCTCAAACACTTACCACCTGAAAAGTTAGCAAAAGGAAATGAAATGAATTGAAAATGAGATGAAATGTAAAGATGAAAGCCAAAGTCAGAAGCATGTTCATGATACTAATGATGCAAAGAGATGACATAAATGTATGTCATGAGATGGGGATGATCATACAAAGGATGGGAATGCAAATGAGACATGTAAGAAGCATGGAAGTTCATGAATGCATATGAAATGAAATGAAAGCAAAAGCATGGCAAATGGATGATGCAATGATCAAACATGATTTCAATATGTTCTAAGATGTCTTATATGTCATATGAATGCACAAAATGTCATGGCAAGTTCATGTATGCAAGCTTATAAAAGATGGATGTAAATGAAGATGCAAATTAGGGTTTATGCACAACATGAGATGCAAAATTCAAAATCAGAAGCAAATGGTAAGATAAAAAATTGAAAATGGACTCAAAGGGAACCTAAACCTATACAAGTTCACTGTCCAAAGGGGAAGGTCAGAAGCTAAACCCTAAGGGACTTATGAATTTCCTAAGTTTCTAGGGTTTTAAGGGTGATCCTAAAGGTAAAATGCCAAATAAATTGAAAATGCATTAGAAAAATTAAACAAAAATGTTTTTAGGAACTTGAAACCATGTATAACACAATGAAAAAATAATCATTCACAAACTCACTTTGGTTCAAAAGTTATGAATTTTTGAAGTTAGGGTTAAAAATATTCAAACTTAAGAACCCTAATTCATTTGAAAATTGTCAAAGTGTGATCAAAACCAAAAAGAAATTTGTGTTGTGATTTTGTACATGTTTCTAAATGTTTGAAAAGGCTCCTTGAATTTTTTTGGGATTTTTAAATACCTAAATGTATTTTTAATTAATTAATTTTCATTAACTAATTAAAAATAATCATTTAAATGATTTTAAAATATTTTTTAATGCAAAAATAAAAATAAAAATATTTTTGGGTTCTGAAAATTAATTAAAGCTTGGGTAAAACATTTCAGAATTTTTAGACCTTTTTTACTATTTTTAATAAAATGTGCAAGATTAAATAAATAAAATGAAATAAAAATTAATAAAACAGAAGTATGCTGAATGGGTGGTGGAGATGAAATCTGGGCTTCTAAAACGTTGACTGGGCGCGCATCTGGACGGCCTAGGTTCAAACTTACTAAACCTAATTAAATCATTAATTAATTCAGATTAGGGTTTTAATCACTCAATCCAGGCCATTCACATGCGCAGGTAAACTGGATCCTACGGCCCCAATTCAAACTAACCCTAATTACACTGATTATGCCCTAATTGCTTTCAGGTGACCGGAACAGTGTTCCGGTCATCTTCTCCGGCCATCCACTTTTGCAAACTCACTCAAATCGTAAAATCAACTCACTAATCTCTCCATAAATGACCCCTAACTCATTCTAAACAAGAATCAGCCATCAAAAATCATTTATTTCACATGAACATCAAGATTCGAAGCAAAACGGAAAATTACTCAGAAATTTCAGAAGCTTTATACATGCTTAATACTCAATCATTTTCAAAACCAAAGGGTGCAGTGTGATCAGTGAAACATGGAGAACAATCTAAGAACTTAAAAAATCATTTCTGGAAAATTTGTTCTTGAAGTTACCTGAAATGGAACTTTCGAAAATGGCATTATCTGGGCTTTCTTTTGGTGCTTTCCCACTCCTCTTGACTCACTCTTGCTTCTGGAATACTTGGCTGAACTGTTTGTGAAATCCTCTTGAAGTTTGGTGGAGTTCAGTTCAAAGGGGGCCAAAATCGTGTTTTTGATATGGTTGCTTTTAGGGCAAGATGATGGGTGGGAAATGATCAGTGATGAATTTGGAGATGAATGGTGGAAAAAGTTTTGAGAATGAACGGCTGAGTTGTGTGTTTCGAAAGAAAATGCAAAGAGGGAGGTTTTTGTGAACTATGGTGATGCTGATGATTCTGTCTTGCCTCTTGTGTGAAATGGCTTGTATTTGGTCCATGTATCAAACTGTGATAGGCCTGTGGGGTTGGTGTGGGCTATGCTGATTGGTATGGCTTGTTTTGCAAAAAGTCAAGGTTATGTGTCCTTTGAGGTATGGGCAAGTTCAGACCAAGGACAAGGGCATGTCCTGCGCAACATGATTCATGGACAACAATGGAAATGAGATTGAGGCAAATCAGCAAGTGGATTGAGGTTTATGGGGGGTTTTGCAATTTTGGCAAAGTTTGGTCCTTTCTTGATTTCTTCATGTACAAGTCATGAAACTTGGAAATTCTTGGGCCAATTATGACTTTTAGGAATTGCACAAAGTTTGTATGGTGATTAGAAGTCAATTTGAAGTCACAAATTTGCTTGGCATGAGGTTTTGCAAAAATCCCTGTTTGGTATGAAACTTGAAATTATGTGATTTTTGCCAACTTTGGAAAGCCATAACTTGAGTTCCAAAATGAATTAGATCTTGTTCTTGTACTTTTGGAAAAGGGAATGATCCAATATACAACTTTCATGACCAATAATTTTTCATTTGAAGCATTTTTGGTTGAGAAAGAGGAGGTTGAAAAACTTTCCCAAAATGGAAAGTTTACATTACAAGTCATTTCCATATTTGGCAACTTTTGGTTTAGCCCACTTTTCTTCAAATTTGTGAACTTATAAGCACTTCAATGATCAAATAAAGACCATATAACTTCATTTTGATGAAAAATCCATTTTGGTTCCATGTTGGGGGGCCCCAGATGCCCTGATTTGGCTCTGACTTGCTCAAGAAGTTACCCAGTGATCAAATGACTTCCACAATGAATTCTTTCATCAAACTTGGTATGTATGATCCTTATAGAATATAGAGACCAATTGAAACAAGAATGACCAAAAAATTTGGAGTTATGGCCTCTGAAACCAAAACCCTAATTTCAGGTCATCTGTGCAGTTAAACCTGGCTCTACTTCCATGCCTTACCAGTTCTTGTGATTTTCTGACTTCCTTGATCTTGGGAGGATATAATATGATGTTTGAACATACATGGACCCTCTTGAGATGATTGAAGACCTTTGGAGTGGCTCAGATGGCTCATGGATTGCTCAAATCACAAACCCTAGATGCGAATGACTTTGAACCAATGTAGTGAAGCAAAAAAATGCAATATGATATGATATGATTGAACTTATGCAAATGAAAAGATCACAAGCCATGGTGTGAAATTAGTGAGGGAAAATTTGGGGTGTTTACACATAACATTTACTTTTTTGCAACTTGGCCCATACCAATCACACTATGCCACAACAACTCTCTGGCCAATCAACATTGTTTATGCAAGCATCATGGACCTCATTTCACACAACATTGGAGCCTGAAACCTCACCACATTCAGATTGCCCAAAAATCCCCAAAACCTTCATTCCTTCGAAACTCACTCCACAGCCACTCAAACTCAAACTCAAAACTTCTTCCACCAATCATCTCAAAATCAATCATAGAACACAAAGCACCCTTCACTTTGGCCTGAAACACTCCACAACACAAACACAATTTCTGCCTTAGCAGAACTGAAACACACAAACCAGCCATCATAAACTTGTTCTAAGCCTTCCAGAAGCATCAAAGTGATCATTGGAGTGGTTTTGCACAAAGGAGGAGGCCAGAAAGCTCAAACTTGGAAAGCTTCATCTCAAGTATCATCCAAGAACAAATTTTCCAGAACTTGCGTTTTAAGTTATAAATTGATTCTATGTGCTCTCCTGATTATCATGATGTCTTTATTTTTGAAAATGGTTGAGAAACAAGGATGTATTGTTGTTCTGAAATTTTTGACCTAAACTTGTTCTTGTTCGATTCATGAATTTGATGCATGATAAATTGTTTTTGGGGTTGGATTCGTGCTTAGGGTTGTTCAATGATCCATTCTAGAGCTTTAGAGGGTTTGAGGTGGTGTTTTGAGAGAACTCAGGTGAGGGGGGTGCCGGAGAAGACGACCAAAACACTGTTCCGGCCGCCTAAAAGTCATTAGGGCTAAAACCTAATTAATTCCTCAGTTTAAATGTCAGCCCTAGGATCTTGTGTTACCGCGTGTTTGGATGGCCCAGATTCACTCAATTAACCCAAATCACAATTAATTAAATTAATTAAGTTTAATTAGCCAGATTCAATCCTAGCCTTAGGATCACGCGCGCAGTCTCCCCCCATTTGAATCTGGACCATCAGATTGGTTGACTTTCATTTTATTTTGATTTTTATTTCATTTTCTTGCATCTCTTTTCCATATTTATTAAAAATAGCAAAAAAACATTTTTTAAATACCATTTTCTGCATTTTCACTTCAAATATTTTTCCTACCTCAAAAACATTTTTTATTTTAATTTTTGCATTAAAAAAGTACTTTTAAATCATTTAAATGTTTTATTTAATTAATTAATTTATTTTAATTAATTAAAAATGCATTTAGGTTTCTAAAAATCACCAAAAAATTCATGAAGTATTCTCATACATTTAAAAAAATTTTCAAACTCACCCTACAAATTTCTTTTTAGGTTTGATCCCATTTTCACAATTTTCTTTGAGTTAGGGTTCATAAAATTCCATTTTTTTAACCCTAACTTGAAAAAATCATTTCTGGTCAACAATGATGAGTTTGAACTTGATTCCTTTTGCATTGTTTCACGTATTGTGTCTAGTATCTAGGTTATTTATTTCATAACTTTTCATTGCATTTTAAATTTGATTTGCATTTTTCCTTTAGAATTACCCAAAAACCCTAGTTAACTTAGGAAATTCATAACTTTCACTGGGTTTAACTTCTGACTTTCATCTTTGGTTAGTGATCTTATATATGTTTAGGGTTTGTTTGATTTCATTTTCAAATTTTTATCATGATGTATGCTTCTGTTTTGGTCATATGCATCTCATGCATTCATAAAACCCTAATTTCTCATGTTCATTTGCATTCATCTTTGCATATCTCAATCATATGAACTTGCCTTGACATTTCAAGCATTTTTATGACATCTTAGACATCTTAAGACATGCTTGAACATTGCTTGATCATTTCTTCATTCATTTTATATGCTTTGCATTCATTACATTCCATGTACATCCATGTGTTTTCAAGCTTCTAACATGCCATCTTTGCATTCCATCCTTTGTATGAACATTCATAAGCATTGTTTATGACTTTGCATCATTCCATAACACATTTACATTGCATGAAACTTATGGTTTTGGTCATTTCACCTTCATTCATCTCATTTCCTTTTGCTTTGTGTCTTATGCATCTCATACTAACATTTCAGGGGCTTATGGTAAGTTGATTGGGATGTGGATTTGCCTTCACATCCCACCTCTTCTCATCTCTTCATATGAATTATTTACTTGTCTTTGAAGTGAACTTACTTCATTTATGCTCTCTCATTCTTACTTTCTTTCTTTTAGGTTACTTATCTTCTTCAGGAAGTAAGTAACTTATTCTTTCTCTCCTTCTCTTTTCATCTGCTTCTCTTCCATTGGTGGCTTCCTGAAGATCTTCTCTTATGCCTCACAAACCATAGGATGTCCAAGCATGATAATTTTTAGGGTTTTATATAGTCTCCCTTTAGTTTTTACCTTTGAGTCTCCTTGAGTCTCTTTTCTCATCTCATAATCAGAGGCTAAACACTTAAAGCTTTAGGACTTTGAATTAGGGATATGCCTGCATCCTTATCTTAGGATGGAGTGTATAACTTTAATCCTTAGTGTTAAACCTTTAATTTGTTTACACCTTCTAATCAAAACACTTAATAATGATCAAGACTCAAGCTTGTAACTTGGGCCTTACATTAGGGTTCCATCTCTTCCTTATGGTTAAGAGGGACTAACCCTAGTGTTTAATGGACAAGTCCCCCCTCAAGATAAGTCTTACAAACTTAAAAGTCACTTCTTAGTCTCACCCTTTAATTAAAATCCACTTAATAAAGGCTTGTTATATAATGAATTTAGTCCCTAACCATGGATTAAGTTGAGGAGTCCTCCTTAACTTAAGTGCTCTCATCTATCATCCTTCTCTTAGGATGATGTAATGAGTTCACTAATCCCTGATTAGAAATTAAACTCATTACTTAACACTAAACAAAACCCAAAAATATCTTAATAATCACAAGTAGGTTAGTGATCTTAATCCTACATCACCATGGTAATTAAGTTGAGATGCTTATCTCATGCTTAAGTAGGCTCATTATCCCTAATCAGGGAGGATATAATGAGTTTACAAACCTTTTATTTAGGCTTAAGCTCGTTATCCTATGCAAAACACCAAAAACAATAAAAAACTGAAAACCCAAAAAAACAAACAATAAACGTCTCCTCCGGGATTCTTTTCTCATCACACTCACTCTGAAAACGAGAACTTGCTTCTTCCGTCTAATGAAAGACAGTTAGCACTCGAGCCAGACGAGTCATACACTTGAGCATAGACAAGTAAGCAGTTCACAACAAAAACACCCAGTCTCTTTGAGTCGAACTACGGTGTTCTGACTTCCTCATTCCACGAGATGATAAGTAGGCATAACTTAACATTTATCGAACAAAAGTCTCTTTGTCTTCCCCCTCTCCTCCTCCCAGTTTCTCTTTCCTTAGCCTCAGTTTTGAGTATTCACTTTCCTTTTGCACTGACACTCTGTACATTCTTTTCTCCCTAGCTCCTTATACACAGTTTAGCACATATACTATCCCCCTTTTAAACACAATCAAGTAAGCGTGGATCCTGTCGAGTACGACGAACGATCTGGGTGCTAATACCTTCTCAGTTCGTAACCAACCCCCTTTCTCAGTTTCTTTGGTTCGCGACCGTCTTATCCATACCCTTCCAGGTTTATGCAACATTACCTTTCCTTCGGGATAAAAATGCCTAGCTGGCGACTCTATTCAACCTCAACCTCCAACATCGCCGACGGTTCGCGTCTGTACTGGGTCGTAAGTCTTTCGGGAGCGACATCTAACACCAACCTATCTGCCAGAAAGAATGAAACTAGAGGAGCAAGGATTGTCGAAAAGGGAGAATCGAGACCGGTGGGGAGAAAGTCATTTGATACCCATGAGGAAGAGTCGAAGAAGAAGCATGATCAAGCAGTTCTTGATGACGAGATGCTGACGAATAACTTCGATTCAGGATCAGAAGCTTCACTGGACATCATAGTTAATGTGGTGTTCGTCCTCCCAAAGAAATTCGACCAGATCACAGAGGTCGAAGAAATAGACAACAATACAAAGATCAAAATGTCTGCCCACAAACCGAAGTGCTATTATGTAATGAACAATATGAAGGGAAATTAGTGATCTAAACGTAGTGGAAAACAAAAATTTCCCTTTAGAGATCCTTACGAAAGGTTATGATCTGTGATAAAAAGGTTACCTCTTATGGCGATGAAACCTTTGAATATGAAACAATGGATGATCACTAGCGTTGTACGATGAACATCGCCTCTACTCAGTCCTCACGAGCAGATTCCTTCAGTCACAGTGCTAGATGATTACGATTGAAGATTTTTGAGTGAGGGAGAGAAAGTTAGAATATG
Organism: Lathyrus aphaca; assembly: GCA_963966055.1. Taxonomy (NCBI): domain Eukaryota; kingdom Viridiplantae; phylum Streptophyta; class Magnoliopsida; order Fabales; family Fabaceae; genus Lathyrus; species Lathyrus aphaca. Next base: position 384,676,061 of record OZ014522.1, on the reverse strand, counting down.
ACAATGGTTTCAACAACAACAAACTTTGAGCTTCTGCACAAGGGTTCTATTTATAGAACTACTTGTGTGGGCTACAAGCTAAAAAGTCCAACTCAATAATAATATTATTATATTATTATAATAACTATTATTATAATAAACATAATTTTATTATTATTATATTTTATAACTATTATAAAATTAATGATAACTATTATTATATCATATGTCAATTAAGCACATGGTACCCTACCATATTCCATATTCTATTCAAGTGCATTGTACCTTACGGTGTACCTTATTCATTCTACCTCTTCTCTAACTGTCCTTATGTGTGTGACCCTGTAGGATTTCGTGACATTGACAATTATATTAAATCATGTATTTAACATAATAAATAGTGAGCGGTATCTAGCAACACATCACTACTACCCAAGTCACAAAATTGTCATGTGATATGACAAAACTTTTTATGACAATACCTGTATGTACAATTACCCTTTTTCCCTTATGTCTATATTGAAGACAAGGCATATACCATGTCATCCTTGTCCAGTTAAATATTGATCCCTTATACATTTATTTTGTTATGTAGGATGGGAAAATTCCATCTAGGCTACTCATGTCCCTCAACATGCTTTGTGAAGTACCCATCAACTGTCTTTATGATCATCCAGTTACGAATAATGTTTGATCAGTAATAAAGTACTTGACTCTACATCTAAGGTCCATAGTAGTTCTTAGATCGAAGGGTGGTATACACCACTATCACTATGGGAGTAACTTATGACACTTTGCATAACATTCTATATAGTAATCTCATAGTGGGTCAATCCAGTATAAATATTACTCCTAACATTCATACCTATGTCAAGACTTGATAACTCCTTATCCATGATCCATAAGATGTGATCATTAGTCTATCTACATAATAGTCTTAATTATTTAAGGCTATCCCATTTCACATTGAATCTCGACTATGGATGCTTTATGAATAGTGTCCTTATGTTTAATGGAATCTCATGATTAAGTTACACTTAATATTTCATTAAATGAACTAGCTATTCTAGGGACTTTATCATTTTGGAAAAACAAATATAATAAAAAAATGTCTTTTATTATTAATAAATAATTCGATACAAGTACCAAAAGTATTGCCCTATAGGGCTTACACCAACAATATCCCACTAGCACTAGAGCCAATCAGGCATACACCTAATACCCATAGATCTAGTATGACCATCATGCTTCTGCTGCACAAGAGGTTTTGTTAGTGAGTCAGCAATATTGTCAAGTGTAGGTACTCTGCATATCTTCACATTTCCATGATTTATCATCTCTCGAATGATAGGATAATGCCAAAGTATGTGTTTGGATCGTTGGTGAGATCTAGGCTCCTTAGCTTGTGTGATGGCAGGATTGTTATCACAATAGAGATCAATGGGATCCACAATGCTAGGGCTTGTGCCAAGTTCACTAATGAACTTCTTGATCCAAACAACTTCCTTTGCTGCATTTGAGGCATCAATATACTCGACCTTGTTTGTAGAATCAACAACTATTTCTTGCTTTGAACTTTTCTAGCTCATAGTGCCACCATTTAGGCAGAACACATAACCAGATTGCGATCTAAAGTCATCCTTATCTGTCTGGAAGCTAGCATCAGTGTAACCAATTACCGCGAGCTCTTCCTGGCCTCCATATATCAAGAATGTATCCTTAGTCCTTCTCAAGTACTTAAGGATATTCTTGACAGCTACCCAATGAGCATCACCAGGATCGTATTGGTACCTACTCTTTGCACTTAAAACATACGAGATATCTAGTCGAGTACATAACATGGAATACATGATAGATCCTGTTGCAGATGCATATGGAATCTTATTCATGCAATGCCTTTCTTCCTTAGTTTAAGGGGGTTGTGTTTTTGATAGACATAGGCCATGTTTTATAAGTATGAATCCTTTTTTGGAATCATGCATATTAAAGCGTCTCAACACTTTGTCTATGTATGTACTCTGATTTAGGCCAAGCGATTTTTATGATCTATCTCTATAGATCCTGATTCCTAATATATAGGCTGCTTCACCAATGTGCTTTATTGAAAAGCATTTCCCTAACCAAGTTTTTACTTGTTGCAAGGTAGGGATATCATTTCCATTGAGTAATATGTCATCTACATATAATCCCAGGAAAATGATCATGCTCCCACTAACCTTCTTGTAGACACAAGGATCATCTTAATTCTTTATGAATCCATATTGTTTTACAGTTTCATTTAAACGAAGTTTCCATCTTCTGGAAGCTTGCTTTAATCCGTAGATTGATCGTTGTAAGTTGAATATATTTTGGGCTTCTTCAGGTATGTCAAATCCTTCAAGTTGTGTCATGTACACATCCTTAAGAAGATTCCCATTAAGGAAAGCAGTCTTGACATCTATCTGCCATATTTCATAATCATGATATACAGCGATAACAAGTAAAATCCGAACAGATTTAAGCATTGCAACTGGTGAAAAGGTTTCATCATAGTCTACCCCATGAATTTGTTTATAACCTTTAGCAACCAGCCTTGTCTTATATGTATGTACCTTACCATCCATGTCGTTCTTCTTTTTGAAGACCCACTTGCATCCTATAGGATTAACTCATACAGAAGGCTCTACCAAGGTCCAAACCTGGTTTATGTACATGTAATCCATTCCAGATTTCATGGCTTCTAGCCACTTCTCAGACTCAGGACCAGTTATGGCTTCTTGGTAGGTCACAGACTCATCTTGATCCATGAGTAATACATCACCTTGATCAGTTATGAGATATCCATATCTCTCTGGTTGGTGACATATCCTGCTCATCCTACGCTGGTCTTGTTCTACTTGAGTAGGTTGCTCTTCCACAACTATTTGTGATTCCCACTCTAATTCCTCCACAGGTGTATCAATGTTTTGTGATTCTTAAATTTCTTCAAGCTCTACTTTCCTCCCACTGATTCCTTTGGAAATAAGGTCTTTTCCAAGAAGACTTTAGTTCGAGCGATAAGCACTTTGCCCTCAGAAGGATTGTAGAAGTAATATCCTATTGTTTCTTTAGGATACCCGACAAATAAGCATTTATTAGATTTGGGCTCAAGCTTAGTTGAAATTTGTCATTTCACATAAACTTCACAACCCCAAATCTTCATGTAAGACATATGTGGTTTCTTACCACTCCATATCTCATATAGTGTCTTTTCTACCTTTTTGGATGGAATGCGGTTAAGTGTGTAAGTTGTTGTTAGTAGTGCATGTCCCTAAAAGGAGTTTGGAAGATCGGCGTGACTCATCATGGTGAACGGACCATATCTAACAAGGTTTGATTTCTTCTCTCAGACACACCATTCCATTGCGGTGTTCTAGGAAGTGTAAGTTGGGAAAGAATCCCACACCTTTTTAGATGGTCATCAAACTCTATGCTTAAATATTCACCTCCTCGATATGATCGAAGAGTTTTAATATTATTTCCTAATTGGTTTTGTACTTCATTCTTGAACTCCTTGAACTTTTCAAAAGATCCATATTTGTGTTTCATTAAATACACATTACCATATCTACTGAAATCATCAGCAAATATGATAAAGTATTGAAAACCTTCTCTGGCTGGTATGTTTAGTGGTCCATATACATCGGTATGTATAAGGGCCAAAAGAATCCAAGAGTCCATCTTTATGGAGTTTGGAGATGCGCCTCTCATTTATATGGCCTAAGAGACAATGCCAAAGGTAACTTGTATTTAACTCATTAGGTTTCATCCTTTTAGTATTAATGTTATAAATTGGCATTTCAAGATCAAGGACATACAATCCATTGTTAATTTGTGCATTAGCATAGAATATATCATTTAAATAAATAGAGCAACAATTATTCTTTATTATAAATGAAAAACCAAACTCGTCCAAACAAGAAACGAAAATAATATTCCTTCTAATTATAGGTACATAATAATAGTTCTCAAACTGAATTACTAAACCACTAGGTAAAGTCAAAACATAATTTCCTACAGCTAAAGCAACAACCTTTTCTCCATTGCCAACTCGTAGGTCAACTTCACCTTTTGCCAAGTCTATACTCCTTTTTAGTCCCTGCACATTGGTACAAATGTGAGAACCACATTCAATATCTACTACCCATGATGTTATTTCTATAACAAAAATACCTGAAGTTGAAGTCTCCACTCCATTCTTCTTATCTTCCAAGTACTTTGGGCAGTTTCTCTTCCAGTGTCCGGTCTTACTACAATAGAAGCAAGTGCCCTCCTTAGCTATGCCTCCACTAGGCTTCAAAGCAGGTGCAATATGTTTGGGTTTGACAACTTCCTTACCTGGACATTTACCACCCTGCTTGGTAGGCCTTTTGTTCCGTTTCTTTCCATTACTGACCATCAGAATGGATTTCCCTTTTGACTTCAGATTTTGCTCAGCAGTTCTTAACATGGTTAGTAATTCAGGAAGATATTTGTCCATCTCATTCATGTTGAAATCAAGGACAAACTGACCGAAATTCTCCGATAATGATTGCAGGATCAAATCAGTTGCAAGCTCATTTTTTAGGGGAAAACCCAATCTTTCAAGATTCTCCACATACCCAATCATCTTGAGTACATGGGGACCTATTGGGCTTCCTTCATCTAGCTTGGCTTGGAAAAGGGCTTTTGAAACTTCAAACCTCTCATGCCTTGCATGATCTTGAAAAAGCATCTTCAGATGTTCGATCATATCGAACGCTGCCATGTTTTCATGTTGCTTTTGCAATTCAGAATTCATGGTAGCCAGCGTGAGGCAAACATTTTCATTGGTATCATCGACATGCTTCTTATAAGTATATCTTTCAGCCTTAGGAGCAGAACTAGGAGGCTCCTTATCAGGAACATGTATCTCTAAGACATACAACTTTTTGTCATGTTTAAGGATAATTCTTAGATTTCGGTGCAAATCCAGAAAATTTGTCCCAGACAACTTTTCCTTATCAAGGATTGATCGCAAAATGTTATTAGATGTGTTTGTTGTCATGGTAATCTACACAATAAAATGTAAAGATATAAGTATCATTAAAATAACATATTTAATTAGGCCTTTATTTAAATATGCTCCCACTATTTTACTCAAAACAAATGACCCTCTTCATTTGATTCGGAAAATCCTGTTGGAATATTTTCTAGTGGATTGAGATCCATATTTTGCTTTGTTTTTAAGTCAGTGTTAGACTGATTACACAAAACTAGGCTATTTAGGTAGGAACTCCTTCCAATTGTATCCAATACAATTCTCAAATATTTCAGTTGGGTGAATAACTCCTTATTCCAATCCATCATATGGACTATTCCCAACTCTTGCTTCTAAACATATATAATCTTATTATACTTTGTTTAGTTAAGTTTGACTCATTAATTTAGAAATTGGATATTACATTTATCCCATAGCACCTTACTAATATAGAGCGTGCGCCTTGCGTTAGGCAAAACCTACATTATTCGATACTAGTCTTGATGAGTTCTAAAACTTGGAAAGCAAAAACTTAATATTAATTTTGAGGGAATTTTAATTAGTTTGATCTCACCGGCTTATTTATCATATAAATCGTTCCTCACACATGCATCAACATTCATACAATATATATTAACATACATACAAAGTAAACATTTATGGCCCCTAGCGCAATTGTTCTCCCAAGCCAACGAGAGAACTTAAGATAAACCCAATAACAATATTCACTTCTCCAAGCAAGATCTCCAAGGTTGTCCTTCTTTGTTTTGTAGTATTCTCTTTATTCATAATAATACATTACATAAGGAAACTCGTTTTACATACGAGGGAGTGAGATAAGAAAAGAAGTTACATGATGAGAATAAGAGAGAGGCACGACACGCATGTCGTATATATAAAATCCAAAACAAAAATAAACTAAGGCCATAACTGATCACCACAAGAAAAATAATAAACAAATTTTATTATTATTAATTTAAATCCTGTTAATTAAATAAATCAAACTAAATTTTTGGCAAATGCATAACCTAAAGCGCAGATTGCATTGACGCAACCCTTGTGTCGTCACAAAGCCTATGGCGACCGTCACAGTGCCTATGACGACTGTCACACTGCTGCCTATGATGACCGTCACACTGCTACCCATGACAATCGTTACTCATTTTATGGTGACTATCACACTTATAGAATACATGACTTTGACCGCATACCTCATCGACGGTGCAACACTTGTACAATCATAAAACTTAATGCAACAATTTCATACCATCAAAACACCATGATTAATAATTAAGTATGACTGATCCGTATGCCATCGCTTTACCATACTAAAGTCGGGTTTCGAAGCAGATGACCACAAATCGCTCAAACGAATGATAATCATTACGTGATTTGAACTGACGAAATAAAATATTATATCCAATATACCATCTTTGCATCAAAGTTAATCATATCACAAATGAATTAGATATATCATATATGTGTAACTTATGGACGATTAACATATTGCTACTTCACCATACTACTGTCGAATTCCGAAGCATAGTCAATATCAATCATCCAAACCGTACACAATCTGATGCCAAAAATTCAATATCTGGATTTGATTTAATTTTACGTGTTTTAATCCAATTAAAAAAAAACAGAAAGTAAGAAATTCCCAGACTTATGGTTTCGTAAGTGGCTCTGATACCACTAAAGGGAAATTAGCGATCTAAACGCAGCGAAAAACAAATTTTTTCCTTTAGAGATCCTTACGAAAGGTCACGATCTGTGATAGAAAGGTTACCTTTGTGGCGATGAAACCTTTGAATCCGAAACGATGGATGATCACGAGCGTTGTAGGATGAACAACGCATCTACTCAGTCCACACGAACATATTCCTTCAGTCATAGTGCTAGTTGATTATGATTGACGGTTTTTGAGTGAGGGAGAGAAAGTTAGAATACGACCATGGTTTCAACAACAACAACCTTTGAGCTTCCGCACAAGGTTTCTATTTATAGAACTACTTGTGTGAGCTACAAACTAAAAAGCTCAACTCAATAATAATATTATTATAATAAACAATATTTTATTATTATTATTATTATTATTATTATTATATTTCATAAATATTATAAAATTAATAATAACTATTATTATATCATATGTCAATTAAGTACATGGTACCTTACCATATTCCATATTCCATTCAATTGCACCGTGTAACACGGTGGGAGAACTGACTTTTAGTTATGTTGCGGATAGCAAGAGTCGCCACCGACTTTTATTTTATCCAAAGGAAAGGCATAAAAGAACAGGAAAGACCTTTTAAAAGATTTTTGGGTCCGGGGGGTAGGTTATGTAAAGGGAAGGTGTTAGCACCCTTTACATCCATGGTTATCCATGGGCTCTTAGTTACTTAGCTCACTTTAAATTGTTTTTGAAATGTGAAGTGTGTGAATAGAAATTTTCATAAGAGTTTGATAATGATCCATGTACGGATGCGTAAAAAACTTGTGTTTGAAAATTTTGTTTGAAATTGTGAAGTGTTTGAAAAGTTTTTGAATAGTGAGCAAGTAACTATGAGGAACCTACCCTAAAGTTTAAGTCTTTTCTGTTCTTGAATCCTTTAAATGGTAAGACTATCCCTATTATTAAGGAATAGGTAGTCATTACCTTGGATGTGAGGGACAATTGAAGGGACATCTGTTATTTAGGCAACTGTGGGGTGTATTAAGCAATTTTGGAGGGACTGTCATCATTATTCGAAAGGGACAAGATCATTACGACGGCAACCGTTAAGGGACTTGATCTTTTATTGTTAAGGGACTAGATGACTTTATTTTAAGGGACTTTTGCTTTATACACCCTACTTGACCTTTTGATTAGGCAACTGAGAGGGGTAACTTAGGAAGTGCAAGATGGCGATCAAAGATCGACTTACGTGTGTGAGTGTACAATTTTTAATATTAATCTTTTGAATTAAATGATCTAAATTAATTTTTAAATTACATACATGTTACACTCCCTATTTACTAACCATGGCATAAAAATAAATAATTTAAACATTTTTAAAAATATTACATCCAGGAGCAATTACAATAATAATAATAAAAACAATTTAAATAAATAGGCAAAATAAATAAATAGATAAATAAGCCAAATAAATAAGCAATATAATTGGGTTAGTGAAAATAATAATAATAACAATTTAAAAAATAAATGGGGTTAGTAATAATCATATAAACATAATCAATAATAACAAGCAAAAATATTAAAATAATTAAAAGATCAAATTTTTATATGAACAATTATTTAAGATTAATAAGAAAAATATAAACAATTGTATTAATTATAAAGTTTTAAGTTATTTGTAAATTATATAGAAAAATAAGTTAATGATAAACATATTATAGAAATAAGTATAATTACAAAATTAATTTAACAATTTTTTTAATTATTCCTAAGCATATATGCAAAATTAAAATATAAACAATTTAGGTCATATTTAAAAAATAGGATTAATTAGGATTATATTTACAAAATTTAACTATATTAAATAAAATATATACATAATTAGAAAATGTGATCATACAATTATATTTACAAATTTAAAGATAAAATTTTATTCACTCATTAAAATATAAACAAGAATTACAATTAGGTTTTTTAGAAAAATATTTTAGGATTTATAAGTTTATAAAATAGAATTAGGGTTTTAGAAATTATTATGATTAAATTAGGGTTTGTAGAAAACTATATTTTTAGGGTTTATAAAAATAAATTGAGTTTTATATACAAAAATGTTAAATATTAACCTAATTATCATAACATATACATATTTTTAATTTTTAATATATAATAATAAAAACTAATTTCAGAATTAAAAAAAACAAATTACCAAATATTTACATATTATTTTTTCCTAGAATTATTTAAATACATACTAAACATGATTATACTTAATTAATAGTAATATAATGAATAAAACAAATTAAATAAAACAAAAAAAATTGAAACTTACCTGGCTGGGATTTGAACCCAGCACCTTTGGCTTGCAATCAGCAACACATACCACCAGGCTACCAGCGCGCGGGTGACAAGGAAAGGGGAGGAATTTCTTTTATGCCTTAAACCTGGAAAATCAAAAAAAGAGAAAGAAAACAAAAGGCCTGGGGGAATCGAACCCAGGACCTTTCAAGCAATACACAAATACCTTAACCAATCCAGCTGGGAGAGCGCACCTGTCCATATGGTGACTATGATGCATAATATATGAAGCTTCATAATTGACCTGAAAAAATAAGAAAAATTGTACAAAGCCAGGATTCGAACGCAGGTCCTCTAGCCTCACACGCGTGCTTCCTTCCACTGGGACAAGCATGAGCTTGTGAAATAAAATAGAAACTATATCATAATATTTTAAAACAACAATTTAAATTTGAATTTCGCGCCAGGCCAGCTTCATCTTCTTCAAATTTCCTGCGAAAATAGCTAGGAATTTTGTTGCGTGTTTTCCTGCGAGTTTCAAAATACAAAAACCTCCGAATTTGAACAAGCATCAAAACAGCAAAATTTCTCAACAATGATTAGTGTTTCATAATCCCCAAGGCCCATAGAATTGTCCTGTGTTCTCAGAATTTGTTTATATTAGGTTTAAATCAAAGCCCCAAATCCATGGCCGAAACCCTAGCAATGGTGGTTTTCTATTCCTGCATCGAAAATCAAATTACTTTGCCCAGAAACATTCACAAGTTCAACACAAACATAAATCCAGCATCAAAATCAATTTACATTACATGTATATATGAAAACGAAAAAAAGATAAATGTCTCAATGTTTGAATTCGGTTTGTGCTATATGAAAGGTTTTGGATGCAAATGAGAGTTGGGATCGCATCTGGGATGTTCAAGGAGTGTTGCTATGTCCTCAAATTACCTTCTAATGCCTTGTAGAAGGGAAACCGAATTTGAGTTTTTGAGAGATTTTTTGAATTGTGGAACTTACACTTTTGGCTGGAAATTCGTCTCTTGTGTTAGGGTTGTCTCAAGTACTTATAGAGTGATCAATTTAGGTTAAAAAATTTGGTCATTGTGTGAGAGATTTGATTGAAAAAGATTCAAAGAGATTATGCCTTAAAAATCAAATATCTTTGTATGAACACCTTCTATTTTAGGCAAATCAACATGATCTTCTTTCCACTTCTATACCAATCAAATTTATGAATTTCTAGAAGCTTAATCATATTTAAATCTTTGACTTTTATATTTTATTTTAATTTAAAATGATTTTTAATGAATTAAATCAAAATAAATAAAAATAAAATGATAAAAAATCTGATTTTTGTTGACTTGGGTCGTGCATGAAGTTATAGTATGGATTGGGTCATCATATGGCAAGCCCATTTGGAAGAAATTGGTTTTAGACCTCCATTTTCTTCATAAACCAACCAAAAATTTCCCAACTTTGCAAGGGCACATATCCTTCAATTTTAATGGTATGAGGGTGTTCTTGGACATTTTGGAAAGCTTGAAGAGTCCTATAACCAACCCCACTGGTTTCATGTCCATATCATTCACCAATCTCAAGTTATGCCCTTTTGAAGTTGTTGACTTTTTGTTGACTTTCAAAAGGACCTATAATGTCTTAGCTCATACCTTCCAAATGAAGCATTTTTGGGCTTGGCTTGTGAGACACAAAGTTGTAGAGAATTAAATTTCCTTCAAAATTAGCTTTGGATGGAGACTTGGTGATGAAGCATGTGAAAGTTATGGCTGGTCAAAGTTCAGTTGACTTTTACTGAGGAAAACCCTAATTTAGAAACCTTTGATTCTTGATGATCTGAAACTTCCTTGATGAATCATGATCAACCCTTGATCAAATGATGAATTTTACTTCATATACTTGATGTTGGCAAAAAATCATGAAGTTTGACTTTGGTTTGACCACAGTTGACCTCAGTTTGACTTTTTAACTGCTTTGACTGATTTTGACTTATCTGATCATCTGACTGAGCAAACCTTTGAGAAAAGTCTTGAAACTTGTCATGGGGGTTCTTACACACATATAAGATGTTATGAAGCTCATTTGAAGTCTTGGAAATTCATTTAGCCTGATTAAATTCAAAACCCTAGTTTTGGATGCACTGCCTAGGAGGTGCATTGTTTGAGGGGATTGTCAACTCTTCTGACTATTTGTGAACTTTGTGAACCTTGTGAACCATCATAAAATGTATTGTAAACCTCATGGGAGGTCTTGTGAACCTTGTGAACCTCATAAAGTGACTTGTAGACTTCATGAACCTCATGAAAGGTCTTGTAAGCATTGTGAATCTTGTGAACCTTGTGAACCTTCTTAGCACACAAAGTCTTGTATTGTGAGGGCAAATTTTGGGGTGCAACAGCTGCCCCTGTTCAATTTTCTGAAACCTGAGGGGTTAGATTGGTACATTTGCCAGTCGTGACCTGGAAGGTTGAAGGGGATTGAACACAAAAGCCCAAAAATTTGCACTCACCAGTGCATAGAGTGATACTGATGTTTGGTTGTATATGCTTGAGTGGGCTTAAAGATGCCACTTGGAGAAAAGTTCTTCAAATACACTTCTTGGAGGATAAAGCGGTCCAAAATATGAAGATATAATGATAGTTTTCAGGAGGATAAAGCAATCCTGAGGTAGTGATATGCTTTCAGAAAGATGAACAACGTTCTGAGGTATAAGAGGCTTTCAGGAGGATAAAGCAGTCCTGAGGTAATAATATGCTTTCAGGAGAATAAAGCAGTCCTGAGGGATTGATAATATGCTTTCAGGAGGATACAACAGTCCTGAGGTAGTAATGTATTTTCAGGAGGATAAAGCAGTCCTGAGATAGGGGTGATAGCTTTCAGGAAGATAAACAACGTCCCGAGGAGATAATATGCTTTCAGGAGGATAACAACGTCCTGAGGTATAAGAAGCTTTCAGGAGGATAAAGCAGTCCTGAGGGAGTAAGCTTTCAGGAGGATAAAGCAATCCTGAGGTGATGATATGCTTTCAGGAGGATAAAGCAGTCCTGAGGGAGTAATAACTTTTGGGAAGATAAACAACGGCCCAATAGTCACAATTTATTGATGAAATTTGTCTGCTGGAGAATTAACCTGAAAATAAGGTAGCATCCTGTATGATAATATTAGTTTTATGCATTATGTATGCATGTATAATATGATGTACTTAAGTAATGTATTATGCATCTATGTATATGTATGGTATGGTATGATGTAAATGATGTATGTATGATATGATACTGCCTGAAGCGCCTGGATATCTTCGTATAACAACTGCTGGCCAGGGAAAATAAATCCCGATTTGTTGCTGAAGAATATGAGGAACTTATTCTCGTTTTGTTTGATAATATATTATACATAACCTCCCGTCTGCTGGGGATAGCAAGGTACATATAACCTCCCGTCTGCTGGGGATAGCAAGGTATACATAACCTCCCTTCTGCTGGGGATAGCAAGGTATACATAACCTCCCATCTTCGTTTGATAGTAGGGTATATATAACCTCCCGTCTTCGTTCGTCGTACTCTTATTGGAAAGTAAATTCCCGAATATCCGTATGAGGATAAAAGAGATGGATATAAATTCCAGGGGAGATGTGACTATATGAAGATGGATTTGTCCTGCTGAGGGTTTGTAACTGTCTTGTAAAGATGAACCGGCGAAGCTTCGTTGCAATCCTTCCCTCGTTCGTCCTTAGTAAATACTATTACTGCATTTTCATGCATTTCTGGTAAACATCAATCATATTCAAAAGCATACATACATTCAAACACAACCAATGGACGTTTCGCTTATGTAAATAGGGTAAAAGTAAATCTGGATTCAAAAATGGAATTTTATTTATATCAAAGAGTGACCCATACATGGGTAAGTTTGTACAAGGAGACATAAACCCTAGTAAGAGGATTTTGTCATAAAGTTTTTACAAAACAAGGAAAATCAGCTATGTGAAAAATAATCCTATTGAGTTTCAATTCTACTATTGCCATTATCTTCAAGCATCTCATCTTCTGCTGTTGAGACGAAAACGATTGGATTGAGCTTTATCTGTTCGAACTTGAGTAAGTAACACAACTGGTTGCAGTTTCATGGGTGATCCAAACGAGACATAGTCATACGCTTTAATCCCTAACTTTTGCCTGGATTGCCCTTTCAGGTTTTCAATCCACCGGGATACCCTTTTTTGCCCAAGCCGCCTTTTCAGGTTTTCGACTTGCCGGGTGTACATCTTTTTATATATATCCCTAATTTTTGCCCAAACCCTTTTGGTTTGCCGGGATGCCCTTATTTTTGCCTAGGCCTGTCAACCTAGCGGATCTTTTTTCATGCGTAGTATTTTTTAACTATGTCTGCGTTTACAGGCTGTGGGAAGTCTTCACCATCCATAGTAGTAAGTATCATGGCACCTCCTGAGAATACTGTCTTGACTACAAATGGTCCTTCATATGTAGGAGTCCACTTGCCCCTAGGATCACCCTGTGGTAATATGATACGCTTGATTACCAAGTCACCAGCCTGATATACCTTTGGCTTAACCTTCTTGTTAAAAGCTTTGATCATTCGTTTCTGGTACATCTGGCCATGACAAACTGCTGCTAACCTCTTCTCATCAATCAAATTTATCTGGTCAAGTCGAGTCTGAATCCACTCATCTTCATCCAAGCCTGCATCCTTCATAATTCTTAAGGAGGGAATCTGAACTTCAATGGGCAAGACTGCTTCCATACCATAGACTAAGGAGAATGGGGTTGCCCCTGTTGAAGTACGTATTGTGGTACGATAACCATGAAGAGCAAATGGTAACATCTCATGCCAATCCTTGTAAGTAACAGTCATCTTCTGTACAATCTTCTTAATGTTCTTATTAGCAGCTTCCGCTGCCCCATTCATCTTTGGACGATACGGAGAAGAGTTGTGATGCTTAATCTTGAACTGCGTGCAGAGATCAGTAATCATAGTGTTGTTCAGATTAGAGCCATTGTCAGTAATAATCCTTTCGGGGATGCCATACCTACATATGAGATTATTCTTAATGAATCGAGCCACAACATTCTTGGTAACAGATGCAAATGAAGTTGCCTCTACCCACTTCGTGAAGTAATCAATAGCAACCAGGATGAAACGATGCCCATTAGAAGCAGTAGGTTTGATCTCACCAATCATATCAATGCCCCACATGGCAAAGGGCCAAGGAGCAGTCAACACATTCAATGATGATGGAGGTATATGGACTTTATCAGCATAAATTTGACACTTGTGACACGTTCTGGAGTGTTGATAGCAATCAGCTTCCATGGTAGACCAATAGTAACCTGCTCTCAATATCTTTTTTGCCATAGTATGACCACTAGAATGAGTGCCAAAGATCCCATCATGCATATCTTCCATAATCTCAATTGCTTCCTTCTTATCCACACAACGAAGCAAAGTTGAATCATGATTGCGCTTGTACAAAATCCCATTACTCAAAAAGAACTTAGCAGAAAATCTTCTCAGAAACTTCCTATCTTTGACAGATGCCCCTTCAGGGAACTCCTGAGCTTCAAGATATCTTTTCACTTCATAGAACCAAGGCTTTTCCTCTACCTCTTCTGTGTCTATCTCATTGCAGTATGCAGGCTTTTCAAATCTATCAATGGTAATCTTGGGAGCTTCATCATCCCAGCTGATCTCAAACATGGATGCCATGGTGGCTAATGCATCTGCCAACTGATTCTCTCTCCGTGGAATATGTCCAAAGGTAATCTCTTTGAAATGTGGGATCAAAGACAATACATGCTCTCTGTAAGGAATGAGGTTATCATGCTTGGTATCCCAATCTCCTTTAATCTGACTTATTACCAGGGCTGAATCTCCATACACATCAAGGAACTGAATCTTCATATCAATAGCAGCTTTAATACCCAGGATACATGCCTCATACTCAGCCGTGTTATTGGTACAATAGAAACAAAGTCTGGCAGTAATCGGGGTATGGCAACCTTCCGGGGAACTAATCACAACACCAACACCATTACCAAGTGCATTGGAGGCACCATCAAAAACCATAGTCCATCGGGATCCTTGTTCAGGTCCGTCATATTGTCCAGGTTCTTTGGTAATAATCATAATGTCTTCATCAGGGAATTCAAAACTCATTGACTGGTAATCATCCACTGCTTGATGAGCCAAATGATCAGCAACAATACTTCCTTTAATGGCCTTCTGAGTAGTGTACTGTATGTCATATTCTGTCAAGATCATTTGCCATCTTGCAATTCTTCCGGAGAGAGCAGGTTTCTCAAATATGTATTTGATTGGATCCATCTTCGAAATCAACAAGGTAGTATGGGTCAACATATACTGTCTTAGTCAGCGAGCAGCCCATGCCAAAGCGCAGCAAGTTTTCTCGAGCAGTGAGTATCTTGTTTCACAGTCGGTAAACTTTTTGCTAAGGTAGTATATTGCTTGCTCTTTTCGACCAGACTCGTCATGTTGCCCCAACACACACCCCATTGAGTTGTCTAACACTGTTAAGTACATAATCAAGGGTCTTCCATCAACTGGTGGCATCAAAATTGGAGGTTCTAGCAGATATCTCTTGATTTCATCAAAGGCAGTCTGGCACTCATCATTCCATTCCATCACCTGATCTTTCTTCAACAACTTGAAGATTGGCTCACAGATGGCAGTCAATTGGGAAATAAATCTTGCAATGTAATTCAATCGTCCCAAGAAACCTCTAACCTCCTTCTCAGTACGGGGAGCTGGCATCTCTCGTATAACTTTCACTTTTGCAGGATCCACTTCAATACCTTTTCCACTGACAATGAAACCCAGGAGCTTTCCAGACCTAACTCCAAAAGTACACTTGTTTGGGTTCAATCTCAACTTGTATTTCTTCAACCTCTCAAACAATTTATACAAATGATCAAGATGTTGCTCTTCATTCTGGGACCTGGCTATCATATCATCCACATATACCTCTATCTCATGATGAATCATATCATGAAACAAAGCCACCATAGCACGCTGATATGTTGCCCCTGCATTCTTCAAACCAAATGGCATCACCTTATAACAAAAAGTGCCCCACTGTGTAACAAATGTTGTCTTCTCCATATCTTCAGGTGCCATCTTGATCTGATTGTAACCAGAGAAACCATCCATAAAAGAGAATACCTTATGCTGAGCAGTGTTGTCTACCAGAACATCGATATGAGGAAGTGGAAAATCATCTTTGGGGCTAGCCTTGTTCAAATCCCTGTAGTCCACACACATACGTACCTTACCATCTTTCTTAGGTACCGGCACCACATTTGCAACCCACTGAGGATAAGAAGTCACTGCTAAGAACCCTGCATTGAACTGTTTCATTACCTCTGCCTTGATCTTTTCTGACATCTCAGGACGCATACGACGAACCTTCTGCTTCTTTGGACGACAATCTTCTTTCACTGGTAAACGGTGAACCACAATGTCTGTATCCAACCCTGGCATATCTTCATAAGACCAAGCAAAGATCTCCACATAGTCATGTAACATCTGAATCAACCTGCTCTTGACACTATCCTCTAAATCAGCCCCTATCTTGACCTCTTTCCTGTTTTCTTCAGTTCCCAGATTCACAACTTCGACTGGCTCTTCATGTGGCTGTATGGCTTTCTCTTCTTGTTGTAACAACCTAGCAAGCTCTACAGGTACTTCACAATCGTCCTCATTTCCGTCTTCAGTTTGATAGATCGGATTCTCGAAATTATAATTGGCAATAGTAGAACTGTTATCAACAGGATCCAGAGTGGATGAGGATCTGCATTTTAGTGATGTGGGTGTGTGTAAGAACACATAGCTGATAAAGCAAAAATAAAAGAAAAGAAAGACAAGGAACACAATATTTACTAAAACGAAACGTCCACTGATTTTTATTGAATGAAGTATGCAAATGAAATGACAGCCCGTAACAAGCACACCATTGTGCCCCGGGTAAGGCACAAGGCTTAAGAGTTCAATTGTTCAAGAAATTACAAACTTAAAAGCAACAACACAGTAATAGTATTTACTCCTGACTAAAGGAGATAGGGATAACATCTTCAGCTTTCCAATTATTGAGTCCAGCACCCACAGTAGGAAAAATCCAAGCATCCAAGTTGTAGTCTTCATCATAGTCCCCCACAGCATTGATCTGGTTCTTCATAACCCCTTGATTGGTGATACGAACAGCACGAGCACGACAAACAGCCTTCTGGGACTCTGCAGTGAAACCCAAACCAAATTTGTCAGACTTGTATGGGATATCAGGAAGCTGTCCCCAAATAGTACAACCACCTTATCCACTACAACTCTAGCATCTTTAAGGGAGGCCATTGTTGGAGGTACTCTGGTAACCACAGGAACTTTCTTGACAACCGGAGGAGCTACATAATCATTAACAATCCACGGGACCACTTCGAATGTCTAGCACGGAGTTTCAACATATTCACCTTCCACTTCCAGATACTTGAAGGTGTTTACATGGCTGACAAAATATTCTTCCTCTCCATAGACAGTAACAATCTTTCCTTCCACTGGGTATCTTAGCTTCTGATGTAAGGTAGAGGTTACAGCACCTGCCCCATGGATCCAGGGACGACCAAGCAGACAAGAGTACGAAGGACGAATATCCATCACATAAAATGTAGCATTGAAAACCTGAGAACCAACTTTGATCGGGAGATCAATTTCTCCATGCACCACTCTTCTAGAACCATCAAAAGCCTTCACCACTATATTACTGGGTTTCAGCACAGCATCTTCAGGACTCAGCTTACTCAGGACTTCTTTGGGCAACACATTCAGAGAGGAACCATTGTCTATCAATACATGTGACAGGGTAGTGCCCCTGCATTCAATTAAGATATGCAGAGCCCTGTTATGATCCCTCTTGGCAGGGGTCAAATCAGCATCAGAAAACCCTAACCCATTATCATAGGTCAGGTGGGCAACACAATTCTCAAACTGGTCAACAGAAATTGCATTGGGTACATGAGCAGTCTTCAGAAACTTGATCAAAGCTTTGGCATGAGCCTCAGAACATAACAACAAAGACAGCATGGAAATCTTGGAGGGAGTATGCCCCAATTGATCCACAATGTCATAATCACTCTTGCGAATGATTTTCAATACTTCTTCCATCTGCTTAGCAAGATCATCAGCAGCTGGCACATCAGTAGGTACTGGTTCAATAACAGGACCTTTGCCCCGGGCATCAGTGGTGGAAGTAGCAGCAGGAGTAACTGCATTCTTGGAAGTAACTAGAGGAGAGAAAACTCTTCCACTTCGTGTGATCTTACTAGATCCAACAATATTATCAACATCAACAGGCATATCAGCTAAGGGTTCCTGCTTAACACCATGGATATAAACATCAGACCCATAATGCCAAGGCACAGCTTTATCAGACGTATACGGAATAGGACCAGGAGTGGTAATGACCAGAGGAGCCACTCTAGCTTCAGCAACAATCTTCACAGGGCCTTCAGCAGTAATCTTAATTGGTCCCTTATGAGTGATTTTGACAGGTCCCTTTGAAGTGATCCTTACCGGCACTTTGTCAACCATATCAACCTCTTCAGTCTTCCTACCTTTAATAATATGATCCACCATACTCTCTACAGATGATGGAGTCCTCTAAAAAACTATGGTATACTTATCCATGAGACGCTGAATTCCATCTCTCAATCTCCAGCAACTATCCGGCTTATTGGTACAATACAAACAATCTTCACGACAACCTGGAAAGAGCCCAGCTTGTACTAACTTTTTCTTGATAACAGACAATGGTGTGGTCAACTCCGCAACTGAATAGACATGTAAATCTTCATCAATGGCATTGACAGTCTTCTCGTGATTCGGCATGGGAGCAGTAATCACATTTGGAGTACCCGGAGGGTCAAACTCAATCTCTCCAGCCTCAATCATATCTTGAATTTTGTTCTTCAAGACCCAGCAACTATTAGTATCATGTCCCTGACAGTTCGAATGATATGCACATCGTGCATTGGGATTGTACCTGGGAGAAGTAACATTAGGATTCTGAGGAGCCTCTTTCAGAGTAATAAGTTCAGCCTTCAACAAGTGTTGCAATGCCTGAGCCATGGACATGTTGATCTTAGTGAACTGCCTTCTAGCCCTCTGTTAATTGCCCTGTGGCTGCTCTGTTGTTGCAGGAGTTGGATTTGAAATATGAACTGCACTCACAGACTGATGCCTTCTATTACGATCAGGTTGACCATAAACAGCATTGGATTCTTTCTTCCCAGTGGGAGGCTTCTTTGCAGCACCTGATGAAGAAGTACCCACTTGGATCTTGCCACTCTTTATACCATTTTCAACGCGCTCTCCTGTCATTATCAACTCAGTGAAGCCAGATGATGAGCTTCCAATGAGATGACTGTAAAAAGGACCATTCAGCGTACACATGAACATATCAACCAATTCCCTGTCAGTTAAAGGGGGTTGTACTCTTCCAGCTAGATCTCTCCACTTCTGAGCATACTCCTTAAAACTTTCTTTGGCACCCATAGACATGCTTTGCAGTTGCATGCGAGTGGGAGCTAAGTCAGCATTGTATTGATACTGCTTATAGAAAGCTTCAGCAAGATCATTCCAATCCCTGATGTTGACACTCTCCAATTGATAATACCACTCCAATTGAGCTCCAGATAAGCTCTCTTGAAAAAAATGGATCCACAACTTCTTATCAGCAGTGTGAGGTTGGATTCTTCTGACATAAGACCTCAGATGCAGCTTGGGACAAGAGACCCCATCATAAACAACAAAGATAGGAACTTTGAAACCAATGGGTATGACTACCCCAGATATCAGACTCAAATCTTCAAAATCCAACCCTGAAGACTTTTGCAACTCCATAGCATCCATTCTATCCACCAGCATCTTGAACTTGTCTTCATTAGGCTCATGGTAGTAATTAGCCTCAGAATCAGAGTCCCCCAAAGTGTTGTGGAGACTGCCTCCCTCTTTTTCAGACTCTTCAGATTCATAGTCTTCAACCTGTTCTTTGGTCTTGACAGGACCTTTGAACCTTCTTCCCATGTTGATCAGGCCACCTGACCTTCTAGTCTTCTTAGTCTTCTTGGCCAGCAGTGTCTTCAATTCATCCCGCCCCTTGGACGAGTTCAGGATCAGCTCTTGGAACTGTGCATTTTGTGCCTGGAGATCCTTAACTGTTTGCTCAAGAGCCATTGCTGAAATAAACAGCGAGAAGATAAGAAACCTGTGCACAAATAAACCTGTGATGCAATGATATGATGTAAATGTGTATGCAATGTTTTCAAGGACCGCAGGATTTAAATTTGCTTAAACAAACAAGAAGGTAAACTTTTATTAGTAATAAATTTGTTTTGCCTCTTGGGCTTACAGGAAATGAAATGCAATAAATACAAGAGATGGGGTTTTAAGTCTCCCATGGACGTTTCCTCTTTGTGTTGAGGTATGAGTTGAGATTCCGCTCCTCATGAAGTTGCTTTGTTAGTTCCAGGATTCTTTCTTGGCTTGCTTTGTAATGAGCCTCGAAATTATCCCTTTGCTCCTTCAATTGGATCCAAGATCTCTGTAAGTCTTCCATGTCAGTAGGCATGTCTGGGTGAAGGATGGTATAAGCAGTATCTCCTTCAGCAACAGGTTCCATGGTAACTGGCAGGATAGCAGGATATGGCATCATGAGAGTCTGAGCACGAGATCGCACCCATCTGAGATAAGCCTCCATAGGAATAGTGTACTTAGGCTCCAGAGTCTTGCTGTCAACCTTGTTCACTTTCCCCCATGCTCGTAGGAATCTCTGACGGTAACCTTGCAGATCGTTATCGTAGTCAAATACAATGCCCTGAATCAACATGTCATGTGGACCATCACTCCGGGCGTAACCAAACTGTCGTAAAGCTAGAGAGGGGTTGTAGGTGATGCCTCCTCTTATGCCTAGAAGTGGCACATTAGGAAACTCCCCACAACGGTCAATGATGGTGACATTCTCCATAGATCTGGAGCACCAATGGATATCTGAATGTGAGAGTGACATGATCCTTTTGGACCATCTGAACCCTTGCTCATTCTTCATCACTGAGCGAGGAAGGTGAGAAATAAACCACCTAGAAAGCAATGGTATGCAACTCATCAAAGTTCCTCTTGCCTTTGTAGTACGAGTATGAAGAGAATGTAGGATGTCTCCAAGCAATGTAGGCACTAGATTGTGACTCAGGAATACGTTGATGGCATGAACGTCTATGAACTGATCTGGATTGGGGAACAACACTAAGCCATAAATCAGCAAGGCTAAGATTTCCTCAAAAGCATCATGACTCATAGCCTTCAAGAATACTTGAGCCTTCTCTATCAACACCTTAGGTAGAATACCCTTGACTCCACTTCTCGTTTCTAGAACAATGTCAGACTTCTTCAGATGTAGAGCTGCAGCAATAACCTCAGGTTTAGGCTCTCTTTCCAAGCCTGTGAATGGTTTCTGATCAAGAACAGGTATGCCCAGAAGTTTAGAGAACTCTTCCATGGTTGGAACCAGCTGGTAGTCGGGGAATGTGAAGCAGTGGTGCTTAGGATCAAAGAACTGAAACAGAACACTCATCATGTCTTCATTGAACCCTGAAGTGACTAGATCTAGCAGGTGACCATGTCTCTTGATGAATTGGGAGCTTTCAGACACTTGAGAAACCAACTCCTTAAGCTTAGGAGGTATGCCTACAAAGTTGATCCTGATAGTGTTTCTACGGGCAGAAGCCATGACCTGCAACAAAGAACAAAGATAAATCCTTTGGTCCTTGAAATGGTTAGTGAAAATGCTATGCTTATGATGCATGATGATGTTATGATGTTATGCTCAATCACAAACATGTGGCACACACAAACAAGTCACACCATAGCCCTAGGTTTAAAGGCTTGCATGAGGTTCAAAGGTAAGTACCCTCCCCTGAAGTTAGTTGGTTCATCCTGTCCTACAAAAGTAACCATGTTCTAAGGGATCTCAATATCATTGATCCTTCACAAGGGTGGTTGTTCAGTAGGCAACTTACTTGCCAACCAAAACCCTCCAAGTTTAGAATCTCAATGAGCGTAGTATCGAGTATCAACCAACTTCAGTCTTCACCAAAGCCGGTTATCTCACTACTTTTCTAAAGGCAAAGATGGGATGACTAGGGTTCTAAAAGTTAGTTAGTGCATTGACAACATATGGCAGCCTCATATTATCCTCAACTTGACTTAAGGAACATAAACACCAACCAAGAAGTCACACTAACTATGGCCACCAGATCAACCATATCGGTATACGCCGTACAGTTTCCTTGGTCTATTGCCATTTACCTAAGGTACACTAGATCCGGGTTAGGATCTTTCTCACATAAGAGCACCCAACAAGTAAAGTATAAAGCAAACAAGGCAAACAATTTAAAGTGATCTAATTCCTAAGGGTACCCCTCTTTTATTAAATCCCCAGCAGAGTCGCCAGTTCTGTAACACGGTGGGAGAACTGACTTTTAGTTATGTTGCGGATAGCAAGAGTCGCCACCGACTTTTATTTTATCCAAAGGAAAGGCATAAAAGAACAGGAAAGACCTTTTAAAAGATTTTTGGGTCCGGGGGGTAGGTTATGTAAAGGGAAGGTGTTAGCACCCTTTACATCCATGGTTATCCATGGGCTCTTAGTTACTTAGCTCACTTTAAATTGTTTTTGAAATGTGAAGTGTGTGAATAGAAATTTTCATAAGAGTTTGATAATGATCCATGTACGGATGCGTAAAAAACTTGTGTTTGAAAATTTTGTTTGAAATTGTGAAGTGTTTGAAAAGTTTTTGAATAGTGAGCAAGTAACTATGAGGAACCTACCCTAAAGTTTAAGTCTTTTCTGTTCTTGAATCCTTTAAATGGTAAGACTATCCCTATTATTAAGGAATAGGTAGTCATTACCTTGGATGTGAGGGACAATTGAAGGGACATCTGTTATTTAGGCAACTGTGGGGTGTATTAAGCAATTTTGGAGGGACTGTCATCATTATTCGAAAGGGACAAGATCATTACGACGGCAACCGTTAAGGGACTTGATCTTTTATTGTTAAGGGACTAGATGACTTTATTTTAAGGGACTTTTGCTTTATACACCCTACTTGACCTTTTGATTAGGCAACTGAGAGGGGTAACTTAGGAAGTGCAAGATGGCGATCAAAGATCGACTTACGTGTGTGAGTGTACAATTTTTAATATTAATCTTTTGAATTAAATGATCTAAATTAATTTTTAAATTACATACATGTTACACTCCCTATTTACTAACCATGGCATAAAAATAAATAATTTAAACATTTTTAAAAATATTACATCCAGGAGCAATTACAATAATAATAATAAAAACAATTTAAATAAATAGGCAAAATAAATAAATAGATAAATAAGCCAAATAAATAAGCAATATAATTGGGTTAGTGAAAATAATAATAATAACAATTTAAAATATAAATGGGGTTAGTAATAATCATATAAACATAATCAATAATAACAAGCAAAAATATTAAAATAATTAAAAGATCAAATTTTTATATGAACAATTATTTAAGATTAATAAGAAAAATATAAACAATTGTATTAATTATAAAGTTTTAAGTTATTTGTAAATTATATAGAAAAATAAGTTAATGATAAACATATTATAGAAATACGTATAATTACAAAATTAATTTAACAATTTTTTTAATTATTCCTAAGCATATATGCAAAATTAAAATATAAACAATTTAGGTCATATTTAAAAACTAGGATTAATTAGGATTATATTTACAAAATTTAACTATATTAAATAAAATATATACATAATTAAAAAATGTGATCATACAATTATATTTACAAATTTAAAGATAAAATTTTATTCACTCATTAAAATATAAACAAGAATTACAATTAGGTTTTTTAGAAAAATATTTTAGGATTTATAAGTTTATAAAATAGAATTAGGGTTTTAGAAATTATTATGATTAAATTAGGGTTTGTAGAAAACTATATTTTTAGGGTTTATAAAAATAAATTGAGTTTTATATACAAAAATGTTAAATATTAACCTAATTATCATAACATATACATATTTTTAATTTTTAATATATAATAATAAAAACTAATTTCAGAATTAAAAAAAACAAATTACCAAATATTTACATATTATTTTTTCCTAGAATTATTTAAATACATACTAAACATGATTATACTTAATTAATAGTAATATAATGAATAAAACAAATTAAATAAAACAAAAAAAATTGAAACTTACCTGGCTGGGATTTGAACCCAGCACCTTTGGCTTGCAATCAGCAACACATACCACCAGGCTACCAGCGCGCGGGTGACTAGGAAAGGGGAGGAATTTCTTTTATGCCTTAAACCTGGAAAATCAAAAAAAGAGAAAGAAAACAAAAGGCCTGGGGGAATCGAACCCAGGACCTTTCAAGCAATACACAAACACCTTAACCAATCCAGCTGGGAGAGCGCACCTGTCCATATGGTGACTATGATGCATAATATATGAAGCTTCATAATTGACCTGAAAAAATAAGAAAAATTGTACAAAGCCAGGATTCGAACGCAGGTCCTCTAGCCTCACACGCGTGCTTCCTTCCACCGGGACAAGCATGAGCTTGTGAAATAAAATAGAAACTATATCATAATATTTTAAAACAACAATTTAAATTTGAATTTCGCGCCAGGCCAGCTTCATCTTCTTCAAATTTCCTGCGAAAATAGCTAGGAATTTTGTTGCGTGTTTTCCTGCGAGTTTCAAAATACAAAAACCTACGAATTTGAACAAGCATCAAAACAGCAAAATTTCTCAACAATGATTAGTGTTTCATAATCCCCAAGGCCCATAGAATTGTCCTGTGTTCTCAGAATTTGTTTATATTAGGTTTAAATCAAAGCCCCAAATCCATGGCCGAAACCCTAGCAATGGTGGTTTTCTATTCCTGCATCGAAAATCAAATTACTTTGCCCAAAAACATTCACAAGTTCAACACAAACATAAATCCAGCATCAAAATCAATTTACATTACATGTATATATGAAAACGAAAAAAAGATAAATGTCTCAATGTTTGAATTCGGTTTGTGCTATATGAATGGTTTTGGATGCAAATGAGAGTTGGGATCGCATCTGGGATGTTCAAGGAGTGTTGCTATGTCCTCAAATTACCTTCTAATGCCTTGTAGAAGGGAAACCGAATTTGAGTTTTTGAGAGATTTTTTGAATTGTGGAACTTACACTTTTGGCTGGAAATTCGTCTCTTGTGTTAGGGTTGTCTCAAGTACTTATAGAGTGATCAATTTAGGTTAAAAAATTTGGTCATTGTGTGAGAGATTTGATTGAAAAAGATTCAAAGAGATTATGCCTTAAAAATCAAATATCTTTGTATGAACACCTTCTATTTTAGGCAAATCAACATGATCTTCTTTCCACTTCTATACCAATCAAATTTATGAATTTCTAGAAGCTTAATCATATTTAAATCTTTGACTTTTATATTTTATTTTAATTTAAAATGATTTTTAATGAATTAAATCAAAATAAATAAAAATAAAATGATAAAAAAATCTGATTTTTGTTGACTTGGGTCGTGCATGAAGTTATAGTATGGATTGGGTCATCATATGGCAAGCCCATTTGGAAGAAATTGGTTTTAGACCTCCATTTTCTTCATAAACCAACCAAAAATTTCCCAACTTTGCAAGGGCACATATCCTTCAATTTTAATGGTATGAGGGTGTTCTTGGACATTTTGGAAAGCTTGAAGAGTCCTCTAACCAACCCCACTGGTTTCATGTCCATATCTTTCACCAATCTCAAGTTATGCCCTTTTGAAGTTGTTGACTTTTTGTTGACTTTCAAAAGGACCTATAATGTCTTAGCTCATACCTTCCAAATGAAGCATTTTTGGGCTTGGCTTGTTAGACACAAAGTTGTAGAGAATTAAATTTCCTTCAAAATGAGCTTTGGATGGAGACTTGGTGATGAAGCATGTGAAAGTTATGGCTGGTCAAAGTTCAGTTGACTTTTACTGAGGAAAACCCTAATTTAGAAACCTTTGATTCTTGATGATCTGAAACTTCCTTGATGAATCATGATCAACCCTTGATCAAATGATGAATTTTACTTCATATACTTGATGTTGGCAAAAAATCATGAAGTTTGACTTTGGTTTGACCACAGTTGACCTCAGTTTGACTTTTTAACTGCTTTGACTGATTTTGACTTATCTGATCATCTGACTGAGCAAACCTTTGAGAAAAGTCTTGAAACTTGTCATGGGGGTTCTTACACACATATAAGATGTTATGAAGCTCATTTGAAGTCTTGGAAATTCATTTAGCCTGATTAAAGTCAAAACCCTAGTTTTGGATGCACTGCCTAGGAGGTGCATTGTTTGAGGGGATTGTCAACTCTTCTGACTATTTGTGAACTTTGTGAACCTTGTGAACCATCATAAAATGTATTGTAAACCTCATGGGAGGTCTTGTGAACCTTGTGAACCTTGTGAACCTCATAAAGTGACTTGTAGACTTCATGAACCTCATGAAAGGTCTTGTAAGCATTGTGAATCTTGTGAACCTTGTGAACCTTCTTAGCACACAAAGTCTTGTATTGTGAGGGCAAATTTTGGGGTGCAACACACCGTACCTTACGGTGTACCTTATTTATTCTACCTTTTCTCTAACTATCCTTATGTATGTGACCCTGTAGGATTTATCGACGTTGACAATTATATTAAATAATCTATTTAACATAATAAACTGTGAGCGGTATCCAACAACACATCACTGCTACCCAAGTCACAAAATTGTCATGTGAACTGACAAAACCTTTTGTGATAGTACTTGTGTGTACAATTACCCTTTTGCCCTTATGTCTATATTGAACACAAGGCATATACCATGTCATCCTTGTCTAGTTCAATATTGGGCACTTAGACATTTATCCTGTTATGTAGGATGGGCAAATTCCATCTAGGCTACTCATGTCCCTTAGCATGCTTTGTGAAGTACCCATCAACTGTCTTTATGGTCATCCAGTTACGGACAATGTTTGATATATAATAAATTACTTGACTCTACATCTAGGTTCTATAGTAATTTTTAGGTCGAAGGGTGGTATACACCACTATCACCATGATAGTAACTTATGACACTTTGCATAACATTCTATGTAGTACTCTCATAGTGGGTCAATCCAGTATAAATATTACTCCTAATATTCATGCCTATTTCAAGAGTTGATAACTCCTTATCCATGATCCATGAGATGTGATCATCAATCTATCTACATTATAGTCTTAATGCTTTAAGTCTATCCCATTTCACATTAAAGCTTGACTGTGGATGCTTTAAGAATAATGTCCTTATGTTTAATGGAATCTCATGATTAAGTCGCACTTAATATTTCATTAAACGAACTAGATATTCTAGGGACTTTATCATTTTGGAAAAACAAACATAATAAAGAAATGCCTTTTATTATTAATAAATAATTCGATACAAGTACCGAAAGTATTGGCCTCTAGGGCTTACACCAACACAATGGTTGTGTGGAATAACAAAATGCTTTCTTTAAACGGCCAGATGAGCGTTGAAGAGTCACCTGAAGCATCTCTTCATCACAGGGAAGGTCAAAGATGTCCTAATAAATAAAATCCTAGTCGATTGTGATGCAACGGTAAACCTAATACCTCATTTCATGTTAAAAAAGATTGGGAAATTTGATAAAAATACTAAACCTCAAAACATGGTGCTTTCTAACTATGAAGGGAAAGTTGGCACCACCCTTGGGGTGATCCAAGTTTACCTAACTGTAGGAACCATTACAAGGCCTACTATGTTTATGGTTGTGGAAACAAAAGCCAATTACAACTTGTTGCTTGGGCGAGAATGGATTCACGGGTTAGGCGTTGTACCATCATCCATTCACCAAAGGATTACTATATGGAGGTGATGTCGTGTACAATCAAATGTAAGTATTTAGTTTTATCGTATCCACATGGATTGGAGCGATATCAAAATTATTCAACAATTTCCATAGTTCTTAGCAGAAATTTCAAAATTGTTTGGTTTATATGTTACGAAAAGTAATTACGGATAATAAACAGATAAGATTCAGAAGAATAAGCTTGTTGGGATTTGGTGTTCATCCATTGATTCAATATGAATGTCACGAATTAGTTATATAAATTTCAATCATGTTTCAATATTATCACGTATCGCTCACAAACAAAGTTTATGTCTAAACCTTGATGAAATTTCTACCTTATGGTTTAATCGACGATTTCTCAGCCTGTTAAACAATACGTTAGCATTAAGATTTGATACTTTTGTTATTATTAAACCTAAATCTATGTCTAGCATTTAGGGTTTAATAGATGTTATATTAAATCGAGATTAGAATCGTATTTGTCAATATCAATTCAATCTATGAAAGTAAACAAGAAAACAAAGATAACATCAATACTGATTCATAATTAAATTTCATATAACACCATGATTAATGAAAGTACATACTATTTCGATGAACTACAACCGATCCCAACAAGAGAGGGATTTAGCAAAGTCATGGTAGCTTGAAACATAATGGAAGAATTGAGTTGAATGAGCATCAACGACGATTTATTGACTCTTGATGCATATCCAACTCCTCTTCCTTACAACCTCTTATATTCCTACTGCCTAAAACTATTACAAAGTGTATTAAAAGATATCACAAGAGTTTATGATTTCTAAATTGGTTTATGTCCTATTTCTAGTTGTTCTGGCCACCTAACTTTGCTATGCGAAGTTTTGGTCGTTATGCGAAATTCAACTTTCTCTACCTTTAAGAATTTCAAACTTCCTCAGGGAATTGCCATACTTTGCTATGTGAAGCTTTGTTCACTATGCAAACTAAACTCGTTTTCTCTCACTGACAATCACTTTCTGACTCATTTGATTATGTTTGTGTTCGCTCCTTCTTCGCTTTGCGAACTCTGCTCGCAACCAATCACTTTAAGCAAAGTTTTGAGGATTTGTTGTTGTTTGGACTTCACATAACAAAGTATATTTTGCAATGCGAAGTGTGTGACTTTCTCATAGAGAAGTTTTGTTCGTGATGCGAAGTTTACAGGGCATGTTTTTAATTTTTTCTTTATCTGATGCATTCTTCCGTATTTTCTTACAAAAAATGCAAACCAAACCAAGCAACTTGCACAATACTATTTTCATTCACTAGTTAAGGTGTTTATGTTAGAATCTTATCATTTAAGTAATATAAATGCCATGTTTTATGTAATATTTCATCATGAATCAAACACTTATCAGGCGACCAGTTTGCACCATGGAAAACATAGAAGTCGGTCAAGGGTATTTAAAGGCTGCCATCAATCATGTCGATAAACGACATTTCGACACACATTTGGCCAATATTTCTCCATGCAATATGACCAGTTTTCCATTTACTCTAGACGATAATGCATAATGTTCTTTATAACTTCAACCCACAAATGGCTTTCAATGGGATAGAAAAGTAGTAGGCAAAGATGACTTGTCATACTTAGGGACATCATGAGTCATCCCAACTGGTTGGGGAAGCGAATTTAGTGACGATGATTGAATTCCAAGATTTAAATTCAGAACCACCTGACAAGATTCAGGATGAAGAACAAGGCCATAGGCTCGATGATATTTATTAGGATGAGCCTTTGGGTTTCGAGAAGGATCCGCTGGCAACCAACAATAAAATGCTTGCGTAGGACCCATTGAAAGAAAACGACTTAGGAGAGAGCGAAATGAATATGCGAATGTACATCAGTGCCAACATCAACCCACAACTTAAATTTGAAGTGATCCAATTGCTGAAGGCGTTTAAAGACTGTTTCGCATGGGATTATGATGAGATGCCTGGTTTGAGCAGAGATCTAGTCGAATTGAAGCTTCCAATCAATCATGGAAATAAGCCAATCAAGCATAATCCAAGGCAATTTGCACCTTCAATTCTGTCGAAGATCAAGGAGGAGGTTGAAAGGCTCCTTAGAAGCAAGTTTATTTGGACTTCTAGGTATGTTGAATGGCTTGCAAATATCATCCCGGTTATTAAAAGATTGGTACTTTAAGGGTTTGTATAGACTTTAGAGATTTAAATGTTGCAACCTTAAAAGATGAATATTCAATGCATGTGGAAAAAATGCTAGGCAAAAATGCTTGATGGATATTCAAGATATAATCAAATTTTCATTGCTGAGGAGGATGTCTCCAAAATAACATTTTGATGTCCTCGAGCTTAGGCACCTATGAATGGGTAGTCATGCCATTTGGTTTAAAAATTGTTGAGGCAACATACCAAAGAGAAATGAATTCGATCTTCCATGACTTCATTGATACTTTCATGCAAATATATATTAATCATATTTTTGTTAAGTCTATTTCAAGGAAGAGTCATGGAAAACCTTTGAAAGAATGAGGAAACATGGTTTGAAGATGAATCCTCTCAAATGTGCTTTTTGTGTGCAGGCGAGATATTTCTTAGGTTTTGCGGTCTACAAAAAGGAATTGAAATAAACCAAAATAAGACCAAAGCCATATTTGAAGCGAAAGAGCCATAAACCAAGAAGGAATTACAATCACTGTTTGGCAATATTAATTTCTTGAGGAGACTAATATCAAACCTAAGCGGAAAAAAACATGCATTCTCACCTCTGCTTTGACTCAAGAAGGAAATATTCGAATAAGGGCAAGCTCAATAAGAGGCTTTTGACAAAATCAAAGAATATTTGAGTCACCCTCCAATCCTCACACCACCTGTAAACACCCCAAATTTGCTCTCACCCATTCAAACCATGGCTTGTGATCTCTTCATATGCATAAATTCAATCATAGCATCTCATACCACATTTTTGATTCACTGCATTGGTTCAAAGTCATCTGCATCTAGGGTTTGTGATCTGAGCAATCCAAGAGCTTCTTGAGCCACTCCAAAGGTCATCAATCACTTCAAAGGGGTCCATGTATGTTCAAGCATTATATTATATCCCCTCAAAGTCAAGAATGTCAAAGAATCACAAGAACTGAGAATGGCATGGAAGTAGAGCCAAGTTTAACTGCACAGATGACCTAGAATTAGGGTTTTGGTTTCAAAGGCCATAATTCCAAATTTTTTGGTCATTCTTGTTCCTATTGGTCTCTATATGGTATAGGGGTCATGCATATCAATTTTCCTGAAGAAATTCAATGGGGAAGTCATCTGATCAAGGGTTGACTTTTTGAGCAAGTCAGTGCAAAATCAGGGCATCTGAGGCCACCAATGACCCAACCAAAGGGTGTTCTTCATCATTTTGATTGTGTATGATCTTTATTTGATCATAGAAGGTGTGGGAAGTTCACAAATTTGAAGAATTTCAAGCCATTTGCAAAGTTGACTTTTTGGGAAAGTTGACTTATAATGAAAATTGCCATTTTGGGAAACTTTTTCAACCCTTGCTTTTTGATTCAAAAATGCTTCAAATGGAAAAACTTTGGTCATGAAAGTTGTAGAATGGATCATTCCCTTTTCAAAAAGTACAAGAACTTGACCTAATTCATTTTGGATCAAAAGTTATGGCTTGTCAAAGTTGGCTAAAATCACATAATTTGAAGTTTTCTACCAAAGAGGCATTTTGCAAAATGGTATGATCAAGTGTTTTAAAGGCCTCAAATGTGTACAAATTCTTCACAACATGATCATATGACCTCTAAAAATCAGAATGGGCCAAAGAACATTGCATTTTGATGCCTTGAATCTCAAGAATTTCCAAAGGGGCCAAACTTTGTGAAATTTGCAAAACACTACACAAACCTTGATCAACTTGCTGATTTATCTCATAAACAATTCCATGGTTCTCCCTAAACTCAGCTGAACCAAGACAAGCCAAAAAGCAAGTTGTACCATTGCCCATACCTCAAGTACAAGTCAAGTTGACATTTTGGCCAAAGACCCATACCAATCACAATAGGGCACACCAACTCCTCTGACCTCTCTAGTTGTGATAAGTGGACCAAAGCCAGCATAACACACCACACACTTCATGCTGAAACACACTCCAAGCCATAGTTATCAAAATTGCTCCAACTTGCAAAACCATTCGAAACTGACTCCACAAGCATCCAACACAAAAACAAACTTCACCATTGATCTCAGCATGTTCCATTGATCACAAACCAGCCATTAAAACAGCCTGAAAGTCACTGAAACCAAAACACGATCACCCCCCCCCCCCCTTGAACAGAACTTCTGCAATCTCCCAAATCAGCCATCAACAAGAGTTGTGAAGCATTCCATTGAGCTCAGGAGGACCAGAGGAGCCAGTTTGCATAGGAGAAAGGCTCAGAAAGCTCCTGTTCGAAGGACTTCAGTTCAGGTATCCATCAAGAACAAATTTTCCAGAACTTCATTTACTTGTTATAAATTGATTCTACATGTTATCCTGATCATCATGATGTGTTTAAAAATGAAAATGGTGGAGTATTGAGTATGTATGAGCTGTCTGAAACTTTCTGCCCTAAATATGTTTTGCTTCGATTTGCATGATTAATGAATGAAAAATGGTTTTTGTTTGGGGGTTTTGATTCAGTGTTGAATGGGGTTTGATTCTGGGCAGTTAGGTTTCATTTTCATGGAGTTTAGAGAGAGTTAGAGATTTGGCTCGTCGGAGAAGACGACCGGAACCACTGTTCCGGTCGTCTGAAAGTCATTAGCCCTAATTTTGTCATTAAATGAAGTTTGAATGTGGAGCGTAGATTAGGCTGACTTAGTCAATTCCCCGCGCGTTTCAATGGCCCAGATTCCTCACTTAGCCCTAATCTCATTTATTTAAATTTAATTAATTAAGATTAGCCAGTTTGAATTTCAACCACTGGATCACGCGCGCAGTCAACTCCCGCGCGTCCAGTTTGAATGCCAGCCCTTGATTCTGATTACTTCTCATTTTATTCATATTTATTTTCATTTTATTTCATTTGTTTTGTTCATTTATTTAAAAATAGTAAAAATCATTGAAAAATTCTGAAAATTTTTATTAAACCTTTTATTAATTTTCAGAAACCAAAAACATTTTTATTTTTATTTTTTGCATTAAAAAATATTTTTAAATCATTTAAAAGATTATTTTTATTTAATTAATGAGAATTAATTAATTAAAAATACTTTTAGGTATTTAAAAATCACAAAAATCATTTAGTAACATTGTCCAACTTTCAAACCAAATTTCTTTTTTGATCTTGATGCTTTTTTGACAATTTTCAATGGATTTAATTTCATTTCAAGGCATTATTTTGATTCAATCTTCAAAAATTTATTTCTGCCTAGCCTTTAAGAGTTGGACAATGATTCTTCTTGCATTGCATCTTGTATAGCATGTAGTTTATAGGATTAAATTGGCATGAATTGATCTTTCATTTCCTTTTTGTTTGGCATTTTTCTTGACAAGGTACCTTAAAACCCTAGCAATCTTAGGAAATTCATAACTCTCATTAGGTTAAGAGTTGGGTCCCCTCCTTTGGGCAGTGAGTTTGTATAGGTTTAGGGTTCCTTTGAATGCATTTTCAAAGTTTTATCATGATGTTTGCTTCTGGTTTTGAATTTTGTTTTGTGCATTGATCATAAACCCTAATTTGGGCTTTCTTTTGCATCCATCTTCCATTTGCTTGCATACCATGACTTGCCATGACATTTTGTGCATCCAATGGATTCATAACACATCTTAGGACATGTTAGAATCATGTTTGATCATTGCATCTTCCATTTGCCATGTTGTATGTCATTTGCATTTCATAACTTTTCATGAACATCCATGGTTCTAAGCATGCCTCATTTGCATCCATATGTTTGTATGATCATTCTCATGCCTTGCCTCATATTTGCATCATCCCTTAGCATCATTAACATCATACATTTGCTTCTGGTTTTGGTTTGCATCATGCCATTCCATCTCATTTGCATTGTATTTCATTCCTTTCACTAACTTTTCAGGTGGTAAGATACTTTGAGAAGTGAATTTGCCTTCACTTCTCACAAACTATTTTCCTTTCCCTTATGCATCATTGCTGCATTTTGTCTTGTGCTTGAGATTGAGCTTGCTCATTCTTCTTCATCTTACTTTCTTTCTTCAAGTGACTTGACTTCTTAAGTGAAGCAAGTTACTTTGTTTCTCTTTGCTCCTTTCACCTGCTTCCTGGTGGTTTCTCTGAAGATCTCTCTTAAACCTCACAAACCCTAGGAATAACCAAGCATGATAATAATTAGGGTTTTGATTAGTCCCCCATTTAGATTTTACCTTTGTGTCTCATTGAATCTTCTCTTCTCATCTCATAATCAAGGACTAAACCCTAAAGGCTTTAAGGTTTTGTGATTAAGCTTATGCCTGCATCCTTCTATTAGGATGGAGTGTATAACTTTAATCCTAAGTGTTAAACCCTTAATGTGTTTAAATCCTTTAATCAATCCACTTAATAATCATTAAGACATCAAGCTTGTAACTTGGGCCTTGCATTAGGGTTCCAATTCTTCCTTAATTGGTTAAGAAGGACTAACCCTAGTGTTAATGGACAAGTCCCCCTCAAGTTGTCTTACGAACCCTAAAACTCACTTCATCATCTTATCATTAATTAAAATCCATTTAATAAAGGCTTTGTTTTGTCATGAAGTTAATCCCTAATCATGGATTAAGTTGAGGAGCTTTCCTCAGCTTAAACATTCTCATCTATCATCCTTCTATTAGGATGGTGTAATGAGTCTGTTTAATCCTTGATTATGGCTTAATCTCATTACTCAACACTAAAAAAAACACCAAAAACATCTAAATAATCACAAGTAGGTTAATAATCTTAATCCTACACCATTGTGATTAAGTGTGAGAAGCTGACTTCACACTTAAGGCATTTTCATTACGCCTAATCAGAGGGAAGATGTGATGGGTTTACTGAATCCATTGGTTTAGGCTTAAGCTCATTAGCTTATGACAAATCTCCAAAAGCAATAAAAGATTGAAAGCACAAAAACAAACAATAATCGTCTCCTACGGGATTCTTTTCTCATCTCATTCACTCATAAACGAGAACTTGCTTCTTCCGTCTAATGCAAGACAGTTTGCACCTAAGCCAGACAGGTCATACACTTGAGCATAGATAAGCAAGCAGTTCACAAGTCAATTCATCTTTCAGTCTCTTTGGGTCGAACTACGGTGTTCTGACTTCCTCATTGCACGAGAGGATACGTAGGCATAACTTAACAGTTATCAAACAAAAGTCTCTGTATATTCCCCCTCTTTCCAGCATCATTCTTTTAGCCTCATTGTCCTGAGCATTTCACTCCTATTCTTACACTGACACTTCATTTATACACTTCACATTCTTTTACACTGACACTTGCATTCTTTTCCAGTTTTGATACACAAATTGCACTGACACTACCCCTTTAAAACACAAATCTTTTAAGCGTGGATCCCGTCGAGTACGATGGACAATCTGGGTGCTAATACCTTCCCAGGTTGTAACCAACCCCCTTTCTCAGTCTCTCTGGTTCGCAACCGTCTTATCCATATCTTTCTAGGCTTATGCAGCATTGCCTTTCCTCAGGGATAAAAATGCCTAGCTGGCGACTCTTTCTTTTCTCTTGAGTTCACTCCTGTGTGTTCTCATCCCTCTTTCGCCGACCATTCGCGTCTGTACCCCTTCTGACCTGGGTGTCATTTTGGTGGGAGCGACAGCTTGGCGACTCTGCTGGGGACCCTTATACTGTAACCAGGGCTTCTGGTTCTTTTTGTGGGTTCCTCCTAGCGCTTGTTTGATTTGTGTTTACTGGGGTGTTATTTGCTATTTGTGTTTGTATATTTGCTTTATTTACTGCTTTATGTACAGTTATTTATTGCTTTCTTTACAGCTTTATATCATACTGTCATATTGTCATCTGGCTGGATCTGGTTTTTGCTTTGGTGGGTGGGGTTCTATTGAGAGTTTAAGGTCCTATACCTGGGACCTGAGTGACACCTAGGCTAGAGTGGTTCATGTTCTTTCCCATTCCATTTCGGTCTGGTGCGGGAATATGAAACACGGTTCAGATGTGGGTTTCTTCTTGAGAACTCTGTGCTACAGATTTCCTGTAGTGCTAGGGCTATCTGGGAAGCCTGCTAAGTCTGGATGACCTTTATTATGACCTTCAGAAACTGAGGTGAATTAGAGGAGGATCTTTTATGGTTATTGTAAACACTGTACCTCCGAGTTAGAAGTGTTTACACTTCTCATAACTGATCCAAGTCTGAGGATCCTTGTTTTAGAACACCACCTGTGAGGGGGTTGGGCTGTTTACAGGTTTGCAGGTACCTCTAGCCACATCATACCCTGATACTTTGTTTTGATTAAGAGTACTCCACTTTGGACATTTCTTGTGATTAAACCCTGGACATGTGACTTTTTATTTGAGTCCCCCACCTTGGTTACTGGATTTCTGAACCTCCATCTGGACTTCTTAAACATACACGGACTTATATCAAGGCAGTAATCAGATCCAGCTTGATCACAAACCCTTGCATATCATTTGCATACTCATCATTTGCATCATTTAACATTTGTTTATTTGTTCTTCAGGGTATCCATATTGTATCTGGCTTGGTTTTGACCCCTTCATCTGCATAGATCCCTGTTCACCAGCTATCTGCTTCAGCTACCTTCATCAGCTACCTGCTTCAGTCACCTGCATCACCAGTATCAGCCTATCAGTGGCTCATCTCCAGTGTTAGTCTCCATCATCAACATCTGTCTCAGCTCTTCATCAGCAGACATGACACCCAAGAAGAGCAACATCTCATACCATTTCTTTGAGCCTGAGCTGACTGGCATCAGGAAGGTCCAGGCCCTTATCACTCCAGACCATATCCCACTATTCAGAGAACATTATGGAGGCATCCTTGATGTGGTTATGGATTTGGACCCTTCTCAGAGGAGCTTGATTCACACTTGCCTACAGTTCTATGATCCTCCTTTGAGATGCTTCACCTTCCAGAATTTTCAGTTGGGACCTCTGTTGGAGGAGTTTTCATCACTGATTAGTGTATCTGTCAGGGGTGGAGTCCCCTTCAACCCAGAAATGGCTTTTCCCAGCAATGAAGAAGTGGCAAAAACACTGTATCTGGAACCTGTTCTGATTGAGCAGAACATGACAACAAAGGCTGGAATCTCTGGTCTACACCTGGATTTCTTGACTTCTTAGGCTATCCTGAAGGCCTCCTTGGGAGAATGGAAGGCAGTCTGTGCATTGTTAGCCCTCAGCATATATGGGGTTGTATTATTTGCAGATGAGCCCAAGTTTATCAGCAAGAATGCCATTCATCTTTTCATTCTAAGGAACCCAGTGCCCACCTTGCTGGGAGATTTCTACTACTCTATTCACCAAAGGAATGAGAAGCAAAGAGGGAGGTTGGTGAGATGCTGTGCTCCCCTATTTCATACCTGGCTGCTTAGACACTTGCCCAAGACTGATGCATTCTTGAATCCTCACCAACAGAAGAATTGGGCTAGAAGACTTATTGCTTTGACCTCAGATGACATCAGGTGGTGCACCCAGAGCACCAAGGGCAGGGACATCATTACTAGTTGTGGGCAGTTCCCCAATGTACCTCTGATAGGAGTGAAGGGTTGCATCAACTACAACCCTTTGCTATTCAAAAGACAGTTGGGCTATGCTCTGGTTCACCCTCCTAAAGTACAGGACTTGGCTGAAACCCTTTATTGTGAGATTAAGCCTAATCTAGCTGTTGTCAGACAAGCATCCTGGGCTTGGGACAACATCCAGACCAAGGGGATGGCCATTCTTGGGAGATGCAACAATGTGGCCTCAGCTCAGTATTATGAGTGGTCCCATGCCAGGGCTCAAACTTCTGGGATGCCTTTCACCATTGAGGATGCACCTGGACCATCCACAGCACCACCTCCAGCCACTGTCAGCCTGGAAGAGTTTGAGAAACTGAAAGAGAGGAATGAGAATTTGTCTCAAGCCCTGAAGAGAACCCTCTGGGAGAGGAGTGATGGTCGTCTGGACATTGAAAGGTTGGAAAAGCTTAAGGTGGAGCATCTAGCCAAGATTGAAAAAGCAGAGGACTACATCAAGAAATCAAGAGCAGGAGAGCAGATTTTGAAGAATGCCTGTAAAGAGGCCCAGTTTCAGAAGGCTAGGACTGATCTCTACCTGAAAGAAAGCCAAGCTAGGTGGGTCAGGATCACTGAAGCTCGCACTCAGGAAGATAAGAGAACCCATGACAAGATTGAGCAGTTAGAGGCTAATGAAAAGAAGCAACAGGAGGCTCTGCTAGCAGCCCAGAGGGAAATCTCAGAATTGAAGCTTAGGGCTGGTGTGAAGAGGTCGAAGGACCAAGACAGGCACAAGAAGCTAACCACTGCTATCGCCACCAGGAATCTTCTTATCAGAAGCCTCACAGAGCATCCAGCTGACCCTGTAACTGAAGCACTTCTGAAGGAAGTTAAGGAGGATGAGTTTGGTCTTGATGTCTGACTTTTTGCTTGTTGTTGCTTTCATTTCATGTACTTTTCTTTTATGTTGTATTTTTTGACCCCTCAAGGGCATGTATTGTAAAAAACAAACTATGTATGATTCACCATTTGTAATGTACTCATTAGTTTGTTTCATCTGAGTTCTTTTTTTTTCTCTCAAGCAACATCAAAGAACCTTCCTCAGGGGTCTGGAAAGGTCAAAACCAAATGCCAAGCCGGATACCTTGGAAATAAATAAGCATACTGCATTGCATACTAACTTTTGTTTTGTTTTGCAGGTTTTTGTTTTGTTTGTTACTAACTCTATTGTGGTTCAGGAATTATTGCTCGCCGTCGGGTGTTTCCACTCAACCGTCCGCACAAATATCCTACTCGCAACAACCTTCCGGGTATACAGATGGACCAAGTACAGAAGGATCTTACAAAAGTCAGGACTCAAATGGCCAATGAGAGGTTGGAAATGAGAAACCAGATGACCCAGTTCATGGAGGTGATTAATGGCTTGGCTCAAAGCCAAGAAAGATTAAGGGCATTGGTAGAAAGGCAGACCCAGGAAGAACCCCATCTGGGGACTGGAGGAACGAGCAACAATGAGAGGGTTCAGCCTCATGTTAATCCACCAGTGTATGGGCCTCATCTTCATCCAGAGATCAACATCCCTGCTAATGTGCAAGGGAATGCTACTACGGGCAGAGTATTACAAGAAGACCCCCAAGAGGATCAATTCACTGTAATGGGAGCTGGGGATGAAGCCTATGACAGAAGGCTCGATGAAATTGCTGAGAAATTGAGATCTCTGGAGTCTCAGAATTCCCTGGGCTTTGATGTCATGGATATGGGATTAGTGGACGGGGTAAGGATTCCCCACAAGTTTAAACCCCCGTGCTTCGAGAAGTACAACGGAACTTCCTGTCCACGAACCCACTTGCAATCCTTTCTGGGAAGGCTGAAGGCATACACCATGGATGAAAAACTGTGGATGTTTTACTTTGAAGACAGTTTGACAGGGGCTTCAAGGGAATGGTACTCTCACTTGACCAGAGCAACCATCAGATGCTGGAAGGACCTAGCTGAGGCCTTCATCAGACAGTACCAATACAACTTGGACATGGCTCCTAACAGGACCCTCCTGATGGGAATGTCTCAATCATCCAGAGAAAGCTTCCGAGAATACGCCCAGAGGTGGAGACAGCTTGCTGCTGCTGTCCAGCCACCCATGTCGGAAAGGGAAATGGCCGACATGTTCATGAATACCCTTCAAGGGACATATATTGACAGGCTAGCTGCCTTTTCTTCCACCAGCTTCGCTGACGTAGTCATAGCTGGAGAAAGGATTGAAAGCCTATTAAAGATGGGCAAAATTTCTGATAATGGTGCGAGCTCGTCCATCAACCCCAGAAAACCTTTTGTGGGGCCTAGGAGAACCGGTGAGACTAATGCTATTCATGCCAACAGGGGCAGACCGCAGTATGTTCATAGGTCAGTGGCAGCTGTCACTATTCCAGCTCCAATTCCTCAGCAACCAGCATACCAACCGCAGCAGCAACAAGTTCAATATCCGCCTCAGAGAAACTATAACAACAATAACAGCAACAATCAACAAAGACCTTTTCAGCAGAGACCATCTCAGGCCAATAGGGTGATTGATCCAATCCCTATGCCTTATGCCGCTTTATTGCCACAACTCCTGAAGCTCAACTTGGTTGAGTTAAGGACATTGGCGCCACCAGATCCTTCCAGTCTGCCAAGAAATTATGACACCAACGCCAGATGTGCTTTTCACTCCAATGCACCTGGCCACAGTACAGAGAAATGCAGGGCTTTACAAATGAAGGTACAAGACTTGGTAGATTCTAAAGCTCTAAACTTTGCACCCCCGCCAAATGTCAACAAGAATCCCATGCCCAACCACAGAGGACCAAGAATTAATGCTATTGAGGAAGATAAGCCGTCTTTCTTAATAACCAGTGTTGGGCATATTCGGACACCTCTGGTAGAAATTAAAGCTCAGCTCTTAGAATTCCAGATGTTCCCCGGGTGTGAGCTCGGTTGTGGTTATTGCAACATTTCGGTAAACAGGTGTGATAACTTGAGAAGCGGCATAGATGGTCTTATCCAGAGTGGTCTACTTCAAATCACAACATCAGCACCTACAAATCCAGCAATCTCTCTGACAACAATTCCTGAGTCTCCTACAACTGCAACAACAATCATTCCAGCCAATTCATCAGCACTATCAACAATGGCTCCGTCCATCATATCAACAAGTCAAATGTCAACAACCATTCCTTCTACAACATTAGCACCCCTTTATTCAGAATCTTCTACAACGCCAACAAATATCTCAGCAGTCACCATTTATTATGATCCGTCATATGTTCCTCCTAACAACAATTTTCAACAACAAACAGTGGCATCTCCTGCCAGGTCACCAGTCACCATCTACTACGATCCGCACACTATTTCAACACCCTCCTCTGCTGCAGTCAGTCCGGTTACCATCACGGTACCTGGACCAGTTCCATATGAAAGCAATAATGCCATACCTTGGCATTATGGCTCTGACCTTTACTGCAACGGAGAGAAAATCACTTTGGACTCTTCAACTTCCTCTCCGCAGATTGATAATGTCGGGGGAGGCGGAGGCTTCACCAGAAGCGGACGCCTTTTTGCCTCGCAAGCACAAAGACCTAATGCTGAAGCAGAAGCTGCTGCCAAAGCAAAAGGAAAGAGTGTAATATCTGAAGAACCTATTCTCAAGGAAACTCAGAAGACATCTTTTGAACAAGATGTAGACGAGTTTATGAGAATTATCAAGAGGAGTGATTACAAAGTGGTGGATCAGCTTCACCAAACTCCCTCAAAAATCTCCATATTATCCCTGCTGATGTGTTCCGAAGCTCACCGGAATGCATTACTAAAAGTCTTGCACGCAGCATATGTGCCAGAGGAGATCACCGTTAATCAGCTGGAGACCGTGGTAGTGAATGTCAATACCAGCCATGGATTGGGTTTTACCAATGCTGATTTAACAACTGAGGGATGTAACCACAACAAGGCTTTACACATCACTCTAGAATGCAAGGGTGCTGTTCTATCACATGTACTGGTAGACACTGGGTCTTCACTCAATGTTTTACCAAAGAAAGCCTTGGTGAAGCTGGAGTATGATGGCTTGGCATTGCGTCCAAGTAATTTGGTAGTGAGGGCATTTGATGGCTCTAAGAGATCAGTGCTAGGAGAGATTGATCTGCCTGTGATGATTGGCCCACAGACTTTTAAAATTACCTTCTACGTGATGGACATTCAGCCGGCCTACAGCTGTTTGTTGGGTAGACCTTGGATCCATGCTGCTGGCGCAGTTACGTCTACCCTTCACCAGAAGCTGAAATTCGAGTGGGAGGGCCAGATCATCACCATCTGTGGTGAAGAAGATATTTTTGTTAGCCATCTGGCTACGTACAAATATATTGAGATGGATGGAGAGATCCATGAAACCATGAGCCAAGGGTTTGAGGCCCTAAACATTAATGAAGCATCTGCTGTACTGGGAACCTCCATGACGTCTTATCAACAAGCCAGGAAGGTTGTTGAAGAGGGTACTGCCCAAGGCTGGGGCAAGTTGCTGCCCGTGGAGAAGAAAGAGGACAGATTTGGGTTGGGTTACAAACCAACTCAACAAGATCAATCAGAGGCTGCTAAGAAGCCCAGTTTTATCAGTGGGGGGATGCTCACCCCAGATGCAGTAAACAACTTGGAAGATGAGTCAGAAGATGAGCGCAACCTGGAGAGCTGGATACGTCCAAGGATCCCGGGGAGCCGTATCTCAAACTGGTCTTCCCAGGAAATTATAAGGGTTACTCCTGCAGAGTAATTATTATTTCCTGTATTTTTTAAGCATGCATCAAGTCTTGCATCTTGCCCAAGATGACAAGACTCATTTTGTAATCGGGCCATCTTGTAATTTTGTGCAAACAGATCAATCAATGAATATCGGACGTCTTTTGCAAATGAGTCTTTTTCTTTTCTGCTCACTGTTTTTCATTTTTTCTTTTTGTACAAAAATAAAATGGCAATGTTTTCCAAAATGATAAACTTCATTTCACTTTTTTTCTTCTAAAACAAGATTAAAATCAATCACTAAAATGAACAATCTAAACCCTTGCAGAGAGTGCCTCTCAGACTGCACCGACAACAACACAGCTATGGCTTCGTATGACTTTGACAATCCAATCAATCAAGCTGATGAAGGGGTTGAAGAAGATTATGAGCTTCCTGAAGAGCTAGCCAGGTTGTTAAGGCAAGAGGAGAAGGTTATCACTCCTCATCAGGAGGAGATTGAAACGGTTAATCTTGGTACGGATGAAGATGTGAAAGAGGTTAAGATCGGGGCCTGCCTACAAGATTCAGTGAAAGAGCAACTGATTGATATGCTTCGGGAGTATGTGGATGTGTTTGCTTGGTCTTATCAGGACATGCCAGGGCTGGACACCGATATTGTCATGCACAAGCTGCCTTTGAGAGAAGACTGCCCGCCAGTAAAACAGAAGCTGCGCCGTACTCGCCCAGATATGGCAATGAAGATAAAAGAAGAGGTAAAAAAGCAGTGGGACGCCGGATTCCTTGCTGTAACTAGCTATCCGCCGTGGGTCGCTAATATAGTACCTGTGCCTAAGAAAGACGGCAAAGTGAGAATGTGTGTTGACTACCGGGATCTGAACAGAGCCAGCCCGAAAGATGACTTCCCATTACCTCACATTGATGTATTAGTTGATAATACGGCTCAGTTCTCGGTGTTCTCCTTCATGGACGGATTTTCAGGATACAATCAGATCAAGATGTCACCTAAAGACATGGAGAAGACAACTTTTATCACACCCTGGGGCACGTTCTGTTACAAGGTGATGCCATTCGGACTGAAGAATGCTGGTGCAACCTATCAACGGGCTATGGTAACATTATTCCACGACATGATCCATAAAGAAATCGAGTGTTATGTGGATGACATGATTGCCAAGTCCCTCACAGAAGAAGACCACCTAGTGAATCTGTTGAAGCTATTCAAGCGTCTGAGGAAGTACCGACTGAAATTGAACCCCAACAAGTGCACATTCGGGGTGCGATCTGGTAAGCTGCCGGGATTTATTGTAAGCGAGAAAGGGATTGAAGTTGACCCTGATAAAGTCAAAGCCATTCAAGAAATGCCTGCACCAAAAACTGAGAAAGAAGTTCGGGGGTTTCTAGGTAGATTGAACTACATTTCAAGGTTCATATCTCACCTTACAGCAACCTGTGAACCCTTGTTCAAGCTATTGAGAAAAGAGCAAACGGTCAGGTGGAACGAAGATTGCCAGAAGGCTTTCGACAAAATCAAGGAATACTTACAAGAGCCTCCGATCCTTATGCCTCCAGTCGAAGGAAGACCTCTAATAATGTACTTGACAGTATTAGAAGAGTCAATGGGGTGTGTGCTGGGCCAGCATGACGAGTCTGGTTGAAAAGAGTATGCAATTTACTACCTAAGCAAAAAGTTTACCGATTGTGAACAACGTTATTCACTGCTCGAGAAAACTTGCTGTGCTTTAGCATGGGCTGCTCGCCGACTGAGACAGTATATGTTGACCCACACTACCTTATTGATATCAAAGATGGACCCAGTTAAGTACATTTTTGAGAAGCCAGCACTTACCGGACGGGTTGCAAGATGGCAAATGATCCTCACAAAATATGACATCCAGTACACATCTCAGAAAGCCATCAAGGGCAGTGTATTGTCTGATTATCTTGCTGAGCAACCCATTAATGATTACCAGCCTATGAGATTTGACTTCCCTGATGAAGACATCATGTTCATAAAAGCAAGAGATCATGAAGAGCCTGTTCACACTGAAGG
Source organism: Lathyrus aphaca (assembly GCA_963966055.1). Classification (NCBI taxonomy): domain Eukaryota; kingdom Viridiplantae; phylum Streptophyta; class Magnoliopsida; order Fabales; family Fabaceae; genus Lathyrus; species Lathyrus aphaca. The sequence continues at coordinate 384,631,575 of OZ014522.1, read as the reverse complement.
GCCTGACCCGGAAGAAGAATGGACTATGATGTTTGATGGGGCTGTTAATATGAATGGTCGTGGCGTTGGTGCAGTACTCATTACACCTAAGGGAGTTCACATGCCTTTCTCGGCAAAACTCACCTTTAACTGCACTAACAACGAAGTTGAATATGAAGCTTGCATTATGGGTCTTGAGGAAGCCATTGACCTCAGGATCAAGACTTTGACTGTGTTCGGAGATTCAGCTCTGGTAGTTAATCAAACCAACGGCAAATGGTACACCCACCAGGACCATCTGATACCGTATAGGGATTATACAAGGAGGTTATTGACTTTCTTTACAACGGTCAAGCTCGAGTATATCCCTCGGGACGAAAATCAGTTTGCAGATGCTCTGGCTACTATTTCATCCATGTTCAAAGTTCAAGCTGCCAACTTTGTGCCTCGGATTTCAGTGTCCAGACTTGACAGACCAGCATATGTATTTGCAGCAGACGTTGTCAAAGATGATAAGCCTTGGTTCCATGACGTTAAGTGCTTCTTGGAGGATCAAACATACCCACCTGGGGCATCTTCCAATGATAAGAAGACTCTAAGAAGACTTGCTGGTAGTTTCTTCCTGAACACTGATGGTTCCCTGTATAAGAGAAACTTTGATAGGGTACTCCTCAGATGCGTTGATAGAACAGAAGCAGACTTGTTGATGCACGAGGTGCACGAAGGATCCTTTGGTACCCATGCAGGAGGGCATGCCATGGCTAAGAAGTTATTAAGATCAGACTATTACTGGATCACAATGGATGCCGACTGTTGTGCCTATGCCAGAAAGTGCCATAAATGCCAGATTTATGCGGATAAGGTGCATGTGCCTCCCAATCCTCTGAATGTGATGTCTTCTCCCTGGCCCTTTGCCATGTGGGGCATTGACATGATTGGCAAGATTGAGCCAACTGCTTCAAACGACCACAGATTCATCCTGGTTGCCATTGACTATTTCACCAAGTGGGTCGAAGCAGCTTCATATGCAAATGTTACAAGGCAAGTGGTATCCAGATTTCTGAAGAGAGATATCATCTGTCGATACGGAGTTCCCGAGCGAATCATTACTGATAATGGTTCCAATTTAAACAACAAAATGATGGCAGAGCTATGCCGAGACTTCAAGATCCAACACCACAATTCTTCTCCTTACAGGCCAAAGATGAACGGCGCTGTTGAGGCAGCTAATAAGAATATCAAGAAGATTGTGCAGAAGATGGTAGTCACCTACAAAGACTGGCATGAGATGCTACCATTTGCCTTGCATGGGTACCGCACGTCAATCAGAACATCCACTAGGGCAACACCGTATCAGCTTGTGTATGGTATGGAAGCAGTCCTACCAGTTGAAGTTGAACTACCCTCCCTACGGGTACTGATGGATGTTAAGCTGAACGAAGCAGAATGGGTCCGATCCCGATACGAACAACTGAGTCTGATTGAAGAGAAAAGATTGGCTGCAATCTGTCATGGGCAGTTGTATCAGAAAAGAATGAAGAAAGCCTTCGATCAGAAAGTCAGGCTCCGAGAGTACCAAGTAGGAAATCTTGTGCTGAAAAGACTCCTCCCTCCTCATACAGACCACAGGGGCAAGTGGACTCCGAACTATGAATGGCCATTCGTAGTAAAGAAAGTTTTCTCTGGCAGAGCACTCATGCTCAGCACTATGGATGGTGAAGACTTCCCGTCCCCTGTGAATTCAGATGCAGTTAAAAAATACTTCGCATAAAAAATGACCCGCTGGACATAAAAAACAGAATGTGAGTCCAGGCAAAAATAGGGCATCCCGGCGAGTCAAAAACAGAATAAAAGACTCGGGCAAAAATAAGGGAAAATAAACAAAAAGATGTACACCCGCTGAGTTGAAAAGCCGCATTGGACAACTCAGGCAAAAAATGGGTATCCCGATGGATTGAAAACCCGAAAGGGCGATCCATGCAAAATAAGGGAATAAGCGAACAACTGCATTCTGAATTCGTCTGTATCACTTACAACTTGGTAAGCTTCGAAAGGATCAAGCCTCTTTCAGAATCAGCCTTCTTCAGAAAGCAAGACGAGAAGAACGTCAAATGTCATACGAGTCATAGCAAAAGGGAAGCTCCTTGAAGCGTCATCAACATTGCCAATATTTTGTTTATCAATTTGTAACAATCTCCTCATTTTAGGGGATATGTTTCTTTGACTGTATCTTGCCAATTCAGGGCATATGAATTAATAAAATCAGATTTTCAGTCATGTCATGTCTCGTCTCGTACATTTTATTTTCATTTGCAAAATGTCCGATGTCTATAAGATACTGATTGCATAAATACAGATGTTTCTCTTCTAAAGAATACGTGCTTGCAGGAAATATATTTACTCCCGGGAGTGTCTAGACTCCTATGATGGAATCCGGTAAGGGATACCTCGGGATTACTTGTACGTTTCTATCTTTGCAGGATTGCAGGTATCCAAAACACGACATGGGGCATGTAAGCTCCGCCCTAACAAGCTGGCTAATCACTATCCACTTAGTCTATCTCCCAATTAGCACCGGAAATGGTTTCTCCCCAGCTGAGTTGTCAAGTATCATCCTCAGCAGACCCCTTACAGAAATTTCCAGGAAGACCTTCCCTTGGTCTTTCTTCTTCCCCAGCCGAGTTGCCATTTACTATTCCTCCACAGCCAAGTGCAAAAGCCAGGGAACCATCTCCCCACAGAGCCTCAGCCTCTATCCCGAAGGGCAACGCGCGAAGGAATCACAACAGAGTAATGGAAGTTTCTACAAACCCCAGCTGGGTCCCTCATTACCAAGGATGGGTCTATCAGTGACCTATTCCCCCAAGCAGATACATCTCATCAGATCTACCAATGATCTCATCCCCAGCTAGGATGTCCACTTCAAACAGATCGACCAGAGATCTTCGTGGCAACGGGATCCGAATCCCGGATCGTTATCTTTTGCATAAACATAGCATTCACATCATATTCACCCCACAAGGCGTAGCATTCCGTCTAATACGGAGCATTATGGCAAAAATCAAACATATTGCATAATCGTAAGCCATGGTCTGAATCGAACACTTGTGCATACTGACAATCCATCAAAGATATACAGAAAACTCCCCAAATCCCCGACAGAGAGACCAGACATTTCTCTTACAAATACAGATACTTCCTGGCACCCGTCCGTGTCATATCCCCAGCAGGAAGCCAAAGCGTCCCCTTGCACTCGCAGATACATATATATATATATATAACTTTCTTGACATCCGTCCGTGTCACTTTCCCCAGCATAATTACCTAAACACTTTGTAAAGCATACTTGTTTATAATATACCTCTCGACACTCGTCCGTGTCACTCTCTCCAGCAGGTTGAACACTCAACTATACACCACTCATACTTATTTCACTTATACAGATACTCGTCCGCATCTTGTATACACCACTTATATCCTCTCAGATTCGACACTCGTCCGTGTTCTTTGTTAACCAGTTGGTACTCGTCCATACCATCATCTCAGAACATGCGTCAAGCGTTTGTTTCTACCTGATACTCGTCCGTATCATAGTCTTAGGGATGCTCGTCCGCATCTTTAATCCATACACTGTGTCAAACACTCTTGTCTTCTTGAATATAGACACTCGTCTGTGTCTACTATTCCCCAGAAGAGTCCCTCAGAATCAACGCTCGTCCGTGTTCTTTGTTAACCAGTTGATACTCGCCCGTATCATCATCTCTGAACACGTGTCAGTATTTGTTTCTACCCGATACTCGTCCGTATCGTAGTCTTAGGGATGCTCGTCCGCATCTTTAATCTATACACAACACCAAAACACTTATACCTTTTATTTCCTGGATGTAAACACTCGTCCGTGTTTACTATTCCACAGTAGGCCGTCAGCAAAGCAAAATTTCTTTGTTATCTGACATTCGTCCTATGTCATGATAAACCCTGAGAGCAGCCGTCCCCTGCCAGGTGATCGTCCTTCAACATTTTATCTGATGGTCGTCCCCATCGTTGATATTGTTATCTGACATTCATCCTATGTCATGATAAACCTTGAGAGCAGCCGTCCCCTGCTAGGTGATCGTCCTTCACCTCTTGATGATCGTCCTTCATCATGCTCATCTGATGGCCGTCCCCATCGTCGACCTTTTATCCGGCATTCGTCCTATGTCGCGATATTTTTGGCAGCCGTACCCTGCCAGGTGATCGTCCTTCACCTTAGATGACCGTCCCTCATCTTATCCCTTTCAGAGCAGCCGTCCCCTGCTAGGTGATCGTCCTTCACCTTTGATGACCGTCCCTCATCATTTTTTTCATTTATTCTTTAACCTGATGGCCGTCCCCGTCGTGGCCCCTTTTCCTTTTCTTGATGATCGTCCTTCATCAGTTGAACCCGATGGTCGTCCCCATCGTTGTTTACATTACTTTATGAACCTGATAACCGTACCTCATCATTTATTTCTACCTATAATCCCCAGAGAGTCCCGATGGCCGTCCCCATCATAATCTCTTATATCCCCAGCATGTCGGCCGTCCCCGCACTTTATAAATATACTTTATTTGCCTTTACAATCTATATCCCTTTTCTTCTTCATTCTGTGAGTGCAAATTTTGGACTGTCTTGGGTATTCAACCACAAGTTATCTTGTTTGCCTGATAAGCCGTCGCTTACATCCTGCACAGCTAACTCATGCTTGAATAGGGGCAGCTGTAAACACCCCAAATTTGCCCTCACCCATTCACACCATGGCTTGTGATCTCTTCATATGCATAAATTCAATCATAGCATCTCATACCACATTTTTGATTCACTGCATTGGTTCAAAGTCATCTGCATCTAGGGTTTGTGATCTGAGCAATCCAAGAGCTTCTTGAGCCACTCCAAAGGTCATCAATCACTTCAAAGGGGTCCATGTATGTTCAAGCATCATATTATATCCCCTCAAAGTCAAGAATGTCAAAGAATCACAAGAACTGAGAATAGCATGGAAGCAGAGCCAGGTTTAACTGCACAGATGACCTAGAATTAGGGTTTTGGTTTCAAAGGCCATAATTCCAAATTTTTTGGTCATTCTTGTTCCTATTGGTCTCTATATGGTATAGGGGTCATGCATATCAATTTTCCTGAAGAAATTCAATGGGGAAGTCATCTGATCAAGGGTTGACTTTTTGAGCAAGTCAGTGCAAAATCAGGGCATCTGAGGCCACCAATGACCCAACCAAAGGGTGTTCTTCATCATTTTGATTGTGTATGATCTTTATTTGATCATAGAAGGTGTGGGAAGTTCACAAATTTGAAGAATTTCAAGCCATTTGCAAAGTTGACTTTTTGGGAAAGTTGACTTATAATGAAAATTGCCATTTTGGGAAACTTTTTCAACCCTTGCTTTTTGATTCAAAAATGCTTCAAGTGGAAAAACTTTGGTCATGAAAGTTGTAGAATGGATCATTCCCTTTTCAAAAAGTACAAGAACTTGACCTAATTCATTTTGGATCAAAAGTTATGGCTTGTCAAAGTTGGCTAAAATCACATAATTTGAAGTTTTCTACCAAAGAGGCATTTTGCAAAATGGTATGATCAAGTGTTCTAAAGGCCTTAAATGTGTACAAATTCTTCACAACATGATCACATGACCTCTAAAAATCAGAATGAGCCAAAGAACATTGCATTTTGATGCCTTGAATCTCAAGAATTTCCAAAGGGGCCAAACTTTGTGAAATTTGCAAAACACTACACAAACCTTGATCAACTTGCTGCTTTATCTCATAAACAATTCCATGGTTCTCCCTAAACTCAGCTGAACCAAGACAAGCCAAAAAGAAGTTTGTACCATTGCCCATACCTCAAGTACAAGTCAAGTTGACATTTTGGCCAAAGACCCATACCAATCACAATAGGGCACACCAACTCCTCTGACCTCTCTAGTTGTGATAAGTGGACCAAAGCCAGCATAACACACCACACACTTCATGCTGAAACACACTCCAAGCCATAGTTATCAAAATTGCTCCAACTTGCAAAACCATTCGAAACTGACTCCACAAGCATCCAACACAAAAACAAACTTCACCATTGATCTCAGCATGTTCCATTGATCACAAACCAGCCATTAAAACAGCCTGAAAGTCACTGAAACCAAAACACGATCACCACCCCCCCTTGAACAGAACTTCTGCAATCTCCCAAATCAGCCATCAACAAGAGTTGTGAAGCATTCCATTGAGCTCAGGAGGACCAGATGAGCCAGTTTGCATAGGAGAAAGGCTCAGAAAGTTCCTGTTCGAAGGACTTCAGTTCAGGTATCCATCAAGAACAAGTTTTCCAGAACTTCATTTACTTGTTATAAATTGATTCTACATGTTATCCTGATCATCATGATGTGTTTAAAAATGAAAATGGTGGAGTATTGAGTATGTATGAGCTGTCTGAAACTTTCTGCCCTAAATATGTTTTGCTTCGATTTGCATGATTAATGAATGAAAAATGGTTTTTGTTTGGGGGTTTTGATTCAGTGTTGAATGGGGTTTGATTCTGGGCAGTTAGGTTTCATTTTCATGGAGTTTAGAGAGAGTTAGAGATTTGGCTCGTCGGAGAAGACGACCGGAACCACTGTTCCGGTCGTCTGAAAGTCATTAGCCCTAATTTTGTCATTAAATGAAGTTTGAATGTGGAGCGTAGATTAGGCTGACTTAGTCAATTCCCCGCGCGTTTCAATGGCCCAGATTCCTCACTTAGCCGTAATCTCATTTATTTAAATTTAATTAATTATGATTAGCCAGTTTGAATTTCAACCACTGGATCACGCGCGCAGTCAACTCCCGCGCGTCCAGTTTGAATGCCAGCCCTTGATTCTGATTACTTCTCATTTTATTCATATTTATTTTCATTTTATTTCATTTGTTTTGTTCATTTATTTAAAAATAGTAAAAATCATTGAAAAATTCTGAAATTTTTTATTAAACCTTTTATTAATTTTCAGAAACCAAAAACATTTTTATTTTTATTTTTTGCATTAAAAATATTTTTAAATCATTTAAAAGATTATTTTTATTTAATTAATGAAAATTAATTAATTAAAAATACTTTTAGGTATTTAAAAATCACAAAAAAATTCATGAGACATTTAAAATCATTTAGAAACATTGTCCAACTTTCAAACCAAATTTCTTTTTTGATCTTGATGCTTTTTGACAATTTTCAATGGATTTAATTTCATTTCAAGGCATTATTTTGATTCAATCTTCAAAAATTCATTTCTGCCTAGCCTTTAAGAGTTGGACAATGATTCTTCTTGCATTGCATCTTGTATAGCATGTAGCTTATAGGATTAAATTGGCATGAATTGATCTTGCATTTCCTTTTTGTTTGGCATTTTTCTTGACAAGGTACCTTAAAACCCTAGCAATCTTAGGAAATTCATAACTCTCATTAGGTTAAGAGTTGGGTCCCCTCCTTTGGGCAGTGAGTTTGTATAGGTTTAGGGTTCCTTTGAATGCATTTTCAAATTTTTATCATGATGTTTGCTTCTGGTTTTGAATTTTGTTTTGTGCATTGATCATAAACCCTAATTTGGGCTTTCTTTTGCATCCATCTTCCATTTGCTTGCATACCATGACTTGCCATGACATTTTGTGCATCCAGTGGATTCATAACACATCTTAGGACATGTTAGAATCATGTTTGATCATTGCATCTTCCATTTGCCATGTTGTATGTCATTTGCATTTCATAACTTTTCATGAACATCCATGGTTCTAAGCATGCCTCATTTGCATCCATATGTTTGTATGATCATTCTCATGCCTTGCCTCATATTTGCATCATCCCTTAGCATCATTAACATCATACATTTGCTTCTGGTTTTGGTTTGCATCATGCCATTCCATCTCATTTGCATTGCATTTCATTCCTTTCACTAACTTTTCAGGTGGTAAGATACTTTGAGAAGTGAATTTGCCTTCACTTCTCACAAACTCTTTTCCTTTCCCTTATGCATCATTGCTGCATTTTGTCTTGTGCTTGAGATTGAGCTTGGTCATTCTTCTTCATCTTACTTTCTTTCTTCAAGTGACTTGACTTCTTAAGTGAAGCAAGTTACTTTGTTTCTCTTTGCTCCTTTCACCTGCTTCCTGGTGGTTTCTCTGAAGATCTCTCTTAAACCTCACAAACCCTAGGAATAACCAAGCATGATAATAATTAGGGTTTTGATTAGTCCCCCATTTAGATTTTACCTTTGTGTCTCATTGAATCTTCTCTTCTCATCTCATAATCAAGGACTAAACCCTAAAGGCTTTAAGGCTTTGTGATTAAGCTTATGCCTGCATCCTTCTATTAGGATGGAGTGTATAACTTTAATCCTAAGTGTTAAACCCTTAATGTGTTTAAATCCTTTAATCAATCCACTTAATAATCATTAAGACATCAAGCTTGTAACTTGGGCCTTGCATTAGGGTTCTAATTCTTCCTTAATTGGTTAAGAAGGACTAACCCTAGTGTTAATGGACAAGTCCCCCTCAAGTTGTCTTACGAACCCTAAAACTCACTTCATCATCTTATCATTAATTAAAATCCATTTAATAAAGGCTTTGTTTTGTCATGAAGTTAATCCCTAATCATGGATTAAGTTGAGGAGCTTTCCTCAGCTTAAACATTCTCATCTATCATCCTTCTATTAGGATGGTGTAATGAGTCTGTTTAATCCTTGATTATGGCTTAATCTCATTACTCAACACTAAACAAAAACACCAAAAACATCTAAATAATCACAAGTAGGTTAATAATCTTAATCCTACACCATGGTGATTAAGTGTGAGAAGCTGACTTCACACTTAAGGCATTTTTATTACCCCTAATCAGAGGGAAGATGTGATGGGTTTACTGAATTCATTGGTTTAGGCTTAAGCTCATTAGCTTATGACAAATCTCCAAAAGTAATAAAAGATTGAAAGCACAAAAACAAACAATAATCGTCTCCTACGGGATTCTTTTCTCATCTCATTCACTCATAAACGAGAACTTGCTTCTTCCGTCTAATGCAAGACAGTTTGCACCTGAGCCAGACAGGTCATACACTTGAGCATAGATAAGCAAGCAGTTCACAAGTCAATTCATCTTTCAGTCTCTTTGGGTCGAACTACGGTGTTCTGACTTCCTCATTGCACGAGAGGATACGTAGGCATAACTTAACAGTTATCGAACAAAAGTCTCTGTATATTCCCCCTCTTTCCAGCATCATTCTTTTAGCCTCATTGTCCTGAGCATTTCACTCCTATTCTTACACTGACACTTCATTTATACACCTCACATTCTTTTACACTGACACTTGCATTCTTTTCCAGTTTTGATACACAAATTGCACTGACACTACCCCTTTAAAACACAAATCTTTTAAGCGTGGATCCCGTCGAGTACGACGGACAATCTGGGTGCTAATACCTTCCCAGGTTGTAACCAACCCCCTTTCTCAGTCTCTCTGGTTCGCAACCGTCTTATCCATATCTTTCTAGGCTTATGCAGCATTGCCTTTCCTCAGGGATAAAAATGCCTAGCTGGCGACTCTTTCTTTTCTCTTGAGTTCACTCCTGTGTGTTCTCATATCTCTTTTGCCGATCGTTCGCGTCTGTACCCCTTCTGACCTGGGTGTCATTTTGGTGGGAGCGACACCACCTTGTAGAACTAGGAGTATGAGGCTATATATATCTGCTTTGGATAAGACTTTAGGGAGCATGTTGGCTCAAGAGGATGAAAATGGCATTGAAAGGGCCATTTACTACCGTAGTAGGGTCTTAAACGATGCAGAGACTAGATATAACATTGTTAAAAAATTATGTTTATGTTTATATTTCTCTTGTACAAAGTTAAATCACTATATAAAACTTGTTGATGTTTATGTTTCTTCTCATTTCGATGTTATTAAAGATATGATGTCTAAACCAATCTTGCATAGTCGAATTGGTAAATGGGTTTTTAGCTTTAACCAAATATTCCTTAACGTATATGCCTTTGAAGGTTGTCAAGGGACAAGTAGTGGAAGACTTATAGTCGACCACTCTATAACTGAGAATTCCTTACACTATCTTGAACTTGAACCTTAGAAGTTGTACTTCGACGATTCTAGTCACAAAGATGGAATAGACGTGGGATTCCTGATTATTTCTCCTGATAAAATTCCAAAAAAGTTTAAGTATAAGGTTGAAGGACTTTGCTCGAACAATGAAGCTGAATATAAGGCCTTAATATCCATACTTAAAATGTTGTTAGAATTGGGGGCAACTCGAGTCGAAATAATGCGAGACTCATAGATGATTATAAAATAGATCACAAAAGAGTACAAATGTGTTTAAAAAAACCTCATTATGTACTTTGTAATACCCAATCAATTACTGAAAAGATTCAAAACAATTATCATTTGACACATACCTCAATTGGAAAACCAAGTGGCCAATGACTTGGATCAGATTGCTTCAGGGTACAAAATTTCGAAAGAAAAGTTGCAAGATGAAATCGAAGCAGAGGAAGAGTGGTGTCGACCAGATTATCACCATCAAACTTGGAGACGACAAATCTAGGATATGCTGATAAGGAAAACTTCGAAATCTTGGTGATCGATAGCTTGACACATGAAGATTGGAGGGAACCAATAATGGAATACTTGCAAAACCCAAACACTTCGACCGAGCGAAAAAACTAGTATCGGGCTTTAAGTTATGTTCTTTAGGGTAATGAGTTATTTAAAAGAATCTTGAGGGGGATTTACTTAAATTTCTTAGTGAATCTTAGGGATATTTAGTCCTTTCGACTGTCCATAGTGGGGCATGCGGGGCACACCAGGTAGGATATAAGATGAAATGGTTGTTGTTTTGACAAGTTATGTATCGGCATACCATGTTGAAAGATTGTATATGTAACACAGTGGGAGAACTGACTTTTAGTCATGTCGCGGATAGCAAGAGTCGCCACCGAATTTTATTTTATCCATGTGGAAAGGACATAAAAGAACAGGAAAGACCTATTTTTAAAAGACATGAGTTCGGGGGGTAAGTTATATAAAGGGAAGGTGTTAGCACCCTTTATATCCATGGTTATCCATGGGCTCTTAGTTATTTAGCTCACTTAATTGTTTTGAAAAAGGAAAGTGTAGTGTGTGTTTAGAAAATTTTCTAAGTACTTTGTAATGATCCTCGTATGGATGTATACAAAGTCTTTGTTTTGAAAATATTTGAAAATAGTGAGGTGTGAAAAGTATTTTTAAAGTGTGAGCAAGTAACTATGAGGTACCTACCCTAGACTAGTCTTTAATGTTCTTTTATATTTTTCAAGGGTATGACTGACCCTATTATTAAGGAATAGGTAGTCATTGCCTTGGATTTGAGGGACGGGCGTAGGGTCATCGTATGGTCAACGAAGGCAACTTGAGGGTGTCTTTAGCAATTGGGAGGGACTATCATCTTTTAAACCGAAGAGACAAGATCCTTGTAGGCAACATCGTAGGGACTTGATCTTTTAACCGGGGGAGGGACAAGATGATTTTATTTGGTAGGGTTTTGCTTAAGACACCCCCATATTCGAGGGACTTGACCGTATTAAGGAAACTTTAAGAAGAGTAACCCTAGGAGGTGCAGACAGCGATCATAGATCGACTTACGTGTGTGAGTGATTATTTTCGAATATTTATTCTTTTTATTTAATTTTCTAAGTCATTTTTAATCATTTAATCATTTCACTCCTTACTTACTAACCATAAAATAAATTAATTAATTAAATGCGGAAAATATAAAAACCTACGCTATTACATGGCTTCGGGGCAATTACAACAAATAATAATATGAAAGAAAAATAAATCTAAATTATTACAACTCAGGAGCAATTACACCATGATAATATAAAACGAAAAGAAAAATCCGAAAATTAGGTTAAAAGGAAATTAGGATTAAGGTTTTAATTAAGAAAATTAGGGTTAGTTAAAAGTTATTAAGAAAAAAAATAAGTTTAATTAATCAATTATTAGTAATTAATCAAAATAAAATTGAGTTATTTACATGAGATATAAAAAAAAACATATTAATTAAAAGAATTATTTAGAAAATATTTCCAGAAAATTATAGTGATTAAAAACTAATTAATTTACAAAGAATAATAAGTGAAATTAATTAATTTACAAAATATTAAAAGAAATATATCAAATAAGATTATTATTATGGAAATAATTAGGAATTTAATTAAAATTTACTAAGGTTTAAAAAAAAATCTAAAATATTCCAACCTAATTACTATTAATTATATTATAAAGAAAACTAATAATATTTTAAGTTAAAAAGATTAAATGTTTTATATAAAAATTAGCTAGGTTTTTATTTATTAGTTAATTAGGAAAACAAAATAAGAAAGATTTAAAAAGAATTAAGAGAAAAAACCAGGTTTTGGCAAAAGAATGTGGTAGGCTGGGTTTTGATCCCATGCCCTTTGCTTTCTCCATGCAGCCTTCAACCACTAGGCTGCACGCACGTTTGATACATGACCTGGAAAAAACAAATTAAATATTAAACTTAGAAAATAAATAGAATAATAAAAAAAGGAAGACCTGGGATCGAACCCAGGTTATGACTTTCATATATGCGCGCTGTGGCCACTGGGCTAGCAAGCATCATTTAAAACCAAACAGAAACAATAAAATAAAATATTAAACATTTGAATTTTGAAGATGGCGCCAGAACTTCATCTTCTTCCTATTTCCTGCGATTTTTCTGCGTTTTCAGATGCGATTTTTCATGCGAATCCAGCTTTGTAGGATTTCCTATGTTTTCTTCAACGATCACGATACCTGTAAAATTTCACCAAATTGAGAGTACCATTATACTCAACACAACAAACCCAGTTAATTTATGCATTTAGAATTCATTTATATTTGTTAAATTAAAAAACCCCAATTTGAGAGTATGAACCCTAGCCATGGCGTTTCATGATTCCGGCGGTCAAACTCAAAAGTAATCGCCCAGAAAGCTTCTATATCATCACGCAAACAATGTTAGGTAAACAAAAACAATTAAAACACCAAGAACAGTCGAAATCAAAAAATCAAAAATTTGCTATGAACATGCATTCGGTTTGATCATTATGGCATGATTTTGATGAAGATATTGATTAGAGTAGTATTAAGAATGTCCAAGGATCAATTATAAGCCCTTAGAATACCTTATTTCAACCTGCAAAGAAGAAAACGAAAATTGATTTTTTTTTGGAAAATTTAAGAGTGAAAAGTGTTCTTTTGCCTCTGAATCCTCGCCTCCTATGCTTTGGTTGTCTTCATGCATATGTAGTGAATGTAATTAGGTCAATTTTCGGGCCTCATGTTCATGGATTTCAATTACTTGATGTTGAAGAAAGCCATCACTCATAATGATCCAAAAATCAAATATCTCCTTGCCAATTATGCCTTGCACGAATTTGGAACATCTTCAATCAGTTTAAATGTAATATATTTGATTCTAGAACAAATATTTGATCCAAATATTGACTTTTTATATTTTATTTTTATTTAAATTGAATTTTAACAAATAAAATCCAAATAAATAAAAAAATAAATTATAAAAATCAGAATAATTGGTTATTGGGTCGTGCATGACTTTATCTTTGAGATTGGGTTGCAATTTGATGGGCCCACTTAGAAAATTTTGAAGTTTAGGCCTTATTTGCTTCATACACCCCTTGAAAATTTCCCAACTTTGACAAGGCACAACTCCCTCAATTTTAAGGATATGAAGGTGTTCTTGGACTTTTTAGAAATCTTAGAGAGTTCTCTAACCAACCTTTTCGGTCTTATGTTCATATCTTTTACAATCTTCAAATTATGAGCTTTGGAAAAAGTTGACTTTTTCTTGACTTTCAAAAAGACCTATAATGTTTTAGCTCATACCTTCCAAATGAAGCATTTTTGGGTTTGGCTTGTGAGACACAAAGTTGTAGAGTATTCAATTTCCTTCAAAATGAGATGTGGATGGGAAATTTTTGATGAAGTACGTGAAAGTTATAGCTGGTCAAAGTTCAGTTGACTTTTACTATGAAATCCTAATTTAGAAACTTCTTGATTCTTGATGATCTGAGATTTCCTTGATGAATCATGATCAAACCTTGATAAAATGATGAATTTTACCTCATAATCTTGATGTTGGCAAAATATCTTGAAGTTTGACTTTAAGTTGACCACAATTGACCTCAGTTTGACTTTTTTTACCAAGTTGACTGATTTTTGAATACTTGAACATTTGACTAGTCAAACTTATTGGGAAAGCTCTGAAACTTGACATGGGGATTCTTGAAGACATTTTGGATGTTATGAATCTCATTTGAAGCCTTGGAAGTCCATTTAGGTTGGAGAAACGCAAAACCCTAGTTCTAGATCCATTGTGCAGGATGAGACTTTGTCTGATGAAACCTTTAATCCTTTTGACCAATTGAGGACCTTGATAACCTTGTGACCATTGAGAAATCTTGAGACACATTGCCTTGATTGTGGGAGGGAAAATTTTGGGGTACAACAATATCGAATTTGATAAAGGATGCCAAGAATGCAAGTGCATGCAGGCATACAACATGTTCCTGCAAGTGAGTTACACTCCATAGTTAAACCTTGGATGTTTAGAGGATGGGATCTAGATTTGGTTATGGAAATTCGACCAGCGTCATCTAAAAGTCAAAGATACATTTTGGTTGGCATTGATTATTTTACAAAATAGATTGAAGCCATACCTTTACCGAATGTAGATCAAGAAGACGCAATCGAATTTATCAAAAACTATACCATATATAGATTTGGAATCCCAGAAACCATTACAACAAATCAAGGATCAATGTTTACTGGTCGAAAAATACAAAAGTTTTCTAAGGAGATGGGTTTCAAATTTATAACCTATACACCTTACTATTCTCAGGCTAATGGTCAGGTTGAGACAACAAATAAAGTGGTGGTTAATTTGATTAAGAAGCATGTAGGGAAAAATCCTAGTAATTGGCATAAAATATTAGACCAAGTTCTATGGGCTTGTCGAACTTCTCCTAAAGAAGCTACTACCACAACTCTATTTCGATTGACTTTTGGTCATGATGTAGTCTTACCTGTTGAAATTTATCTACAATCAACAAGGATCCAAAGGAATCATGAGATTCCATCTGAATTCTATTGGAATATGATATTGGATGAGTTAGTTGATTTGGATGAAGAAATGCCCAATGCCTTAAAGTTATTAAAAAGGCAGAAAACGATATTGGAAAAGTCTTATAATAAGAAAGTGAATATTAAGATGTTTTCGCTTGGAAACTTGGTTTGGAAAGTAATCCTCCCTATGGATCGAAAAAGTATAACCTTAGGGAAGTGGTCCCCTAAATGGGAAGGCCCTTTTCAAATCATACAAGTGTTTTCTAATGGCTCTTATGAGATCGAAGAGTTAGTTCAATATAAAAGAATCTTGAAAGTAAATGGGACGTATTTGAAACAATATAAACATGCACTTCAATAAATAAAATAACTAAAGAATAATCTTATGCAAAATGGTAGAAGCCAACATGGTATATTAAAACATGCCAGAATGGCTCAATTCATTGCATAAATAGCCTCAAAGGGCTTGAAACTATTGTATCTGAAAAGAAAAGGTACAAAAAATTGAAACAACAAAGATTAAAAAGGGAGATTATTCTTCATTTGGAGATACTTTTCCTTATAGAGATCCAGACGCTTTTCACATAAAGATTGGTTAAAGAGAAGGGTTTCAAGTTCCTCTTATAGTTGTCGGGCTTCTTTAAGAAACTTCAATCCAGTTGCAACCTCCTTATCCACTACGGAGTCATCAAATTTTAAAAGTTCGACCTTGTGCTTTTTGCCTTCCAGAATCTTGGCCTTAAGTTCTTCGATTTCAACTTCTCAGGAGTTGATATCTTGGTCATATCCTTCAATCTTTGCCTTGTTATTATCCTTGGTTTTCTCCAATTACGCCAGCCTGTATGTCGATTCAGTAGATGCATCCCAGACAACTACCTCAGATCTGGGGCAGTAAGATTCGATCAACATCAATTTGTTTGATCATGGGACCCAACTCCAAGATGACATTGGCAACCTCAGGAAAAGCCTCAAAAAGATTAACTTTTTGAATAAAGGCCTTTAAGGAGAGAGAAATAGTGGAATCAAACTCCAACAATCGAAAGAGGTCACTTTTGAAAACCTTTTCCTTGATCTTCATAAGTGCCTCATCAGCAGGCATACTTTAAGGTTGGTCCCTAGAGGCTGTAGAAACACAATTTTTTCTCAGATGAATTTCCCCTTCCACCTACCATAGCCCTGAGGTACTCAAGAGGTATGCTTTACTTCATATTGGCTAATTCTTTAGGATAAAGGACCCTATTTATCTCAGTTGAAGCTTTGGTAGTCTATGGCTTGGTAGCAACTTGTGCAGGATTGGTCTGATCTTGGGCCTACTCCTTGTTCGTTTTGCCATCACTTTGGTCCTCCTCATCATTATCATCTTCATCATCATCAGGTGCATTATGGAACATCAAATGATATTATTTTTCTTTTTCCTCATCATCCTCCATATAATCACCTTGGTCAGTTTTATCTTGAATGGCACCCTGTGAGCCTACGTTTCCTATGCCTTCGTCCGTAGGGGCCATCCTCAGTCTCATTCCCAATAGAAGTTTCCTCTAGCACCATGACATCTTTATTCACTTCTTCTTGGGTGTATTTATCATGATAACCCTCATGTTCAGAGCCGCTGGTATGAGAATGTTGAGTGGTAGTGTTGAGAGGTGAAGTCTCGTGTTTCTCTGTGGCATGCTGGTTAATCTCACTCATCAAACCTTTCTCCGAATCCTTAGGGGTTGAAGGATGATAAGTGCGTTCACCAGCACTATTAATAAGATTTGTTGGGCAAGAAAATTTGACCATGGGTTGTATAGAACTTGCACCATCCTTAAAATTCAACCAAATATAAATTAGTCGAAGCAAAGAAAGGTAAATAAAGTAAGCAATTTTCAAAGTAAATTGTGTTTACCTTTGAGCCTTCAGCACCAGGGCTAGAGTTGTTACTTTTAGGTTGGGCCGCAACCTTCTTCGCCATTGCTTCAAGAGAAGGCTCCAAAATGTTGCGAGAAGTAATTGCTTTTGACAAGGCTTTGGCTACCTTCACACGTGGTTAACCAAAAGCTTTAGGTATATTGGTTTGCTTCTTCCTTTTCTTTAGAGTCAAGTCAGTAGGTGGAGATAAATATTCCTCATCCGACGTAATAACTATCTGAGACTCAACCTCCTTGGGATTTTTTTTGAGGAGTAGGGGTGGTCTTCGAGAACTCTAAGGAAAAAGTTCGAAGTGTCAAAAATAGAACATTATACAGTAAAGAAGAAACAAGCAATAAAAATTACCTTTTGAATTTTGTTGATACCTTATGTTTTCACTTCGACTAGCTTCTTGGCTACATGCTTCTTAGGTGTAACCCTTGTAGCTAAAGAAAGTTAAACAAGTTATTATTAGTAAAAAGACAAGAAAAATTGAATAGACATGATCTAGTTCGAAAACCTCCCATTCCACACCTTCATATATTTTAGATTTGATGCGAACATCTTCGATACCAATATGAAGATGCCCTTTGAAACTATTTAAAGTGTGCTTAGTCGCAACCACCCACTGGGATTTCTTCTGTGATTATTGGCGAATGATTATTATCGAATCCCCACAGACGAACCAGACTGGAAATGGAGGGACAAAGGCCATTCCAAAGTCAGCAGTTGGCAGTTAAGGAAACTTAGGAGCATACATGTTGAAAGTCGTTTCGTATTATTGACCAGGAGGAACGAACGAAGGGATTTGTAAAGTCTCCATTTTCTTAAAAAAAAAATTTAAAGTAACAGCTGCCTCGCAGACGGTTCTACTAAGATCATTGGGTCGATAAACAATTTCAAAGTATTTCTGGAATGCTTGGATTTCCTTGATATTTGTCGAAGTACCTTTCTTGGTTTTCTCCTGCACAGAGAGGAAATCTTGATTACTAAGTTGAGTGAAGGAAGGAGCATTAAAAAACTCTTCAGCATAATACTTCGACCACCATTTGATAAATTTAGAGGTACAAAGGAAACATGGTTTAAAGCTAGTAGGGGTGAGGTGCATCTTGCCAGCATAGCGAGTGATTTGTCTTATATTCATAGCCTCACTGTAGCTCACATGATAAAAGAGAATATCACATTTATTGTCAAAAATACATTTGGGAAAAGCTTGAACCAACCCAAATTGTCGAGCAACTAGGTTTGGTTTGTAAGCAATCAGGGTAACCTGGCTCTTCGACAGATTCAGCCGAAGAGTTATCAGTCTTGGAATCAGAAAGGCTTCCCAAATTTGCAGAGATTCAGTTTCTTGAGCTTTAGTCAGAGTTCGAAAGGTTTTGGTGAACCACTTTGGACCATACTTCCTTGCAGCAAAGGGAGCCATATTCGACGTGAACTCATGGCACTTGGCAAACATTATTACATAACTTAACAATGTTGGCCTAAGGTATTTCCCTTCTTCACTAGGAGCGATATGTCCATACCATAATAAATCTGTTCCGAACTGGGCCTCAAGACTGTATTAGGCTACAGCCCAACAGGTCGAGCAGAGGCCCATATACTCGAGCAGAGACGCCTAGAAGATGGGCAGGGGCACCTAACAGTCGGGCAAGTTTCCCATACGACGGGCATGCACTCAGAGCTAGCAAGGAACATGTCTCTCAGTCCACTTGCCACGTCACCCAGCTGTCCCCCCTTTTTATCTCCTAAAAGGTAGGGGCAGTTGAACCAAGGACTTGACCCATTAGCTAGGTCTTCACGCTTCTCACGCGTTCCTTGGCAGTTCTTCCTTGGGCCTAGCTGATCCAGCCCAAGGAAGGACCTTGGCCCAGCGCTGGGGGCTTTTTATAAATACCCTTTTTCATTAAAGGGCCAGGTATTCTGATTCACTCTATAACTTACCTACTTCATTGTACCTATACTCACTTAAGCATCGGAGTGCCTTTGCAGGTACACCCCCCTTTTCTCCCATTCTTTGGCCGTTACACCAAATTGCTGGAAGGTCCTCCTGATCAGGTAAGATCAGTGGCGCCATCTATGGGAATCCAGCTTCCCCTTCTTCCATAACAGAAGATCAAAGCTCAAATACTCCTTCCTTTCAGCATGTCCGGAGAACAGCTCAACGACCGCAACCGTCCCCTCGTCGACTACACGATGGAGGACAATTTGAACTACCACGAATCTAACGCCCGAGATGGATGCCCAGCCACCCTATCTCCTGAACCTGAGAACAATGGCAACCAACCTTAGATTCAAGACCAGGAGATCAACGCATTCCAACCCATCCCCGTGCCGTCGAAGGGGATGCCACCATGATTGCTATGGTGAACGCCCTTAACCAGGCTAGCTCCATAAACTACCAGCAGCACGAAAGGATCATGGCCCTAGAGGCTGACCGGCAGGAGGGTCGACCTCAGCAGGAAAGAAGGACGCAACAATGTCCAGAAGCGACGAAGAAACGGGGTCAACGCTCCCTAGAACCCAACAAGAGCAGGTCACGAGCCCGTCGGGATTCTGGCCGGTCAGGGACCTCGCCAAGGCGCAATCGGAGCCCTGATAATAACGAGCTCTCCCCACCGAGGAGCGACGAGGAAGACCCGCATTGCCCCCTCTCACGGGAAATAATGGAGGCACCACTCCCCAAAGGCATGGAGAAACCCCCAAATTTGGCCATCTACGATGGGACCACCGACCCCGACGATCACATCGACAATGTCAATGCGATGCGCGACTACCGCAACAATATCACCGGGCACCTCAAGTGCAGGCTGTTCTCGACAACCCTCAGGAAAGGAGCCATGTCCTGGTACAAAAGTTTAGCCCCGGAGTTCATCACATCCTGGAGAGTCATGAGATCCATGTTCACGAGGTATTTTACAGCCTCCCGACGCCATCCCAAGATAGAGGCGACCCTCGAAGCCATAGTGCAAAGGAAAAATGAGACATTGTGCTCGTATATCGAGCGATTCAACCAAGAGGCTGTTGAGGTGGACACCACGGAACACATGAAGAAATACGTCCTCGAGAGGGGACTCTTGCCCAGAATCGAACTTAGCAGGGCAGTTGGGATAGACCCTCCCCGCACTCTGAATGACATCCGACATAAAGCCTAGACTTACATTAGATACGAGGAAAAGCAGGTTTCCCACAACGCTCGCAACATTCGTAACGCAGGGGAAACCGACCATCCCAAGCGCAAGGACTCGAACATTCCCCGTCGCAACGGGGACATGCGAAGGGAAGAGAAACCCCGCGAGCCCCGTGAAGGAATAGGGCCCGCGGGCCGATACAGCAAATATACATTGCTGACAGCTCCCCGCAAGTGCATCCTCGCCGAATGCATCAACTTCGAGTTCAAGCAGGGCAGGGTGAGGTTCCTAAAAGCTTCTGCACCCAAGCCCCACACAGACAAATCCAAGTACTGCAGGTTCCACAAAAGCCACGGGCACGTGACTGAAGACTGTGTCCACTTGAAAGACGCAATAGAAATTTTGATCCAAGAAGGACATCTCAAATAATACACCAGGAAGAACGAAGCCTTCAAACACGAAGAGCAAGAGAAGAAGAGACCCCACGAGGACACTCCCCCTGACGACTCTTCTTATCAAGTGGCCCTATGCGTGTCACGAACAGAAGACTTCATCTTCCCCGATTCGCCACCAGAAGGGCGGATCACTGCTCTCAGCCCCTGGGAAGACTTTCCAACCGCCCTTGTCATATCGGGTGGAGGGATGATCGACGAAAGCGCTGCCCTTTCAGTAAAACGCAAGTTCGACGAACTCCTGCTGACTGCACCTGAGCAAAGGGCAACATTGACAAAATACCGAGGCAAATCTAATCCAATATCCTTTTTCTAGAGGAGCTTCCGGGCGGTTCCCCCAACTCGGGCATCCCGCTGCTGATCAGAGCCAAGATGGCTCACTTCGACGTCCGACGCATTCTGGTCGACCAAGGCAGTTCGGTGGACATCATGTACGTCCACCTTTTCAAAACCCTAAAGTTGGACAAAACCAACCTATCTCCCTACGTCGGATCCGACCTCCAAGGGTTCAACGGTGCCACAACAAAGCTGTGGGGTTACGTCGAGCTCCTCGTCACCTTCAGAGAACAAGAGACGGCCAGAGAAATCAAGATCCAGTTCCTGGTCATAGAATGCCCCTCTCTCTACAACTGCATCCTCGGTCGCCCGACTCTAGCTGAGCTGACGGCGGTCCCATCCACCGTCCACCAGAAGATGAAATACTACACCAAACTGGGCCGCATGGTCACAATTCACGGCGACATCGAAGCCGCCCGAAGGTGTTACGATGTCGTAGTAAAGGGACAGGCCACAATCAACACAAAGAATAACAAAAAGCCCAGGGTCGAGGAGCCTCCCCCCAGGGAATCAACGCCATCGACCTCGATTGCTGCATCGGCGAGGACGAAGCTGAAGAATAGAGACCCACCGAGAGACAGACTCCCACTCACCCGTTCCGCCCAATCCCGGACGGAGAGTTCAAACTTGTCCCATTGGGCGATAACCCCGACAGAACGGTAAAAATAGGCATGGGGCTGCCCGAGGAAACGAGGAAGCAGCTCGCGATATGCCTCAGGGAGAATGCTGACCTCTTTGCATGTAACGCCGCGGAGATGCCTGGCCTAGACCCTGAGGTCGCATGTCACCAATTAGCTTTAGATCGAGCAATCAAGCCTGTAGCACAACGTAGGCGCAAGCAGTCCCCCGAGAAAGCGGAGGCTGCCGAGCGAGCTGTAAAAGACCTCCTAGAGGCAAATTTTATTTCTGAAGCCCAGTACACAACCTGGCTCTCTAATGTAGTCCTCGTTAAGAAAAATAATGGAAAATGGCGCATGTGTGTTGATTATACTGATCTTAATAGGGCTTGCCCCAAAGATGCTTTCCCCCTCCCTAACATAGATAAACTCGTCGACAATTCTGCAAGTTTCAAACTCTTGTCCTTCATGGATGCATACAACAGATATAATCAAATCCCTATGTCGGACATGGACAAGAGACACATGGCATTCATGTCCCCGACCGACAATTACTATTACAACGTAATGCCTTTCGGACTAAAGAATGCCAGGGCTACATACCAGCGCATGATGAACAAAGTCTTCCGAGGAGAAATCGGGGATATGCTCGAGGTATACATGGACGACATGATCCTCAAATCACACGAGGAGACCGACCATGCACGACACCTCCCCAAAGTCTTCGAGCAGGCGAGAAAATGCAAAATGAGGTTTAACCCTAAGAAATGCACATTTGGCGTCCGGGCAGGAAAATTCCTAGGTTTCTACCTCACCGAGAGGGGAATCGAGGCCAATCCCGACAAATGTCGAGCATTCTCAGAGTTTCCGACCCCGAAGTCCAAAAAATCCATTCAATCCCTCAATGGGGTGCTCGCCTCACTCTCCCGTTTCATCGCCAAGTCCGCTCAACACGTGCTACCTTTCTTTAAACTCCTCCGAAAGGAGGCCACCTTCGAATGGACCGACGAATGCGAACAGGCACTGCTCCATCTGAAGAAGGAACTCTCCGAACCCCCGGTCCTGTCACGACCGTTGGAGAAGGAGACCTTATACCTGTATCTGTCTGTGGCAACCGAGGCCGTCAGCGCTGCTCTTATTAGAGAAACCGACGAGGGAATAAAACCCATCTATTTCATGAGCAAAGCG
The DNA here is from genome assembly GCA_963966055.1 of Lathyrus aphaca. Lineage (NCBI taxonomy): Eukaryota > Viridiplantae > Streptophyta > Magnoliopsida > Fabales > Fabaceae > Lathyrus > Lathyrus aphaca. Next base: position 384,608,797 of record OZ014522.1, on the reverse strand, counting down.
CTCCAAGGCCCCGAGCTCAGATACCAACAAATTGAAAAGGTTGCATTAGCCCTCATAAACGCCGCGAGAAGATTACGTCACTAATTCCTCGCTCACACGATCAAGGTAAGAACCGATCAACCAATAAAACAGCTCCTTGGTCGACCAGACATGGTCGGCAGAATGTTAAAATGGTCGCTAGAACTTTCCGAATTCGACATAGAATACGAGAACATGAAAGCTTTGAAGGCTCAAGCCCTGGCCGACTTTGTCGCAGAAATGACGCACAACCCTAAGCCAACGGATGGCGCCCACAAATGGACGATCTTCGTCGACGGCGCCTCCAGCTCGACAGGAAGCGGGGCCGGGATCATCCTCGAAAACGAGGACGGAATCCTGATTGAGGTCTCACTAGCATTAGCCTTCCCAACTTCCAACAACCAGGCTGAATATGAGGCTTTCATCGTCGATCTAAGATTGACCGAAGACCTAAGAGCAAAGGAAGTAAAAATATCGACAGACTCCCAGCTCGTGGCATCACAAGTACGGGGAAAGTACCAAACCAGGAATGACAACCTCATCGAATATTTAGCGTTGGTCAAAGAAAGACTCGTAAAATTCGAGAAGTGGGAGGTCTAACACGTGCCCCGCGAACATAACACGCGAGCGGACATCCTATCAAAGCTCGCTAGCACGAGGAGGAAAGGTGGAAACAAATCAGTAATCCAAGAAATCCTTCCTCGGCCCAGCACCGAAAAGCCACCTCCCCCGCTTGAGGTTAACGTGATCGGAGACACTCATTGCTGGATGACACCCATCTATAACTACCTCACAAAGGGCGAACTCCCCGCAAACCCTAAAGAGGCGGCCACTACTAAATGGAGGGCGTGCTCATACGTCCTCCTCGAAGGGAAACTCTACCGCAGAGGACTCTCCATCTCGTTACTCAAATGCTTCGAGGAGGAGAAAGTCCCCGACATATTAGGGGAAAAGCACCGAGGAATCAACGCCCAACATCCCGGCGGACGATCACTGGCACGCAAGGCTCTCCGAGCGGGCTACTATTGGCTCCAAGGAACACGTCAAAAAATGCGACAAATGCCAACGACACGCCGACATGCACCTCGCACCCCGAAACGAGCTAAAAACACTATCCTCTCCTTGGCCCTTCGCATGGTGGGGCATGGACATCCTCGTCCCATTCGTAACTGGATCGTACCAAAACAAATACCTCATTGTAGGGGTAGACTATTTCATCAAATGTATCGAAGCAGAAGCACTGGCCAAAATAACGGAGCAGAACATTCTTCGATTTTTCAAACAGAATATCCTCGCTCGATTCGGCATACCCCAGGTCCTCATCACGGACAACGGAACGCAATTCACGGATGGTGGATTTCAGGACTTAGTGGCCAGCTTAGGCACTAAACAACACTTCACGTCCGTCGAGTATCCTCAAACCAACGGACAAGCGGAGGCAGCTAACAGGGTAATCCTGCACGGACTAAAGCGCAGACTCGGAGAGGCGAAGAGGGCATGGGTCGAGGAGCTACACAGCGTCCTATGGGCATACCGCACGACACCATATTCCACGACCAGGGAAACCCCATTCAGACTAACATACGACACCAAAGCAGTCATCCTGGTGGAAATACGAGAACCGACGAGACGCATAGAGGAGCCCCTTGACGAGGAGATGAACGACGAGGCACTTCGAGCCGAGCTGGATCTCGTCGACGAGATCCGCTCCGAAGCAGCCCTTAGGGAAATATCCCTCAAACAAAAAATAGCCTTATGCCACGACGCAAAGGTCATAAAAAGAGAGTTCCAGGTGGGCAGCCTAGTCCTCAGAAGAAACCAAAAAAACCCAAGAGAGGGTAAACTGGCCGCCAACTAGGAAAGCCCCTACCGCGTCCGAGACAAGACGAGCAACGGGGCCTACTATTTGGAAAACCTACAAGGTGAAGAACTCGCTCGACCATGGAACACATAAAAACTTAGACAGTATTATAGCTAAATATAACCTGGGGAGACATGGAAGGTACGACCACGCTCTTCACCACCAAAACAACAGGGAGGATCTACGCTGCCCAAGGGCGAACACAACCCTCCTAGCGAACACAACCCTCCCCGATGCTGGGTACCTCAAACGAGCCTCAATGTCGCAGTACCACGATTGGTAGGTCACCCAGCTCGCGATGGGAAAGCCCAAGCCCCAAGGTCAGAGTTTCCTAACCGCAAACTCTACCTCGATTTTAGGCGAGCACAACGCCCGCCACCTCGTCGGTTCCCTAAACCGACGAGACCAGAATTGTCGAGCCTAAATAGTTCAAAAATATAAACAGAATCGAACAAATAAACAGCTAAAGCGAATTAAAACATTCATTCAACGAGGCCGCAGCCAAAGGAGATACAAAGTGAGCCTGAAGGCCAATATTCATACAGGCACAGAGGCCGTCATATACAGGAACGCAGGCCATACAAAAATAAACAAAACAAAATTCAAATACTCCTCCCGAAGTTACTCTTCATCTTCTAGCTCCTCGTCAGCTTCGAAGGGGCACACAATCTCCCCGTCGGCAACACAGTAATTGTGAGCCGACCCTTCCGTCGCCAATCTGGGGTACAATATTTTCAGCTGATCGACGACATTGTCGAACCTTTCCTTGAACATGGCCACCAGATCCTTGTTGAGAGCGCAGATGTGTCCGACCAACTCACCCCGGGTACGGAGGGCCAGCTCATCTTCAGTCTCATCCGCTAGGGGGAGGATTGTACCCTCGAGCAGAGCCATCCGAGCACGGAGCTGTGCATTTTCCTCGGCCACCTTTTTGTGCCTGGAAACTTGATCCTCCAAGCTCTCTTTTTCTGCCTTCAGCGTATCCCGTTCAAGTTTCACCTCTTCCAGCTCCTTCTTCAACCTCTCCTGCAGTTGATGCTCCTCCATGTAGTCAGATAGGTCCTTTGACAACCTATCCTTCTCAGTGCGAGACTTCATAAGGGCATCCTCCAAGAAAGCCCTGGAAACAACAATGTTAGACAAGACCATTGTCGTCTCCATCACCCGGATAACAGCGGCCAGATCCCCAGCCAGCTCCCTTCGCCGGACATCCGCTTCCTGGCTCAAGATGGCCTTTAGCTCGGGCGCCGCCACCACAAAAGTACCTTCGGCCTTAAAATATTCCTACTCTAGATAGTAGGGAGGCATCAGATAACTCCCAGGGCCACCCAGAGTATTGCCCCCCGCTGCAGCAGACCGAGCAAGAGTCTCATCCAGGCGCTTCCATTTGATAAGATGAGAGGTGGAATGAGGAGGGTTGTCCTGTGTCTGGATCGGGGAGGATTGTTGAGCAGGCGAAGGAGAGGTAGACACCGGGCTAGCAGTATTAGAGGTACCTGTCGCGTGGTCAGTGGCCACCTCCTGGACTCGGGGTGCCACTTTCTTCTTTTTTTTGGAGACCCTGTCCGGGGCTCAAGCCTGGTTCGCCAGCTTTAGCACGCGTTCACGGAGGGCATGCATGGCTCCTGCAAAACAAAAACAACAAAAACACGTTAGTTGGAAAGACGCGACGAGGAAAATAAGCGAGCAAAAGAACACCTACGCAGTAACTCCACGACCTCCTCATCGGTATCACACTCGAGCACATCCTTTGTGCTTATAAGACGAGGTTCGCAGATCGACATCCCATCCTCATCGATATAGGGAGCAACTTTTTGATCGACCCAAACCGCCAGGTTGAAACTCTGCACATATTCTACCAGCTTCTTATAAGCCAGCCTGTCCTCGACACCCAGGCTCGAGAACTTCACCCGATAATGACTGGTTGAGAGCTTGAAGTGGTCGAGCTGCCACCTCAAGGGTATCCTCGACATAAGTTTCTCCTCCCCAGCAACATTCCGCTTGTAATAATAGAGGGAGTGCAAGGAGAAACGGGTGATCGGCTTCACCGTGTACCATCTCCCTTTAAAGTGTTGGGCAGAATCCACGTAAGTCTTGAATAGCCTCACCGGCTGCTTAAAAGACACCCAGCTGTGACGCCCTCGGACACCAGACCTTTGTGTCGCTCCCGGGATTTTCATCCTAGTACAAACGCGAAAGTGGCGCGGAAAGGTTAGAGTCGCCAGCCAGACATTTTTATCCCGAATGAATGGGAAAGGTAATGTTGCACAAACCTGAGGAAGAAGGAAAGGACAAGGCCTTGCGAACCAAAGATCTGAGTTCGGGAGTCGGTTACGACCTGGGAAGGTATTAGCACCCCAGATCGTCCGTCGTACCCGACGGGATCCACGCTTGCTTGTTTGTTTCAAAGGGTGAGAAAAACATGATTGCTGCTGAATAAAACCGCTAACTGGAATGGGAATGAGAAATGAGAAAAGAACTGAAATAAGAGAATGAGAATAAAAAGGGGAAAATGTAGGGAAAATAAAGAATGTGCTCGAACGGGCCCTACCCCGCTGCCTACGTACCTCATCGGGATAACGAGGATCAGAGACGCCGTAGTTCCCCTAACTAGGGGTAACAAAGGGAAATTTCTTGTGAATTAAGGCTTGAACTGCCTATATGCCATTGCTCAGGTGTTGCAGACTCAGACGACGAGTGCGTAACCGTCTTGCAAAATGACAAGTAGGAGCAAGTTCGCATACGGAGCGAAGGAGATGAGAAAAGAATTCCCGAAGGAAAGACGCTTATTGTTTGTTTGGTGTTTTTTAGAAACTTTTATGAGTGAAAGTTTGCATAGGTAAGTGTACCTAAGTCTTACTCAATGGGATGTGTACATCTCACATCATCCCGAAATGGAATGCGCAAGAGGCACACCTATCTATGGAGGAAATCCCCAAAGCTAGTCCCACAAGTGAAGGCTCAAGCACACTAACCTATTATCATTATTAAGTGTTTTTGTGGTTTTTGATTAAGAAGTGCTTTTTAGCTTTTCTTTGTGAGGTACTCATGCTAAGACCTATCCACCACGAGTGATGACTCACACCTCGCCCCGAAATGGAACGCATGTGAGCATCTCATAGCAAAGTCTCATGTCACATGAAGGTACTCAACCTTTATTAAATGAACTAGAATTAAGTTTGAAGATGAGAAGAGAGAGCACCAAAGGATCTCAAAGGAAAAAATTCTAAAGGGGACTAAAGCAACCCTAAGTGTTAACATGCATGGATATCCTAAGGGTTAATGAGGTATTCTAATCCTAAGGAAGAAAAGGAAAAGAAGAAAAGAGAGCTTAGAAACTAACTTACTTCCTAAGGAAGTTAAGTTGTCTCTAAAGAAAGGGAAAGCCTAAAAGCAAAGCACAAAGTGCTAAGGCAAACACAATTAAAATGCATAAGAGATAGGAATGAAGTAATGCTTACCTCAATCTTCCCCCCTACAAAACAAAAGTTAGCATGACAATGCATATTGAAAGTAAAATCGAAGCATGAAAGCGATTAAGTACCATAAACATCCTAGAATGGAACTAGGGTTCAAAATAAGACCTAAGTCTAAAGGTGAAGGTACCTAAAGGTTACATGACTTCTAAAGTCAGTAGCTACATGATATAGGTCCCTAAGGATGCTAGGATACCTCACAAGATCAAACTATGTCAAACTATGTTCAAAAAGTTCACCTAAGTTCACATAAATGCAAATTAGGGTTTATGGATGAAGTATGAATGCGTATGGCTTACAAGCATGAATTAGTACATGAAATGAACATCAAAGTCAGTAGTGAATGCTCATGAATATGTGTGAATGAATATACAATCATGGATGCAATGGTTTAGGCATATGGAGCAATGAGAAGAAGATATGAGAAGAAACGAACAAAAATCGCATAAGATCGCACATGATGAAAGTTAAGGAAGAATGGCATGTGAATATGAATGAAATGATTATGGGTCAGTAGCATACAAGGTATGAGATTCACTTAGAATGCATGAATAGGAATTAATGATTTCCATATAATTCATGTTATTATTTAGAGGAGAAGAGAAGCTAGTTTAAGTTAAAGTTAATTCACATAAGTATGCACTTTAAAGCACCAAAACAAACCAAATGAGCATGGTTCAAAAAAATGACCTATGACTGGAATTAAAGACATACAAATTACCTATAATCAACTCTTAAAAGCTACCAAAAAATTCCTCAATCAAATGGCATGAATGCCTTCTTAACACTTAGGTTATGCGACACATAAACACATGAATCAACCTAGGATCTAGGTGACATGGAAAAATAGCAAAAAGCCTTTAAAAATTATGAAATTAAATACCTGGAATGATATAGTCATTATCTTACATTATCCAAAAGGATTATACAAAATTATGCACCAAAGTGCCAAAACAATTCCTTGACTAGCAAGGTAACAAAACATGATCACCAAAAACAACTCCACAAAGTGGATCAAAAAGGGCACTAAAAATTATGAAAAAAATGCCTAATGAGCATCAAAATGTCACAAATTACAGTGATTAATCACACACAAAAAATAGGTTTCACACCTATGGGAAAAAATCGATTTCGATCCCTTATGCCAAAACATTCCTTTTTGGGACAGCTTATGATCTAAAATCCAAATTAATTATTAAAACCACCCAAATCTGGAAACAAAAAATATGACAAATTAATTAAGAGGATGAGGATCACTCATGAATTTTTCCAGAATTTTATCCCACCTAAAACTATTTTTAATAATTGCGACGAAACGGGCAAAAAAGTGGATTTTAAGGGGAAGTGAAAGGAATCGATCCTAATGGTTCGTAACCTAATCCCTAAGCTCCGAAATCGACACAAACCAACATATATCACAAATATATCCAATGCCTCAGGTGGGAGGGCTCAATATGCACCTTAAGTTATATGATCCTAAGTCGCATACAACTAGAATGATGCATTAAAGTAGAGAATCGAGATTACTTACTTGGTCGAAGTGCCGATTCTTTCACATAAAAGAAATCCAAAAAAACTTCAAGTCAAGCCTTGTAATCTCCCATGAGCAAAATAAATGCTTATCTTCCATAATTGCTTTGTGAAGATTCCCCATAATCGAAACAAAAACAACGGCACAAAATATCATTTGAATCCAAAGGTATCCCACAAATAAAGTGAAATACCAACCAAACGACCGTCGTTAAGATCTTTGCGAGAACCTTGCATTAACTCAACAAACGCATTAGAAACCAAAAAGAGGTGCAACCGGAAGTTGCACCTATGCCTCACAACTCCAAATCAAGTAGAAATATGAATATACGAGTCATGGACATGCATTGAAATTTACGTTTCAAAACGGGGCAGCACTTATGCTCTAACATAAACAACATGCAAACTCAAACCGGAATCAAACAAATTTACATGCAATGAATGGCAAATGATCAACAAACATATATACAAGTCAAAACAAGACCAATGCATCAAAACCGCACCAAACCGAACATAAAAAGCCTTGAAACGGAAAAACGCGTCAAAAATCACCGACTCGGAATTGAACGAAAATCGCATGGTAACTTGCAAACGTGCCAACGGATTCAAATATGCAATCGGATTTTGAAAATTCCGCTCGGAAGTGATACTTTTTGGCCAATTTCGTCGGCTGGCAGTAGTGAAATAGTCGAAAAAAATTGTCCGAAATCGACTAAAAAGTTCACCAATGGCTCCGGAATAATCAACAAAGTCAATTTACACTATTCACATTCGCGAAAACGCGCTACGGTTAGGAAGTTACGACCAAAACATATTCTCGACACGCGATACATTAACAACATCAACAATTAAGCCTCAACCTATCCTATTTCAAATTTGCACATTGAAACAAGCAAGAATTTAAAAGTCAAGCACTTCAATCAATATCAAGTCACAATAATTAACTCTCTTAAGAATTTTATCAAACATCTAACATGCATCGATTAGTCTATGTCAATTTTAACAATCATTTCCAATTATGCACAACAACAATTATTAGGATCAATTAATCAAGCATCAATCAACAACCACATCAAGAATCAATGCACATAATCTCCATAATATGAATTCAACTTCAAAATTCAATTCAAGAAACAATGCAACAATTATTCATGAATTAAAGTTTAAGAAGCTTACCGAATGAAGAATCGACGAAGAAATTGTGAATCCGGAGGAAGTGAGACGCGATCATGAACGGAGGAGAGGAGGAGAGGCCGCGTGGCTGCCGGCGGCGGAAGATGGTGGTCGCACGGTGGTGAAGTTGACCGGAGGTGGTGGTTCGTGGCGGCTCGGCTACCGGAAGCTTGATCGGAATTGTTGTGTTCTTGAGTTCTTGATGAAGTTGTTGTTGTGTTCTTGAGAAAGAATTGAGAGAATGAACTTTGATCCTTTAGAGAGAGTTTTTTGAGAGTTTTTTGGTGTTTGTAAATTATGATTCAAGTTATGAGACAAATTGTGGGTCAAAAGAATATATAGTGGAGTGTAAAATGAAAGGCAAAAGGTAGAATTTTGGCTTAAGTGAAAATAACAATATCTTCGGCAAGAAATTTCGACTCTGAGCCTTCCACAATATCGTCCGCCTCTGAATCACGGTTGCAACACAAAAAGAACGGACGTCATACGATCAAAATCGAGTGCGATCGATACGTTTAAGCTGCAAGACGTCACTGAATAAGTTGTTTTTTCGGCTTATTTGGTGTCCGCCACTCGAAAATGTGACGAGGTCAACCTCTTCGGAGCATAATCTCGACTCGACTTTGTCATCAAAGTTGTAGATCTATGAGTCAGTGACCTGGTGTTAAAATCTAAGCTCAACCGGACAAACGACGAGGGAGATATGAATTTTCTCGTGAAACCACTTTCAACATTTTTCTTCGGTTCAGCACTTCAGTTTTGTGAAATAAACCAAAACGACAATCTTTGGAGCACCGTTCGAACTCACTTTTGTATTTGAAATTGAAGAGGATAAAATTTGTGAACCAACGCTTCAAGAACGGGTGATATCCGATGAAAATTGACCGAGTTATGAATTTTACAAAATCTGACAGACAGTGCACTGCATCAAAGAACCTTACTGGTAATTCGCATTTTCGAGATCCTTCCGCTCAGACCTAACCCAAACTGAATTCACATAATGAAGATAACATCTAAACGGAATTTTAGGCACCGAAACAACATCAATTCGATGAACGAGCCAAGAGTTATGAATTTTTTAGTGTTCAAAACTCACCGGTTCAGCACTGTTTTTCACTATGTCGACTCTAAAGACTCGCACATTCTGAGATCTTCTTCAAAGAATTAGTTCTCGGCCAAAACCCAAAAGTTAGAAAGGATATCAAGACGGAACTTTTGGCATATGAATCTCTCAGACATGTTGACCCAATCAGAAGTTACGAACTCTTGAATACCGTTAGCACAGTTAATCGGCGAAACCGAAATTTCAAAAACAAATAATTCCCGCCATTTTCCTTGATGAATTGGCCTCCGAGCCGAACACAAAAGTTGTAGAGAATACCGAAATAGTCTAAACTATTGAGTTTCAAGCCAAAATGAGTTTCCGAGCATAAGTTACAACTTTTGCAAACTGCACCATAAAACTGATATTCTGCTTAAACTCCTTTGAATCAACCGAGAACTTTTGGTTTCTTCTAAGATTCTTGTGCACGTTCCGCATGAAAAAATAAAGGCCAGTCGCAACCTGTGAAAGCTCAAATGGAGATGTATATTCATGTATGTTTATGATGCAATTGTGATCTAAATGCAATGCAATGTATGAAAGGATATGCTAAATGGCATGAAAATGAGAGGGCAAATTTTGAGGTATTACACTTTGCAGGTGGAAGATGTGGAAAAAGAGGGGCAGAGTGCACCCAACGCCGAGGAAACGACAGACTAATTCGAACGCCCGCATAAAAGCAATGGCGTTAGGGTGCAGTTGTGACGGAGCCAGCCGAAGCCACTTGAAAACCCTCATCTGAAACGAGTTGAAGGGCAACCTGAATCTCGCTTCTTGGAAGGAGAACTCATACATGGCGAACTGCTTCCCCGAGAAGCAATGACATATTCGGTCCACCTCTTGAGGAGCAAGACACTGCCAATTCCCAGACTCCTTGGGACTAAGATCTTCTACCACGGTGTATGCGTGGGTTGTCTCATCACAAAAATAGGATTCTTCTTCCAAGGATTTGTCCGCAACCCATGATAGATCGTTTTTCCCGGACGAGGAAACGTGCTTGGTATCCTCCCCGACATTTTCTTCCTCGACATTTCGATGTACGACCTCCTCCTCATCTATGGGCCGCGGTTCGGCATCTCCTCCCCCGACCTGCGGATGCTCGGTCGTACCTGAAACGCAGACAGAAAAAGTGAATTCGACATCGCATCAAATTCACCCTTCCACCGCAAGTCAAGTGAAAGGGCGTAAAACTAAAACGCACGCCCCAAAGCCTGACAACTGGCCTAGACCGACGAAGGGGCGACCCTCGCGAGCGTATGAGCACGTGAAGTCCCGACCCACGAAGTCACACTGATGTAGACTCTACGCCCGCGGCGTGCTGGCCTTACCTAGGAATATTCATGCACACATGAATTTAACGCCCAAGGCATGCTAAACTTGCCCGGGACGTTCATGTGCGTATGAATTTTACGCCCGGGACATTCATACACACATGAATTTTTCGCCCGTGACATGCTTAACACGCCCGGTCTATTCAAACGCATATGAATATTTTGCCCGGGACATTCTAATCCTACCAGAAAATTTCATACATAAAACCTAAAAAACTATCCCCAGACTAATTCTACCTACTTTACGCAAATAAATCATGCAAATTTCTAGCTACTAAAGAGAAAAGCACATAAAACAGGGAATCTGAAGTGGTACCTGACATATTTGAAGTGGAGGAAAAAATGGTGGCGCACGAGCAGAGACGGCGGTGCAAACGGCGGAGACGGGTGGAGAAAGATTTTTCTTCAGAGCTTCCGGTCAACGTCACAGCGAAAAAGTCCAAATGAAGTGGATTATTACCTTTATATAGTCATAAGCGCATGGACGGACGCGCCGAGTCATCGTTGCCTAGTGCTTACACTGCCGTTTGCACAAGAAATGAAGCGACGCACCATTAATGCTGAGACACGTCAATCCACAAGAATCCTGAACGACGTCGGGCGATTGTACATCTGCCCGACTATATGAAACATCCTCAAATCTGTTAAACGCCACATGCCCGACGATAAAACGCGTCGGTTGACTCTGTTAACACCATGCTCAACACAGTTATACGCCCGCTGCATTATCCAACGCGCATACGCCCGGCTATATTACAATTCGTCACTCCGACTCGGAGACTCGACTTGGGGGGCTCCTGTTCCGGACTGGGCCTCAAGACTGTATTAGGCTACGACCCAACAGGTCGAGCAGAGGCCCATATACTCGAGCAGAGACGCCTAGTAGACGGGCAGGGGCACCTAACAGTCGGGCAAGTTTCCCATACGACGGACATGCACTCAGAGCTAGCAAGGAACATGTCTGTCACTCCACTTGCCACGTCACCCAGCTGTCCCCCCTTTTATCTCCTAAAAGGTAGGGGAAGTTGAACCTAGGACTTGACCACTTATCTAGGTCTTCACGCTTCTCACGCGTTCCTTGGCAGTTCTTCCTTGGGCCTAGCTGATCCAGCCCAAGGAAGGACCTTGGCCCAACGCTGGGGGCTTTCTATAAATACCCTTTTTCATTAAAGGGTCAGGTATTCTGATTTACTCTATAACTTACCTACTTCATTGTACCTATACTCACTTAAGCATCGGAGTACCTTGCAGGTACACCCCCCTTTTCTCCCATTCTTTGGCCGTTACACCAAATTGCTGGAAGGTCCTCCTGATCAGGTAAGATCAAAATCCATAATTAAATGTAATTGGCTTGATGAACTCTTTGGAAGAGTGAACTTATAGTATTATTTTTAGAAAGTGTGTGGGAGACAAGACAATGCATTATGAAAAACTCGTGTTTGTTTGTGAGATAATTCGATAATTCTTAAAGTTGTCTGGAATATTATAAGTTTTACTCAGAAAGGCTTCCCATATTTGTAGTGATTCTATTTCTTGAGCTTTAGTTGGAGTTCGAAAGGTTCTAGGGAACCACTCTGGACCATACTTTCTTGCAACAAAGGGAGCCATATTCAACGTGAACTCATGGCGTTTGGAAAACAACATTACATAACTTAAGAATGTTGGCCTAATGGATTGCCATTCTTCACTAGGAGTGAGCTGGGCCAAGCAAAATCCTTTGACTCGTCTGTTCTTAATTTCTCCAGCATCTTCATCGACAAGCTTTTTGTTGGGAAGGCTGGCTTCGAAGGAGACATTCATCTAAAGTTGCAGCAACCAAAAAGGGCCAGCAAGGAGGAGGTTCCTTTTTTCACCTAAGTCAATAATTTGAGTGATGCCTTCACTCAAGAATTTGTAAAGAGTCCCTAAGATCATTTCGCATAGACATACATCATTGCCATTATGAAGTTTATTAGCCAAAGTGACAAATTTATGAGCTATTTGGAGAGATTTTGAGCAGAAGACGCAGTGGGACAACCATATAGCCAGGAAAGCTATATGCGCCACATCCGAGACATTATCAGTTGCTTTATCATGATAATGTGCTATGTGGATCGAATATATAACCCTAGAGGTCAAAAATACTATTGGGTCGTCAGAGTCTATCACTAGATCGTGGGTGATTCTGGTGGGTTTGAGCCCTATGATAGCGACAACGTCGAACATGTTTGATGTCATCATGCCACAAGGTAGGTGGAATGTATAATACGTGTTATCCCAGAAGTACAAAGAAGAGACCAACATGGTCGAACAATAATTGATACATGTCTTTGACAACATGATAAGATCATAAATTACCATGTCCTTCCATGTTTGGGATTTTACCTTATCTACTTTCGCTAATCAATTCAAATAATTGCTAGGATCCTTAAAGGAAGGGGTCGCTCGAAAGACTCTGAAGTCATCATTCATATACCTTAAATCTATGGTATTTAGTATTACTGCATAAGGGGAAGTCTCTATAACCCTATATTTCTAAGCAAAATTAACCTTAAGGTGGTGATGATATGAGACTGAATGGTCGAATATAAGTTCATAATTATTTATTTGTATTGCCGATATAAACAAGATGAATCTCCTTTCTGGATATCCATACCATAAGAAATTCATAATTAAATGTAATTGGCTTGATGCACTCTTTGGAAGAGCGACCTTATAATATGATTTTTAGAAAATGTGTGGGAGACAAGACAATGCATTGTGAAAAGACTTGTGTTTATTTGTGAGATCATTCGATAATTCTTAAAGTTGTATGGGATATAATAAGTTTTACAACAAATATCATACTAGTCATAATTACTATTTATAGTTTTACAACAAAAAATTATTTAACCATTAATTGATTAATACTATTTATAGTTATAATTACTTATTTATATTAAACAAATAATTTTTTTTACACAAGTTGCCCTTATAGCTCAGTGGTAGAGCGTCAGTCTTGTAAACTGAAGGTCTGCGGTTCAATCCTGCGTGAGGGCAATCATTTTTTATATACTAAAGGTTCGCAATTCAATCCTGTGCAAGAGCAACATTTTTTCTAATAAAATTAAAAGCAACTAGTCTCAAATTTAAATCATAAATCTTAACAAAATAATATAGATGTAAGAAAACTCCATATTTATCTTTTTATTAACATTATTGAATGCATATGCATCATCTTTAATTTGGGGCACACCAATAAAAAAAGTACACAAATTATTTTTATATGCATATAATTTCCTATTTTAATTAATATTGATATTTAATGTTTTGATCTCACCCTACTTTGTGACACCAACATAACATATAAAATTACCATAAATACATATTACATGTAGTACGAACTCCGGGTGTAGGCATTTGTTGAAAAACATAAAGATGACATTTTGAAAAATAAATAACGAGAATATAAAAAAAGTATATGAAAAAACTACCATAGTATAATCAATAATGATAATGAGAAAAAAATAAAAATGAAAATAAATAATAGAACTATAACACTCATATATAATATAGTCTAGAAATACATTATATACAGTGTAAACTAATACAAATACAACATAAGACCTATCGACATTAATTATATATACATGCCCAAATAAAATATACAACTATGGCTAATGATATACAACAGTGCCTAATAAAAAATTAAGATCTATATACAATATCCACATATGCACATAAATCCACAACAGAAGATCAAAATAACAAGTCTTCAAAACATCATCAAACGAGTTTTCCTTTGCCATTGACCTGTAAATAACCACTTGAAAAACAATAATAATAGTGGGTGAGATAATAATCTCAGTGAGTTTCCCTATTTTATGGGTCCACTCGGCTCTAAAGGGATCTCTTATCAATTCCTAACTTAATCCATTCAACTTCATCCTACTTATGTACACATACACAGTAGAAAAATGACTTAAATATCTAAGGGAATTTACGCTTTGTATTGAAACACACAACATGAGTTCACATAACTCAATGAATCCCTAGTCTAGAATGAAAACTATAACACATGGGTGATTAGCCCAAACCGATCACAAAGATCTGCTAATATTAATTTTGTGATGCCTAGATATGACCTGGGCAATGAGTGACTACAATGTACAAGAATTGGATAATGAGCCAATTTTAGAAGTTTCTAAGCAAAATTAACCTTAAGGTGGTGAGGATACGCAACTGAATGGTTGAATGAAAGTTTATAATTATTTATTTTTATCCTGCCAATACAAACAAGATAAATGTCCTTTTTGGTTGCCAATACCATAAGAAATCCATAATTAAATGTAATTGGGTTGATGCACTCTTTGGAAGAGTGACCTTATAGGATGATATTTAGAAAGTGAGTGAGAGATAGGATAATGCATGGTGAAAAGACTTGTGTTTGTTTGTGAGGTCATTCGACGATTCTTAAAGTCATATGGGATATTACAATATTTACAACAAATATCATACTAGTTAATATGATAATTTAGTAAATTTATTTAACCATTAATTGATTAATACTATTTATAGTTATAGTTACTTTTTATATTAAACAGCTAACTTTTTATATAAGTTGCCCTTATAGCTCAGTGGTAGAACGTCAGTCTTGTAAACTGAAGGTCTGTGAGGGCAATCTTTTTTATATACTAAATATCTGCAGTTCAATCCTGCGGAAGGGAAACATTTTTTTAAAAATAAAATTACGAAAAATATGGAGGTAAGAAAACTCTATATTTACCTTATTATCACCATTATTGGATGCACATGCATTATAATAAAAAAGAGTACACAAATTATTTTTATGTGTATAATTTCTTATTTTAATTAATATTGATATTTAATATTTTGATCTCACCCTACTTTGTGACACCAACATAACATATAGAATTACCATAAATACATACTACATGTAGTACTATTTCCTGGTATAGGTATAGACATTTGTTAAAGAACATAAATATGACATTTTAAAAAATAAAAAAAAAGAGAATATCAAAAAAGTATATGAAAAACTACCATAATATAATCAATAATGATGATGAGGAAAAATAAAAATGGAAATAAATAATAGAACTGTAACACCCACATATAATATAGTCTACAAATATATGATATATAGTGTAAACGGGTACCGTTACAAACTAATCACCACATACTTTGGTGATTAAGTTACAATACTCTTGAACAATTTGAATAAGATTGATTCTTGAAGTAATTCCAAGATGAAAATTGAGAGTACCTTTCAATTTTATAATTCAATAATATATAAATCTTAAGTGCTCAGAGTTTATAATGAAACTTTGCAATGATTTGAATTGTATGTAAAATTTATATAAAAGAGGTAGTTTAAAAATTTGATGTATTTGACCTTAAATAAACCCTAAGAAACCTCTAAAATCAGATGCATAAGTTAGTAGCATTTCCATGAAGCTTTACAAAGGTTTGGAATGAGAATGGTTCCTGAAAAGATGCATTTTTCATGTGTGTAACCGGTTGCGTAAAAGGTGTAACCGGTTACCACCCTGAAAATGTTCATATTTTTCAAACAGAATTGACATGTAACCGATTACGTTTTTTGTGCAGTTGGTTACCACTCTTTTATTTTTCAAATTTTTGAAATAGATCGCGTATGTAACCGATTACGTCTTTTATGTAACTGGTTACCCCCTTTGAAAAATTGAAAATTTTGTTTTCTAATTACTTAGCTTGAGTGAATTTATAGCTTCACTTGCATGGTAGTGTGTAATCTTTCCTTCCATTCAGAAGTTAACATCATAGCTAAAGGCTTCACACTATCATAATACCTACAGTGAAGAAATATTTAGGACTGGTTAACATCATAGCAATCAAAAGGGAAGAAAAATTCACATTTCTGTTAATCGATCAACAATCCAAATTTTGAATTTTTCATGTTTGGAATTAACACATTGTTGTTGTTTCGGATCGATTCTTTTGCGCGTCAAAGAAGGCATGGAAATAAACACATGAACCTTGGAATTCCTTAAACAAATCAATTAAAACATGAGGAATTCTGTATCAGATAAATTGGCATGATTGCGGATCAACTTTGAATTCCATTCATCTTTACTTCGTGGATAACTCATCAACCTCACTTGATTATGTATAGAGATTATGCCAGAAGGATATCGTTTTTCTTCACTAAAGTTGAGTTTCATTATGTTCCTCGACATGAGAATCAAATAGTAGATGCTTTGGAAACTATAACTTCTATGATAAAAATGAATCAATGGAATGGAGTTCATATGATTAATGTGACGTGTCTTGAGAGACCAACTCATGTGTTTGCAGTTGAAGAGGTAAAAAATGATAAGCCTTGGTATTATGATATTAAATGTTTTATCCAGAGTCAGGAATACCCACTTGGGGCATCGAGTAAAGATAGAAGGACTTTGAGGAGATTGTCCACCAACTTCTTTTTGAATGGAAATGTGTTTTACAAGAGAAATTTTTACATGGTCTTGCTCAGATGCGTGGATAGACACGAAGCAAACATGTTAATGAAAGAAATTTTGATATGGTTTTTCTCAGATGCGTGGATAGACACAAAGCAAACATGTTAATTGAAAGAAAAGATGAATGGTAGTCAAAGTTGATCTGCAATCATGCTAATTTATCTTATCAAGGATTCCTCAAGTTTTAATTGATTTATTCAAGGAATTCCAAGGTTCATGTTTTTATTTCCATGACTTTTTGACGTTGAAAGAAGGGGGAGTTGTGTTCCCATAGACGGCACCACCGTTATGATGTACTCTGAACAAATCTTCCTGGCCTTCAGCATGAGGTAGCAACAACAATTGTAGGGGAGGGGGTGGTGTACCTGCAAGGTACTCCGAAGCTCAAGTAAGTTTCAGTGGGAGGATGAAAGCAAAGCAAAAGCGTTAAGGTAAGTAAAGAAATGAATATAATTGAATACCTAACCCTCCAAAGGGGGAGGGTATTTATAAGGGCATATGGCCGGAATAAGTGGGCGTGTGGTTCATGACTTGGTCTAACTGTATCCATGAGTTTGGGAGTGGCAGTTAGTCGTTGGTAACTGCCAAGCGCGTGAAGGGAGATCCCCAACGACAATAATCGTAACGACTATATCTTCCCCAACGGCAGTATTTTCCTGGATCGCTTGTTGGGCCTTGCCTAGTGTTGGATTGGATTGGGCCTTGCCCAGCTGTAGGGCACCTGCCAGTCCATTCCAGAACAACCCTCATATATTGTCTCGTGGGATTTTCAAAAAACTTAAGGAAATATTTATTAATGAAAAAACGAGAGATGAGGACTCCATGAGTTGTGATCGTAATTCATCTCCAACATTATGACATGAGAAGTGGGAGATGGATTGACAAAGATCAACTGAAGAGTTCACTTTAGATGCCTCACGAGCAGTCACTGCAAAAATTGTAAATATTTTTTTCAATTTGAATATTAAATGTAGGGTTTGTTATGCGTATGATTTGTTATATGTAATTTAAATCTCTTTTGTAACAATATCATATTCATGTTGTGTATGATTCATTGATTAATATGGTCAGTCAAGGTTCCTTTGTTCCACAACCACAACATGATATATTAGTATAAGAAATCAGAACAAAGGAGCATGATGGATGTGTATGTGGTATTGGAGAAGACAACAACCTAAGATTATTATTTGGTACGTCGAGAAATACCAAGGAATTGGAAAAGAAAGTGATCTTACCTGATCAGAAGGGCCTTCCAAGGACTTGACGAGTGGGGTGTACCTGCAAAGCACTCTAATGCTTAAGTCAGAAGAGGTACAGAATGTTAAGTTTTATTCAGAGTGAGTTAGAATACCTGACCCTTTGCCAAGAAAGGGTATTTATAATGAGCCCCCAGCGCTGGGCCAAGGCCCCTCAATGGGCTTAGTCTGGCTAGGCCCAAGGAGGAGCTACCAAGGGACGCGTAAGAAGTGTGAAGACCTAGACCAAAGGTCTTCCCCCTGGTCCAACTGCCCCTATCTTTCAGGAGACAATGAAGGGCAGTTGGGTGGCGTGGCAGATGAGCTGGCAGACATGATCTCTGCCCATCATCAGGTGTATGCCCGTCATATGAGCAGGTGATTTATAAAGGAGGTTCACCTGCTCGGACACATGGGCCTCTGCCCGACATGTATTGGGGTGTGCCCCGTATGATATTACGGCAGAGGTTCACCTGCATGAACACATGGGCCTTTGCCTGACGTGTATTGGGTCGTGCCCTGCATTACATTACGGCCCAGTCCGAAACAGGAGCCCCACAAGTCGAGTCTCTGAGTCAGAGTGATGACTTGTATTGCAACCGGGGTACTCGGGCGTATGGCAGGGAAGATTCCAGTAGAACTGCCGGCAATATCCCTTTCTCTCTGGACACTTGATACTCAGACAGTGTCGGGGATGAAAAGTCATCGACGGGAACGTGTTGTTCTTGTAGAGGTCGAGGACTTCGTACGGGGACGGGACGTTCTGAGGAGTCGGGGAGGTGGATAGCTGCCCCGACGTCGCTTCAGTTCCCTTATGGATTGACGTGTTTCAATATTAATGGCGTCGCTTCGTTTAGTGTGCAAACGGCGGCGTAGGCAGTAGGCAATGATGACCTAGCGCGTTGGCCCACGCGCCTGGGACTATAAAAGGAAGTTAAGTGACTTCATTTTCACTTTTTTGCTCATACGTTCACCGGAAGCTCTGACGAATTTCCTTGTGTTTGCCCGTCTCGCTGCCTGAACCGCCGCCGCTGCTCGTGCGCCACCGTCTCTCTCTTGATTCCAAATATGTCAGGTGCCATTTTTGCTTCCTTAATCCTTTATTTTCCACTTTTTCGTGTTAATTATCTGCGAATGTATGTTATATTTGTAGTAGGTTGGTTAGATTTGACTTAGGAATAGTGAAATAGACTGTAGATGGAAAAAAATAGGGTTAGGGTTAGACTGTCCCGGGCAGGAATTTCATGCGTCGGGCAAAATTTGCATAAGTATATATGAGATTTTTGCCCGGTCCATAAGAACGTGTGTATTCCTGCGCCGAACACGTGTGAAACTTCGCCACCAGGTCTGGAGGCAGTGGGTGGAGTTTCACACCGGTGCCTGTGACCGTTGCTTCTACGCCCTTTCACTTGACCTGCGGTGGAAGGGTGGATTTGATATGACGTCGAATTCACTCTTTCTGTCTACGTTTCAGGTACAACCGGGCGTTTACGACCGAGGAGAGAAGACTCCGGGACATCGTCCGAAGATGCGGCCATCACTCGTTTACCCGTCGGGGATGGGAGCGCCAGGGATGGCACTGGACATGCCTCATCATCCGGGCAGAATGACCTCTCCTGGGTTGCGGATGAACCTTTGGACGAGGAGTCCTACTTTTATGACGAGGCGATCCCCGCTTATGCCGTGGTGGAGGATAGAAGCCGGGAAGATCCTGAGAACTGGTAGTGCCACGCTCCCAAAGAGGCAGACCGGATATGTCATCATTTCCCGGGGAAGCAGTTCGCGATGTACGAGTTCGCTTTCCGGGAGGCGGGGATCAGGCTGCCCTTCAATTCATTTCAAATGTCCATCTTCAAGTGGCTTCGGCTGGCGCCGTCTCAGTTACACCCCAACGCCCTTGCTTTCATGCGGGCGTTCGAGTTGGTCTGTGTAGCGGTAAAATCATGAGTGTAAGCTATTGATTAACTTAACTCAATATACACAGAGTCGCCACCGCGCTTTTATTTATTTCCAAAAGGAAAAAGGCAAAAAGAACGAAGAAAGCCTAATGAATCTAAAAGCAAAAGCTAAAAGAAACAAATAGAGAATGGGTAAGGGGATAAGTTACAAACCGGGAAGGTTTTACGCACCCGACTTGTCCGTGGTACTCCACGGGAACCCTTTGAAATATTTACTGCATTTTTAGTTTGAAATGGTTTGCTTGAAAAAAGGATTGAAGAGATGAGGAGAAGAATGTTTTTTTAAGATTTTGGTGTTTAAAGAGACGAACGTCTCATGCCTACGTACCCACAAAGTGCAATGCGAGATCAAAACCCCGTAGTTCGTGGTACAAATTGTGAAAAGAAGAATGAGTTGAATTGATTTTAAAATGTAAAGATAAGTCGTCATTCTTTAGCGAATAATTCCGCTAGAAAGAATGAATCAGATCTAAACATAAAAAAGGTTAAAAGAAAACGTGCACGAGGGCACAAAAACAATTGAATGAGTTGTGAATGTTTTAAAGTTTTTGAGAAAGAAAGTTCCGATATGCTTATGTGGTTTAGCATTTATTAAAGGAAATGAAATGAAAAGGTAAAAGCACATGACCGAAGTCAAGGTTTGATTGAGAAAATGTTTGAAGTTTGAAAACAAAGAAAGTTTTGAAAATAGGAAGGAGATTTGAAAATTTAAGAAGATGGGAAGAGATGAAGGGACTATCCTAAAACTTGAAAATAAAAGCTAAAGGAAGAACTATCAAACCATCTTATGAACAATCTTCATGGTAACCGGGATTCCATCTTCAAAGGCTAATGAAGTAACTTGAGGCCAAAGTTTCCAATCCATCACAACTTGGGCAAGGGTAGAGATCTTAAAATCTAAGTCCATACTCCAAAGCTAAGGATAGTAACCATAGTATGAAATTAAAGTCACCAATCTTTTAAGTGTTTAATCCTTTATTAATGTTTTGGTGTCCAAATGGACAAAAAAAAATCACAAGCAACAATATAAACATAAACAAAATGATATATGATATAATATGATAAAGCATAATAAAGAGATAAGGAACGAGGAATTGAAATAAAAGGATAAGGTGCGAGAGATTAAATTTAAACGGATTATTATATTCACATTATTATAATATTTACAATAATA
This sequence comes from Lathyrus aphaca, assembly GCA_963966055.1. Classification (NCBI taxonomy): domain Eukaryota; kingdom Viridiplantae; phylum Streptophyta; class Magnoliopsida; order Fabales; family Fabaceae; genus Lathyrus; species Lathyrus aphaca. Next base: position 384,587,460 of record OZ014522.1, on the reverse strand, counting down.
AGTGGTATGATGAACTTAATCAAGCACAACCACGAAAAGAAAAATAAAATCGAGGCAACCGGATCCAAGTGGATCTTTAATCCGAATCGGAACAACTTTAGGTCTATGTTAAGCAATCGCCGAGTAATTTACGAAGTAATTACCCTACAAATGAGGCCGGCCACCACTAATTAAAGTGGAAAATATTCGTGTTAATACATGTTAGAGAAACGATATTATGGATCGTTCTCCGAAAACATGCCACACTAAAAGAAAGAGAATGGTCTAATCTTAATCGAGATTTTCGTTGAATTTATCGAAAAGAAACCTATCACGATCTCAAAGTATGGAGAATGATCCAAATGATCATTCATCCATAGATTTGAAATAATGAAGATTAAACCTATCGGAAATCAACAATCACGAATCGGAGATTGTCATCGACCAAAAATAAAAAGATGAAGAAAATGGATCTAAAAGTAGATCCATAAAAAGAAATTAAAATATTTTTTAAACTCTTTTTCTAAAAAATCTTTTCTAAATTTGCTTTTAAAATACTTTTTCTAAATATTATTTTCTAAATCATTTTTCCAAGATATATTTTCTCAAAAAACTTTATATCAAAAATAAATTGAAACAACAACAAAAATGAAAAAGAAAAAAAAGAAACTAAAGAATTTTAAAAAAAGAAAAAAAAGAAAAGAAGATAAGTGGAAGGGGGAGAGAGACACGCAAAGATTGGGAGGTGATAGCATTAACAAGTGGATCTTAGCATGGGTCCAAATAAAAAAAGTTTATATCAAAAATAAAAAATAAAAAAATGAAAACAAATACCAAAAGTTAATGAAACAAAAATTCAGAAAAGAAAATAACAATTCTATCTTCTTCTTCCTCATAAAATGAAAACGCTATGCACACTTTTCCAACATCAAACAAATCACCGGCGGCTATACCTTCCTTCACTCTCCGAAAAAACGCAATGAGCCTTTTCGATTTAATCTGATCTTTCTCTGTTCAGGTCTGAACGACTTTGTTCTTCTTCTTTCTTTTTGGATCTGAGTTTCTGATGCACGGTCAATTGAATCGGTAATTTCGAATAATTTGCAGGTTTCGTTTGGATTGGGGATGATTTGAGATTGATGAGAAATTGGAGATGGTATTGGAGGTTTTGTTCTGTTTTTTCGGTAAAATTGAAGGTGAAATTGGGAATGATTTTGAAGCTTGAATTGGAATTTCAATCTTGCAGGGTGGTGAGGGGCTTTTCAAGCTTGGGAAAAATGGAGAAGGAAGCTCTTATTTATAGAAGATTGGTGAAGATTGGGGCTTGTCGTTTTGTGAAGATTTTGAATGCGTTTTGGCTCACGGAAGTCTCGTGTGCATTTTGCGTTTCTTTTCTGTGTTTTTGATTTTGTTCTTGTGCGTTTTGGGCCTTTGGTATTGCGTTTTGTTGCTTTCTTTGCTTGCATTTTGATGATTGTTTGAATGTGTGACGAATGCGTGTTTGTTTGGCTTCGGCTGGCTTGTGCTGGATGTATTGCGGGATGGCGTATCAGGCTTGTGTTTTGTTTGTGTAAGGCTGTTGCGAGGCTTGGAGGGCATGCTGTGAAAGACTTGCGGCGTGCAGCTGGGATTTACTGAGGTGTGAACAAAGCTGGTGTTGTTTTCGTTTGACGGGTGAAGGCTGGTGTGGCGCGACTTATTGGCTTATTGATGTGTTGCTTGTACGGTTTGGGTTATTTGCAAGATGGCGTGAAGGCTTGGCTGAAGTCATGCTGTGGATTTTGTGTGAAGCGTGCGGCTGGTGAGAGTGCTGTTACTTGCGTGCGGAAGGCTTGCGAAAAGCTGATGAAAGCTGCTGCGGCTAGCTTGCGGCTTGATGTATTCTTGTAATGTTTTGTGAGGAATTGGATGTGTAAGCCTTGTTTGACTTAGCTGACTTGGTGGCTATTGTGAAAAAATTGGAAAGAAATGGGTGGGCTAATGGGCCTCAAATATTTTTCTAAATTATAGCATGAGAATAAAAATGGGCTAACAATGATATAGATTTTTTTTATAAGGTATAAGAAGATGGAAAAAAAATGAAATTGATTTGTTTTTATAATTGTGAATATATGATGAATATGAATAAAAATTAGAAAAAATATGAAATATGGTAAAGTATATAGAATTGAAATATGAGAAGAAAAAAAAGGAATGGATTAAAATGGATAATATTGTAATAACATGATTTGGGAAAATGTAGGTTTAACATGGATAGTAATTTTTTAGTAAAGAAGTGGACAGTTGAAGCATGGACAATGGTTAGATATAAACGGATAGATGATGGAAACATGGATGAGGTAAAAAAAAGGGTAACTAGAAAACTGTGTATGAATCGCATAATGGATGAAACGATGATTTCTTTCATTATTATTTTTTTTAGCCCAAAACCACTCTTGATTTTTTTCACAAGTCACTGATAAAATGAACACGGTCAATCACTAAGCCACTGAACAACTTGCTACTTCAACCACAATCACTAAATTGTCTGAAAATTGCCCAAATGATTTGAATTCATGCTGAGAAAAGTAAATTCTCAGATGAATCACTGATAAACAAATGGACAACTTTGGAGATTCAAACCAAACTTCGCACAAAACACTGTCTGATAACTGATGACTTCGCACATAACACAGCTTGATCTTTGAACATGCACTTTCTGAGGAATAAACCACTGGCACAAACAACTTGCAATCGAAACAATCTTTTGATGGTTTGACCAAGATTAGGTCAAACGTCCATCTGAATCGAACCGTGACTGAACAAACGCCTCTGAATTGGAAATTGCAGCCACGTCTTTTAAATCCTGCAACACAGAGGAGAAGAAGAGGCAAACTGCAACATATTTTTTTGATATTTTGGTTAGAAGTTAGTGAATATAATGAAATAACAGAAATTAAATGTGGTAATCCTCTGCAAGGCATAGACCTGCACCTGAAAAAGGATAAACAACCAGTGCGTGATCTTGTTTGTATGCGAAATGCAGATGAGATGCGAAAAATCTTAGGGTCAAAAATTAGGGTCTGACAGTCTGCCGCTTCCTCGGCATTGGGTGCACTCGAGCCCTTTTCTTCCACGTCTTCCACCTCCAGCGGTCCGGTCTTCGTGGGCGACACAGCTGGGTTTCCTTTAAGCAGCCCGTGCGTCTGTTCAAGACATATGTGGATTCTGCCCGTCACTTTAAGGGTCGGTGGTATGTGGTGAGACCGATCACCCGTGCCGCCCTGCACTCCCTTTACTACTACAAACGGGAAGCAAATGGGGAGGAGAAATTGATGTCAAAGGTACCGCTAAGGTGGCAGCGTGATCATTTCGACCTCACCACCGCCCATTATAGGATTAAATTCGCAATGCTCGGTGTCGAGGATAGGCTCGCCTATAAGAAGTTGGTTGAATATGTGTGGAGCTTCAATCTGGCGGTCTGGACGGATCGACAGGGTGTGCCTTACCTTGACGAGGCTGGAATGCCGATTACCGAGGCCCGTATCATTAACGCAAAAGCTTTGCTCGAGTGTAGGACCGAGGAGAAGGCCTTGGAATTATTGAGTAGGTGTTTTACTTGTTCTTATTTTTGTCTATGTCTTCGCCCGCTAATGTTTATGCGCTTTGTTTTGCAGGTGCTATACCCACCGCGCGTGACCGGGTCCTCAAGCTGGCCAACCAGGTTGGTGCGCCGGACAGGGTTCCCAAGAAGAAGAAGAAAATTGTGCCTCGTGCTCAGGTGGTAGCTGAAGACTCTGGGGTCGGGACCTCGAACACAGCGAGTCCGGTGCCCTCCTCTCCTCCTCGGGCGTCTACAATCAACATACCCGACAACCCGCCTCTATCAGCCTCCCCTCTCCACAAGCGGAAGCGTCCGGAGGGGACTCTTTCGAGGTCGACCCTGGGGGGGAGCGGGAGTCAGGGCGGACCTGGCAGCTACCTATTGCCCCCTTGTTACGTGGAGCGGTCCTTCTTCAAAGCCGAGGATGCGATCGCGGTGCCAGCGCCCGAAGCAAGGGCTATTCTGAACCAAGAGGCTGGTGTCCGGCGTAAGGAGCTGGCGAGGGACCTGGCCGCTGTCATCCGGGTGATGGAAACGGCCATGGTCTTGACTGATACTTCGGTTTCTACTGCTTCACTGGAAGACGCTCTCTTGCAGGTCCGGTCTGAGAAGGACAAGCTGTCCAAGGACTTGTCGGACTACAAGGAGGAGCATCAGCTTCAGGAGGGGCTGAAGAAAAAGCTGGAGGAGGTTGAGAAGGAGCGGGATCAGCTGAGGGCGGCCATGGTGATTTTGGAGGAACAAATAGTCGGGCATCAGAAGGTGGTGGAGGAGAATGCTGGATTGCATACTCAGCTCGCTTCGCTCGAGGATAAGGTCCGTCCGTTGGCTGATGAGACCGAGGAGGAGCTCGCTCTTGGTTCCCGTGGTGAGCTGCTGGGGCACATTCGCTCCCTCAATCAGGACCTCGTGGCTGTGTTTAAGGAGGGTTTTGACAACACCGTCGAGCAACTGCGGGTTTTAAATCCCGAATTGGTGACGGAGGGGTCAGCCCATAACTACTGTGTCCAGGAGGGGGAGATAATGTGCCCTTTTGAAGCCGAGGAGGAGCTGGGGGACGATGAGGGAGAGGAGGAGTCTTGAAGAATTTTTGATCTGTTGTTTATATGGCCTGTGTGCCTTTTTTTTATGTATGGCCTGCGTGCCTTTTATGTATTTTGGCCTTCGGGCGTATGTATTTTGGCCTTCGGGCGTACTTGGCTTTGGCCGTTTGGTTAATATATGAATGTTGTGTTTTGATTATTCTTCTTGCTCGGTTATTTACCATGTTTTATATTCATGAATTTTTTTCTGCTCGACCATGTTAGTCTCCTCGGTTTAGGGAACCAACGAGGTGTCGGGCGTCGTGCCCGTTTTGATCGAAGGCCGAGTTCGATGTTCGAAACTCTGGCTCCGAGGCTTGGGCTTTCCCATCGCGAGCTGGGCGCCCTGCTGGTTTTGGTACTTCGACGTTGGTGCTCGATCAAGATCCCAACTGTCGGGGAGGGTTGTGTTCGCTGGAGGGGTCAGTTCGTCCCCGGGTCGTGCGGTTCCTCTCTGTTGTTTTGGAGACGAAAAGCGTGGTCGTACCTCCCACGTCTACCTGTGACATATTTAGCTGTAATATTGTCTAAGTTTCTCTGCGTTCCATGGTCGAGCGAGCTCTTCTCCTTGTATGTTTTCTAGGTAATAGGCCCCGTTGCTCGTCTTGTCGCGGACGCGGTAGGGGCCTTCCCAGTTGGCGGCCAGTTTACCCTCTCTTGGGTTTTTCTGGTTTCTTCTGAGGACTAGGCTGTCCACCTGGAACTCTCTTTTTATGACCTTTGCGTTGTGGCGCAAGGCTATTTTTTGTTTGAGGGATGTTTCTCTAAGGGCCGCTTCGGAGCGGACCTCGTCGACGAGGTCCAGTTCGGCTCTGAGTGCCTCGTCGTTTAGTTCTTCGTCTAGGGGTTCTTCTATACGTCTCGTTGGTTCTCTTATTTCTACAGGGATGACTGCCTCGGTGCCATAAGTTAGTCGGAATGGGGTCTCCCCGGTTGTGGAGTGGGGTGTTGTTCGGTAAGCCCATAGAACGCTATGTAACTCCTCGACCCACGCCCTCTTCGCCTCACCGAGCCTTCGTTTGAGTCCGCGCAGGATTACCCTGTTGGCCTCCTCCGCTTGCCCGTTTGTCTGGAGGTGCTCGACGGATGTGAAGTGTTGCTTAGTACCTAAGCTCGCGACGAAGTCTTGGAATCCCCCGTCCGTGAATTGTGTTCCGTTGTCTGTGATGAGGACCTGGGGCACGCCGAACCGAGCGAGGATATTGCGTTTAAAGAATCGAAGAATGTTCTGTGCTGTTATTTTAGCCAACGCCTCTGCTTCGATCCATTTGGTAAAATAATCTACCCCTATGATGAGGTATTTATTTTGGTACGATCCGGTCACAAAAGGACCGAGGATGTCCATGCCCCACCATGCGAAGGGCCATGGAGAAGAAAGTGTTTTTAGCTTGTTCGGGGGTGCGAGGTGCATGTCGGCATGCCGTTGGCATTTGTCGCATTTTTTTTACGTGTTCCTTGGAGTCATGTTGCATGGTCGGCCAGTAGTAGCCTGCCCGAAGGGCTTTTCGTGCGAGCGATCGCCCGCCGGGGTGTTGGCCATTTATTCCTCGGTGTATTTCTCCCAGTATGTCGGGGACTTTCTCTTCCTCGACGCACTTGAGTAATGGGATGGAGAACCCCCTACGGTAAAGTTTCCCTTCGAGGAGGACGTACGAGCATGCCCTCCGCTTGATGGTGGCCGCCTCCTTTGGGTCGACGGGAAGCTCGTCCTTCGTTAGGTAATTGTAGATAGGTGTCATCCAACAATGAGTATCCCCGATCGCGTTGACCTCGAGCGAAGGAGGTGGTTTTTCGATGCTAGGTCGAAGAAGGATTTCTTGAATTACAGATTTGTTCCTGCCCTTCTTTCTCGTGCTAGCTAGCTTCGATAAGATGCCGGCCCGTGTGTTGTGCTCGCGAGGCACGTGCTGTACTTCCCACTTCTCGAATTTTTCGAGTCTCTCTTTGACCAGGGCCAGGTATTCGACAAGGTTGTCGTTCTTGGTCTGGTACTCTCCTCGCACTTGTGATGCCACGAGCTGGGAGTCTGTTGATATTTTTACCTCCTTTGCTCCTAGGTCTTCAGCTAACCTCAGGCCGGCGATGAAAGCCTCATATTCGGCTTGGTTGTTTGATGTCGGGAAGGCTAGTGCTAGCGAGACCTCGATCAGGATTCCGTCCTCATTCTCGAGGATGATTCCAGCTCCACTGCCCGTTGTACTGGAGGCGCCGTCGACGAAGATCGTCCACTTATGGGCGCCGTCCGTCGGGGTCGAGCAGTGGGTCATTTCCGCGACGAAGTCGGCCAATGCTTGGGCTTTTAAGGCCTTTCTGTTCTCATATTGTATATCGAATTCATAGAGTTCCAGTGACCATTTGAGCATTCTGCCGGCCATATCTGGCCGTCCGAGCAGCTGTTTGATCGGCTGGTCGGTTCTTACTTTGACCGTGTGCGCGAGGAAGTAGTGGCGTAGCCTCCTTGCCGCATTTATGAGGGCCAGGGCGACCTTTTCAATTTGCTGGTATCTGAGTTCGGGACCTTGGAGCGCTTTGCTCGTGAAATAGATGGGTTTTTGTCCCTCATCGGTTTCCCTTATCAGGACGGCGCTGACGGCCTCAGTTGCCACTGACAAATACAGATATAAGGTCTCTTTTTCCAATGGTCGTGATAGGACCGGGGGTTCGGAGAGAACCCTCTTTAAATGGAGTAGTGCCCGTTCACATTCGTCGGTCCACTCGAAGCTGGCTTCTTTACGAAGGAGTCTGAAGAATGGCAGTGCATGCTGGGCGGATTTGGCAATAAAACGGGAGAGTGAGGCGAGTATTCCGTTGAGGGATTGGTTTGATTTTTTGGTCCTCGGGGTTGGGAACTCCGAGAACGCCCGGCATTTGTCGGGGTTTGCCTCGATACCCCTTTCGGTGAGGTAGAAGCCCAGGAATTTTCCTGCCCGTACTCCGAACGTGCATTTTTCAGGGTTAAACCTCATTTTGCACTGCCTTGCCTGCTCGAAAACTTTGCATAGGTGTCGAGCATGGTCGACTTCCTCGTGTGACTTGATGATCATGTCGTCCATGTATACCTCGAGCACATCCCCTATTTCTTGCTTGAAGACTTTGTTCATCATGCGCTGGTATGTGGCCCCGGCATTCTTGAGTCCGAACGGCATTACGTTGTAATAGTAATTTTCGGTCGGGGTCATGAACGCCGTGTGTTTCTTGTCCGTGTCCGACATAGGGATTTGATTATATCCACTATATGTGTCCATGAAGGACAGGAGTCTAAAACCTGTAGAATTGTCAACGAGCTTATCTATGTTAGGGAGAGGGAAAGCATCTTTGGGGAAGGCCCTATTAAGATCAGTATAATCAACACACATGCGCCATTTTCCATTATTTTTCTTAACGAGGACTACATTAGAGAGCCAGGTTGTGTACTGGGCTTCAGAAATAAAATTTGCCTCTAAGAGGTCTTTTACAGCTCGCTCGGCAGCCTCCGCCTTCTCGGGGGACTGCTTGCGCCTACGTTGTGCTATGAGCTTGACTGCCCGATCTAAAGCTAGCTGGTGGCACGCGATCTCAAGATCCAGGCCGGGCATCTCTGCGGCGTTCCATGAGAAGAGGTCTGAGTTCTCCTTGAGACATGTCACGATTTTCTCCCTTGTTTCCTCGGGCAATCCCTTGCCTATTTTTACTGTTCTTTCAGGATCGTCGCCCAGGGGGATGAGCTCGAACTCTCCGTCGGGGATCGGTCGGAACGGATGTTCGGGAGACTGTTCCTCGGCGGGTTTCCATTCTTCAGTTTCGTCGCGGCCAATGCGGCAGTCGAGGTCGATGGCATTGATTCCTTGGAGGGGAGGATCGCCGACCTTGAGTTTTTTGTTGCTCTTTGTATTGACTGTGGCTTGTCCTTTTACTACAGCGTCGTAGCATCATCGGGAAGCCTCGATGTCGCCGTGGATGGTGACGACGCGGCCTAGCTTGGTGTAGTATTTCATCTTTAGATGGACGGTAGATGGGACTGCAGTGAGTTCGGCTAATGTTGGGCGGCCGAAGATGCAATTGTAGAGGGAGGGGCAGTCTACGACCAGGAACTGGATTTTGATTTCCCTGGCCGTTTCCTGCTCCCCGAAGGTGACGAGGAGTTCGACATATCCCAACGGTCTTGTCGTGGCTCCATTGAATCCCTGGAGGTCGGACCCGACGTAGGGGGCCAGGTTGGTCTTGTCTAATTTCAGAGTCTTGAAGAGGTGGACGTACATGATATCCACCGAGCTGCCTTGATCGACCAGAATGCGCCTGACGTCGAACTGGGCCATCCTTGCCCTGATCAATAGTGGAATGCCTGAATTCGGGGAGCCGCTCGGAAGCTCTTCTAAAAAGAAGGATATTGGGTTGGATTTACCCCGATATTTTGTCAGCGTCGCCTTTTGCTCGGGCGCGGTCAGAAGGAGCTCGTCGAACTTGCATTTTACTGAGAGGGCGGCGGCCTCGCCGTTAATCCCTCCACCCGATATGACCAGGGCGGTCAGGAAATCTTCCCATGGGCTGAATGCAGTGATCCGGCCTTCGGGTAATGGCTCGGGGAGGATGAAATCCTCTGGACGTGACACGCAGAGGGCCACTTGATAAGGAGAGTTGTCGGGGGGTGTATCTTCCCGAGGTCTCTTCTTCTCTGCCTCGTCATGCTTGGGAGCTTCGTTCCTCCTCGGATACTGTTTAAGGTGCCCTTCCTGGATTAAAATCTTTATCGCATCTTTTAGGTGGACGCAGTCCTCGGTCACATGCCCGTGGCTCCTGTGGAACCTGCAGTACTTGGACTTGTCGGTGTGAGGCTTTGGTGCAGATGGTTTTGGGAACCTTACTCTGCCCTGTTTGAATTCGGAGTTGATACATTCCGCTAGGATATGCTCGCGGGGAGCTGTCAGTAAGGTATATTCGCTGTATCGCCCTACGGGGCCTCTTCCTTCTCGGGGTTCGCGGGGTCTTTCTTCCCTTTTCTTGTCCCCATTGCGACGGGGAATATTCGGATCTTCACGTTTGGGGTGATCAGTCTCTCTGATATTACGGCCGCTCCGGGCGCTGTGGGCTACCTGCTTCTCCTCGTATCTGATGTAGGCCTGGGCCTTGTGCAGAAGTTCGTTCAAGGTGCGGGGAGGCTCGATCCCGATAGCTCTGCTGAGTTTGCTACCGGGCAGGAGCCCCCTTTCGAGGAGGTATTTCTTCATGTGTTCGGTAGTGTCTACCTCGACAGCTTCCTGGTTGAATCGCTCGATGTACGAGCGTAGTGTTTCATTTTTCTTTTGTACTATGGCCTCGAGGGTCGCCTCTGTCTTGGGATGACGCCGGGAGGCTGTGAAATGCCTCATGAACATGGATCTCATGACTCTCCAAGACGTGATGGATTCGGGGGCCAAGCTCTTGTACCAGGCCATGGCCCCTTTTCTAAGGGTTGTTGAAAACAACCTGCATTTGAGGTGCCCGGTGATGTCATTGCGGTAGTCGAGCATCGCGTTAACATTGTCGACGTGATCATCGGGGTCGGTAGTCCCGTCGTACACAGCCATATTAGGAGGTTTCTCCATGCCTTTGGGGAGCGGGGCTTCCATTATTGTCTGTGACAGGGGACAATGCAGGTCTTCTTCATCACTCCTTAATGGAGAGAGTTCATTGTGGCCGGGACTATGCTCGCGCCTCGGTGAGGTTCTAGATCGACCGTCGTCACGGCGGGCGCGTGCCCTGCTGACATGAGGTTCTGGGGAGCGACGTCCTCGTTTCTTCGTTGTTTCTGGACGTTGTTGTGTCCTCCTCTCCTGTTGAGGTTGGACCTCCTGTCGTTCAGCTTCTAGGGCCATGATTCTCTCGTGCTGCTGATAGAGCATAGAACCGGCCTGGTTGAGGGCGTTCACCATGGCAATCATGGTGGCGTCTCCTTCAACGGGAACGGGGATGGGATGAAATGCCTCGGTCCCTTGGTTTTGAACGTGAGGGGGATCCCCGTTATTTTGGGGCTCTGGAGACGGAGTGGCTGGACGACCGTCTCGGGCATCTTCTTCATGGAACTGCGGGCCGTCGTCCATAGTATAGTCGACGAGGGGACGGCTGCGCTCGCTAGGTTGTTCTCCGACCATGTTGGAAGGACAGGAATGAATAAGCTTTGATCTTCTGTTGGTGAAGATGGGGATAGCTAAGTTCCCACAGACGGCGCCACTGATCTTACCTGATCAGAAGGGCCTTCCAAGGACTTGACGAGTGGGGTGTACCTGCAAAGCACTCCAATGCTTAAGTCAGAAGAGGTACAGAATGTTAAGTTTTATTCAGAGTGAGTTAGAATACCTGACCCTTTTCCAAGAAAGGGTATTTATAATGAGCCCCCAGCGCTGGGCCAAGGCCCCTCAATGGGCTTAGTCTGGCTAGGCCCAAGGAGGAGCTGCCAAGGGACGCGTAAGAAGCGTGAAGACCTAGACCAAAGGTCTTCCCCCTGGTCCAACTGCCCCTATCTTTCAGGAGACAATGAAGGGCAGTTGGGTGGCGTGGCAGATGAGCTGGCAGACATGATCTCTGCCCGTCATCAGGTGTATGCCCGTCATATGAGCAAATGATTTATAAAGGAGGTTCACCTGCTCGAACATATGGGCCTCTGCCCGACATGTATTGGGGTGTGCCCCGTATGATATTACGGCAGAGGTTCACCTGCTCGAACACATGGGCCTTTGCCCGACGTGTATTGGGCCGTGCCCTGCATTACATTACGGTCCAGTCCGGAACAGAAAGAGATGAACGAGATTATTGATATGAAGTTATAAAGTGAACATGAATCACAAAAGAAAGAGTTGGAAGATTTAGAGGAGATATACAATAAGAAGTTGGAAGATGCATTAGCATAGGAGCGGGAAATTAGTAGGAAATAGATGGATGAGCTCGTTGTGGTATGTGAAAATAGTGTTTTATATGGATAAATAGGATTTTAATGTTTATGCTGAAATTTAGAATAAGTAGGATAAATAAAGTTTTAGTGTTTATGTTGAAATGTAGGATATATAGTGTTGAATCTGTTATATATTGTTGTAGGATATTTAACATGCATTTTGATGACCTTTCAACTAATAGTAACAATTTTTATTTTCAACTCCTAATAACTCTAATTTATGTAGGTTTGGTGGTAGTTATTGTTATCCTAAACATTTTACTTGTGCTTTGATGAATAATTAATTTTCATACTGACATTAGTTGTAATCTTAATGATATAAATTTTAAGGGTGATATCTTTACTTGGGCAGATAACTAATTAGGCTTTAAGCACATTCAGTCAAGGCTGGTCAAATTCCTAGTCTTGAACAATTGACTGAATAATCACAATGATTTCTCCAACATGTTCTCCTTAAAATTGTTACTAAAACCATATTTAACTAAATCAAACCTCGTCTTAATTCTACTACTAAATAATTTCATAGTGTTTTCATCCCAAGTAGACTTATTAGTTATTATAGATAATGTTATGATAATTTATGAATCTTTCCTTTCCTTTATTAACAAAAGTCATTATATTAACAAGTATCATGAGCTAGTTATCGCCAAAACAATCCAGACTATTTCTCATTTGTTCTTTGCTGATTTCAGTTTGATTTCTCTCCGACAATAGAAAAAGATGCTAAAGAATTGTACATTTTCAATACCTATTAGAAGATTTTCAAGTCAACTCATAAATTATGACAAGTTCAAAATAGATTTTGATGGTAGAGTGACCAATGCCAACATTTTTTTTTAGATATTTAATACCTTGTAAAGAATTTTAAAATTAATTAGTAGAGATACGTTTTTAGGTGGGATATGATTTTAGACGTACATTTAATTGTAGATTGTAATAAAAATAAGAAGTTGAAGAAAAAAAAACTTAAAAATAATAGTGAATTTAAATTGAAATAATAATACATATAAAACATAAAATGTAAACTATATTATAAATAATATGATTAAAAATAAAAGCTATTTAACTTTTATTAGATAAATCTATTGTTTTTTTAATTTATAAATAAGACAATTATTTTATAAGTTTTAGTTTTTTATAAATAAGGAAATTATTTTAAAAGAGAGAATACAATTTAAAATATCTATTCAATTTTTTAAAACTTTTTTACATATTTTAAAAAAATGATCGATAAAATTCAATTATTCAATATTTGAATCAATAGTTACATTTTTCATGTTTCATATAATTTCCATGATATGAAAAAATAATATTGCCTCCCAATTGGATCATAAACTAAATAATATGATTAGTAAAATTTTATTTTCATAAGTAGCTTTATTTGAAATCTCACTTCAAAATTATCCAATTGATATTGTTAGTGTACTTTATTTACTTAGTTGATTTATTAAACAGTTAACTAATACATATTGTATCCATGTGCAGGAACTACATGGAGCTCGTGTGTGGAAACTACAAACATAGGAATTGATACATTACACATCCAAATATGTCAAGTTCTTAAGCATATCTCTGCTAAAACATACTTCTTATTATTTATGCTTTAACCGGTAAGATACTCGTACTCCTGCACAGGTAAAATTATTTGATACGGTATGAAATATATTTAAATGTGCATTAGAACGTTATAAATGTATTTATATGAATATTTAAATTTGAAATTAGTTATTAATTTTTAAATCAATAATAATTATATAAATTCAATTGTATTAAAATACAAATAGAAAAAAAGGGACTCGTGAGATGAAAAAAATTAATATTTGATAATAATGGTTTTATCTTTCAAATTAAGATAATTATTGATTAAAATAAAACATGCATTATGTTTATAGTGACCCGTGAAATATAAAAAATATTTGATTTAATATAAAATGTATTTATATACTGTTCCAGGCTGGGCCTTGAGGACACTGCTGGCCCATAGCCCAACATGTCGGGCAGAGGCCCATCCAGTCGGCCACATCTTCTGCATCATCGGGCAGACTTACAACTACCAGAGCAGGTACTTGGCGCTTCGGACAAGCACCCTATCTACTGGACTGATGGCGGGGAAACCATGTTTATCACGTCACCTAACTGTCCACCATTATCTCCTGAAAGATAGGGGCAGTTGGACCAAGGGCAAGACCACGTACTAGGTCTTACACGCTCCAACGCGTACCTTGGCAGTTCTTCCTTGGGCCTAGCTAATCCAGCCCAAAGAAGAACCTTGGCCCAGCGCTGAGGGCTCACTATAAATACCCTTTTTCACTAAAGGGTCGAGTATTATGAAACATTTTCTCTCTTACCATTCTGTACCGTATACTTACTTTGGCATTGAAGTGTGTAACACGGTGGGAGAACTGACTTTTAGTTATGTTGCGGATAGCAAGAGTCGCCACCGACTTTTATTTTATCCAAAGGAAAGGCATAAAAGAACAGGAAAGACCTTTAAAAGATTTTTGAGTTCGGGGGGTAGGTTATGTAAAGGGAAGGTGTTAGCACCCTTTACATCCATGGTTATCCATGGGCTCTTAGTTACTTAGCTCACTTTAAATTGTTTTGAAAAAAAGTGTAGTGTGTGAATAAAATTTCCTGTAAGTACTTTATAATGATCCATGTACGGATATATATAAAGTCTTTGTTTTGAAAATTTGTTTGAAAAATGTGAAGTGTTTGAAATATTTTTGAAAAAAAGTGAGCAAGTATATAAGAGAAACCTACCCTAAGTTAAGTCTTTCCTGTTCTTAAATATCCTTTAACTGGTAAGACTATCCCTATTATTAAGGAATATGTAGTCATTACCTTGGATGTATGAGGGACAAGTGAAGGGACATCTGTTTATTTAGGCAACTGTGAGGTGTATAAGCAATTCGAAGGGACTTATCATCTTTATTCGAAAGGGACAAGATCATTACGAAGGCAACCGTTAAGGGACTTGATCTTTTTATCTGTTAAGGGACTAGATGATGTAAGATGAGGGACTTTGCTTTATACACCCTACTTGACCTTTTGTTTAGGCAACTTGAGAGGTAACCCTTTAAGAAGTGAGATGGCGATCCAGGATCGACTTACGTGTGTGAGTGTACCAATTCAAATATTTATCTTGAGATTAGTGATTTATATTCAATTTTACATACAAACATGTCTTGCACTCCCTATTTTACTAACCATGACATTTAAAATTAAATAATAAAAATTACTACAACTATTACATAAAGAGTACAATTACATTATAATAATTAAAATAATAAAAATAAATAAGTAAATAAATAAATAATTAAATGGGTTAGTAATAATAATAATAATAAAATAAACAATCACATCATAGATAAATAAATAAATAAAGGGGGTTAGTAGTAATAAAATAAATAAGGATAAGATGAAAGAATTAGCATAATGATAAATAATAAATTAAAAGTTCAATTTTAAATGAACAATTATTTTTAAGGTTTTTTTAATTAATAATAGAAGTAAATGATAAATATTATATATTAACAAAATATGACTAATAGTCTAATTATTTTAATTTTATATACATATTATAAAAAATATTTAATTATAATTAAATAAACATATACAAATAATAAATTATATTCATAAAAATAAAATTAAGCTTTTTTTCTTTAATTATTTAGAAAAATAAATTAGGATTAATTAATTAATTAAACTATTTACATTATAATAATATAAACAAATAATAAATAAACATAATTAACATTTATATACAAATATTAATATTTATAAAATAATTAGGGTTTAAGAAGTATTATTAGGGTTTATATAAAAAACTAGGTTTTCTAAAATTTTTAGGGTTAATTTATTAATTTATTTATAAAATATAATATTTAATAATTTACAAAAGAATAAATATTAAATAGAATAAATATTAAATAATTTTAATGATAGAGTTTAATATTTAAAAGATGAATTTTGAATTATAGAAAAGAAAATAATATGAACATTTTATTTTTTTATCATTTTATAATTTATTAAACTAATAATAATATAAACAAAATTAAATAGAATAAGAAAAAGTGACAAAAAATACTTACCTGGGGCTGGGATTCGAACCCATGCCCTGAGCTTTGCCACCATTAGACGTACAGGGTTACCACTGGGCTGCCTGCGCGTTGTGAACATGATCCCAACAACAATCCTTTTATTATATGCCCTGCAAAAATCATGAAAAAAAACAAAATAACACAAAAAATGGCCTAATGGGAATCGAACCCAGGCCAGAGAGCTTTTACACGCACATATCCACCATCTGAGCTACGCATGCGTTGTGAAACAAACTTCAAACAATTACATAAAATATTAAAACAAATTTTCAAATCAGAAATTGGCGCCTTTGGACTTCATCTTCTCCAAATTACCTGCGAATTTACTTACAATTTTTCCTGCGAAATTACATACGATTTTTGTTTTACAGGTTTTCCTAGGTTCTTCCCAACGATCACCAAACCTGCAATGATTCATCAAATTGGGAACACCATTGTATTCCCCATAACAAAACAAACTTATTTGCGTGTTTAGAAATTATTTATATGGCTTATTTCACGAAACCCCAATTCTAGAGGATGAACCCTAACAATGGCATCTCACGGATTCCTCCATGAAAACTTCCTGTTTTTGTCCAGAAACACTCTATGGTCCCTCACAAACATCATCAAACAGTCAAAAACGAATTAGAACAAGCAATTCAATGAAATCGAAAAAACAAAATAAACTTGAAGAACATGATTCGGTTTATGCCATTTATGGAGTTTTGGATGATGATAAGTGTTGCTATGCATTCAGTGAACATCAAGGAACATGTTGAAACCTTTAGAATGTCTTGAAAGAGCCTCTAAGTAGAAATCCTAATTGAGATTTTTTTTCGTGAATTTTGAAAGTTTGAAATTGTTATTTGAGGCTGCAAATTCGTCCCCATGCATTGTGATGAGTTTGTATACTTATAGAAGAATGGAATTAGGTCAAAATAACATGGATTTATGGGCTTTGATGGATACCTTGAGTGTGAAGAAATCTCCTTGCCAAATTAGTCAAAAAATCAAATATTTTCATGCTATAATGCCTTAGCACGAATTTGGATGGGTTTTGAATCAACTTAAATGGTCATTAAGAGTTTCTAGAAGAAGAATCACTTTTAAATATTCAATTTTCATATTTTATTTTGATTTAAAATGATTTAAAATGAATAAAATCAAAATAAATAAAATAAAAATAATAAAAATCTGAATAAATGAGGATTGGGTCGTGCATGATGTCATGTTGAAGTTTGGATCACAAAATTGCAAGCCCATTTGGAAGAATTTGGTTTTAAGGCCCTATTTGCTTCATAAACCTCCCAAAAATTTCCCAACTTTGCAAGGGCACAAATCCTTCAGTTTTAATGCTATGAGGGTGTTCTTGGACATTTTGGAAAGCTTAAAGAGTCCTCTAACCAACCCCATTGGTTTCATGTCCATATCTTTTACCATTCTCAAGCTATGCTCTTTTGAAGTTGTTGACTTTTTGTTGACTTTTAAAAGGACCTATAATGTCTTAGCTCATATCTTCCAAATGAAGCATTTTTGGGCTTGGCTTGTTAGACACAAAGTTGTAGAGAATTCAATTTCCTTCAAAATGAGCTCTGTATGGGAAAAATTTGATGAAGCAGTGAAAGTTATGGCTGGTCAAAGTTCAGTTGACTTTTCCTGAGGAAACCCTAATTTAGAAACTCCTGATTCTTGATGATCTGAAATCTCCTTGATGAATCATGATAAACCCTTGATCAAATGATGAATTTTACTTCATATACTTGATGTTGGCAAAAAAATCATGAAGTTTGACTTTGGTTTGACCATAGTTGACCTCAGTTTGACTTTTTAACTGCTTTGACTGATTTTGACCTTTCTGATCATCTGACTGAGCAAACCTTTGGGAAAAGTCTTGAAACTTGTCATGGGGATTCTTAAACACATATAAGATGTTATGAAGCTCACTTGAAGTCTTGGAAGTTCATTTAGCCTGATTAAAGTTAAAACCCTAGTTTAGGATGCACTGCTTATGAGGAGGCATTGTCTGAGGGAATTGTCAAATCTTCTGACTAATTGTGAACTTTGTGAACCTTGTGAGATGTCTTGTGAACCTTGTGAGCCTCTTAGTACACAAAGTCTTGTCTTGTGAACCTCTTAATATGTCTTGTGAACCTTGTGAACCTCTTAGTACACAAAGTCTTGTCTTGTGAACCTTGTGAACCTCTTAGTACACAAAGTCTTGTCTTGTGAACCTTGTGAACCTCTTAGTACACAAAGTCTTGTCTTGTGAGGGAATATTTTGGGGTGCAACAGCTGCCCCTGTTCAATTTTCTGAAACCTGAGGGGTTAGATTGGTATATGTGCAAGTCGTGACTTGGAAGGTTGAAGGGGATTGAACACAAAAGCCCAAAAATTTGCACTCACCGGTGTGTAAGGTAATACTGATGATTAACTGTATATGCTCGAGTGGGCTTGAAGATGCCACTTGGAGAAAAAGGAGATGGGCTTAGAGAAGCCATCAGAATGAACTAGAGATGGGCTTATAGATGCCCTCTGGAGAAAGGTTCTTCAAATATCCTTCTTGGAGAATAAGGTAGTCCAAAGTATGAAGATATAGCTTTTGGGAAGATAAACAACGTCCCAACATTACCTTTGGGAAGATAAACAACGGCCCAAGGTAAGGGTGCTTGGGAAGATAAACAACGGCCCAAGATAAGGATATAATTTTTGGGAGGATAAACAACGGCCCAAAGTGATAATAGAGTACTTGGGAAGATAAACAAGGACCCAAGGTAATGATAGCTTTCAGGAGGATAAACAACGTCCCGAGGTATAAGTATAACTTTTGGGAAGATAAACAACGGCCTAAAGTCATGATAGCTTTCAGGAGGATAAACAACGTCCTGAGGTATAAGTATAACTTTTGGGAAGATAAACAACGGCCCAAAGTCATGATAGCTTTTAGGAGGATAAACAACGTCCTGACATTACCTTTGGGAAGATAAACAACGGCCCAAGGTAAGGGTGCTTGGGAAGATAAACAACGGCCCAAGATAAGGATATAATTTTTGGGAGGATAAACAACGGCCCAAAGTGATAATAGAGTACTTGGGAAGATAAACAACAGCCCAAGGTAATGATAGCTTTCAGGAGGATAAACAACGTCCCGAGGTATAAGTATAACTTTTGGGAAGATAAACAACGGCCCAAAGTCATGATAGCTTTCAGGAGGATAAACAACGTCCTGAGGTATAAGTATAACTTTTGGGAAGATAAACAACGGCCCAAAGTCATGATAGCTTTCAGGAGGATAAACAACGTCCTGAGGTATAAGTTGTTGATGTAGTTTGTCTGCTGGAGAATTAATCTGAAAAACAAGATTAGTTCGATGCAAATATCATGATGTATATAATATTCTGCAAGATAATATTAGTTTATGCATTATGTATGCATGTATAGTATGATGCACTCAAACAAATGTATTATGTACTTATGTATATGTATGTTATGGTATGATGTAAATGATGTATGTATCATGCAGCCTGAAGCGTTTGGATATCTTCGTACAACAACTGCTGGCCAGGGAAAATAAATCCTGATTCGTTGCTGAAGAATATGAGGAACTCGTTCCTGTCTCATTTGATAATATAGTATTCATAACCTCCCGTCTTCGTTCGATAGTAAGGTATTCATAGCCTCCCGTCTTCGTTTGATAGTAAGGTATCCATAACCTCCCATCTTCGTTTGTCGTACTCCTATTGAAAGAATAAATTCCCGATTATCCTTCTGAGAATAAAAGAGATGGATATAAATTCCAGGGGAGATGTGACTCGAAGTATTTATGAAGATGGATTTGCCCTACTGGGGGATTTGTAGCTGTCTTGTGGGAATGAACCGACGAAGCTTCGTTGAATTCCTTCCCTCGTTCGTCCTTAGTAAATATTATTACTGCATTTTTATGCATTTCTGGTAAACATCAATCATATTAAGCATTTATGCATTTCTGGTAAACATCAATCATATTCAAAAGCATACATACATTCAAACACAACCAATGGACGTTTCGCTTATGTAAATAGGGTAAAAGTAAATCTGGATTCAGAGGGAAAAGTAAAGCTGATCTTGAAAACAGAATCGTTTCGACTTCGAGAGTGTATAACCAATTGGATTTAGAGCTCCCGAGATTCTTAACTTTCCTGAATACCTTCCCAAAAATCCTATAGCTAGATCTGAAGACATGATACTGACACCATCTGATACTACTGGCGTAGACAATTAACTTCCCGCATGGCTTCCGCTGAGAACCTAATATCAAGGTAATACAATGAGAGGAATGGCGTCTTCAAATTGTGATGGACCATATATGCTCCGGATACCAGATTTGAAAAGAAAGCAATGCCCCTTGGCTGAGGATGAATTGTCCCATAATGGAAGTATCTGAATGTAGTTACCTCAAGAGAAATAAGCAGAATGCCCCACAATAATATGCCCCTGACATCATGAACTTTATAATGTTACCTTTGGTAATTCAAATACATGAGGAAAGCTGCCCCTAGCTATTAAGCACTGTTGAATCTGGACCTGATTGCCCTGAATGAATTGAACAGTAACTTAGTATGCCCCCTTGATTGGGAAACAATGACTATGCCCCTAGCATTAGGAACTCTGTAATGTTACCCTTGGTAACTTAGATAGATGAGGAGATCTTCCCCTGGCTACTTAAACATAGTTGAATCCTGTCCTGATTACCCCAAATGAGTTAGGCAGTATCATGGTTTGCCCCCTTGATTGGGAGATAATGACTATCCCCCTTTGTATACATGGACTTTGATCCAGGAAGCAACTTTGTTTATCGGAAGGACTTTGAACATTCATCCTGTAAGTTTCTCTGTTTATCAAACACTCAAGTATATGCTAACAAATATATTCAAAAATGCAATGCTTATGTCTGTCTTGAAATTTTGAAAAAAAGTTATTTTTAGAAAAACAATTTTTTATGAAAACTGTGATATTAACTCAAGTTTTATAATAAGCCCTAAAGGAGTCAGGATACCTTTTTGTAGCAGTACGCTTTCGAACTAACCATGCTTCAGTTAGGACTTTTAAAGGGTTGTAATGTGGCCTGGTTCACGGTTTAAGAAACAAAGGATAAAGGCTCAAATTTTATTTGTACCCAACCCAATCTTCATGATGTTCTTCAGTCCTATGCTCAGTTAACTCATGCATTGAGGCTCAAAGGAGTTTGGAATTGTAACACTGACATTTGTGATGGTTCAGAAACCAACAATTTATTTGAACATTCAGTCATCTTTCTTTGTTGAGGATTCATAGTGACCTCTTTTTTTCTTTTAACTTCGTTATCCCTTCTTTTTGCCTGAACTGTTTATTTCGAGGTTACAGTCAGCAGGATGTCTTAATTTGTTTTTACTAAGTCTCCTTCATAGGTTTTGACTCAGGGAACTGTTCTTTTGCTGGATATTGACTGTCAGGTTTCATGATTACAGAGAACCATCATTAGTTGTGTACATCACCGATAATTGGCATATTTGAGTTAACCGAGTAACTACCCTGCCCCGGGTTATGAATAAGGGTTTTAATTTGCGAGAATAAAAACTCCTACTTCATAGGCTCAAAAGGGTTGACTAGGGATTAACTTCCTTATATCTCCACTGTTTAGGAATTGAAACAATGCCTGTACATCGTTAGCATAGTCTGTTCAAAAGCATACTGCCTAATATTATGGTATTGTTTTCGTCATCCTCCCTCTACAGGCTTATAACTTTATCAGGAGTTAAACATCACAAAATAGAAATATGAAACATAGCTCAAAACATAGTGAAACGAATGGATTAATTCAAGACAAACATACGCAATGCATTAATGAAAACAAAAGTTTAACATAATAGTAAGTGTTTAAACAAAATAAAAGAAGTTACAAATGAAAGTTCAAATGTTGTCCCATCCAGTTGGCTGAATGTCTTCAATTGCAATCTGTGAACTTTGAGGAGCAGTATACTTCACCATGAAATCAAATTTACCACTTGGATGTCCCAAGGTGCCCCATATCTCAACAGGAATAGGTAGGCTTCCTTTCTTGCTACCCTGGGCAACTTGTCTTGCAGCTTAGGTGTTTGATGGACGATAGTAGAATTCAACTTGAACTTCTGGAGTAACCTCTAGGATTCCTTCGTCAATCAGGTCTTGAATCTTTTTCTTCAATGCCCAACAGTTATTAGTGTCGTGTCCGGGATTGTCGGAGTGATACTCACACCTTTCCTTGGGATTATAGTGAGGAGAGGAAGTTTTAGGATTTTGAGGAGGATTTTTCAAGGAAATTAGCTTCATCTCCAACAAGCATTGCAGAACTTGTGACATTGGAGTGCTGAACTTGATAAACTGCCTTCTACATTCCTTGTGTTGAGGTGGATTAACCTTATCAGGTCTTTCTTCTTCAACTGAAGAACAATCAATGGCAACCTGTCTCTTACCTTCTTTTATCCTCATCTTCCTTTCAACCAAATCATCTTGTTTTAATGGAGGTTGACTGACAATTTGATTCCTGACTCCATTACTTTGAAGTTTGTGGATAAAGGTTTTTATCTCTTCTTGCCCCTGAGCTAAACTTTGAATAAGAGCCACCTGGTCATTCATCTGGGTCCTCATTTTTGTCATCTCAGCTTGCAATTGTTTCAACTGATCATCCTTGTTGTCCTCAGGATTCTTCTTCTTAGCCAGTAGTGCCTTCAACTCATCTTGTCCCTTGGACAAGTTCAGAATCAACTCTTGGAATTGTGCATTCTGAGCCTGGAGATCTTTGACAGTCTGTTCAAGAGCCATTTCTGCTGAGATAAACAGCGAGAAGATAAGATACATGTACATAAGAAACCTGTGATGCAATGATATGGTGTATAAATGCGTATGCAATGTTTTCAAGGACCGCAGGATTTAAATTTTTTTAAACAATAAAAAAAGTAAACTTTTATTAGTAATAAATTTGTTTGCCCCTTGGGCTTACAATAAAATGAAATAAGTACAAAAAATGGGGTTTTAAGTCTCCCATGGACGTTTCCTCTTTGTGTTGAGGTATGAGTTGAGATTCCGTTCCTCGTGAAGTTGTTTTGTTAGCTCCAGGATTCTTTCTTGACTTGCTTTGTAATGAGTCTCAAAAGTATCTCTTTGCTCCTTCAATTGGATCCAGGACCTCTGTAAGTCTTCCATGTCAGTGGGCATGTCTGGGTGAAGGATGGTATAAGAAGTATCTCCTTCAGCTACAGGCTCCATAGTAACTGGCAGGATGGCAGGATATGGCATCATAAGGGTTTGAGCACGAGATCGCACCCACCTGAGATAAGCTTCTATAGGAATAGTGTACTTGGGTTCCAGAGTCTTGCTGTCAACCTTGTTCACCTTACCCCATGCTCGTATGAACCTTTGACGGTAACCTTTAAGATCGTTGTCGTAGTCAAACATAATACCCTGAATCAACATTTCATGAGGACCATCACTCCGAGCGTAACCGAACTGTCGTAAAGCTAAGGAAGGGTTGTAAGTAATGCCTCCTCTTATGCCCAGAAGTGGCACATTAGGAAACTCCCCACAACGGTCAATGATAGTAACATTCTCCATAGATCTAGAGCACCAATGAATATCTGAATGAGAAAGTGACATGATCCTCTTGGACCACCTGAACCCTTGTTCATTCTTCATCACTGATCGAGGGAAGTGAGAAATAAACCACCTAGATAGCAAAGGTATGCAGCACATCAGAGTTCCTCGTGCCTTTGTAATCCGAGTATGAAGAGAGTGCAGAATGTCTCCAAGTAATGTAGGCACTGGATTGTGACTCAGAAATATGTTGATGGCATGAATGTCTATGAACTGATCTGGATTGGGGAACAACACTAAGCCATAAATCAACAAGGCTAAGATTTCCTCAAAAGCATCATAGCTCATAGCCTTCAGGAACACTTGAGCCTTCTCTATCAACACCTTAGCAAGAATACCCTTAACTCCACTCCTTGTTTCCAGGATAATGTCTGATTTCTTTAGATGTAAAGCTGTAGCAATGACTTCAGGTTTAGGCTCTTTTTCCAAGCCTGTGAATGGTTTCTGATCAAGGATAGGTATACCCAACAGTTTGGAGAACTCTTCCATTGTAGGAACCAGCTGATAGTCGGGGAATGTGAAGCAATGGTGCTTAGGGTCAAAGAACTGAAACAAAACACTCATCATGTCTTCATTGAACCCTGAAGTGACTAGATCAAGTAGGTGCCCATGCTTCTTGATAAACTGAGAGTTTTCATAAACTTGAGAGACCAATTCTTTAAGCTTAGGAGGTATTCCTACAAAGTTGATTCGGATAGTATTCCTACGAGCAGAAGCCATAACCTGCAACAAAGAACAAAGATAAATCCTTTGGTCCTTGAAATGGTTAGTGAAAATGCTATGCTTATGATGTATGATGATGTTATGATGTTATGCTCAACCACAAACATGTGGCACACACAAACAAGTCACACAATAGCCCTAGGTTTGAAGGCTTGCATGAGGTTTAAAGGTAAGTACCCTCCCCTGAAGTTAGTTGGTTCATCTTGTCCTACAAAAGTAACCAGGTTCTAAGGGATCTCAAAATCATTGATCCTTCACAAGGGTGGTTGTTCAGTAGGCAACTTACTTGCCAACCAAAACCCTCCAAGTTTAGAATCTCAATGAGTGTAGCATCGAGTATCAACCAACTTCAGTCTTCACCAAAGCCGGTTATCTCACTACTTTTCTAAAGGCCAAGATGGGATAACTAGGGTTCTAAAAGTTAGTTAGTGTATTGACAACGTATGGCAGCCTCATATTATCCTCAACTTGACTTAAGGAACATAAGCACCAACCAAGAAGTCACACTAACTATGGCCACCAGATCAACCATATCGGTATACGCCGTACAGTTTCCTTGGTCTATTGCCATTTACCTAAGGTACACTAGATCCGGGTTAGGATCTTTCACACATAAAGCCCAACAAGTAATATAAAGCAAACAAGGCAAATAATTTAAGTGATCTAATTCCTAAGGGTACCCCCCTTTTATTAATTCCCCAACAGAGTCGCCAGTTCTGTAACACGGTGGGAGAACTGACTTTTAGTTATGTTGCGGATAGCAAGAGTCGCCACCGACTTTTATTTTATCCAAAGGAAAGGCATAAAAGAACAGGAAAGACCTTTAAAAGATTTTTGAGTTCTGGGGGTAGGTTATGTAAAGGGAAGGTGTTAGCACCCTTTACATCCATGGTTATCCATGGGCTCTTAGTTACTTAGCTCACTTTAAATTGTTTTGAAAAAAGTGTAGTGTGTGAATAAAATTTCCTTTAAGTACTTTATAATGATCCATGTACGGATATATATAAAGTCTTTGTTTTGAAAATTTGTTTGAAAAATGTGAAGTGTTTGAAATATTTTTTAAAAAAAGTGAGCAAGTATATAAGAGAAACCTACCCTAAGTTAAGTCTTTCCTGTTCTTAAATATCCTTTAACTGGTAAGACTATCCCTATTATTAAGGAATAGGTAGTCATTACCTTGGATGTATGAGGGACAAGTGAAGGGACGTCTGTTTATTTAGGCAACTGTGAGGTGTATAAGCAATTCGAAGGGACTTATCATCTTTATTCGAAAGGGACAAGATCATTACGAAGGCAACCGTTAAGGGACTTGATCTTTTTATCTGTTAAGGGACTAGATGATGTAAGATGAGGGACTTTGCTTTATACACCCTACTTGACCTTTTGTTTAGGCAACTTGAGAGGTAACCCTTTAAGAAGTGAGATGGCGATCCCGTATCGACTTACGTGTGTGAGTGTACCAATTCAAATATTTATCTTGAGATTAGTGATTTATATTCAATTTTACATACAAACATGTCTTGCACTCCCTATTTTACTAACCATGACATTTAAAATTAAATAATAAAAATTACTACAACTATTACATAAAGAGTACAATTACATTATAATAATTAAAATAATAAAAATAAATAAGTAAATAAATAAATAATTAAATGGGTTAGTAATAATAATAATAATAAAATAAACAATCACATCATAGATAAATAAATAAATAAAGGGGGTTAGTAGTAATAAAATAAATAAGAATAAGATGAAAGAATTAGCATAATGATAAATAATAAATTAAAAGTTCAATTTTAAATGAACAATTATTTTTAAGGTTTTTTAATTAATAATAGAAGTAAATGATAAATATTATATATTAACAAAGTATGACTAATAGTCTAATTATTTTAATTTTATATACATATTATAAAAAATATTTAATTATAATTAAATAAACATATACAAATAATAAATTATATTCATAAAAATAAAATTAAGCTTTTTTTCATTAATTATTTAGGAAAATAAATTAGGATTAATTAATTAATTAAACTATTTACATTATAATAATATAAACAAATAATAAATAAACATAATTAACATTTATATACAAATATTAATATTTATAAAATAATTAGGGTTTAAGAAGTATTATTAGGGTTTATATAAAAAACTAGGTTTTCTAAAATTTTTAGGGTTAATTTATTAATTTATTTATAAAATATAATATTTAATAATTTACAAAAGAATAAATATTAAATAGAATAAATATTAAATAATTTTAATGATAGAGTTTAATATTGAAAAGATGAATTTTGAATTATAGAAAAGAAAATAATATGAACATTTTAGTTTTTTTATCATTTTATAATTTATTAAACTAATTATAATATAAACAAAATTAAATAGAATAAGAAAAAGTGACAAAAAATACTTACCTGGGGCTGGGAATCGAACCCATGCCCTGAGCTTTGCCACCATTAGACGTACAGGGTTACCACTGGGCTGCCTGCGGGTTGTGAACATGATCCCAACAACAATCCTTTTATTATATGCCCTGCAAAAATCATGAAAAAAACAAAATAACACAAAAAATGGCCTAATGGGAATCGAACCCAGGCCAGAGAGCTTTTACACGCACATATCCACCATCTGAGCTACGCATGCGTTGTGAAACAAACTTCAAACAATTACATAAAATATTAAAACGAATTTTCAAATCAGAAATTGGCGCCTTTGGACTTCATCTTCTCCAAATTACCTGCGAATTTACTTACAATTTTTCCTGCGAAATTACATACGATTTTTGTTTTACAGGTTTTCCTAGGTTCTTCCCAACGATCACCAAACCTGCAATGATTCATCAAATTGGGAACACCATTGTATTCCCCATAACAAAACAAACTTATTTGCGTGTTTAGAAATTATTTATATGGCTTATTTCACGAAACCCCAATTCTAGAGGATGAACCCTAACAATGGCATCTCACGGATTCCTCCATGAAAACTTCCTGTTTTTGTCCAGAAACACTTTATGGTCCCTCACAAACATCATCAAACAGTCAAAAACGAATTAGAACAAGCAAATCAATGAAATCGAAAAAACAAAATAAACTTGAAGAACATGATTCAGTTTATGCCATTTATGGAGTTTTGGATGATGATAAGTGTTGTTATGCATTCAGTGAACATCAAGGAACATGTTGAAACCTTTAGAATGTCTTGAAAGAGCCTCTAAGTAGAAATCCGAATTGAGATTTCTTTTGGTGAATTTTAAAAGTTTGAAATTGTTATTTGAGGCTGCAAATTCGTCCCCATGCATTGTGATGAGTTTATATACTTATAGAAGAATGGAATTAGGTCAAAATAACATGGATTTATGGGCTTTGATGGATACCTTGAGTGTGAAGAAATCTCCTTGCCAAATTAGTCAAAAAATCAAATATTTTCATGCTATAATGCCTTAGCATGAATTTGGATGGTTTTGAATCAACTTAAATGGTCATTAAGAGTTTCTAGAAGAAGAATCACTTTTAAATATTCAATTTTCATATTTTATTTTGATTTAAAATGATTTAAAATGAATAAAATCAAAATAAATAAAATAAAAATAATAAAAATCTGAATAAATGAGGATTGGGTCGTGCATGATGTCATGTTGAAGTTTGGATCACAAAATTGCAAGCCCATTTGGAAGAATTTGGTTTTAAGGCCCTATTTGCTTCATAAACCTCCCAAAAATTTCCCAACTTTGCAAGGGCACAAATCCTTCAGTTTTAATGCTATGAGGGTGTTCTTGGACATTTTGAAAAGCTTAAAGAGTCCTCTAACCAACCCCATTGGTTTCATGTCCATATCTTTTACCATTCTCAAGCTATGCTCTTTTGAAGTTGTTGACTTTTTGTTGACTTTTAAAAGGACCTATAATGTCTTAGCTCATATCTTCCAAATGAAGCATTTTTGGGCTTGGCTTGTGAGACACAAAGTTGTAGAGAATTCAATTTCCTTCAAAATGAGCTTTGGATGGGAAAAATTTGATGAAGCATGTGAAAGTTATGGCTGGTCAAAGTTCAGTTGACTTTTCCTGAGGAAACCCTAATTTAGAAACTCCTGATTCTTGATGATCTGAAATCTCCTTGATGAATAATGATCAACCCTTGATCAAATGATGAATTTTACTTCATATACTTGATGTTGGCAAAAAATCATGAAGTTTGACTTTGGTTTGACCATAGTTGACCTCAGTTTGACTTTTTAACTACTTTGACTGAGTTTGACCTATCTGATCATCTGACTGAGCAAACCTTTGGGAAAAGTCTTGAAACTTGTCATGGGGATTCTTAAACACATATAAGATGTTATGAAGCTCACTTGAAGTCTTGGAAGTTCATTTAGCCTGATGAAAGTTAAAACCCTAGTTTAGGATGCACTGCTTATGAGGAGGCATTGTTTGAGGGAATTGTCAAATCTTCTGACTAATTGTGAACTTTGTGAACCTTGTGAGATGTCTTGTGAACCTTGTGAGCCTCTTATTACACAAAGTCTTGTCTTGTGAACCTTGTGAACCTCTTAAGATGTCTTGTGAACCTCTTAGTACACAAAGTCTTGTCTTGTGAACCTTGTGAACCTCTTAGTACACAAAGTTTTGTCTTGTGAGGGCAAATTTTGGGGTGCAACAGAGTGCCTTGCAGGTTCACCTTCTCCTCATTTATCAAACCCTTTGTTGTTCGAGTTCGATCACTGGAAGGCCTTCCTTATCAGGTAAGATCAGTGGCGCCGTCTGTGGGAAACTAGCTATCCCTTTCTTCCACAACAGAAGATCAAAGCTCAAATCCATCTTCCATCCTTCCAGTATGGCCAGAGAGCACGTCGACAACCATCACATTCCCCTCGTCGACTACACGACGGAGGACAATCTGAACTACAACGAAGCTGATGTCAGAGACAGGCAACCTTTCACCCCGTCACATGAACCCAAAGATAATGGGGCTCCACAACCTCAATCTCAAATTCCGTCGGTCGCTACATTTCAGCCCATCCCAGTGCCCGTAAAAGGAGACATCACTATGATTGCTATGGTGAACACCCTCAACCAGGCCAGCTCCATGCTCTACCAGTAGCACGAGAGGATCATGGCCCTAGAGGATGGCCGATGGGAAGATCGCCCCCAACAAGGACGAAGGACGCTGCACGAGAAGCAACGTCCGAAATCTATGAAGAAACGAGGACGTTCTCCTCCACGGCGGGGAAGACGCTCTCCCGAGCCCAAGAAGAACTGATCCAGGATACGCCATGATACCGATCGATCGAGGACCTCGCCCCGACGCGAGCAGAGTCCTGGGAATGATGAGTTTTTCCCTTTGAGAAGTGATGAGGAAGATCCCCATTGCCCGCTCTCGCGAGAAATTATGGAGGCACCACTCCCCAAAGGCATGGAGAAACCCCCATACTTGGTCATCTACGAAGGGACCACTGACCCTGATGATCACGTCGACAACATCAATGCTATGCTCGACTACTGCAACAACATCACCGGGCATCTCAAATGCAGACTGTTCTCAATAACTCTCAGAAAATGAGCCATGGCCTGGTACAAAAGGCTGGCCCTGGAGTCCATCACATCCTGGAGAGTCATAAAATCCACATTCACGAGGCACTTTACAGCCTCTCGACGTCATCCCAAAACTGAGGCAACCCTTAAAGTTATAGTGCAGAGGAAGAATGAGACACTTCGCTCATACATCGAGCGATTCAACCAAGAAGCCTTCGAGGTAGACACAACAAAGCACATGAGGAAATACCTCCTTGAGATAGGACTCCTTCCCGGAAGCGAACTCGGTAGAGTGGTCGGGATAGAGCCTCCCAGTACCCTAGACGAGCTCTTGCACAAAGCCCAAGCTTACATCAGATATGAAGAAAAACAGGTTGCCCACAACGCTCGGAATAACTGAAATACTAGTGAAACCGATCACCCCAAGCACGAGGATCCCAACACTCCCCTCCGTAATGAGGACAAGCGGAGGGAGGAAAAACCCCGTGAGACCCGTGAAGGAAGGGGGCCCGCGTGTCGCTCCCCGGATTTCCATCCTGGTACAAACGCAAAAGTGGAGCGGAAAAGAGGTAGAGTCGCCAGCCAGGCATTTTTATCCCGAAGGAACGAGAATGGTAATGCTGCACAAACCAAAGAAAAGAAAAGGAATGACACAAGTCCTGCGAACCAAAGAGACGGGTTTGGGAGTCGGTTACAACCTAGGAAGGTATTAGCACCCCAAATCGTCTGCCGTACCCGACGGGTTCCACGCTTGCAAAGAAACTGTTTCAAAGGGTGAAGAAATGAAAGTTGTTGCAAAAAGAAAGACTGGAACTGGATAAGCAAAGAAAAGAAGGGGAAAATGGAGGTAAAATAAAAGAGTGCTCGAACGGGCCCTACCCCGCTGCCTACGTACCTCATATGGACATGAGGATCAGATTCGTCGTAGTTCCCCTAACTAGGGTTGGAAAAGATTGAATGTGTCTTAAGGCTTGAACTGCTTATGTTAATGCTCAGGTGTTGTAACACCTCAAATTTTCCCTCTCATTTTCATAGCATTTAGCATATCATTTTCATATTTCACACTGCATCATTAGCATAGAAATATGAAGCATGACATACATAACATTGCATAGAGCTGGCAGTGATTTCAGTTGAGTATGGTTGTTCAGTTCATGATTCGATTCAGATGGGCGTTTAACCTAATCCTGGTCAAATCACCAAGAGATTTCTTCATTGGCAAGTCATATGCATTTGAGGTTATTTTTCAAGCGATGCGTTTCAAAGTAGAGTTGTTGTGTGCAAAGGTCATCAGTTTACTAGGCAGTGACTCATATGATGGTTTTAAGATTCAAGCTTATCATGTTGAAACTTAGACGGTGATTCATCCAGAAGGTCGGTGGCTTCTGTGGAAATAATGCGAGATTGGTTTTGAATTGAGTGAATTGGTGAATCGAGGTTTCTAGGCTATGTGTGTATTGGTGGAGATTGGTTCGTCCCACAAGGATATACGTTTTGTATCTGTTTCTAAACCATTCTTGTTGAATTATCCATTTAAACCAATTTCTCAACCATTGTCCATATTTTGATTTTTCCCATTTTTTTAAATATCATTTAAATCCATTCTCATATCTGGTTATTTCTAATATCCATTTTTTTATTCTATCACCAATTTTCTTTTATTCTCATATTCAAATGCCCATTATCCATTTTTTTTTATTTCAAAATTCATCTTTATTCAATTTCTATCCAAAAATTTCTTTATTATCTTTTTCCATTTTTTTTGAACCCAATCTTTCTATCCAAACTTTGTTTTATTATTTTCATTATCCTTTCTATCCAAAGATTTGTTTAGAGCCCATTTTTATCACTTTTTTTACATAGTCCAAATTCACAAAAAATAAATAAATAGTAATGCAGCCACGTTACCAGAATTTTTCCAACCAAGTAAATGAAGCTAACACAAGCCAATGAATCGCTAATCCCAGCCAAAGTCATAAATTTGAAGCCATTTTTCTAAAGAAACTGACGCACGTCAAGCCAAAACTCAGCTAATAACCCAGCCGCAATACACAACACAGTTCCAAGTATCACGCACACCAAGCTCATGACCAAAATGCAACCCTTCCAATACAAAACGCAAGGCCAGTGATCATGAGATACACACACAAAAATCACACAAACAACATGAATAAACCGTGATCCAAAATGCAATGGCAACGTGAATGAAACGCAGAACCAATCCATCCAGGAAAAAAATTTTAAAAAAGAAGAAAATAACAGAATAAGAGAGAGGATAAAAGTTTGTTACAGGAAAACAAAGTCACACTTTTTCGCCAATAACAACAAAACAAAAATTAGGTTCCTCACTTCTTTATCACCAACAATGAACATCCACACAATGATTCATTCAGCAACTTCGATTTATCCACCATCACCATAACCAAGCAATAGATTCATCACTCTCCTTAACAACGACTCCATCGATTTTCTTCGTGGAGCCAAGGCCAGTTCTCCCTCATCAGCCGAGTTGATCTTAGTAGTAGCTTTAACCGTAGACGCAGCATTCCGCGACAACCTTCATCAATAACGAAGCGAGAACACAGTCTCAAAATAAACGAACTCACATCATAGAAGGAGCGAATCTCATTCATCTCCATGGACCAGAAGCTGAATTCGTTCGTCTCCAGAAGCTGAACTCACCCGTCTTCATCACGAGAGTGTAATCGAATCAATCTTCTTCGTAACACCAAGCAGAAGCTCCTCATCACCGAGAACATAATCTTATCGTTCCTCATCAATCGATTATCGCTTGCTCCGACACGTAATCGACGCAAGCCGCATCGTAGGTTGGTGATTCTTCTTCCACTCCTGTGTTTGATTACTGTTGATGCAATCGAATTTTCCTTTTGAGATTTTGTTTTCTCATTGCTTTGATCCGTCCATTGGAGTGTTTGTTTTGTTTTTTCGATTCCGTATTCGTAACGAGAAGGGGATTTTAGGTAGAGGTTGTGTGAGATGGTTGAGTGTTTGTAAGGTTGTGGAAGGGATGAAAAGCGGTAGCGGTGTGTTTGAAGGGTGAAGAAGAATGTCTGGCGGCGAGCTAGGTCATGATGAAGAAGAAAGGCAGCGGCGAAGATGAATGAGGAAGAAGAAGATGAGGTCGAACGGCGCAGGGAGAAGAAGAGGATGTTGTGTAGGTTTTTTTGTTTTTTTTAATTAATGTTGGTTTATAAAGTGTTAATATGTTAAAGATTTTAAGAAATTAATAAGAAGAAATAAGAGATTTGATGAGAAGTTGAGGAAATAGAGAGGATAAGAGATACGATTTTGAAGGTTTTTGTGATTCTGTCCATACTGGCGGTGACACTTGTCACCGTCCGGTAGGACCTGTGTTTTGGTTCCCACGCGTGTGTGTTCATCCTAGTCTTGCACTCCCTCGCGTTTCCAGCCGTGTGATGGCAATACCTTTTGGAGTCCTCAGATCTCACGGTCCGTATCCAGTCAATCCTGTTGACTGGCACCTCACCTATGCACCCTCAGTTTGCTGCGTTTGGGCTTTCCCTAGTATGCTGTTCGCACCCCCCTTTGATTAGGACCAATTTTTATAACTATTTTTCTTACTAGTCGCACCCCCTCTCCTTTCTTTGTTTTTTTTTAATTTCTATTTTGTTTATAGTTTCGTTTTATTTCCTTTAAAATATTAAAACATATTAAAAAAATTCCATAAAAAATATTTTAGTTTCATATTTTATTTTATAAATTTTTCTTACTTTTATTTTCTTTTTTTATTATTTTCTCATTATTATTTAGAATTTTCTTTTATTTCTATCTCATCTAATTTCCATAAATAACGCATCATCTTGTAGAATTCATTTCTTTCACCTCGATTAATATTTTAATTCCGTTCTTTTTGTATCATGTCATAGACTTAGAAAAGCTCTTAGAAATATTTTTCTTATATTTTTAAATCCATTTTATCCATAGTTTTGTAAGTCGGATTCATGCGTTTCCTTTATATGATCCTAAGCGACTTTGGGCGATTATTTGGTGGAGCATTATTGTGAATTTTTGAGAGATATTTTGACACTTTATTTGTTGCTGGTTGTTGACTTTAGAGTTTTAATTTCATATTTTTCTCATGACCTTTGGTATTTGTTTGGCGTCTTGTTTCTTAGGTAGCGTTTCGTGCCTCTTTCTTCCTTCCTTCTAACATATTTTCAGGAAGACATTTATGCCATCCTATTAGGTTTTATTGGTCTTTGTTTTAGGTCACTTATAGGGTTTAGGTACTGAATTTGTTGATTGTGGTTGGTTTGTGACCTTTGTTTGGTTTGTGTATTGTTTAAAGCTTGTTATTTTCATCTTATGCTTGTGCGATTCACTAATCCTTCCTTTCAGGGGCTCATGGTAAGTGAAGTGTGGATGATATCCACATTTCAAATCTTCATCTCATCCTTTATTTTTGCTTTCTCATTTGTCTTTGTGATGTGCCTTATGCCATCTTGTGAATAACTTCATTACTCCCCTTGTAGAAACAACTTAACTTCTTTAGAGAAGTAAGTCGTCTTCTAGCGTTTTCCGCTCCTTTCTTCTTCTTTTTCCTTTCTTTCCTTCTTCTTCTTTAGGATAGAATTCAAATCTCACTAACCTAGGAATCCCATGCATGATAACATTAGGAGTAGTCTTCCCCATTAGATTTTACCTTTGAGATCCTTTTGGTGCTCTCTCTCTTCTCATCTTCAAATTTAAATTCAAGTCACTTTAATAAATAACGAGTCTTCTCTTGTGATACGAGACTTTGCTATGAGATACTTGCACGCGTTCCGTTTAGGGGCGAGGTGTAGGATATCCCTCGTGGTGGATAGGTCTTAGCATGAGATTACTTCACAAAGAAAATATAAAAAACAATTCTTAACCAAAAATCACAAAAACACTTAATAAATGCCAGTAGGTCAGTGTGTCTGAGCCTTCACTTGTGGGACTAGATTTGGGGATTTCCTCCATAGCTAGGTGTGCCTCTTGTGCATTCCATTTCGGGATGATGTAAGAAGTACACATCCCATTGAGTAAGACTTAGGTACACTTACCTATGCAAACTTCAAAGCAGAAAACTCATAAAAAACACTGGACAAAAAATAAAACGTCTCTCCTTCGGGACTTCTCTTCTCATCACCTTCACTCTTTACGTAAGAACTTGCTCCTACTTGTCACTTTGCAAGACGGTTACGCACTCGTCGTTCGAGCCTGCAACATGTCGTACCCCGAAAAATACGACCTCACGCGATCCGAAATGGACGGAGCCGCGTGCCGGACTGACTGAAGAGTCACCACCTAATTCTATTTATTCCCGAAGAGGGAAAGGGGAGATATAGATACAACCCGGGAGAAAAAAGGATGAGGACAAAGGTCAACGGAACCATTGTCCGGGTTCGGGAGTCGGTTATGCAGGGGGAAGGTATTAGCACCCCCTACATCCATCGTACTCGATGGGAACCATCTAAGTTAACGCGCTTGAAAGGATGTCTATGCTTAAACGAATTGCTTGCTAGAGGTAAATGAGTTGAATTATAAGTTAGATTGAACCTAGGTGCTCGGCAAGGATGGAGATCCTCGTGCCTACGTACTCCCGTGTGCAATGGGAAAGTCAGAGCCTCGTAGTTCGGCCTACTAAGGGTATTGGTTGTTGATTTTATTACCTTTCGTCGATGAAAGGGTTTGGGAGTTGAAATGTACTAAAGACTATGGATAGTTTATCTCGCCCAACAAGACGAGTGTCCTGCGTAGAAATAATAGGAGCGAGTAACGAGAGCTCGTTATCCTCCTTTCTACCGCTTAAGGCTCGTGGCGTACAAATCTTCTCACATTATTAGAATGCTTTATTATCCTATGACCACTTGACGTTGGATCAAGGGTTTGGATCTAATCGAAACATTTTGGTTTTTTGAGGTTAGAGGGTAAATGCAAATGGAGGTTATTTTTGTGGTTTTGTTAGCGAGGCACGAAGCGCTCGACTCGCAAGGATAGGTGGATCTTAAACGAAACGATAATTGAATAATAAAGTGCAAGTGTGCAAGTGAGATCGCTTGGCGTTGGACCAAGGATTCGAAATTAAATACGGAAAATAAATTGCGTACAAAGTAAGGGGAGAGGGATACAAAATAAATACAGGGGATTGCGAGAAATAAAGGGTATCATTGTATTTTGCCCAAGAGGAAGCGTGTGTGCAGTGTGTTTGAACTATTCGAAGGCGTTGGACCTTTTCGGGACGCGACAAAATTTTGTTCGTGAACTGCCTTAGAATCGGTTCAAAAGGGGAACCATTCTATAAGGAGTCGAATCGTAATTTAAAATGCAATAATAAAATGAATAAATTAAATTGAATATTAAATAGAATAATAAATTGAATAAATGAATAAATAATATTGAAAATAATGAATTAAATTAAATTATATTACATGTTTTTTGTTCCGAATAAAAAAATAATAGAATAAAATAAAAGAGGGCCTCATATTGACCGCTCATCACCGATTAAATGTAATCGGGCGAAAAACGGCCTTTTATAATATCATCGGCCCATTAATAGAATTAAGAAAACATATATATATATATATATATATATATATATATACTTTAAGAGATTTTTCTAAATAGAAAGAAGATTAATGACCATGAAATTAAAATAAAATAGATAGACTATATATAATAAAATAAAAACAAACTCTAACATTATTAACTAATAATAACATAATCATGAAAATTAAATAAAAACATATATAAAAGAGAAGGGGTTTAATACAGGTTTAAGGTGTGAGTAGAAAGTTAGAATAAGGTTCAAGCACACAAAACTATAGAAAAAAATAGAACAGGGAACAAAAAAAAACATAAAAAAGGAGGGGATTAGCGTTTGGAATATGCAGGGTGCATTGGGCTGAAGGAGGGGCCCATGAACTGAAGACCAATTAACAAATTTTTCGAACAAAAGTAAACATAACATGAGGTATATGATTCAGTAAAATCTTGTGGATAGAGAACCGGTAAACCTAACCCAAAACCAAGCATATGAATTAATTAATTAAAAAAAGAAATTATAAAACGTTTACAAAAGAAAAGGTTTCCTCTTCATCTACCACAAATACAGTTTAGAGAAAAAAAGAAACAGAAAAGCAGAGAGAGAGAAAACAAAAGTAGAAAACAAAGCTACCTCAACGGCCTCTCTCCGAATTCGCTCGATCCGTAGTTCCAAGGCTCGTTTCCGCCGTCGGTGGTGGTGAACACGCGTTCGCGCGGTGGCTCGCGGTGATGAACGGTGGTTTCACCCACGATTCTGGTTCGCGGATCACTTGCTGATCTTTCTCGAACTCGCTTCTCACGGTCTCCGTTTCAGTTTCGGATTTATGGCGGTTTCGGTTTCAGATCTCCCGTTTTCGCCGTTGTGAGTTTCACTCAGATTCGTTGTTGGTTCGGCTATGGTAGCTTCACGGTGGTTGGCGGCTTGATGACGGCGGCTGGGTTGGTGGTTTCGATGTTGGAGGTTTGCGGTTCTGTTTCTTGGAAATGGCGGTTTCGCGGTTTGGTTTCGGAAACGGGTTTGAGTTCTGATGGCTTTCGGATTCTTTGTGGCTGTTTGCTGCGAAAAAGGGGTGAGATGGTTGCTCTGTGAGGCGGTTGCGGCGAGTGGATTTGGGTTGTTTTCGGTTTCAGATTTGAAACTCTCTGGATTTGTTTCGCTCGACGGTGCGTTTTCGCTTGGTATGGACGTGTTTGGTTTATGACGGCAATGGTGTAGGCTTAGGTAGTGTTTGGATTTGTGAGCAAAACGGTGGTTGGCGGAGGTGAATGATTGGGGTTCCGACTGTGTTTACGGTGGTTTCACAGAGGTTTCTCACGGGTCGCGTTTCACAGTTGTTTTCAGATGGTTTTCGCGTCCTGGTTGCGGTAGGTGATGCGGAAGGAAACAAGATGGTGGTTTTCGGTTGATTCTGTTTGTAGTGTTCTTGCGGTTGTTTTTTGAAAGTTTGTGAGTTTGGTGGTATCAATGGTGGCTAGAAGTATGGTTTTGTTCTTTGCAGGAGGCTTTTTGGTTCAGATTTCGTCAAATCCGGTTTGAAGATTTTGTGGTGTTATGGAGGGTTTATGGCAAAGGGCGGTTTAAGGATTTGTGTGTGTGTTTCATGGTGGGCGAAGGTTTCAGATTTTGGTGCGCTAGCATGAAACTGAGATGATTTTTTGGTTTACTTTATTGTCAATAAGGATGAAGAAGAGTTATGGAGTTGTGAAGAAGGGGAATATTGAAGTTCAATGAAAATTGTATTCTGTTTTTTTTTGGCAGGTTTTGGTGAGTGTAAAGGGTATTTCTGGGTTAGTGTTTTTTTTTTCCTGAAAAAATGAAGCTTGGCATTTGATTTTTTTGCAGGGTTTGATTAGGCTCTCCAAGCTTGCTTTGTAAAGGAAATTGGTGTTGTTTATATAACAGAAAATTAGTGAGGGTAAAAAGGAGTTTTGAGTGAAGATTTGGATAGGATTGAGAGATTCTATGAGTTGTTGCTGAGAAATTTGTTGCTGTCATGTAAAGGAATTGGTTATTGTACTATGTGAGTGGAATGAAGGTTGAAAGTGATGTGTACAGCGAAATTGGAAAATTGGCTGTGGGTGGTGAAAACGTGAGTGGAGGAATTTTGGTAGTGGCATGTATCTTTTTATAATTTGGTTTATGAACAGGCTGGAAAATAAAATTACCTAAAAATAATAACAATATACAATAATAATAATAATAATAATAATAATACAAGATAGTAATAATAAAAGTAGGAATTATAAAGACTGATATAATAGTAATGATGATATTAATAATGATAATAGAAATAACAAAAAGTATAATATTAGTAATAAGAAATAATAAAAGTGGAATAATACTAATAATAATATTAATGACACACAAAAATAAAAATATTAAAAAAAACCGTGATAATAGTAATAACAATGGGAATAATAATAATAATTTCTAACTAATAATAAAAAGAAAGAAATTATAATAATACTAGTAATAAAATAAAACATGATAATAGAAAAATAATAGTAATAGAATAAGGATAATAATAAAATAAGAAAATTTTAATTGTGTAGACAAAATAGCAAATAGGCTAACACTAATGGGCTTAAGTGGATTCTTTATGAAAAAAGTTAAAAATGAAAATGACAAATGAACAAATGACTTCCACATCACACCGTACTCACAAACACCGACAAACCCAAACTGACTCGATTCTTTCGCACAAAAAAAAAAAAAACATATTTTTTAATTTTGAGTATCAGACAGAAAAATAAAGTAGCACATATTTTTTTGTATTTTTTGAAATGATGGTTAGACAGTAAAATAAAATGGCGCGAGTAGGACAAATTTGGGGTATGACAGATGCCCCTATCGAATTGGCTTAGACCAAGTAAGATGAACCGGCTTGCGCTCAGTCTTTCAAGGTATAAGATAATTAGATATTAACAGACTCCAAATTTGTCCAACAAAGAAAGAATTTGTGAAAATTATAAATGAAATAAATTGGAAAAGATGGGTGACACAGCAAGAAACAAATTGACAAAATAAATCACTTATCATCAGAGGATGAATAGGCAAATGACTGAACAAAATTGCTATCACCAAAAGGATGATAAGGCAACTGACTGAAAATAAAGTTGCTATCACCAAAAGGGTGATAAGGCAACTGACTGAAAATAAAATCGCTATCACCAAAAGGATGATAAGGCAACCCCGAAAATAAAGTTGCTATCACCAAAAGGATGATAAGGCAACCCCGAAAATAAAGTTGCTATCACCAAAAGGATGATAAGGCAACCCCGAAAATAAAATTGCTATCACCAAAAGGATGATAAGGCAACCCCGAAAATAAAGTTGCTATCACCAAAAGGACGATAAGGCAACCCCGAAAATAAAGTTGCTATCACCAAAAGGATGATAAGGCAACCCCGAAAATAAAGTTGCTATCACCAAAAGGATGATA
The DNA here is from genome assembly GCA_963966055.1 of Lathyrus aphaca. Taxonomy (NCBI): domain Eukaryota; kingdom Viridiplantae; phylum Streptophyta; class Magnoliopsida; order Fabales; family Fabaceae; genus Lathyrus; species Lathyrus aphaca. The sequence continues at coordinate 384,547,926 of OZ014522.1, read as the reverse complement.
AGGCAACCCCGACACCAAAAGGATGCTGAGTAACAAGAATTAAATAATCGCTATCACCAAAAGGATGATAAGGCGACCCCGACACCAAAAGGATGCTGAGTAACAAGAATTAAATAATCGCTATCACCAAAAGGATGATAAGGCGACCCCGACACCAAAAGGATGCTGAGTAACAAGAATTAAATTATCGCTATCACCAAAAGGATGATAAAGCGTCCTCGACACCAAAAGGATGCTGAGTAACAAGAATTAAATAATCGCTATCACCAAAAGGATGATAAGGCGACCCCGACACCAAAAGGATAACGAGTAACAGAAAATTAAATAATCGCTATCATCAAAAGGATGATAAGGCGACCCCGACACCAAAAGGATGACGAGTGACTGAAAATTAAATAATCGCTATCACCAAAAGGATGATAAGGCGACCCCGACACCAAAAGGAGGACGAGTGACTGAAAATTAAATAATCGCTATCACCAAAAGGATGATAAGGCGACCCCGACACCAAAAGGATGACGAGTGACTGAAAATTAAATAATCGTTATCACCAAAAGGATGATAAGGCGACCTCGACATCAAAAGGATGACGAGAAATCAGAAAATTAAATAATCTGGAAGAGAAATATCCACCGAGGACGTCCACTGAATAACACCTAGGAATATCCTTGGAATCTTCTGTTGGCCCTGAATCCTGACCTCCGCTGGGAAAAGGCCTGGAATCCTGGGTTGATCCTGGATCCTGAGTTATGCAACATGCTTGATTGTTTGATATGGTATTCCATAATGATGGAGATACGATGCAAATGTTTATGTACTGAGATATAAATTCGATAATGTTGGAGAAAATAAAAAGTCTGTTTTTTTTGGGTATGCATATGATGCACATGTTGTAAATGATTGATGTAAATGATGCTTATGACGTTAATGATGCATAATGATGCATATGAGCGATTGGAATGAAAGGTGCTAGCTTGGTGGACTTTTGGTCTGGTAGTTGCCAATGGTAATTGGACTTTGGATGGGTGGAGGGCTTGATTTCCCGACACTCGATCTTCGACGATGTATGATCAGAAGATGAATCTGAGAGCTCCAAGTTTTGGTCACTTGCTGATGAGCGAAGCGACTTAATTGGCACGTGAAGACTGATTTGCTTTGAACGATTGCCAACATCTAGGAAGGTCTGCCTATTCGGCTGGGGAGAAGAGAGTGGAAGACTCGCTCCTTGTCTGCTTGCCCCTATCTGTAGGGTATCTAAAATAAATTTAATGGGGAAGCTTTGACAATGGCCATGACATGCTCTGCCCCAGTATCTAGATTTGATAGGCGTCTGCCCCTGATTGAGCTGTTTGAAGATAACTTGCCCCTGATTGGGCTATTGACGATGCTTTATCCCTGATTGGACTGATTTTGAATGAATTGCCCCTGATTGGGCTGTTGAAGTATTCTTGATTCATGTTGGCGATGAAGTTCAAGTTTCTCTTTTGATTGCCCCTTGTTGGGATTGCACTGATGTCAAGCAATGATTTGCAATTAAATTGTTCATATACAAGTGGTAGTGTTAATGTAAAGTTCATGTAAGTTTTGAAAAAAGTCAATTTATTTGAATGATTGTGATAGTGTAACGAATGAACCGTTGGTCCAAACGTGGTGCTGATTTAGGAAGTGTGTAAGATATGCAGCAAGAATAATGTGCAAACAAGATTAGAGATTAGCAAATATATGGGAGTCAATTTACGCAACCTTGTTGGTAATACGCTTTCAGAATAAACCGCGCCTCAATTAGGACTTTCGAGGGTTGTAACGTGGTCTGGTTAATGGTTTGAGAAACAAAGGATATAAGGCTCAAAGTTTGATTTGTACCCACCCCTTCTTCATAATGTTCTCCAGTCCTACGTTCAGTTTAACTTTCCACCTGCATTTGTTTTGACTTTGCAAGAGTGAAAAAGAAGCTTCAAAGTTCGCTTGAAAGTGGCAGTCATCCTTTTTGCTGGTGACCCTTTGATTTTTTTGGTCACTGATTTTTGTTTCGATTTTTGTTGAGGATTTGAGTTCCTCTTTTGATTTTTTTTCCGACTAAGTATCCCTTTGGGTGCTCAACTTAGTGGTTTTTCTTTTCTTTTCTTTTCGTTTGAATGTTGTGACTGCCATGTCATTTGTTGATGGTCCTCCGATGGGATGTCTCATCTTGCGATTTGAAGATGTAGTCAGGTTAACTGAACAACTACCCTGCCCCGGGTTAAATGTAAGGGTTGTATCCGAAAGAAACTCTTACTTCTAGGCTCGAAGTGGTTGACTAGGGATTAACTCCTTGTATCTCCAGTGTTTGGGGATTTGAAAGAAATGCCTGTACATCATTGACGAGGTTTTATCTGAAAGCATACCACAACAGTTATGGGTATTTCGTTTTCATCATCCTCCCTCAAATATTTGCTAAAGTGAAGTGAGGGAAATATTTTTTATGATTTGGTGATAAATGATAAATATGAGCGAATGCGAATAAATTGATTCAAAACATGCATAAACAAAACATTAACATAACCAAGTACAAATAACGATGTTCAAAGCAAATAGTACTTAAACAAACATTACAAGACAACAGGAATGCGGAAATAATAAATGGCACTGGCTGCCTTGATTTGAGGAATTGAACTTCTCTTGATTGAATGCTTCAAAGTGGGAGACTACTCAGCTTTGGTCTTCGGCAACTTCTTCGAAAGCATTCGTTGAGGGGCCACTTGCGGCGACACTGGATTGCCCTGGACATTCAGACCCTTCTGAGTAAAGATGAGGTCCTTAGAGTTGATCATATCTTGAACCACATGCTTGAAGGCGTGGCAATTCTCAATTGTGTGACCTGGAGCGCCTTTGTGATACTCACAGCGGGCATTGGCATCATAATTCCGGGCATTGCCAGCCTGAGGTGGCATATCTCTCAACGTAAGAGATCCTTTTGCCATTAACTGATTAAAGATTTCGGCGTATGGCATAGGCAAGGGATCAATGTGCCTATCATATCCTCTTCGTTGATATGGTGGACGCTGTTGAGGAGCGCGTTGTTGTTGTTGACCGGGCTGTTGTTGATAAGCCTGTTGCTGGTATGGATAAGCCGGTTGCTGGTATGGTCTAGGTCCATATTGCGCAGCTGCACCCTGAGGATAAGGACATGGTTGATAAGCCATGGGAGGCGGAAGCAGAGCTTGAATAGCTGGATGAACAGGCATTGAAGGAACAGGCTGATGAGACACAACCATCCTGGCCAAGGCTTGCATGGCCTCATGAATACGATCAATCTTGCCCTTGATTGAGTCAATCTCTCCCCTCATAGCAGCTTGTTCTTCTTGAATCTGATCCATCAGTCCTCTAGTGTTTGCTCGAGTTAAGTACGGGCGTCTAGCACAATACGGGCGTCGGGAAACCAGCTTGATTTACTGAAGATGGAGGAACATGAAATGAGTTCTCGAATTTGGAATGAAATGCAATATGAATAATTAATGCAAATGAGATGATATGCAATGTCAGAATCCAGGATCACAAGATCAAGGTCTCACGAGTCCAAGGTACAGATGGAGGATACTCTGATCAGGAACTCATTGGGTAGACTCTAAAGTTTTAGGGATCCCAAAGTTATCAATTCATATGGCTGTTCATCACACGCGCCATAAGCATGACGGTTGATTGACTCCGCCACATGAATCTATTTTGGGTGAGATCTTCGTATCGACAACCCACGAGAGCAAGTTTTCTCGGGAGTCCATACTACGTGATCATCGACACAAGGTTTAAAACAAAGTCCTGGAGTTATGGAACTTTCTCAACTGTTTGATGCACGTGTCAATTTCATACATTCTTTGACAGTCAATCAACTCCATTGAGTAAGTCTATTCCAAGTGAGGTTTTCGTATCGAGCCACGCGAGGGCGAACCCTGGTGCCCAATACTACGCAACCATCAACCGATGTTTTAACCAAAAGGTTCTAAAGGTCCTCAGAGTCAATGACTCTAATGAAAGCGACTGAGCACACACGTCAAGGACTTGACGGTTGTCAGTATTCTCATCAGAATCTACTCCGAGTGAGGTTTTCGTATCGACAACCCACGAGAGAGGTTCTCTCAGGAGCCCATACTACACAACCTCGCTAACTTAAGTTTGTACTCGTAAGCCCGGGTATAGAGCTTTTCCTTCAAGTTCTTTTGCAAAGTATCGATCCAAATTATAGTACCAAGGAGCCACAAGATATATAAGATGGAATGCGATAAAGAAAGCGATAAAAATAAACAAGCAAGGCATAAAAGCAAACATCCAAACAAGCATGGAAACCTAGACTAGGCTTGACTCACATAGGGGTGAACCAGTCCCCAGCAGAGTCGCCAGCTGTCGTACCCCGAAAAATACGACCTCACGCGATCCGAAATGGACGGAGCCGCGTGCCGGACTGACTGAAGAGTCGCCACCTAATTTTATTTATTCCCGAAGAGGGAAAGGGGAGATATAGATACAACCCGGGAGAAAAAAGGATGAGGACAAAGGTCAACGGAACCATTGTCCGGGTTCGGGAGTCGGTTATGCAGGGGGGAGGTATTAGCACCCCCTACATCCATCGTACTCGATGGGAACCATCTAAGTTAACGCGCTTGAAAGGATGTCTATGCTTAAACGAATTTCTTGCTAGAGGGAAATGAGTTGAATTATAAGTTAGATTGAACCTAGGTGCTCGGCAAGAATGGAGATCCTCGTGCCTACGTACTCCCGTGTGCAATGGGAAAGTCAGAGCCTCGTAGTTCGGCCTACTAAGGGTATTGGTTGTTGATTTTATTACCTTTCGTCGATGAAAGGGTTTGGGAGTTGAAATGTACTAAAGACTATGGATAGTTTATCTCGCCCAACAAGACGAGTGTCCTGCGTCGAAATAATCGGAGCGAGTAACGAGAGCTCGTTATCCTCCTTTCTACCGCTTAAGGCTCGTGGCGTACAAATCTTCTCACATTATTAGAATGCTTTATTATCCTATGACCACTTGACGTTGGATCAAGGGTTTGGATCTAATCGAAACATTTTGGTTTTTTGAAGTTAGAGGGTAAATGCAAATGGAGGTTATTTTTGTGGTTTTGTTAGCGAGGCACGAAGCGCTCGACTCGCAAGGATAGGTGGATCTTAAACGAAACGATAATTGAATAATAAAGTGCACATGCAAGTGTGCAAGTGAGATCGCTTGGCGTTGGACCAAGGATTCGAAATTAAATACGGAAAATAAATTGCGTACAAAGTAAGGGGAGAGGGATACAAAATAAATACAGGGGATTGCGAGAAATAAAGGGTATCATTGTATTTTGCCCAAGAGGAAGCGTGTGTGCAGTGTGTTTGAACTATTCGAAGGCGTTGGACCTTTTCGGGACGCGACAAAATTTTGTTCGTGAACTGCCTTAGAATCGGTTCAAAAGGGGAACCATTCTATAAGGAGTCGAATCGTAATTTAAAATGCAATAATAAAATGAATAAATTAAATTGAATATTAAATAGAATAATAAATTGAATAAATGAATAAATAATATTGAAAATAATGAATTAAATTAAATTATATTACATGTTTTTTGTTCCGAATAAAAAAATAATAGAATAAAATAAAAGAGGGCCTCATATTGACCGCTCATCACCGATTAAATGTAATCGGGCGAAAAACGACCTTTTATAATATCATCGGCCCATTAATAGAATTAAGAAAACATATATATATATATATATATATATATATATATATATACTTTAAGAGATTTTTCTAAATAGAAAGAAGATTAATGACCATGAAATTAAAATAAAATAGATAGACTATATATAATAAAATAAAAACAAACTCTAACATTATTAACTAATAATAACATAATCATGAAAATTAAATAAAAACATATATAAAAGAGAAGGGGTTTAATACAGGTTTAAGGTGTGAGTAGAAAGTTAGAATAAGGTTCAAGCACACAAAACTATAGAAAAAAATAGAACAGGGAACAAAAAATAAAAAAACATAAAAAAGGAGGGGATTAGCGTTTGGAATATGCAGGGTGCATTGGGCTGAAGGAGCGGCCCATGAACTGAAGACCAATTAACAAATTTTTCGAACAAAAGTAAACATAACATGAGGTATATGATTCAGTAAAATCTTGTGCATAGAGAACCGGTAAACCTAACCCAAAACCAAGCATATGAATTAATTAATTAAAAAAAGAAATTATAAAACGTTTACAAAAGAAAAGGTTTCCTCTTCATCTACCACAAATACAGTTTAGAGAAAAAAAGAAACGGAAAAGCAGAGAGAGAGAAAACAAAAGTAGAAAACAAAGCTACCTCAACGGCCTCTCTCCGAATTCGCTCGATCCGTAGTTCCAAGGCTCGTTTCCGCCGTCGGTGGTGGTGAACACGCGTTCGCGCGGTGGCTCGCGGTGATGAACGGTGGTTTCACCCACGATTCTGGTTCGCGGATCACTTGCTGATCTTTCTCGAACTCGCTTCTCACGGTCTCCGTTTCAGTTTCGGATTTATGGCGGTTTCGGTTTCAGATCTCCCGTTTTCGCCGTTGTGATTTTCACTTAGATTCGTTGTTGGTTCGGCTATGGTAGCTTCACGGTGGTTGGCGGCTTGATGACGGCGGTTGGGTTGGTGGTTTCGATGTTGGAGGTTTGCGGTTCTGTTTCTTGGAAATGGTGGTTTCGCGGTTTGGTTTCGGAAACGGGTTTAAGTTCTGATGGCTTTCGGATTCTGTGTGGCTGTTTGCTGCGAAAAAGGGGTGAGATGGTTGCTCTGTGAGGCGGTTGCGGCGAGTGGATTTGGGTTGTTTTCGGTTTCAGATTTGAAACTCTCTGGATTTGTTTCGCTCGACGGTGCGTTTTCGCTTGGTATGGACGTGTTTGGTTTATGACGGCAATGGTGTAGGCTTAGGTAGTGTTTGGATTTGTGAGCAAAACGGTGGTCGGCGGAGGTGAATGATTGGGGTTCCGACTGTGTTTACGGTGGTTTCACAGAGGTTTCTCACGGGTCGCGTTTCACAGTTGTTTTCAGATGGTTTTCGCTTCCTGGTTGCGGTAGGTGATACGGAAGGAAACAAGATGGTGGTTTTCGGTTGATTCTGTTTGTAGTGTTCTTGCGGTTGTTTTTTGAAAGTTTGTGAGTTTGGTGGTATCAATGGTGGCTGGAAGTATGGTTTTGTTCTTTGCAGGAGGCTTTTTGGTTCAGATTTCGTCAAATCCGGTTTGAAGATTTTGTGGTGTTATGGAGGGTTTATGGCAAAGGGCGGTTTAAGGATTTGTGTGTGTGTTTCATGGTGGGCGAAGGTTTCAGATTTTGGTGCGCTAGCATGAAACTGAGATGATTTTTTGGTTTACTTTATTGTCAATAAGGATGAAGAAGAGTTATGGAGTTGGGAAGAAGGGGAATATTGAAGTTCAATGAAAATTGTATTCTGTTTTTTTTTGGCAGGTTTTGGTGAGTGTAAAGGGTATTTCTGGGTTAGTGTTTTTTTTTCCTGAAAAAATGAAGCTTGGCATTTGATTTTTTTGCAGGGTTTGATTAGGCTCTCCAAGCTTGCTTTGTAAAGGAAATTGGTGTTGTTTATATAACAGAAAATTAGTGAGGGTAAAAAGGAGTTTTGAGTGAAGATTTGGATAGGATTGAGAGATTCTATGAGCTGTTGCTGAGAAATTTGTTGCTGTCATGTAAAGGAATTGGTTATTGTACTATGTGAGTGGAATGAAGGTTGAAAGTGATGTGTACAGCGAAATTGGAAAATTGGTTGTGGGTGGTGAAAACGTGAGTGGAGGAATTTTGGTAGTGGCATGTATCTTTTTATAATTTGGTTTATGAACAGGCTGGAAAATAAAATTACCTAAAAATAATAACAATATACAATAATAATAATAATAATAATAATAATAATAATACAAGATAGTAATAATAAAAGTAGGAATTATAAAGACTGATATAATAGTAATGATGATATTAATAATGATAATAGAAATAACAAAAAGTATAATATTAGTAATAAGAAATAATAAAAGTGGAATAATACTAATAATAATATTAATGACACACAAAAATAAAAATATTAAAAAAAACCGTGATAATAGTAATAACAATGGGAATAATAATAATAATTGCTAACTAATAATAAAAAGAAAGAAATTATAATAATACTAGTAATAAAATAAAACATGATAATAGAAAAATAATAGTAATAGAATAAGGATAATAATAAAATAAGAAAATTTTAATTGTGTAGACAAAATAGCAAATAGGCTAACACTAATGGGCTTAAGTGGATTCTTTATGAAAAAAGTTAAAAATGAAAATGACAAATGAACAAATGACTTCCACATCACACCGTACTCACAAACACGGACAAACCCAAACTGACTCGATTCTTTCGCACAAAAAAAAAAAACATATTTTTTAATTTTGAGTATCAGACAGAAAAATAAAGTAGCACATATTTTTTTGTATTTTTTGAAATGATGGTTAGACAGTAAAATAAAATGGCGCGGGTAGGACAAATTTGGGGTATGACACAACACCTGAGCATTGACATAGGCAGTTCAAGCCTTAAGACACAAGCAATCTTTTCCACCCCTAGTTAGGGGAACTACGGCGACTCTGATCCTCATTGTCCAGATGAGGTACATAGGCAGCGGGGTAGGGCCTGTTCGAGCACAATCTTTATTTTCCCTACATTTTTCCTTTTCATTTCTTTTTCAGTTCCCTTTTCTTTTCTTTTATTCAGTTCATTTTCTTTGCAGCAACTTTCATTTCTTCACCCTTTGAAACAGTTTCTTTGCAAGCGTGGATCCCGTCGGGTACGGCGGACGATCTGGGTGCTAATACCTTCCCAGTTTGTAACCGACTCCCGAACTCAGTCTCTTTGGTTCGCAGGACCCGTGTCCTTCCTTTTCTTTTCTTCTGGTTTGTGCAGCATTACCATTCCCGTTCCTTCAGGATAAAAATGCCTGGCTGGCGACTCTACCTCTTTCCGCGCCACTTTCGCGTTTGTACCAGGATGGAAATCCAGGGAGCGACAACTGGCGACTCTGCTGGGGACCTCCTAACCAGAGTATCTCTGGTTCCCTTGAGAGTCTCTCCTAGCGCTTGCATGTTTCTGTTTCTTTGGGTGTTGATTGTTTGTTGTTGTGCGTGTATTTTACTATTGTTTTATTTACAGTTTTTCAGTATTTTATTTTCATGCATCATTTATTATACTGGACTGTCTGGACTGGATTTCTTCTGTTTGGTGGGACTCGGGTGATACTGTTACTGAGAGATAAGCCAAATACCCGGCTTGAGTGCACCCTAGGATTAGAGTGGATACGTTGTACTCGCATGTGGTATGATGAGTGGCGATGTGTTTCACACCCAGACTGTGACCGTCTTGGAAATATCTTGTGTGGGGATTTCCTCCACTTCGGGATAGGACCTTGATAGGTATGTGCATATGGGGACCGATCATTGAGAACCTTTGTGGAAACAACCCTCTCCAGTGGTGACAGTGGCATACCACATTTTGTGGCAAACCCATTCGCACCCGAGGGTCCACTAGAGACTCGCATAGGATGGCCTAGTTCTCTTATAGGAACTCAGTCAAAGCATCTGGTCGTATGACAATAGTAGTGTATCCTACGGGCTGAATGTACTATTGTTTCTCGATTTCAGCGCTCGAAGCTAGGGACTTATAAGGGATGCTTGTTTTTCCCAGACTCAACTGAGGCCTCCCTGAGTAGTATATAATACCAAACCGATTCCCTGATTTGGTCATGAGCCATTTCTCGGAAATGGTGAAAGTATTATTGCTATTCGGCTTTGAGAGTCCGTGATGTTTGACCCGGAGCACACCCGTGAGATTGGGAGGGGTTTACAGGTTTGCAGGAACCCTTGACCTCATCATAACTTCGTTATCAGTGCAGTCTTATGTTATGATACAATTACTTTGATTCCAGAGTTCTTGAGTTTATCTGGTTCTTGATCGGGTTTATCTGAGATTATCTGAGTGCTTATGGGTTATTATTTCAGAGGATTCGGGTTTCTGATCACTTGGCTCTGACATCCATTATCCAAACAGTTCCGAATTGATCATGTGTCTTTGCATTTGCATTGCATCATTCCATCATTAATCATGTTTTGTTTTCATTCACAGGTTCATATCATTGCTTCCGGTTCCGGTATCCTGTTCAGAGATGGAAGATTCTCGCAAGCATAACATTCATTTCAAGTTTTTCGACACTAAGGTTGGCATGTTAAAGAAGATGGTGAATCTGATCATGCCCAATCATGTGGAGAGGTTCAGGAAGGCTTATGGGAGTATTTTGGATGTGGTGGTAGAGTTAGATCCCTCTGAAAGAAGTGCCATTCATACTCTACTTCAGTACTATGATCCTCAGCTTCGATGTTTTACTTTTCCCGATTTTCAGTTAGGTCCTTTGCTGGAGAAGTATGCTTTGATCTTGGGAGTTCCTATTCGAGACCAGATTCCGTTCAATGCTGAGATGGTTAGACTTGCACCTGAAGCGATTGCCAAGGCTCTTTATTTGAGCCCTTCTGTTGTGGAGTCTTTGACTATTATAAAAGGGGGTGTATCTGGTTTCTCTCTAGAGGCTTTAGTGAAGAAGGTTAAAGAGCTGGCTGTTAAAGAATAGTGGGATCCTGTGTGCGCCATCCTGGCTCTCTCTATTTATGACATCATTTTGTTTGCAGACATGGAGAAATTCATAGACATGAATGCCATCCATCTATTCTGGCTGAAGAATCCTGTGCATATGCTGTTGGGAGATTTGTATTACTCGGTGCACTATAAGAATGAAAAGAAGCGGGGAGGTTTAGTTCGTTGCTATGCTCCTTTGTCCCATATGTGGTTCATGAGGCACTTGCCTAGTACCGGGGTGTTTAGTGACCATACTTTGGTGTGGGCTCAGAAACTGGAGAAGTTGTTTGCTAAAGATGTTAGATGGATTACTCAGAGGCTTTAGGGTACACGTTTCATCACCAGTTATGGGAGTTATCTCAGTGTACCTCTGTTGGGAGTGAATGGGGGAATCAATTACAACCCGATCTTGTTGAGAAGACAATTAGGGTATGCCTTGAGAGAGGTCCCAGAAGAGTTGAAATTGGCCCCTACTTTTTATTTCCCAGTGAAGGACAATATGCATTTGGTAAGAAAAGCTCCTGGAGCTTGGAAGTGCATCAAAGGAGAAGGAGTGGCTAGCTTTGGAAAGTGTAACAATCAAACTTTTCCGGAGTACGAAGCCTGGTTGAAGAATAGGGCCAGGATGGTATTTCTGCCATTTTCCCCTCAAGTTCCTCCAGTAACTGAACCTGATACCACTGTTCCCTTAGAAGAATACAAGAAGGTGGAAACCCAGCTGCAAGAGATAACTAGCCGGTATCATCAGATGGTTCACTCCAAGACAACTTTACAAGAGAAGATGAAGAAGATGCAGATGGCTCAGGAGACTAAGGAGAAAGAGTTTGCGGAAAGAGAAGCTTACTTTCAAAGGAGAGGTCTAATGGATGTTAAAAGAGAGGAAGAATTCAGGAAGACCCGAAAGACCCTTAGAGAAGCCAAATAATCTCTTGCTTGGTCACAAGATCAGAGGAAACAAGATCAGAAGAAATACAAAGAAAAGGAAGAGTTCTATGAATCACAGTTAGCTGCCAAGAAGGAAGAGTGGGAGCAAGCCCACAAGATCCGAAGAGAGAAGACTCAACGGTTGGTGAAGAGTCAGCAAGCATTTGAAGAAGCACTTAAGGAGATTGAAGATCTCAAGTTGATGGCTGGAATCAAGAAGGTTAGGTCTGAACTGGGACTTAGTGAGGAAGGATCAGAGTCTTCAAGCAGCAGTCTTGCGTTCTAGTTTGTTTTCTCAGTATTTGGATTACCTACAGACATGTTGTAGGAATCTTGGTTGTATGTTTTTCTTTTGGAAGACTTGTACCTTACCGGGGATTCTGTTACTTTTGCCTCGTGGGCTGATTTATGTTATGCAGTTTTTATTCAGTTCTCTATTTTCTATGCATGTTGGCACATTGGGCCGTTACGGTTATCCGAATTTGATTTCTATGCAAAGGTCTTCTTAAGGTCGGGGGTCAAAAGCCATCTGGATTTCTTTGTTAAATACCAGAATCGGGGCATGAATGACCTTGAGATTGAAAGCATAAACAATTGCATTGCATACATATCACCATTCTTCTTGTTTTGCAGGTATAACCTCAGGTTCCTAATGTCTTTTCTGTTTGAGGCACTTTCATTGCAACAAGATTTCAAGGACAAGTTATTATCTTAACAGGATGGCCAACTTGAGTAAGGATTCCCAGAACATGAACTTTGAACAGCTCTGGGCGGAGGTAGCTGAGATGAAGGCCCAGATGGGGCAATTCAGGGAAGAGATACAAGCTTTGTCACAAGGCCAAAGATTCTTGAAGGAAGAGTTTGACATGATGAAAACCCAAATGAAGCTGATGAGAGAGATCATGAATGCCTTGCTGGAGAAAGAAAATGGTCAGGCGTCCGTTTCTCCACCAGAAGGTCTTATATCTCCCATTTCTTTGGGATTTCCACTTAACCAAAAGTTGTCAGGTGGACTCTCTCCACAATTTGAGCTTCCTCACCAGCAGTCACCACTAGGTCGTCCAGAAGAGCCCCGGATGGAGATTAATCTTTCCTTGCCTGATTCAAATAAGATGAATGGTCCTATGCTAGTTACGGCCAAAGAAGTGAGCACTTTCTTCCCGTATCAAGGAACTTCTTTAGCTCCTACACCATGGTTTCCCAAAGAAGGATTTCAGCAGATGTCAGGTGTATCTCCTCCAGTGGTGGCAACCCGTTCCCGACAAAAGCAAGAGAGAGTTATTGATCCTGTGCCCATGTCTTATGCTGAGCTGTGCCCACAGTTGCTCCAAATGGGATTGATTGAATGTCGTGAATTATCTCCTCCTACTGGTGAACTCCCCAAAGGTTGGAATCCATATGCCTACTGTGTCTTTCACTCGGGAGCTCAAGGACATGATATCGATGATTGCAGGGCATTCATGCATCAGGTGCAAGACTTGGTTGATGACGGGGTAATTAACATTAAGCCAAATAAGTTGAAGGTGTCACAGGTGAACACTGAAGAGGTGGCCAAGTTTCATTCTTCCGGAGTTATCACTCTAGCTGAATCTTCTAAAAGGCTACAACAACGATCTTCTTTGGTTCCTCGTCCAAATCTGGGTAAGAAAGTGCAATGGCCTGCTAGGCGTCCGAAGCAACATCAGCAACAGACTGCTCAACCACAACGAAGGCCTTATCCATAGAGAGTTCCACAAGCTGATCGTAGTCTTGATCCCATTTCCATATCTTACACTTCCATGTTGCGTCAACTGCTGAGGTTTGGTTTAATCAAGTTTCGGACTTTGACCCCACCAGTAGGAAATCTTCCAAAGGGATACGATGAAAATGCGTGTTGCGAGTTTCACTCAGGTTCCCCGGGGTATGCAATAGAAGGATGCAGGGCTCTACAATGGAATGTTCAAGATTTGATTGAATTGAAGGTCATCACACCAGATGGTCAGCTAGGGAGGCAAAAACCTCTGGACTAGAATTGATGCTTGTAGACTTTAGCTTTATCATGTATCTGGTTACCCTCATGCTTGTTGAGGAATCCTTGTTGCTGTACTTATTCGTGTTGGTTTTCAGTATCTTGTATGACTTTGCTCTTGCGGGCTTTTCTATGTTATGTGTCTGGATTTCTGAAGCAGTGGCTTTCCTATTCATGCAATGACACTTGGTCGTAGGATGGTTCTTATGCTAGATCTTGCGTGCAGAGTTTCTTTTGAGAGTGTTCTCTCATTGGCTTTGTTTCTAGGCATTTGCATAGCATAACATTTTTCATACCATATCATTCTATCTTTGTTTTTCAGGTACCCTGGCAGTTTCTCATCTTTATTCCATTACAGGCAACATTGTTGGTAAAGCAGAACCGGAATGACAGATCAAGTACAAGCTGAGCTCGTAGAATTGAAGGCTCGTATGGAGCAGTTCATGACCCTGATGAAGGGGATGGCCCAGAGGCAAGAGCAACTAAGGTTGAGGGTCGAGCGGCCAGAGAATGAGGTTCCTGAAAGTGGAAGTCAAAGAAATCATAGTGTAGCTTCGGGCGGAGACAATGACCGTAATGTTGGCTACGTGGACGGACAGGAAGATCAGTTCACTTTGATTGATGATGAGATGGATCAGCCTAATGCTGTTATGGATCGTCGTTTCAATGAGCTTGCTGAGAAGATAAAGGCCATTAAATCTCAGAGCTCTCTAGGTTTTGACGTTGAGAATTTGGGGTTAGTTCCTGGAGTGAAAGTTCCTCACAAATTCAAGCCTCCTGCTTTTGAGAAGTACAACGGAAACTCTTGTCCGAAAACTCACATCCAGTCTTACTTCGGGAAGATTTCTGCTCACACGGATGATGAAAAGTTATGGATGTTTTAATTCCAAGATAGTCTATCTGGGGCATCTTTGGACTGGTACATGGGTCTGAACAAGAATGTTATCCGAAGCTGGAAGGACTTGGCTGAAGCTTTTGTGAAACAATACCAATTTAATCTTGACATGGCGCCTAACCGCATTCAACTCCAGAGTCTTTCTCATAAGAAGTCCGAAAGTTTCAAACAGTATGCTCAGAGATGGCGAGAGATGGCCGCCCGAGTGCAACCTCCATTGCTGGAGAGGGAGATGAGTGACATATTCATGAGCACTTTGCAGGGTATGTTTCTGGACCATCTAGCTGCTTGTCCATCTACTGGATTCGCTGATATTATGATCGCCGGCGAGTGAGTTAAGAGTTTGCTAAAGCTCGGGAAGATTCAAGACTACAGTGCGTCAGGTTCAAACACCAAGAAGCCCTTCGTCAATGGTCAGAACAAGAATGAAGGGGAAGTTGGGGCAACATCTCATCAACGTGGAAAAGGTAGAGGATATCATCCACGCCGTCAGCAAGTAGCTTCTGTGGCTACGACTCTGAATAATCATCTGAGGCGTCAGACAAGACAAAGGAACCCTCCACAGGGTCAGCGTCAGCAAAGGAGAGAATTAGTTCTTGATCCTCTACCAATGTCTTATACTGATGTACTTCAGCATCTGCTTCAGTTGAAACTGATTGAGCTTCGTAAGCTGTCTCCACCTCCTTATCCATTGCCAGATGGATGGGATGCCAATGCCCATTGTGACTTCTATTCTGGGGCACCAGGACACCATATTGATGGATGTAAAGCTTTTCACCGCAAGGTACAAGATTTGATTGATTCGAAGGCTATCAATTTCGCTCCGTACAAATGAAGCAGAGGGTTTTATCTTGGTCAGAGTGTGTCATAGAAGAATTAAAGCAATAAAGCCATGAGTATCAGTAATGGTAGTCATTTGTTTTCTTCATTGCATTTTCATCCCTATTGAGACAAACTACGTCGCTCTGATTCTTCATCGGTCCTGGGCCAATGGAGATACGTAGGCAGAAGATCGTGAGGTCTTTGGGAGCAACCTTAGGTGTCGAACTTATGTGTCAATTTCATTTCAGTGTCACTCTTTTCTTCAGACGTCTCGTGTCAATGTTTGAACGTCAAAAGCTTAAGGTCCCAACAATTGAGGATGAAGTATGGTCCTGAGCACGTGGCCAGTGGATTGAAGACTGCAGATCTTATCAAGAAAAATCTGTTGACTACTGAAAGTATTCAAGATCGATAGGTCCAGACGGAGTCAAGTCTCCTCAACAATGGCATTGCTCAGTTTTCTTTACTGCATTTTCATGCGTCGCTTTTATATGTTTGTTTGAACATTTGTGTGCATGCATGAATTTTGTTTGTTCTGGAATGTTAATTAATGAAATGCACATGTTTTTCTTGAAGTAATTCACTCATATTTACTTATAATTTTGTGAATGTGCATTGCAATACCAACTGTTGGTCTTAAACTCTGTGATGGAGGATGACGAAGTGAAAACGCAAAAATCTCCAATTATGTGCTCTTAAATAAGACCCTGTTGACAATGTACAGGCTTTGTTTCAAATTCACAAACACCAGAGATATAAGGGAGATAAAACTTCGTAAACCCCTTTGAGCGTCGAAGTAGGAGTTTCTTTTCACATGAAGATGAAAAATAAACCCTCACATTTAACCCGGGGTAGGGTAGGTGTCAGCTAGTTGGACCGAGCGGTCATACTTTTACAAAGGAATGTATTTGAGGATCCATTACCTTTCCTTCTACCACATCAAGAGGTCCAAAGACCAGAAACCACAATGGTTATCCCTCATTAACTGAAAGTGAGGCAGTCACAACCCTTACAAAGAAATCAAGACAACCAGTGTCACACGATTTGTTCAAAGAAAGGAAAAAGAGAAATAAAGCCCGCTAAGTCGGAAAAAAAGAAAACAAATAAAAACAAATGACTTAGGCAAAAATTAGGGCATCCTGCTAGACTCCAATTGCAAAAGATTCAAAAGGATCAGTCCAGGCAAAAGTTAGGGATAGACAAAAAGAATGAAAAAGCGAAAAGACGAAAAGGATTACACAAGAAAGATCCTCAAACAAAAATAAGTCGTGTGATACAGACACGAAAGACAATAGGGGTGGCTGACTCCCAACAATAACCTCAGTGGTGCTTAAATAATTATTAGCATTGGTTCCTCAACCATCTCAAAACCCTTAGGAAAGGTGAGCGCTTGTGAAGGCTAGTTGAACATAGGATTGAAGGACATCACGAAGAGGGTGGGTAAAACTAAACTTCGAGCCTATATCCTTTGTTTCTATAACCGTAAAACAGGCCACGATACAACCCATGAAAGTCCTAATTGAAATAGGGTTAATTCGAGAGCGTGCTACCAGGGGATAACGTTCCTGACTCCTACGAGTTATGCTAAAAGACCCTTGTTGGTATTGCATATGCATGTTTCTTTCATAAAAAATCTTGTCATTAACCAGTGATTCGTTCACAAACGACATCTTTTCCATAAAAACTTCAAGATTAACATGTGTGTTGCATTGAAATAATCATTCTCAGAATAAAACATTTTTTGCTTGCATACATTTGTTTGGCATCAAAGAGGTTCGCATGTGGAATTTCAGTCCAGAAACTTAAATCTTGCCAGGGGGAGGAGTCTGAAACTTCCGAAGGACAATCAAGTTAAAGTGCACTCTTTCCGAGAAACTCATATGAGATAAAGATTCTTATAACCAGTTGGATTGGATGCAGCCAATCCAGGGCAATCACATTGAACAAAATCTCACAATTCAGCCAAGCTGGGGCAATTATCAGAGCATGGTAAGTCTGAAGAAATCATTTTAGGGCCCATACTGGGGCAGGTCACTCTCAAGAGTAGATGAAGTCAGTCTCTGCATGCCATTATTCAACTTATCCTTAGCACAAGATATGGGGGTATATTATTTCATGATAATGTAGGATTGTGCGTGAGTCCCCTTCAATCAAATTCCCTTTATAGACCAGGAGGTCTGGGAAAATTATTTCAAGATTCAACAAATCCCTCCAAGAGTTTGAAGACACCAAGGCATTGTGGGCGCAAGGTCTTCTG
This sequence comes from Lathyrus aphaca, assembly GCA_963966055.1. Classification (NCBI taxonomy): domain Eukaryota; kingdom Viridiplantae; phylum Streptophyta; class Magnoliopsida; order Fabales; family Fabaceae; genus Lathyrus; species Lathyrus aphaca. Next base: position 384,530,348 of record OZ014522.1, on the reverse strand, counting down.
TAAAATCCTCTTGAGTTGATACTTGAACAGTCATCTAGTGTAGGGAGGATGATGTCACTAGAACATATTCCCCAAACAGTTTCTTCTCCCCAGCGAGAGATGCTTTACAATTCCTATCTCCAGCAGAGGGTGATCCCCAGCATCCCTAGTAAAGCCTAATATGGAATTTCCCCCAACTGAGTCAGAGTAGGGTGGTATCCCCAGCAGAACTTCAAATCCAGTTGAATAGTTCTCACCTCCGAGCGGAGTCTTTATTCAAGAATGGGCTATTCCTAGCAGGCAACTGAATGCCCAATTCCCCACAGAGTTGGAACTGTCAGAACTCTTTCCCTAGCAAAGGTTATTTGACCAAGCATCTCCCCAGTCGTGTTAGAAGATCGTCATTTCCCCGCAGAATTGCATGATTGCGAAGCAATCATTATTGAAATATCCCTAGTGAGATAGCCAATTTATTTTTGGCTAATGAGACAAAGTAATGCAGACTTTTGTTCACACCTCAACCAAGTATTTCCAGGATATCTTGATCATTTCCTCAGCAGAACGCTAATCAGAATGTTCTCATACCCAACGAAGTTACAAATGGTATTCTCCCTTGTAGAGTTGTTACTCTCTTCTCAAATCAACTAATCTTGTATTGATTGCGTTGTCCCGTGTCAACGGACCTATTGTGGATGGATCGCTTGATATCATTCTCCTATCAGATCGCTCGATCTTGTTTGGTTTGCAATTCGTTCGATATTGCAACGCCGTTAAAGTCCACCGTCATTGTGGAAAGCCAGTAGTCACCTGGTGTCGTACCAAAAAGGCATGAGTTATAAATCGCTTGATATTACTCCTCGTTGTTTGAGCCGTGCTCATATCCCTGGTTATGGATCGCTCGATACCATTTCCTTAGCAGATCGCTTGATCTTGGTTGAGTTGTAAATCACTTGATATTACTCCTCGTTGTTTGAGCCGTGCTCATATCCCTGGTTATGGATCGCTCGATACCATTTTCTTAGCAGATCACTTGATCTTGGTTGAGTTGTAAATCGCTTGATATTACTCCTTGTTGTTTGAGCCGTGCTCATATCCCTGGTTATGGATCGCTCGATACCATTTCCTTAGCAGATCGCTTGATCTTGGTTGAGTTTTAAATCGCTTGATATTACTCCTCATTGTTTGAGCCGTGCTCATATCCCTGGTTATGGATCGCTCAATACCATTTCCTTAGCAGATCGCTTGAACTTGTCCGAGTTGTAAATCGCTTGATGTTACTCTTCGTGGTTTGAGTCGTAAATCGCTTGATGTTACGTTCTCTTCTTCCTGGTTATGGATCGCTCGATACCATTTCCTTAGCAGATCGTTTGATCTTGTCCAACATTCGGACGTGTTGAAGAGGTTTGAAGTCCTGACGGTGGAATTAAATGTCAAAATGTTTACTATTTCTGGCGTAACAGTTTTCCTGAAGAATACTCGTCTGTCTTAAGCATCACATATCTACGCAAGATTTGTGAAGAGGGCTCGTCCGTCCTAGTTACTTCTCACCTGGCATAATAGGTTTGCTCAAGGAAGACTCGTTTGTCTAAGTTTCTTAGCCGCAATAACAATTCAGGTTGGAAGAAGCTCGTCTGCTTTCTCCCCACTTCAGTCATCCAAAGCGCCATTTGGATGGGTTTATTTCCCATCGCTTGCATTCTCCAGCAGAGTGCAAATTTTAGGGTTATTTTTGGTATTCAACCACAGTTCATCTCGAACGGCCGACAGTCGATGCTCTCGTCCTTTTCAGATTAACAATGTTTGAATAGGGGCAGCTGTAACACCTCAAATTTGCCTTCACATTTTCATAGCATTTAGCATATCATTTTCATATTTCGCACTGCATCATTAGCATGGAAATATGAAGCATAACATACATAACATTGCATAGAGTTGGCAGTGATTTCAGTTGAGTATGGTTGTTTAGTTCATGATTCGATTCAGACGGGCGTTTAACTTAATCCTGGTCAAATCACCAAGAGATTTCTTCATTGGCAAGTCATCTGCATTTGAGGTTATTTTTCAAGCGATGCGTTTCAAAGTCGAGTTGTTGTGTGCAAAGGTCATCAGTTTACAAGGCAGTGACTCATATGATGGTTTTAAGATTCAAGCTTATCATGGTGAAACTTAGATGGTGATTCATCCAGAAGGTCGGTGGCTTCTGTGGAAATAATGCGAGATTGGTTTTGAGTTGAGTGAATTGGTGAATCGAGGTTTCTCGGCTATGTGTGTATTGGTGGAGATTGGTTCGTCCCACAAGGATATACGTTTTGTATCTGTTTCTAAACCATTCTTGTCGAATTATCCATTTAAACCAATTTCTCAACCATTGTCCATATTTTTTCCCATTTTTTTTAAATATCATTTAAATCCATTCTCATATCTGGTTATTTCTAATATCCATTTTTTTATTCTATCACCAATTTTCTTTTATTCTCATATTCAAATGCCCATTATCCATTTTTTTATTTCAAAATTCATCTTTATTCCATTTCTATCCAAAAATTTCTTTTATTATCTTTTTCCATTTTTTTTGAACCCAATCTTTCTATCCAAAATTTGTTTTATTATTTTCATTATCCTTTCTATCCAAAGATTTGTTTAGAGCCCATTTTTATCACTTTGTTTACATAGTCCAAATTCACAAAAAAAAAAAAATAGTAACGCAGCCACGTGACCAGAATTTTTCCAACCAAGTAAATGAAGCTAACACAAGCCAATGAATCGCTAATCCTAGCCAAAGTCATAAATTTGAAGCCATTTGTCTAAAGAAACTGATGCATGTCAAGCCAAAACTCAGCTAATAACCCAGCCGCAATACACAACACAGTTCCAAGTATCACGCACACCAAGCTCATGACCAAAACGCAACACTTCCAATACAAAACGCAAGGCCAGTGATCATGAGATACACACACAAAAATCACACAAACAACATGAATAAACCGTGATCCAAAACGCAATGGCTACGTGAATGAAACGCAGAACCAATCCATCCAGGAAAAAAATCAAAAAAAGAAGAAAATAACAGAATAAGAGAGAGGATAAAAGTTTGTTACAGGAAAACGAAGTCACACTTTTTCGCCAATAACAGCAAAACAAAAATTAAGTTCCTCACTTCTTTATCACCAACAATGAACATCCACGCGATGATTCATTCAGCAGCTTCGATTTATCCACCATCACCATAACCAAGCCATAGATTCATCACTCTCCTTAACAACGACTCCATCGATTTTCTTCGTGGAGCCAAGGCCAGTTCTCCCTCATCAACTGAGTTGATCTCAGTAGTAGCTTTAACCGTAGACGCAACATTCCGCGACAACCTTCATCAATAACGAAGCGAGAACACAGTCTCAAAATAAACGGACTCACATCATAGAAGGAGCGAATCTCATTCATCTCCATGAACCAGAAGATGAATTCGTTCGTCTCCAGAAGTTGAACTCACTCGTCTTCATCACGAGAGCGTAATCGAATCAATCTTCTTCATAACACCAAGCAGAAGCTCCTCATCACGAAGAACCGAATATTATCGTTCCTCATCAATCGCATCGTAGGTTAGTGATTCTTCTTCCACTCCTGTGTTTGATTACTGTTAATGCAATCAAATTTTCCTTTTGAGATTTTGTTTTCTGATTGCTTTGATCCGTCCATTAGAGTGTTTGTTTTGTTTTTTCGATTCCGTATTCGTAACGAGAAGGGGATTTTAGGTAGAGGTTGTGTGAGATGGTTGAGTGTTCGTAAGGTTGTGGAAGGGATGAAAAGCGGTGGCGGTGTGTTTGAGGGGTGAAGAAGAATGTCTGGCGGCGAGCTAGGTCATGATGAAAAAGCAAGGCGGCGGCGAAGATGAATGAGGAAGAAGAAGACGAGGTCGAATGGCACAGGGAGAAGAAGAGGATGTTGTGTAGGTTTTTTTGTTTTTTTATTAATTTGTTGGTTTATAAAGTGTTAATATGTTAAATATTTTAAGAAATTAATAAGAAGAAATAAAAGATTTGATGAGAAGTTGAGGAAATCGAGAGGATAAGAGATAAGATTTTGAAGGTTTTTGTGATTCTGTCCATACCGGCGGTGACACTTGTCACCGTCCAGTAGGACCTGTGTTTTGGTTCCCACGCGTGTGTGTTCATCCTAGTCTAGTGCTCCCTCGCCTTTTCAGCCGTGTGATGGCAATACCTTTTGGAGTCCTCAGATCTCACAGTCCGTATCCAGTCAATCCTGTTGACTGGCACCTCACCTATGCACCCTCAGTTTGATGCGTTTGGGCTTTCCCTAGTATGCTGTTCGCACCCCCCCCCTTTGATTAGGCCAAGTTTTTATAACTATTTTTCTTACTAGTCGCACCCCCTCTCCTTTATTTGTTTTTTTTAATTTCTATTTTGTTTATAGTTTCGTTTTATTTCATTTAAAATATTAAAACATATTGAAAAAATTCCATAAAAAATATTTTAGTTTCATATTTCATTTTAGAAATTTTTATTACTTTTATTTTCTGTTTTTTTTATTATTTTCTCATTATTATTTAGAATTTTCTTTTATTTCTATCTCATCTAATTTCCATAAATAACGCATCATCTTGTAGGATTTACTTCTTTCACCTTGATTAATATTTTAATTCCGTTCTTTTTGCATCATGTCATAGACTTAGAAAGGCTCTTAGAAATATTTTTCTTATATTTTTAATTTCATTTTATCCATAGTTTTGTAAGTCGGATTCATGCGTTTCCTTTATGTGATCCTAAGCGACTTTGGGCGATTATTTGGTGGAGCGTTATTGTGAATTTTTGAGAGATATTTTGACACTTTATTTGTTGCTGGTTGTTGACTTTAGAGTTTTAATTTCATATTTTTCTCATGACCTTTGGTATTTGTTTGGCGTCTTGTTTCTTAGGTAGCGTTTCGTGCCTCTTTCTTCCTTCCTTCTAACATAGTTTGAGGAAGGCATTTATGCCATCCTATTAGGTTTTATTGGTCTTTGTTTTAGGTCACTTATAGGGTTTAGGTACTGACTTTGTTGATTGTGGTTGGTTTGTGACCTTTGTTTGGTTTGTGTATTGTTTAAAGCTTGTTATTTTCATCTTATGCTTGTGCGATTCACTAATCCTTCCTTTCAGGGGCTCATGGTAAGTGAAGTGTAGATGATATCCACATTTCAAATCTTCATCTCATCCTTTATTTTTGCTTTCTCATTTGTCTTTGTGATATACCTTATGCCATCTTGTGAATAACTTCATTTGTCTTTTCCTTTCTTTACTTCTTCTTCATTAGGATAGAATTCAAACCTCACTAACCTAGGAATCCCATGCATGATAACATTAGGAGTAGTCTTCCCCATTAGATTTTACCTTTGAGATCCTTTTGGTGCTCTCTCTCTTCTCATCTTCAAATTTAACTTCAAGTCACTTTAATAAATAACGAGTCTTCTCTTGTGACACGAGACTTTGCTATGAGATACTTGCACGCGTTCTGTTTCGGGGTGAGGTGTAGGATATCCCTCGTGGTGGATAGGTCTTAGCATGAGATTACTTCACAAAGAAAATATAAAAAATAGTTCTTAACCAAAAATCACAAAAACACTTAATAAATGCCAGTAGGTCAGTGTGTCTGAGCCTTCACTTGTGGGACTAGATTTGGGGATTTCCTCCATAGCTAGGTGTGCCTCTTGAGCATTTCATTTCGGGATGATGTAAGAAGTACACATCCCATTGAGTAAGACTTAGGTACACTTACCTATGCAAACTTCAAAGCAGAAAACTCATAAAAAACATTGGACAAACAATAAAACGTCTCTCCTTCGGGACTTCTCTTCTCATCACCTTCACTCTTTACGTAAGAACTTGCTCCTACTTGTCACTTTGCAAGATGGTTACGCACTCGTCGTTCGAGCCTGCAACACCTGAGCATTGACATAGGCAGTTCAAGCCTTAAGACACAAGCAATCTTTTCCACCCCTAGTTAGGGGAACTACGGCGACTCTGATCCTCATTGTCCAGATGAGGTACGTAGGCAGCGGGGTAGGGCCCGTTCGAGCACAATCTATATTTTCCCTACATTTTCCTTTTCATTTTTTTAGTTCCCTTTTCTTTTCTTTTATCCAGTTCAGTTCATTTTCTTTGCAGCAACTTTCAGTTTTTTCACCCTTTGAAATAGTTTCTTTGCAAGTGTGGATCCCGTCGGGTACGGCGGACGATCTGGGTGCTAATACCTTCCCAGGTCGTAACCGACTCCCGAACTCAGTCTCTTTGGTTCGCAGGACCCGTGTCCTTCCTTTTCTTTTCTTCTGGTTTGTGCAGCATTACCATTCCCGTTCCTTCGGGATAAAAATGCTTGGCTGGCGACTCTACCTCTTTCCGCGCCACTTTCGCGTTTATACCAGGATGGAAATCCAGGGAGCGACAGGTGCTGCAGGCTCGGACGATGAGTGCGTTACCGTCTTGCAAAATGACAAGTAGGAGCAAGTTCGCATGTAAGGAGTGAGTGAGATGAGGAAAGAAGTCCCGAAGGAGAGACGTTTATGTTTGTCCAGTGTTTTTTATGAATTTTCTGCTTTGAAGTTTACATAGGTAAGTGTACCTACGTCTTACTTAATGGGATGTGTACTTCTTACATCATCCCGAAATGGAATGCGCAAGAGGCACACCTAGCTATGGAGGATATCCCCAAATCTAGTCCCATAAGTGAAGGCTCAGACACACTGACCTACTGGCATTTATTAAGTGTTTTTTATGGCTTTTTGATGAAGAAATGTTTTTTTATGTTTTCTTTGTGAAATCTACTCATGCTAAGACCTATTCACCATGAGGGATATCGTACACCTCGCCCCGAAATGGAAGACATGCAAGTATCTCATAGAAATGTCTCGTGTTACATGAGAAGACTCGTCGTTTATTAAGTGATTTGAGACTATATTTGAAGATGAGAAGAGAAAGCGCCAAAAAGATCTTTAAAGGTAAAAAGACTAATGGGGAAAAACTAATCCTAAAGTTGTCATACATGGATGAACCTAGGTTAGTGTGGTCTCAACTATCCTAATGAAGAAGAAAGAAAAAAGGAAGAAGGAGAAAGAAGTAGAAAATCAACTTACTTCTTCTAAAGAAGTTAAGTTGTTTTCTAAGAGGGATGAAAGGAGTTGAACAAATGATGGCCTAAGCACATCTCAAAGACAAATATGAGAGCATAAATAAGGAGAAAAAAGAATTGGAGATGTGGAAATCACATCCACACCTCTCACTTACCACAACCCCAGAAACTGTTAGAAGAAAATCACAAATGGCAAGCACAAATCAAATGATATTAAAGAAAGTAAGTACAAGCAAAGACTCCATACCAAGAAAAAATTTATCATACCATACCCAGGGATCAAGTAACAAGTTAAGAAGCAAAAAGAACAAGTCTTAGGAGTTGACACAAGTGCCCTCCTATCATAACAACCAATCTATGACCAAATAAGCCTCAAATAATGACATGTCAATCACAAAATTCAAACAAATATCAATTGAGTCCTGAAAAATCCACAATTAAGCATCAAAACACTTTAAACATGTGAGAACAAAATACCAAAACCACATAGCAAAAATCAGAAGCAAACCCACTCAAACAATGGCTCAAAAATTCAATAGGGTTTCATATACTTCATCACAAAGCAACCTCTTAAAACATAAGCAAATGAAACTTAAAAATCATGGAAAAAATCTCAAACCATCCTTAACATGTTAAGAATCTATACCAACAAGAATCAAGTTCATAACTATCTTCAAACTCATGTTACAAAATCAAAAAGGCAGATCATGCATAAAAGCAATTAAAAATAAAGAAATAAAAGTCCACAAATAATTCAGCAATAAAAATTAATAAAAAAAAAAGAAACAAGAATTATGGAAAATTAAAGGAAATTAAAATGAACATCTATTATTTTTCTCAAGATTTTTAGATATGTCTAACTATTTTTAAAAATGAGAAATGAAACAAATATTAAAAATGGAAAATAAAATTGAAATAAAACTGGAGGAGGTGAGAACAACAAATTAAACATGTTTAAATCACGATTGGGCCCAAAAGGGGGGTGCAGAAAATATGTCCCTAGACCCACCCGAAAATCCACTCAGCTTAATATTATTTGAGCAAGAAGAAAAATAATATGAACAAAAAAATAGTAAGAACAAAAACTATGTAAACCTCCTCACAATCGGTCCATCCCATTTTAAATGAAATAAAAACATCACAACACAAGAATAAAATGACGGGCCCAATAGGATGCTGCCACAACATCATCTTCTTCACCTGGCCATGAAAACCAACATACAAGAGCAAGAACAAAATAGGGGAGCCGAACACCATCATCGTCAATTCAACTTACCATAACTCTGTCAATTCTCCATGAAAATAAAAAATTCCAAAAAAGAAATGTTCTATGAAGCACGAGGAACAAAAATACACAACTATTTTCCACAAAATCTCAATATCCAAGAAGAAACGAAACCAATAAAGTGATGTTTTGAAAATGGAAATCAAGAAATAATGCATCACAAAGCTTCTAGACAACTCAAACAACACATGTCTAGCATATATATATATATATATATATATATATCACAAAACAATCAATAAATCATCAAAACCGAAGCAATCAAAGGTTAATGTTCAAACCTAGTGTGAAGCTTTCCTTGAAACTTAAAGAAATCCAGAGGTCACACACGCTTCCTTATGTCTTCTCTGATATTCCTTGAGCCAAATAAAGGCAATGGACTTCAATTAAGAGCAAAAATATAAGAAATCCGAAAATGAGAAAGATAGTCAATGAAGCTTCCTCAAGCTAACAATTAATGGAGAAGGATGATGATGTGGACATATGACGATATTCAGAAATCTCTAGGGTGAATAATGAAGTATGAATGGAGATAACTAGATCTAGAATCTATTGTGGGAGGATGAAGTTTTTTTTAGCACAATGAAAGAGAAAACAAGGTTATGCTAAGAATGTGACGAAAATGATGTGTTCCCCTCAAAACCGCCAGTGACCTCTTATATATCAAAGGTGTATGGATAAAATTTGTGGTGTGAGAACCAAGTTTTGTTACTCCAATGCAGAACCCGTGTGTGTCTGAGTTCTTCAGCTCCTTTCCAATTTTCAAACTTAATCATGTACAAGGTGGTGCAGGTTAGTATAATTGTCTTGCATGTGTTGTTGTGATGATGGTGAAAAAAGAGAAAAAGCAAATAGGATCAGCGGGTGTTGATTGAGTTGAGTTGGAGTGACGCATGGTAAGAGGATCACATGATCCTTCTCCTTATTTTTTGCATCATGTGAGGATGTTAGTTGAAAAATCGTGACTTGATGAGCAACAGCAAGTGGGGTGCTCCAGTTGAGTGCAAGAGAGAGGGAAATACGTGTAACTTTGTTATTGCATAAGGACATGAGGCAATGCAAGACCTTCGATTTTTTGGTGAAGAATCTGTGACTACATGTGAGTGGAAAGGAAAAAAATCTTTCTTTGTGACAATCACGTGAGGAGTGTATGATAAGCACGCATCTGCTAATCCCTTTCCTTGCAACCAATCACGTGCAAACATGTATTACCCTTTGTATTATTTTTTTCTTTTCAAAATTTCAATTAAGACAACCACAACTAATGTGATTCATGCACCCTTTTGGTCACGTACAACTAAAATGTCACATTAGAAAAAAGTGTAGAAACTAGTATAATAAAAATGTGACACTCACATAAAATGGGTGGACCAATGAGAAATCAACAAAAATGCACCAAAACCCTTAAAAATGCTTCAAACTTAAAAAAAAAAACCATATCTTGAGTTCTAAAAATACTATGAATGTGTTCTAGGACTTTTTGGAAAGGGGAAATCATGCTCTACAACTTTCATCATTTGGAGCTTTTCTGCACATGAAATAATAGCTTGAAGATTTAGGACAAAAATTTCTAAAAGTAGAAACTTCTAAATTTCCAAATTTAGCAACTTTTTGCATATTCCTAATTTTTGACCTTTGAGCTCGTTTAAACTATTCCTTGACATGATATGACTTCCAAAGATTGACGATCCTAATCAAAACCCTAGAAATCCTTCAGTTGACTTTTTGAACCGCATAATTGACTTTCTTGCTTCACCAACAAGTAATCGCTCAAATACTTGACTTTCTCAGTGAATTTTTGCCTCAAATTTCAAATATAAGCCTTGCAGATCATATGAGAGCCTTTGACCATAAGAATTGGTCAAAGCTAAGAGGATTCCCTGATTTGGAGCAAAACCCTAGTTAGGGTTTGTCAGTGTAGGAGAAAATGCACTGTTGGACTTCTGAAGAAATTCCAACATTCTAAGGCCTTGAGGATGACTTTGGGCTTGTATAAGATATGATGAGACTTTGTGAGATTCTTGCAGTGGCACCTGGCTCTTGGCTTGACTTTAAAGATCATGAATTTCCAGATGATTGATCATAGGCCCTATGATAGATCATGTGAATGCTATGCTTTATTTTTCTATGCCAAATGTTAGATATGGTATGCTTATGAAATGCTTATGATGGGCAAGTGATAATAAAAGGAGAGGGAAAATTTGGGGTGTTACACTGCGGGCAGTTACAATGAATACACATTGCTAATAGCTCCCCGCGAACGCATCCTCTTCGAGTGCATCAATTCCGAGTTTAAACAGGGCAGAGTAAGGTTCCCCAAACCTTATGCACCCAAGCCCCATACCGACAAGTCTAAGTACTTCCGTTTTCACAGAAGTCACAGACATGTGACCGAAGACTACGTCCATCTGAAATATGCAATTGAGATCCTGATTCAGAAAGGTCGTCTAAAACAGTACACCAAGAGGAACGAAACTCCCCGACATGAGGAGAAAGAGACGAAGAGAGCTCGCGAAGACACACCGCTCGACGACTCCTCATATCAAGCATCCCTATGCATATCCCGCCCAGAGGATTTCCATCTCCCTGACTCAGGACCAGGGGAACGAATCGCGGCTCTTAGTCCCTGGGAAGACTTCCCAACATCTCTCGTTATATCAGGAGGAGAGATGAACAACGAAAATGCTGCCATTTAAATGAAACGTAAGTTCGACGAACTCCTACTGATCGAAATACTGGGGAAAGTCCAACCCAATATCTTTCTTCCTCAAAGATCTATCGGGCGACTCTCCTAATTCAAGCATCCCCTTACTGATAAGAGCCAAAATGGCGCGCTTCGACGTTCGACGCATCCTGGTCGACCAAGGTAGTTCAGTGGACATCATGTATGCCCACTTATTCAAGACTCTCAAGCTGGACAAAACTAACCTATCCCTGTACGTCGGATCTGACCTTCAAGGATTTAATGGAGCCACCACAAAACCATGGGGGTATGTCAAACTCCTCGTCATGTTCAGAGATCAAGAGACAACTAGGGAAATCAAAGTCCAATTCCTGGTGATTGAGTGCCCTCCCTCTATAACTGCATCCTCGGTCGCCCAACCCTGGATGAATTGACTGTGGTCCCCTCCACCGTCCATCTGAAGATGAAGTACTACACCAAACTAGGCCGCGTAGTCACATTCCACGGTGACATCGAGGCCGCTCGAAGATGTTATGATGCTGCAGTAAAAGGACATGCCATAATACCAAGAATAGCAAGAAGCATAAGGTCGAAGAGCAGCCCCCAGAGAATCAACGCCATCGACCTCGACAGCCGCATCGGCGAGGAGGACACGGAAGCACAGGACCCCGTCCATAGGCAAGCCCCGACCCATCCATTCCGGCCGGTCCCCGACGGAGAGTTCAAGCTCATCCCCCTAGGCGACAACCCCGACAGAGTTGTGAAGATAGGCACGAGACTGCCTGCAGAGACAAGGGAGCAACTCATAATCTGCCTCAAAGAGAACGTGGACCTCTTCGCATGGAATACTGCAAAGATTCCCGGTCTCGACCCCGAGATCACCTGTCATCAGCTAGCTTTAGACCAGGCAATTAAGCCTGTAGCACAACATAGGCGCAAGTAATCTCCCGAGAAAGCGGAGGTTGCTGAGCAAGCTGTAAAAGACCTCTTAGAGGAAAAATTTATTTTAGAAGCCTAGTACACAACCTGGCTTTCTAATGTAGTCCTCGTTAAGAAAAATAATGGAAAATGGCATATGTGTGTTGACTATACTGATCTCAATAGGGCTTATCCCAAAGATGCTTTTCCTCTGCCTAACATAGATAAAATGTTCGACAACTCTGCAAGTTTCAAACTCTTGTCTTTTATGGACGCATATAGTGGATACAACCAAATCCCTATGTCGGATACAGACAAGAGACACACTACCTTCATGACCCCGACGGACAATTACTATTACAATGTAATGCCCTTAGGTCTAAATAACATCGGGGCCACATACCAACGGATGATGAATAAGGTCTTCCGAGAAGAGATCGAGGACATGCTCGAAGTATACATGGACGACATGATCGTGAAGTCACACGAGGAAGTCGACCATGCGCAACACCTCTGAAAGGTTTTTGAGCAGGCGAGACAATGTAAAATGAGGTTTAATCCTGAAAAATGCACCTTTGGTGTCCGAGAAGGTATATTCCTCGGCTTCTATCTCACCGAGCATAGAATTGAGGCCAACCCCGACAAATGCCGGGCGTTTTCAGAGTTCCCAACCCCAAATTCAAATAAATCCATTCAGTCCCTCAACGATATGCTCGCCTTCTTATCCCGCTTCGTCGCCAAGTCCACCCAACACGCCTTGCCTTTCTTCAAACTATTATGAAACGTGGCCACCTTCGAGTGGACAGAAGAGTGCGAGTAGGCATTACTCCACCTGAAGAAGGCACTCTCCGAACCTCCGGTCCTATCCCGACCACTGGAAAAGGAGACCCTATACCTATACCTGTCCGTAGCGACTAAGGCCGTCAACACCGTCCTCATCCGAGAAACCATCAAGGGGCAAAAACCTATTTATTTCACAAGCAAATCTCTCCAAGGCCCCAGGCTTAGGTATCAACAAACTGAGAAAGTCGCCTTAGCCCTGATAAACACCGCGAGGAGACTACGACATTACTTCCTTGCACATACGATTAAAGTTCGAACCGACCAACCCATAAAGCGACTCCTCAGCCGACCAGTCATGGCCGGTCGGATGCTGAAATGGTCGCTGGAGCTATCCGAATTCGACATCCAATACGAAAGGAGGAAAGCTCTGAAAGCTTAGGTCCTAGCCGATTTCATCGCAGAAATGACGAATAGCCCGATCCCAACTAGCGGCACCCACAAGTGGACGATCTTCGTCGACGGTGCCTCCAGCTCGGCGGGAAGTGGCGCAGAAATCATCCTCGAAAATGAGGAAGGTATTCTGATCGAAGTCTCGCTGGCATTGGCCTTCCCGGCCTCTAATAACCAGGCCAATTATGAAGCATTCCTCACGGGTTTAAGATTAGTCGAGGACTTAGGGGCGAAGGAAGTAAAAATATCAACAAACTCTCAACTCGTGGCATCATAGGTACGAGGAGAATATCAGGCTAAGAATGACAACCTCATCGAATACTTAGCCTTAGTGAAAGAAAAACTCGAAAAATTCGATGTATGGGAGGTCCAACACGTCCCCCGCGAGCACAACACGCGAGCGGATGTTCTGTCCAAATTGGCAAGTAAGAGGAGGAAGGGCGGAAATAAGTTTGTGATCCAGGAAATCTTTCCCCGACCAAGCATCGAACGGTCACCTCCCCCGCTCGAAGTAAACGCAGTTGGCGACGCTCACTGCTGGATGACACCCATTTACAACTACCTCACGAGGGAAGAACTCCCTACGGACCCCAAGGAGGCAGCCAAGACCAAGAGAAATGCGTTCTCGTACGTTCTCCTCGAGGGAAAACTCTACCGAAGGGGATTCTCCATTCCATTACTCAAATGTGTCGAAGAGGAAAGGGTCCCCGACATACTGGGAGAAATACACAAGGGGATCAACGCTCAACATCTCGGTGGAAGGTCATTAGCGTGAATCTAAAGAACATGTAAAAAAATGTGGCAAGTGCCAAAGGCATGCCAACATGCATCTCGCGCCCCTAACGAACTAAAGACAATCTCTTCTCCCTGGCCCTTCACCTGGTGGGGGATGGACATCTGTAACACCCCAAATTTTCCCTCTCCCTTTTATCATCATAATCATCATAAGCATATCATATCCTTAGCATCTAGCATAGAAAAATGAGGCATAACACTCACAAGTTCTAGCATTGGGCATGTGATCAATCATCTGAGAATTCATGAGTCTTCAAGTCAAAGGAAAGGGGCCAAGTGACATTACAAAATATTCACAAGGATTCCTCATACCCCATACAAGTTCAAATTTGCTTACAAGAGCCAAGAAGGGTGAAGGACCATAAGAAGATCAAGGATGCAACTACTTCATACACAAGTGAACCCTAAATTAGGGTTTTGCTTTTGAGAAGGGATATCTTGCATCTTTGACCAATTCTTGTGGTCAAAGTTCTTTATATGGTATTTGAAGCCTAGGAATGAAATTTGGTGAGAAAACTCATTGAGGAGGTCATTCAATTCATCAGTTACTTGTGGAAGAAGAAATTGGTCAACTGTGCAATTAAAAAGTCAATTGTGGGAACACAAGGGGTCCAATCCCATTTTTCAAGTCAAGGGATGTCCTTAAGGTCAAATAAGGGCTTTGGTGGTGGCAAAAATCAAGAATCAAGAGTTTTTGAAGGACTTTCCATTTTTGGCATGTGACTCGTAATGAAAGTTACTATTTTTGGCAAGTTTTGCCCTAATCTTCAAGGGGTTCTTTCATGACCAAGATGACCTCAAATGATTTTTCCTTAAACATGAAGTTTGTAGGGTTTTTTCTCCCCTTTCTAAAAAGTACAAGAACTCATCCATAACATTTGTGGTTTGGAATTTATGATCATTTGAAGTTGGACTTATTTTAGGGTTTTACATGAAAACCAATTTTCTACCAAGTTGCAAATTGGTTTGTAACTCATTTCTAAGTTGTTTTATGGACAAGATAAAACCAGAATATCGTAATGCATTGCATGAAAGGCATTTGGTTTAAAGAAATTCAAGAAAATCGTGCATGGAAAGAGGTGTAATTCACAAAGTGGAAAATGCAAAACATTACACAAAGCATGATCCAGGGTTTCTTTTGGTCCAAGTTTGATCCAAGGGTGGAGAATGAGTGAGTGCAGGTCAGCATGTGCACAAGCAAGAGGGAAGGTACAAGCAAAGTATGAGATCACGCTCTTCATGCCAATTTAAAAATTCATTCCATCCACACTATTCTCATGTGCACTATTCCTAAAACCCTAATCAGCATGTGCACTTTCACCATTGCATTTTGCTTCGAATCTCTTCACACACTCACACATTGCCAAAAAAAACCACAGATTCTTGATCCTTGAAGCATAAGGAACACAAATCCACCATCAATTTGAGCTGAAACCAAATATTTCATACCTTGCAAGTTTGGTGAATTTGCATTCGGATTCCAGATCTAGAGAGTTTCAAGCTTTCCCTTGCATTTATTTTGCAAGGAGAGGATTAAAGGCTTTGATTTGCATCATTTGGAGCTTTTTCTTGACCTATTTCAAGCTCTGCAAATCCCAGGTGAGCTCTAAACTCGTGGATCTGGATATTGAAATTTGTGTGTGATAAATGACCCTCATGCTTCTCTGAGTCCACTAATCTGTTTACTTTTGTAAATGAGTGAGAAATGAGCTTGCTATGTGGATTTTCAGTTTGATGTGTGATTTTGTTCTTCGATTTGCTTTGCTCGTTGATCTATTGGGAAAATTATTGTCATATTTGAAATCTACATGTTTGAATTGCTTGATCTGGAAGTTTGTAGCCATTTCTGTGTGGTTTTGTTCTTATGGTTGAATTTTCCGGCACCGGAGCTAGGGCTCTGGTCGCCGGATTCTGGAATTGTGTTTTAAATTTGAATTGAGGAAGATGAATTTATAGCCATTGGATAATTGATCTGGAGGGTTCACATAGTGACAGCGCATTAAAAATGCAACACATCCCTCACGTGACTTGCTCCTTATGTTTTAATTTGATTAATCACTATGTGTGGCTCCACGTGATAGCTATGGTACACTCAAACGTTGGCGTATTGGTTTGTTGACTTAGGACTTTTGTTGACTTGATCTGGTGTGTTCATGTGATCCATTGGCTCTCTATTTTCCTGATTTAATTGAATTTCCACCACAAGCATTTGTGAAACATGCAGGATCCATTAGGCCTTGTATGCTATTCACGCCACCCTTTGTTGCAAGCCCAATTATTTGAACTAAATTAGTTGCTTGTGGCACCTCCATTGCCCTTTTGTTTTTTTTTTTTATATTTTATTTTATAATTTGTTTGCTTTCTGATTTTTAAAAATAGTTAGGAGTTTCTAAAAATTACCAAAAAAATCATGGATATCAATTTTAATTTTCTTTAATTTTGTATATTTTCTTTTCCATTTATTTTTATTTTTAGTATTAGAATTAATTGTTTAGTTTAATATTCCTTTTAATTTTTTTTAAAAAAATGCATGCTGTCTTGTTTAATTTCTATTTTGAGCATTGATTTGAATTTTGATTTGGTTCTTTTTGCTCTGGATCATAGACATGATGTAGTTTACTAGGGATTTATCTCTTATTTTGTAAGGAATTTGTAAGTTGAATTTTGTCAAGTTTCTTTGTGCATGATCTTCAAAACCCTAGTTGCAATGTAGGACCTCCATTACCCTAGTTTGCTTTTGTTTGTGGACATCTCCTTTTGGCATATTGTTTTTATGAGTCTAAGGAATATTTGTGTTTAATTGTGGAATTTTTGAGTGAATTTTGGATTTAATGTGAATTTTCTTGCTTACTTTCCCTAATTTGTGTCCTTTCTTGCTACTTGTTTGCTTCTTAGGTTAGGAGGGCACTTGTGCCAACTCCTATAGGTTGTTTAGAGTCTTTTTGAGATGTGTATAGGTTCCTGGTCCTTGTATGATGTTTGCATCTTGATTTTTTTTAAAGTACTTGTTCTTAAAGGTTCTCACATGTATATGTATGCTCACTTCACTCCTTAGGCCTAATATATTCTCTTGTTGAACTTGTATGCTCCCTTTCTTGATTTCTTTTATTATTTAGGCACTCCTTTGATATGTTAGGGTTCTGGTCTTAAATTGCATGATTCTTGTTCATTTTGTATGCCTTGTGTTATCTCATAAGTGTTTTGTTCTTTCATAAGTGACTTGAATTGCTTTATGGTGAGTTGCTCTAATACTTTCATGGTTTTGTGTGTGTAATCATAGCATGTGATTGGTGTGTGTTACTTCTTGTTGTGATGTTTTAAATTGATCTTGTTTGGTTTTAATTGTTTCTTTTATTACTTGTGTATGATCTAACCTTTCTTTGTAGGGGCTCATGGTAAGTGAAGTGTGGATGATATCCACATTTCAAGTCTTTATCTCATCTTCTTATTCTTTGCTTTCTCATTTGTCTTCGTGATGTGCCTTATGCCATCTAGTGTTTAACTTCATTGTTTCCCCCTTTAGAAACAACTTATCTCCTTTAGAGGAGTAAGTTGTATTCTAGTTCTTCTTTCTTCTTTCCTTCTTCTTTAGGATATATTTCAAACCACACTAACCATAGGACTACTTTTGCATGATAACTTTAGGATTAGACTTTCCCCATTAGATTTTACCTTTAAGATCCTTTTGTTTCTTCTCTCTTCTCATCTCAAAATCAAAACCTAAAAAACCTTAATAATGGTTGAGGTAGCCTTGTGTGTATGGACTTATTCCATGGGGCACTTGTAGTCTTCCTATCTTGGGATAGTACAAGCTTTTTTAACATGATGCACAAGTCTAATCATAAAACTAATTTCACAAAAAAAATCATAAAAAATACTTCTTCACAAAAATTACAAAAAACACTTAATAAAATTAATGAGTTAGTGAGCTTATGCCTTAATCTCTGGGACCAAGTTTTTGGGATCTTCTCCTTACTTGGTGTGCTTGTTCTATTATTCCATCTTGGAATATGGTAGCAAGTACACATTCCATGAAAAAGAGTTTGAGTTCACTTCCTTATGCCACACTCATAAAAAACCTCATAAAAAACACTGGACATTCCATGAAAAAGAGTTTGAGTTCACTTCCTATTTATCACTTTGCAAGAAGGTAACACACTCGTGCCAGACGAGCCTGTAACACCTGAGCATTGACTTAGGCAGTTCAAGCCTTAAGACACAAGCAATCTTTTCCATCCCTAGTTAGGGGAACTACGACAACTCTAATCCTCATGTCCAGATGAGGTACGTAGGCAACGGGGGGGGGGGGCATTCGAGCACTCTTTTTATTTTCCCTACATTTTCCCTCGTTATTTTCTCTTATCCAGTTCAGTTCCTTTTCTTTGCATCAATTTTTATTCTTACACCTTTTGGAGTAGTTTCTTTGCAAGCTTGGATCCAGTCGGGTACGGAGGACGATCTGGGGTGCTAATACCTTCCCAGGTCGTAACCGACACCCGAACCCAGTCTCTTTGGTTCGCAGGACCTTTGTCCTTCCTTTTCTTTTCTTCGGTTTGTGCAACATTACCATTCTTGTTCCTTCGGGGAAAAAATGTCTGGCTGGCGACTCTACCCTTTTTCCGCGCCACTTTCGCATTTGTACCAGGATGGAAATCCAGGGAGCGACAACATCCTCGACCCTTTTGTGATCGGCTCCTACCAAAACAAATATCTCATTATGGGGGTGGACTACTTTACTAAGTGGATCGAAGCAGAAGCCCTGGCCAAGATAACGACACATAACATTCTTCGATTCTTCAAAAGAAACATTCTCGCACGCTTTGGCGTACCCCAAGTCCTCATCACCGACAATGGGACACAGTTCACGGACGGAAGATTCCAAGACTTCATCGCCAGCTTAGGCACAAAACAACACTTCACATCTGTTGAGCATCCTCAAACTAACGGGCAAGCCGAGGCGCCAAACAGGGTCATCCTAGGTGGATTAAAACGTAGACTCGGCGAGGTGAAAAAGGCGTGGGTAGAGGAACTGCACAACGTCCTTTGTGCGTATCGCACAATGCCACATTCTACAACTGGGGAAATTCCGTTCAAGTTAACATACGGTACCGAGGCGGTCATCCTAGTAGAAATTCGAGAGTTGACGAGGCGCACAGAAGCACCCCTTGACGAGGAGTTGAACGACGAAGCGTTATGAGTTGAACTAGACCTCGTCGAGGAAATCCGCTATGAGGCAGCCCTAAGGGAAGCCTCCCTTAAGCAAAAAATAACTTTACACCACGACACGAAAGTCATAAAAAGAGAATTCCAGGTGGGCAGCCTGGTCCTCATACAAAACTAGAAAAACCCATAAGAAGGCAAGCTAGCTGCCAACTGGGAAGGCCTGTACCGTGTCTGAGATAAGACAAGCAACAGGGCCTATTATCTTGAAAACCTACAAGGTGAAGAACTTGCTCGACCATGGAACGCAGAAAAACTTAAGCAATACTACAACTAAAAATAATTTAGGAAGGCTCCGTTTTTCACCTAAGTCAATAAGTTGAGTGATGCCTTCACTCAACGATTCGTAAAGAGTCCCTAAGATCATTTCGCACAGACACACATCACGACCATTATGAATTTTATTATCCAGAGTGACAAATTTCTAAGCTACTTGGAGGGATTTTGAGCAGAAGACGTAGTGGTATAACCATGTAGCCAGGAAAGTTATGTGGTCCACATCCGAGATATAATCAGTTTCTTTATCATGGTAATGTGCTATGTGGGTCGAATATACAACCCTAGAGGTCGAAGAGAATATTGGGTCGTATAGTCTAGATTTGGATCATGGGTGCTTCTAATGGGTTTGAGCCTTGTGATAGTGGCTACGTCGAACAAGTTTGGTGTCATCATACCACAAGGAAGGTGGAAGGTATAATGGGTGGTATCCCAGAAGTACAAAGAAGAGACCATCATGGTAGAACAATAATTGAGACCTATATTTAAAAACATGATAAGATAATAAATTCCCATGTCCTTCCAGGTTTGGGAGTTTACCTTTTCTACTTTGGCTAACCATTTTAGATAATTTCTAGGATCCTTAAAGGAAGTGGTCGCTCGAAAGACTCTGAAGCCATCATTCATATACCTTAAATCTATGGTATTTAGCATTACTGCATAAGGGGGAGTCTCTACAACCTTATACTTCTAAGAAAAATTAACCTTAAGGTGGTGAGGATATGAGACTGAATGGTTGAATATAAGTTTATAATTATTTATTTGTATTTCCAATAAAAACAAGATGAATCTCCTTTCTGGATGTCCATACCATAAGAAATCCATAATTAAATGTAATTGGCTTGATGCACTCTTTGGAAGAGTGAACTTATAGTATGGTTTTTAGAAAGTGTGTGGGAGATAAGACAATGCATTGTGAAAAACTCGTGTTTGTTTGTGAGATCATTCGATAATTCTTAAAGTTGTCTGGGATATTATAAGTTTTACAACAAATATTATACTATTTAATATGATAATTTTAATCAGAAAGGCTTCCCAGATTTGCACTGATTCTATTTCTTGAGCTTTAGTCGGAGTTCAAAAGGTTCTAGGGAACCATTATGGACCATACTTTCTTGCAGCAAAGGGATCCATATTCAACGTGAACTCATGGCGTTTGGCAAACAACATTACATAACTTAAGAATGTTGGCCTAATGGATTGCTATTCTTCACTAGGAGTGAGTTGGGCCAAGCAAAGTCCTTTGACTCGTCTGTTCTTAATTTCCCCAACATCTTTATCGACAAGCTTTTTGTTGGGAAGGCTGGCTTCGAAGGAGGCATTCAGCCAAAGTTGCAGCAACCAAAAAGGGCTAGCAAGGAGGAAGTTCCTTTTTTCACCAAGTCAATAATTTGAGTGGTGCCTTCACTCAAGAATTTGTAAAGAGTCCCTAAGATCATTTCAAACAGACATACATCATTGCCATTATGAATTTTATTAGCCAAAGTGACAAATTTCTGAGCTATTTGGAGGGATTTTGAGCAGAAGACGCAGTGGGACAACCATATAGCCAGGAAAGCTATATTCGCCACATCCGAGACATTATCAGTTGCTTTATCATGATAATGTGCTATGTGGATCGAATATATAACCCTAGAGGTCAAAAAGACTATTGGGTCGTTAGAGTCTATCACTGGATCGTGGGTGATTCTAGTGGGTTTGAGCCCTGTGATAGCGGCAACGTCAAACATGTTTGATGTCATCATGCCACAAGGTAGGTGGAAGGTATAATACGTGTTATCCCAGAAGTACAAAGAAGAGACCAGCATGGTCGAACAATAATTGATACATGTCTTTGACAACATGATAAGATCATAAATACCATGTCCTTCCATGTTTGAGATTTTACCTTATCTACTTTCGCTAAACAATTCAGATAATTGCTAGGATCCTTAAAGGAAGGGGTCGCTCGAAAGACTCTGAAGTCATCATTCATATACCTTAAATCTATGGTATTTAGCATTACTGCATAAGGGGAAGTCTCTATAACCCTATATTTCTAAGCAAAATTAACCTTAAGGTGGCGAGGATATGAGACTGAATGGTTGAATATAAGTTCATAATTATATATTTATATTGCCAATACAAGCAAGATGAATCTCCTTTCTGGATATCCATACCATAAGAAATTCATAATTAAATGTAATTGGCTTGATGCACTCTTTGGAAGAGTGACCTTATAGTATGATTTTTAGAAAGTGTGTGGGAGACAGGACAATGCATTGTGAAAAGACTTGTGTTTATTTGTGAGATCATTCGATAATACTTAAAGTTGTATGGGATATAATAAGTTTTACAACAAATATCATACTAGTTAATATGATTTTTTTTTTTAAAATTGTTTAACCATTAATTGATTAATACTATTTATAGTTATAATTACTTATTTATATTAAACAAATAATTTTTTTACACAAGTTGCCCTTATAGCTCAGTGGTAGAGCGTCAGTCTTGTAAACTGAAGGTCCGCAGTTCAATCCTACGTGAGGGCAATCATTTTTTATATACTAAAGGTCAGCAATTCAATCATGTGAAAGAGTAACATTTTTTCTAATAAAATTAAAAGCAACTAGTCACAAATTTAAATCATAAATCTTAACAAAATAATATAGATGTAATAAAGCTCCATATTTATCTTTTTATTAACATTATTGAATGCACATGCATCATCTTTAATTTGGGGCACACCAACAAAAAAAGTACACAAATTATTTTTATATGCATATAATTTCCTATTTTAATTAATATTGATATTTAATGTTTTGATCTCACCTTACTTTGTGACACCAACATAACATATAAAATTACCATAAATACATATTACATGTTGTAAACACCCCAAATTTGCCCTCACTCATTTCACCATGGCTTGTGATCTTTTCATTTGCATAAGTTCAACCATAGCATCTCATATTGCATTTTTGCTTCAATGCATTGATTCAAAGCCATCTGCATCTAGGGTTTGTGATTTGAGCAATCCCTAAGCTATCTGAGCCACTCCAAAGGTCTTCAATCATCTCAAGAGGGTCCATGTATGTTCAAGCATCATATTACATCCTCCAAAGATCAAGGAAGTCAGAAAATCACAAGAACTGAGAAAGGCATGGAAGCAGAGCCAGGTTTAACTACACAGATGACCTAAAATTAGGGTTTTGGTTTCAGAGGCCATAACTCCAATTTTTTTGGTCATTCTTATTTCTATTGGTCTCTATATGTTATGAGGATCATTCATATCAATTTTCATGAAGAAATTCAATGGGGAAGGCATCTGATCACAAGATGACTTCTTGAGCAAGTCAGTGCAAAATCAGGGCATCTGAGGCCCCCAATGACCCAACCAAAGGGGTTTCTCCATCATTTTGAATGTGTATGATCTTTATTTGATCATAGAAGATGTTAGAAGTTCACAAAATTGAAGAATTTCAAGCCATTTGCAAAGTTGCCATTTTGGGAAAGTGACTTATAATGGAAACTTGCCATTTTGGGAAAGTTTTTCAACCTCCTCTTTTTGATTCAAAAATGCTTCAAATGAAAAAATCTTTGGTCATGAAAGTTGTAGATTGGATCCTCCCATTTTAAAAAAGCACAAGAACTTGATCTAATTCATTTTTGATCAAAAGTTATGGCCTTGCAAAGTTGGACAAAATCATTCATTTTCACTTTTACACCAAAGAGGGAAACTTGCAAATTCACATGCCAAGCATTTCTATGACTTCAAAATGACTTCTAAGCATCACATAAACATAACACATGACCTAAAATTCAGAATGGCCCAAAGAATCACTCATTTTCATGCCTTGATCATTAAGAAATCCAAAAGGGGCCAAAACTCCATGGATTTGCAAAATGACCCAAGGCTTCTCATCCACTTGTGCCAGCTGCCAAACATGACTTCCATGGACCTCCTTGAAGCATGCTGATTCGAACCATGCCCTTGTACCATGACTGAACCAGCCCATACCTTCACTTACACAAAAGTTGACTTTATGCAACTTGAGCCATACCAATAAAATTGAGCCACACCAACTACTCTGACCAATCACAGCTTCACATACATGCCTCAAGGATCACATTTCACACAATCTTGGAGCTTGAAACCACAGCATTGCCATAGTTCACAAAAACCTCCCTCTTTGCATATTCATTCGAATCTCATCACACAAGCCTCAAACCTCAAAACAAATTCCACAGAACAACTCACCCTAACCCTCTGATCATTTCCCAACCATCAATTTACCCTGAAAAGCCCAGAATCAAAAATACGATTTTCACACTTCATGAACTGAGTTTCTGCCATTTTCATTTTGGGGCCATCTAAACTCCAACCAAGCATTGCAAACTCTTGAGGGAGGTCATTGGAGAAGTTTTGAAGCAAAGAAGCAGCCAAACAGTGCCATTTTCGAAAGCTTCAGCTCAGGTACCCTTAAGAACAAATTTCCCAGAAGCTTGATTTTAAGTTATAGACTTGTTCCTTATGTTGCCCTGATCATGTTGATGCTTTCATTTTTGAAAATGGTTGAGTTTTGAGGATTTTATGTTGTTCTGAAACTTTGCCCGTGAAATGTGTTTTGATCTGATTCTCTTGATTTACGAAAAATAAATGATTTTTGTTGTGTGGTTTATGTTCAATGATGTCTAAGGGTTGATTCTGGAGAGTTTGATGAGTTTTGGTTGCGTATTAAGTGAGATTGAAGAAATGGTTGGCCGGAGAAGATGACCGGAACACTATTCCGGTCATCTGAAAGTGATTAGGGTTCAGGTATAGGGTTTAATCATAATTAGTGAGATTTGAATTTCAGCCGTTCGTTCGCGCGCGTAGTCAATTCCCGCGCCCCCTAGGTTTGAATTTGGGCCTTTAGATCAGCTGACTTTCTCATTTTCCCTTTAATTTCATTTTTATTTTATTTGTTTTGTATTTAATTTCCACGAATTTTTAAAAATAGTAAAATGCATTGAAAAATTCTGAAAATTTTTATCAAATCTTTTATTAATTTTCAGAACCCAAAAATATTTTTATTTTTATTTTTTGAATTAAAAATTATTTTTAAATTATTTAAGTGTTTATTTTTAATTAGTTAATGAAAATTAATTAATTAAAAATGCATTTAGGTATTTAAAAATCACCAAAAAATTCACATTGCATTTTAATACATTTAGAAACATTATCAAACTCTTCAAACAAATTTCTTTTTGGTTCTTGACCTATTTTGACCTTTTTCATTGGAATTAAAGTTATTTAAAGGTAATATTTTGATCCTAACTTAGGAAAATTCATTCTGCCTAACCATGAAGAGTTTGATGATGGTTCTTCTTGCATTGCATCCTTCATATCATGTAGTTTATAGGGTAAAATTGGTTTGAATTTATCTTTCATTTTCAATTAATGAGCATTTTTCCTTTTGAAGTGCCTTGAAACCCTAGTTGACTTGAGAAAATCATAACCCCCATTAGGTTAAGACTTAGGTCCCCTCCTTTGGGCAGTGAACTTGTGTAGGGTTAGGGTTCCTTTGATCCCATTTTCAATTTTTTATCTTGTCATTTGCTTCTGGTTTTGATTTTTGTATTGCATGTTGTGCATAAACCCTAACCTTTGCCTTCATTTGCATTCATTCTTCATTTTCTTGCATACATGAACTTGCCATGACATTTTATGCATCAACATGGCATATAAGACATCTTAGGACATATTAGAGTCATGTTTGATCATTGCTTCATTCATTTGCCATGTTATGTATTCATTCCATTTCATAAACTTTCATGAACTTTTATGGTTCAAAGCATGCTTCATTTGCATCCTCATCCTTGTATGATCATCCACAACTCTTGACATGTGTTTGCATCATCTCTTAGCATCATTAACATCATGCCTTTGGTTTGCATCATTGCATTTCATCTCATTTTTCATGTCATTTCATTTTCTTGCTGCTAATTTTTCAGGTGGTAAGTGTTTGAGAAGTGAATTTGCCTTCACTTCTCATAATCTTTTCTCATCTCTTTATGTATTCATTAATGAATTTTGTATTTGTTTGAGAGTGAGCATGCTCATTCATGTCTCCCCTTCACTTTCTTTCTCCAAGCAACTTATCTTCTTAAGTGAAGTAAGTTGACTTGCTTCTCTCTTCTTCTTCCTCCTTTCCTGTTCCTCCCATGGTGGCTTTTCCTTGAAGATCTTTTGCAAGCCTCCTAAACCCTAGGAACAACCAAGCATGATCACAATTAGGGTTTGATTAGTCCCCCATTTAGTTTTGCCTTTGTGTCATCTTGGAGTCTTCTCTTCTCACCTCATAATCAAGGACTAAACCTTAAAGGTTTTAAGACTTTGTGATTAAGCTTATGCCTGTATCCTTCTATTAGGATGGAGTGTATAACTTTAATCCTAAGTGTTAAACCCTTAATGTGTTTAATTCCTTTAATCAATCCGTCTAATAATCACTAAGACATCAAGCTTGTAACTTGGGCCTTGCATTAGGGTTCTAATTCTTCCTTAATTGGTTAAGAAGGACTAACCCTAGTGTTAATGGACAAGTCCCCCTCAAGTTTGTCTTACAAACCATAAAATTCATTTCTTAATCTTACCATTAACTAAAATCCACTTTAATAAAGGCTTTGTTTTGTCATGAGGTTAATCCCTAATCATGGATTAAGTTGAGGAGCCTTCCTCAGCTTAAATGTTCTCATCTATTATCCTTCTATTAGGATGGTGTAATGAGTCCATTAAACCCCTGATTATGGCTTAAACTCATTAATTAACACTAAATAAATACAAGTAGGTTAATGATCTTAATCCTATATCATGGTGATTAAGTGTGAGGTGCTTACT
The DNA here is from genome assembly GCA_963966055.1 of Lathyrus aphaca. Lineage (NCBI taxonomy): Eukaryota > Viridiplantae > Streptophyta > Magnoliopsida > Fabales > Fabaceae > Lathyrus > Lathyrus aphaca. The sequence continues at coordinate 384,503,978 of OZ014522.1, read as the reverse complement.
TCATACTTAAGGTATTCTCATTACCCCTAATCATAAGGAGGATGTGATGAGTTTACTAACCCTTGGTTTAGGCTTAAGCTCATTTTCTTATGACAAACACATAAAGCAATAAAAGATTGAAAACATCAAAAACAAACAATAATCGTCTCCTCCGGGATTCTTTTCTCATCATCTTCACTCATAAACGAGAACTTGCTTCTTCCGTCTAATGCAAGACAGTTTGCACCTGAGCCAGACAGGTCATACACTTGAGCATAGACAAGCAAGCAGTTCACAAGTCAATTTATCTTTCAATCTCTTTGGGTCGACCTACGGTGTTCTGACTTCCTCATTGCACGAGAGGGTACGTAGGCATAACTTAACTGTTAAAAGTCTCTGTATATTCCCCCTCTTTCCAGCATTATCCTTTAAGCCCCATAGTCTTGAGCTTTGCACTCTTTCCTTACACTGACACTTCACATATTTCACTTCACTTTCTTCCAGCACTGACACTTGCATTCTTTCCAGCTTTGATACACAGATAGCACTGACACTACTGTCGCTCCTACCTGATGACACATGGCCAAGAGGGGTACGGACGCGAACGGTCGGCGAAAGAGGTGAGAACACACAAGGGTGAACTCAGAAGACAAGAGTCGCCAGCTAGGCATTTTTATCCCGAAGGAAAGGTAATGCTGCATAGACCTAGAAAGATACGGATAAGACGGTTGCGAACCATAGAAACTGAGAAAGGGAGTTGATTACAACCTGGGAAGGTATTAGCACCCAGATTGTCCGTCGTACTCGACGGGATCCACGCTTGAAAGATTTGTGTTTTAAAGGGGTAGTGTCAGTGCAATTTGTGTATCAAAGCTGGAAAGAATGCAAGTGTCAGTGTGAAAGAAGTGTGAAGTGTATAAGAGAAGTGTCAGTGTAAGAACAAGAGTGAAATTCTCAAGAATATGAGGCTTAAAGAATAATGTTGGAAAGAGGGGGAATATACAGAGACTTTTGTTCGATAACTGTTAAGTTACGCCTACGTATCCTCTCGTGCAATGAGGAAGTCAGAACACCGTAGTTCAACCCAAAGAGACTGAAAGATAAATTGACTTGTGAACTGCTTGCTTGTCTATGCTCAAGTGTATGACCTGTCTGGCTCAGGTGCAAACTGTCTTGCATTAGACGGAAGAAGCAAGTTCTCGTTTGTGAGTGAATGAGATGAGAAAAGAATCCCGAAGGATACGATTATTGTTTGTTTGTTTGTATTTTTAATCTTTTATTGCTTTTTGAGGTTTGTCATAGGAGAATGAGCTTAAGCCTAAACCAAGGGTTAGTAAACTCATCACATCTTCCCTCTGATTAGGGGTAATGAGAATACCTTAAGTATGAAGTAAACACCTCACACTTAATCACCATGATGTAGGATTAAGATCATTAACCTACTTTCATTTATTTAGATGTTTTTTGGAGTTTTTGTTTAGTGTTAAGTAATGAGTTTAAGCCATAATCAAGGATTTAATGGACCCATTACACCATCCTAATAGAAGGATAATAGATGAGAACATTTAAGCTGAGAAAGACTCCTCAACTTAATCCATGATTAGGGATTAACCTCATGACAAAACAAAGCCTTTATTGAAGTGGATTTTAGTTAATGATAAGATGAAGGAGTTATTTTTATGGTTTGTAAGACAACTTGAGGGGGACTTGTCCATTAACACTAGGGTTAGTCCTTCTTAACCAATTAAGGAAGAATTAGAACCCTAATGCAAGGCCCAAGTTACAATCTTGATGTCTTAGTGATTATTAGATGGATTGATTAAAGGATTTAAACACATTAAGGGTTTAACACTTAAGATTAAAGTTATACACTCCATCCTAATAGAAAGATGCAGGCATAAGCTTAATCACAAAGCCTTAAAACCTTTAGGGTTTAGTCCTTGATTATGAGATGAGAAGAGAAGACTCAAAGAGACTCAAAGGAAAAACTAAATGGGGGACTAATCAAACCCTAATTGTTATCATGCTTAGTTGTTCCTAGGGTTAATGAGGCTTGCAAGAAGATCTTCAGAAGAAAAGCCACCAGGAAAGAAACAGATGAAAGGAGGAGAAGCAGAAAGAAATAAGACAACTTGCTTCACTTAAGAAGACAAGTTGCCTGAAGAAAGAAAGTAAGAGATGAACATGAATGAGCAAGCTCAATCTAATACAAATATAAAATGCAGCAATGATGCATAAGAGAGATGAGAAGAGATTGTGAGAAGTGAAGGCAAATTCACTTCTCAAAACAACTTACCACCTGAAAAGTTAGCAAAAGAAATGAAATGCAATGCAAATGAGATGGAATGCCATGATGCAAACCAAAACCAGAAGCACAAACATGATGTTGATGATGCTAATAGATTATGCAAACACATGTCAAGAGATGAGAGTGACCAAACAAGCATAAGGATGTAAATGAGGCATGCTTTGAACCATGGAAGTTCATGAAAGTTTATGAAATGCAATGGACATATAACACGGCAAATGAAAGATGCAATGATAAAACATGATTCTAAGATGTCCTAAGATGTCTTGTGAATCATGTGGATGCACAAAATGTCATGGCAAGTCATTGAATGCAAGCATGTGAGAGATGGATGCAAAGGAAGGCACAAATTAGGGTTTACATACAACATACAATGAAAAAATTCAAAACCAGAAGCAAATGACATGATAAAAAATTGAAAATGGGATCAAAGGACCCCTAACCCTACACAAGTTCACTGCCCAAAGGAGGGGACCTAACTCTTAACCTAGTGAAAGTTATGAATTTCTCAAGTTGGCTAGGGTTTTAAGGTACCTCATCATGGAAAATGCAAAACAAATTAAAAATGGAAGATCAATTCAAACCAAATTTATCCTATAAACTACATGCCATGAAGGATGCAATGCAAGAAGAACCATCATCAAACTCTCAAAGGTTAGGCAGAATGGATTTTTCAAAGTTTGCACAAAAATATTGCCTTAAAATGAATTTAATTCCATGGAAAAGTGTCAAAATGCATCAAGAACTAAAAAGAAATTTTCTTTGAGAGTTGGATAATGTTTCTAAATGTTTTAAAATGCAATGTGAATTTTTTTGTGATTTTTAAATACCTAAATGCATTTTTAATTAATTAATTTCCATTAACTAATTAAAAATAAACATTTAAATGATTTAAAAATAATTTTTAATGCAAAAAATGAAAATAAAAATATTTTTGGGTTCTGAAAATTAATGAAATGCTTGACAAAAATTTTCAGAATTTTTAAATGTTTTTTACTATTTTAAATAATTCGTGTAAATAAATGCAATAAAAATGAAAATAAAATAAAATAAAAGGAGAAGTATGCAAAATGAAAGGATCAGTTTGAGTCTGGGCTAGGAGGTGTTGACTTGGCGCCACATCCAATGGCCCAAGTTCAAACCTGGCTAATTTTGTTTTATAATTAATTAAACTTAGGTTAGGTTAATTAAATGCTGATTAGGGTTTAAGTGGATCATCTGGACCATTCAAGCGTGCGCGGGAAGCAGGATCCTAAGGCTATTATTCAAAGTTGCTAATTAAACATGCTTAGCCCTAATTAACCTCAGGCGACCGAAGACAAGCTCCGGTCGTCTTCTCCGGTCATCTCCCTCACCTGAAACACCTAAAACACACCCCCAAGACTTCCAAAACTCCAGAATCAATCCTCTAACATTGGGTAACAAGAATCCAGGGCCAAAAACAATTTATCTTAACCACACAGTGAGAATCGAAGAAAACAAATTCTAGGGCAAAAGTTTCAGAGCACCACAAAATGCTTGTTTCTAGCTCATTTTCAAAAATAAATACATCCCCATGATCAGGGCAACACATAGAACAATATTTTAACAAGAAATCAAAGTTCTGGAAAATTTGTTCATCATGTTACCTGAGATTGAGCTTTCGAATCATGGGCTTTCTGACCTTCTGCCTTGTGCTTTTCCACTCTAATGGACTCCTTGAAGCTTCTGGTAAGCTTGGAATGAGTTTATATGGAGGATTTCGAGGCTTCCGGTTCAGGGGTGGTGAGAATCGTGTTTCTGTTTATGGTGGTTTTGGGCTGCTTTGAGGGGTCAGGGATGATCAGTGGAGTGTTTTGAGATGGATGGTGGAAGAAATTTGGGGAATGAATGGCTGAGTTGTGGGATTCGATAGAAAATGCAAGATGGAGGATTTTTGTGAACTCTAACAATGTTGTGGATTCAGGCTGGCTTGTTGTGTGTTTTTAGTCTCTTTTAGTCCACATATCAAGTTGTGATAGGGCAGAGAGTTGTTGGTGGCACAGCTTGATTGGTATGGCCCCTTTTGCAAAAAGTCAAGTCTAGGTGTACTATAAGGTATGGGCTGTTTTAGGGCTAGAACAAAAGCATGTCTGTTGCAGCTTGAATCAAGGCAGACCATGGAAATGATTTTGAGGCCAACTTGCAAGTGGGTTAGGGTTTGTGTGAGGTTTTGCAACTTTTACAAAGTTTGGCCCTTTTGAAGTTTCTTAATGCACAAGTCATGAAAATGGGCAATTCTTTGGTGCATTCTGATTTTCAAGTCATGGTTCATGTTCGTGTAATGCATAGAAGTCACATTGAAGTCACATTTTGCCTTGGCATGAGGTTTTGCAACTTTGCCTCTTTGGTACAAAAGTGAGAATTAAGTGATTTTTGCAAACTTTGACAAGCCATAACTTTTGATCCAAAATGAATTAGAATGAGTTCTTGTACTTTTTGAAAATGGGAGGATCCATTCTACAACTTTCATGACCAAAGTTTTCCCATTTGAAGCATTTTTGAACCAATTTGAGGAGGTTGAAAAACTTTCCCAAAATAGCAAGTTTACATTACAAGTCACTTTCCCAAAAAGGCAACTTTGCAAATGGCTTGAAATTCTTCAATTTTGTGAACTTCTAACACCTTCTATGATCAAATAAAGATCATACACATTCAAAATGATGGAGAATCCCCTTTGGTTGGGTCATTGGGGGCCTCAGATGCCCTGATTTTGCACTGACTTGCTCAAGAAGTCATCTCTTGATCAGATGCCTTCCCCATTGAATTCCTTCATGAAAATTGATATGAATGATCCTTATAACATGTAAAGATCAATAGAAACAAGAATGACCAAAAAATTTGGAGTTATGGCCTTTGAAACCAAAACCCTAATTCTAGGTCATCTGTGTAGTTAAACCTGGCTCTGCTTCCATGCCTTTCTCAGTTCTTGTGATTCTTTGACTTCCTTGACTTTGTGAGGATATAATATGATGCTTGAACATACATGGACCCCTTTGAAGTGATTGAAGACCTTTGAAGTGGCTCAAATGGCTCAGGGATGGCTCAGATCACAAACCCTAGATGCAGATGACTTAGAACCAATGCAGTGAAGCCAAAATGCAATATGAAATGCTATGATTGAACTTATGCACATGACAAGATCACAAGCCATGGTGAAATGGGTGAGGGCAAATTTGGGGTGTTTACAACTACCCCTTTTAAACACAAACTTTTAAGCGTGGATCCCGTCGAGTACGACGGACAATCTGGGTGCTAATACCTTCCCAGGTTGTAATCAACCCCCTTTCTCAGTTTCTCTGGTTCGCAGCCGTCTTATCCATCTTTTCTTAGGTTTATGCAGCATTACCTTTCCTTCGGGATAAAAATACCTAGCTGGCGACTCTATTCATTTCTTCCTCTTTTTGCCGACCGTTCGCGTCTGTACCCCTTCTGACTGTGTGTCATTTGGTGGGAGCGACAACTTGGCGACTCTGTTGGGGACCCTTATACTGTAACCAGGGCTTCTGGTTCTTTTTGTGGGTTCCTCCTAGCGCTTGTTTGATTTGTGTTTACTGGGATGTTATGTGTTATATGTGTTTATGTATTTATTTTATTGCTTTATGTACAGTCTTGTTTATTGCTTTCTTTACAGTTTTATACATCACACTGTCATACTGTCATTGCTGGATCTGGTTTGCTGTTTTGGTGGGTGGGGGTTTCATTGAGAGTTTAAGGTCCTATACCTGGGACCTGAGTGACACCTAGGCTAGAGTGGTTCATGTTCTTTCCCATTCCATTTCGGTCTGGTGCGGGAATATGAAACACGGTTCAGATGTGGGTTTCTTCTTGAGAACTCTGTGCTACAGATTTCCTGTAGTGCTAGGGCTATCTGGGAAGCCTGCTAAGTCTGGATGACCTTTATTATGACCTTCAGAAACTGAGGTGAATTAGAGGAGGGTCTTTTATGGTTATTGTAAACACTGTACCTCCGGGTTAGAAGTGTTTACACTTCTCATAACTGATCCAAGTCTGAGGATCCTTGTTTTAGAACATTACCTGTGAGGGGGTTGGGCTGTTTACAGTTTTGCAGGTACCCTTGGCCACATCATACCCTGTTACTATTTGGTTTAAGAGTACCTCATTTTGGACAGTTCTTGTGATTAACCCTGGACATGTGACTCTTTATTTGAGTCCCCCACCTTGGTTACTGGATTTCTGGACATTCATCTGGACTTTCTTTGAACATACATGGGCTTATATCAAGACAGATATCAGATCCAGCTTGATCACAAACCCTTGCATATCATTTGCATACTCATCATTTGCATCATTTAACATTTGTTTATTTGTTTTTCAGGGTATCCACATTATATCTGGTTTGGTTTTGACCCCTTCTTCTGCATAGACCTCTGCTTCATCAGTTATCTGCTTCAGCTATTCTCATCACCACCAGCATCAGCCTGTCAGTGGCTCATCTCCAGTATCAACCTTGATCTTCATCAGCACCTATCTTCCTCCTCTTCAGCATTTATGACTACTCCCAGGAAGAGCAACATATCCTACCATTTCTTTGAGCCTGTGTTGACTGGTATCAGGCAGGTCCAGTCACTTATCACACCTGACCACATCCCATTGTTTAGAGAGCATTATGGAGGTATCTTGGATATGGTTATGGACCTTGACCCTTCTCAGAGGAGCATGATCCACACATGCTTGCAGTTTTATGACCCTCCCTTGAGATGTTTCACCTTTTTAGACTTCCAGCTAGGGCCTTTGCTGGAAGAATTTTCTTCATTGACTGGAGTACCTATCAGGGGTGGAATCCCCTTCAACCCAGAAATGCCAGCTCCCAGCAATGGAGAAGTAGCAAAGGCACTGTACTTGGAGCCTACTTTGATTGAGCAGAATATGACAACAAAAGCTGGGATCCCTGGTTTGCACTTAGACTTCTTGATTTCTCAGGCCATCCTGAAGGCCTCCTTGGGAGAATGGAGGGCAGTCTGTGCACTGTTAGCCCTCAACATATATGGGGTTATACTGTTTGCAGATGAGCCCAAATTTGTCAGCAAGAATGTCGTTCATCTTTTCCTTCTGAGGAACCCAGTACCCACATTGCTGGGAGATTTCTATTACTCCATCCATCAGAGGAATGAGAAACAAAGGGGGAAGTTGGTGAGATGTTGTGCTCCTTTGTTTCACACCTAGCTGCTCAGACACCTACCTAAATCAGATGCCTTCTTGAACCCTCACCAACAGAAGAATTGGGCCAAGAGGCTCATTGCTTTGACTTCAGATGATATTAGATGGTGCACCCAGAGCACCAAAGGCAAGGACATTATCACCAGCTGTGGGCAATACCCAAATGTACCTCTGATAGGAGTAAAGGGTTGCATCAACTACAATCCTTTGCTGTTTAAAAGACAACTGGGCTATGCTTTGGTTCACCCTCCTAGGGTGCAAGATTTAGTTGAGACCCTGTATTGTGAAGTAAAACCTAATTCAGCTGTTGTCAGACAAGCATCTTGGGCTTGGGACAACATCCAGACAAAAGGGATGGCTATTCTTGGAAGGTGTAATAATGTTGCTTCAGCTCAGTACTGTGACTGGTCCCGTACAAGAGCTCAGATTACTGGAATGCCTTTCACCTTAGAGGACATACCTGGACCCTCAACAGTACAACCTGCAGCAACTGTCAGCCTAAAAGAATTTGAGAAGTTGAAGGAAAGGAATGAGAATCTGTCTCAAGCTCTGAAGTAGACCCTTTGGGAAAGGAGTGATGGTCGTTTGGGCATTGAGAGGCTGGAGAAGCTTAGGGTGGAGCATCTTGCCAAAATTGAGAAAACAAAGGACTACATCAGGAAAGCAAGAGCTGGGGAGCAAATATTGAAGAATGCTTGTAAAGAGGCCAAGATTCAGAAGGCTAGGACTGAGCTCTATCTGCAAGAAAGTTAGGCTAGGTGGGTCAGGATCGCTGAAGCCCGAACACAAGAAGACCAGAAAACTCAAGCCAAGATTGAACAGTTAGGGGCCAATAAAAAGAAGCAGCAGGAAGCTTTGTTGGTAGCCCAAAAGGAGATTTCAGAGTTAAAGCTCAGAGCTGGATTGAAGAGGTCAAAGGACCAGGACAGGCATAAAAAGCTGACCACTGCCACCAGGAACCTCCTTATTAGGACCATTACAGAGCGCCCAGCTGGTCCAGTGACTGAGGCACTCCTGAAGGAGGTCAAGGAGGATGAGTTTGGATTGGATGTTTGACTTCTTTGCTTGTTGTTCAATTCCATTTGATGTACTTTTCTCTTTTTGTATTTTGACCCTCCAGGGGCATGTGTTGTAAAACAAACTATGTATTGTTCATCATTTGTAATATATTAGTTTGCTTTCATTGGGTTTCTTTTCTCAGCAACATCAAGCATCTTCCTCGAGGTCTGGAAAGGTCAAAACCAAGAACCAAGCCGGATACCTTGGAAAACAAATAGGCATACTGCATTGCATACTAACTTTTGTTTTGTTTTGTAGGTTTTGTTATTATCTTTGTTTCTAACCTTGTTGTGATCTCAGGAAACATTGCTCGTCGCCGAGTGTTCCCTGTCAACCGCATGCACCGGTACCCTACTCGCAACAACCTTCCTGGTATTCAAATGGAGCAAGTACAGCAAGATCTGACTGAGGTCAGAACTCAGGTGGCTAATGAAAGAGTGGAGATGAGAAACCAAATGACCCAATTCATGGCTGTGATGACTGGCTTGGCCCAGAGTCAAGAAAGGTTAAGGGAACTGGTGGAAAGACAAACTCCCGAGGAACCTCATCTTGGAACTGGGGGAACTAGTAACAATGAAAGGGGTCAGCCTCATGTTAATCCACCAATATTTGGACCTCATCTAGATCCGGAAGTCAATATCCTGAGAAATGTGCAAGGAAATACTACTGGGGGGAGAATCTTGCAAGAGGATCCCCAAGAAGAGCAGTTTACTGTCATGGGAGTAGGAGATGAAGTCTATGATAGGAGGTTGGATGAAATTGCTGAGAAGTTGAGATCTTTGGAGTCTCAGAATTCCTTGGGCTTCGATGTAATGGATATGGGACTAGTGGATGGGGTGAGGATTCCCCACAAATTCAAACCCCTGTGCTTTGAGAAATACAATGGTACCTCTTGTCCACGAACTCACCTGCAGTCTTTCCTGGGAAGACTTAAAGCGTATACCATGGATGAAAAGCTATGGATGTTCTACTTTGAAGACACTCTGACTGGGGCTTCAAGGGAGTGGTATTCACACTTGACCAGAGCTACCATTAGGTGTTGGAAGGACTTAGCTGAAGCCTTCATCAGGCAATATCAATACAATCTGGACATGGCTCCTAACAGGACCCTCCTGATGGGAATGTCCCAATCTTCCAGAGAAAGCTTCAGAGAATATGCCCAAAGGTGGAGACAGCTTGCTGCTGCTGTCCAACCACCCATGTCGGAAAGAGAAATGGCCGACATGTTCATGAATACGTTGCAAGGAACATATATTGATAGACTGGCTGCCTTTTCTTCTACCAGTTTTGCTGACGTAGTTATAGCTGGGGAAAGGATTGAAAGCCTTTTAAAAATGGGCAAGATTTCCGACAATGGTGCAAGTTCATCCAGTAATCCCAGGAAGCCTTTTGTGGGACCCCGAAGAGCCGGTGAGACAAATTCCATTCATACAAGCAGGGGCGGGCCTCAGTATATTCACCGGTCAGTAGCAGCAGTTACCATTCCAGCTCCGATTCCTAGCAATCAGCATATCCTCAACAACAACAACCACAGTATCACCAACAAGTTCAGTATCCACAACAGAGAACATACAACAACAACAACAACAATCAACAACAGCGACCCTTTCAACAAAGACCATCACAGGCAAACAGGGTGATTGACCCTATCCCTATGCCTTATACTTCCTTATTGCCACAACTCCTGAAGCTTAACTTGGTTGAGTTAAGGACGTTGGCGCCACCAGATCCTCTCAACCTCCCAAAGAATTATGATGTCAACGCCAGGTGTGCTTTCCACTCCAATGCACCTGGTCACAATACGGAAAAATGCAGGGCCTTACAAATGAAAGTCCAAGATCTGGTGGATTCTAAAGCCCTCAACTTCGCACCTCCTCCGAATGTCAACAGAAATCCTATGCCTAATCATGGCGGGCCAAGGATTAATGCCATTGAGGAAGACAAACCATCTACCTTGATCACCAGTGTTGCACAAATTCGAACACCTTTGGTCGAAATTAAAGCTCATCTTTTAGAGTGCCAAGTGTTCCCCGGGTGTGAGCTCGGCTGTGGGTATTGCAACATTGCAGTCAATGGGTGTGAAAAGTTGAGAAGCGGCATAGATGGTCTTATTAAGGATGGTATCCTTCAGATCTCAACAACGACGCCTACAAATCCAGCAATTCCTTTAACAACAATTCCCGATTCTTCTACAACAGCAGCAACAATCATTCCTACCGATTCATCAATATCATCAGCAATTACTCCGTCCATCACTTCAACAAATCAAATTTCAACAACCATCTCTTCTACAACATCAACATCCATTTTATTAGCAGAATCTTCTACAACGCCAGCAAAAATTAATGAAGATGTCTCAGCAGTTACAATCTACTATGACCCGTCAAACGTTCCTCCCAACAGCAATTTCCAACAACAAACAGTGGCACCTCCTGCCAGATCACCAGTCACAATTTACTATGATCCGCACACCGTTACAGTACCCTCCTCTGCAGCAATCAGTCTGGTCACCATTACGGTGCCTGGACCAGTTCCTTATGAAAGCAGTAATGCCATACCTTGGCATTATGGCTCTGATCTCTACTGCAACGGGGAGAAAATCACTCTGGATTCATCAACCTCATCTCCACAAATTGATAATGTTGGGGGAGGCAGAGGCTTCACCAGAAGCGGACGCCTTTTTGCCTCACAAACACAAAGACCTGATGTTGAAGCAGAAGCTGCTGCCAAAGCAAAAGGGAAGAGTGTGGTATCTGAAGAACCAACTGTCAAAGAAACTCAGAAGACATCTTTTGAACAAGATGTAGACGAGTTCATGAGAATCATAAAAAGGAGTGATTACAAGGTGGTGGACCAGCTTCACCAAACGCCCTCCAAAATCTCCATATTATCACTGTTAATGTGTTCTGAAGCTCATAGGAACGCACTGTTGAAAGTCCTGCACGCAGCGTACGTGCCAGAGGAGATTACCGTTAATCAGCTAGAAACTGTGGTTGCAAATGTCAACACCAGTCATGGACTGGGCTTTACCAATGTTGACTTAACCACGGAGGGACGTAACCATAATAAGGCTTTGCATATCACCTTGGAATGCAAGGGTGCTGTTTTATCCCATGTACTAGTGGACACTGGGTCATCACTCAATGTTCTACCAAAGAAAGCCTTAGTGAAGCTGGAGTATGATGGCTTGGCACTGCGTCCAAGTAATTTGGTGGTGAGAGCATTTGATGGCTCTAAAAGATCAGTGCTTGGGGAGATTGATCTGCCTGTGATGATTGGCCCGCAGACTTTTAAAACTACCTTCTTTGTGATGGACATACAGACGGCCTACAGCTGTCTGTTGGGTAGACCCTGGATCCACGCCGCTGGCGCTGTTACGTCTACCCTTCACCAGAAGCTAAAATTTGAGTGGGAAGGCCAGATCATCACCATCTGTGGGGAGGAGGACATCTTTGTTAGCCAGCTGGCTATGTATAAGTACATAGAAATGGATGGAGAAATCCATGAAACCATGAGCCAGGGGTTTGAGGCCCTCAACATTAATGAAGCATCTGCTGTACTGGGAACATCCATCACATCGTACCAACAAGCCCGGAAGGTTGTTGAGGAAGGTACCGCCCAAGGCTGGGGCAACTCAACTCAACAAGCCCGGAAGGTTGTTGAGGAAGGTACCGCCCAAGGTTGTTGAGGAAGACCGATTTGGGTTGGGTTACAGACCAACTCAACAAGATCAACCAGAGGCTGCAAAAGAGCCCAAGTTTGTCAGCGGGGGAATGCTCACCCCGGATGCTGTGAACAATTTGGAAGACGAGGAGGAAGGCGAGCGCAACCTGGAAAGCTGGATACGTCCAAGGATCCCGGGGAGCCATGTCTCAAACTGGTCTTCCCAGGAAATTATAAGGGTTACTCCTGCAGAGTAATTATTATTTCCTGTATTTTAAAGCATGCATCAAGTCTTGCATCTTGCCCAAGATGTCAAGACTCATTTTGTAATCGGGCCATCTTGTATTTTGTGCAAAGATCAATCAATGAATATCAGGACATCTTTTGCAAATGAGTCTTTTCTTTTTTCGCTCACTGTTTTTCATTTTTCACTTTTGGAACAAAAATAAAATGGCAATGTTTTTCAGAATAAATAACTTCATTTTCACTTTTTCTAAATAAGATAAAATTGATCACTAAAATAAACCAATCTAAACCCTTGCAGAAAGTGCCCTTCAGACTGCACCGACAACAACACTGCTATGACTTTGTGTGACTTTGACAATCCAATCAATCAAGCTGATGAAGGGGTTGAAGAAGATTATGAGCTACCTGAAGAGCTAGCCAGGTTGTTAAGACAAGAGGAGAAGGTTATCACTCCTCATCAGGAGGAGATTGAAACAGTTAATCTTGGTACGGAAGAAGTCGTGAAAGAGGTTAAGATCGGGGCCTGCCTGCAAGATTCAGTAAAAGAGCAACTGATTGACATGCTTCGGGAATATGTGGATGTTTATGCTTGGTCTTATCAGGATATGCCAAGGTTGGACACCGACATTATCATGCACAAGCTGCCTCTGAAAGAAGATTGCCCACCAGTAAAACAGAAGTTGCGCCGTACTCGCCCAGATATGGCAATGAAGATAAAAGAAGAGGTACAAAAGTAGTGGGACGCCGGTTTCCTTGCTGTGACTAGCTATCCGTCGTGGGTTGCTAATATTGTACCTGTACCTAAGAAAGACGGCAAGGTGAGGATATGTGTGGATTACCGGGATCTGAACAGAGCCAGCCCGAAAGATGACTTCCCTTTACCTCACATTGATGTATTGGTTGATAATACGGCTCAGTTCTCGGTGTTCTCCTTCATGGACGGATTTTCAGGATACAATCAGATCAAGATGTCACCTGAAGACATGGAGAAGACAACTTTCATCACACCCTGGGGCACATTCTGTTATAAGGTGATGTCATTCGGACTGAAGAATGCTGGTGCCACTTATCGACGGGCTATGGTAACATTATTCCATGACATGATCCATAAAGAAATTGAATGTTATGTGGATGACATGATTGCCAAGTCCCTCACAGAAGAAGACCACCTGGTAAATCTGCTGAAGTTATTCAAGCGTCTGAGGAAGTACCAATTGAAGCTAAACCCCAACAAGTGCACATTCGGGGTGCGATCTGGTAAGCTGCTGGGATTTATTGTAAGTGACAAAGGGATTGAAGTTGACCCTGATAAAGTCAAAGCCATTCAAGAAATGCCTACACCGAAGTCAGAAAAAGAAGTTCGGGGGTTTCTAGGTAGATTGAACTACATTTCAAGGTTCATATCTCATCTTACTGCAACCTGTGAACCCTTGTTCAAGTTGTTAAGAAAAGAACAAACGGTCAGGTGGAACAAAGACTGCCAGAGGGCTTTTGACAAAATCAAGGAATACTTACAAGAGCCTCCAATCCTTATGCCTCCAGTGGAAGGAAGACCTCTAATCATGTACTTGACAGTATTAGAAGAGTCAATGGGGTGTGTGCTGGGCCAGCATGACGAGTCTGGTCGAAAAGAGTATGCAATATACTACCTAAGCAAAAAGTTCACCGACTGCGAACAACGTTATTCACTGCTCGAGAAAACTTGCTGTGCTTTAGCATGGGCTGCTCGCCGACTAAGGCAGTATATGTTGACCCACACCACTTTGTTGATATCCAAGATGGATCCAGTTAAGTACATTTTTGAGAAGCCAGCACTTACCGGACGGGTTGCAAGATGGCAAATGATCCTCACGGAATACGACATTCAGTACACATCCCAAAAGGCCATCAAAGGCAGTGTATTGTCTGATTATCTCGCTGAGCAACCCATTAATGATTACCAGCCTATGAGATTTGACTTCCCTGATGAAGACATCATGTTCATAAAAGCGAAAGATCATGAAGAGCCTATTCACACTGAAGGGCCTGACCCAGAGGAAGAATGGACTATGATGTTTGACGGGGCTGTTAATATGAATGGTCGTGGTGTTGGTGCAGTACTCATTACACCTAAGGGAGTTCACATGCCTTTCTCGGCAAAACTCACCTTTAACTGCACTAACAACGAAGTTGAGTACGAAGCTTGTATTATGGGTCTTGAGGAAGCCATTGACCTCAGGATCAAGACTCTGACTGTGTTCGGAGATTCAGCTCTGGTAATCAATCAAACTAACGGCAAATGGTACACGCACCAGGATCATCTGATACCTTACCGAGATTATACAAGGAGGTTATTGACTTTCTTCACAACAGTCAAGCTTGAGTATATCCCTCGAGATGAAAATCAGTTTGCGGATGCTCTGGCTACCATTTCATCCATGATCAAAGTTCAAGCTGCCAACTTTGTGCCCCGAATTTCAGTATCCAGACTTGACAGACCATCATACGTGTTCTCAGCAGATGTTGTCAAAGATGATAAGCCTTGGTTCCATGACATTAAGTGCTTCTTGGAGGATCAAACATACCCACCTAGGGCATCTTCCAATGACAAGAAGACACTAAGAAGACTAGCTGGTAGTTTCTTCCTGAATGCTGACGGTTCCCTGTATAAGAGAAACTTTGATATGGTACTTCTCAGATGTGTTGATAAGGCAGAAGCAGACTTGTTGATGCACGAGGTGCATGAAGGATCTTTTGTTACCCATGCTGGAAGACATGCCATGGCTAAAAAGTTGCTGAGGTCAGGCTATTACTGGATCACAATGGATGCAGACTGTTGTGCTTATGCCAGGAAATAACATAAATATCAGATTTATGCGGATAAAGTGCATGTACCTCCTAATCCTTTGAATGTGATGTCTTCACCTTGGCCCTTTGCCATGTGGGGCATTGATATGATTGGAAAGATCGAGCCGACTGTTTCAAATGGCCACAGATTCATCCTGGTAGCCATTAACTATTTCACCAAGTGGGTTGAAGCAGCTTCGTATGCAAATGTCACCAGGCAAGTGGTAGCACGATTCTTGAAGAGAGACATCATCTGTCGGTATGGGGTGCCTGAACGAATCATTATTGATAATGGTTCCAACTTAAACAACAAAATGATGGCAGAACTATGCCGGGACTTCAAGATCCAACACCACAATTCTTCTCCTTACAGGCCAAAGATGAATGGCGCTGTGGAGGCAGCTAACAAGAATATCAAGAAGATTGTACAGAAGATGGTGGTCACCTACAAAGACTGGCATGAAATGCTACCATTTGCCTTGCATGGGTACCGTACATCAATCAGAACATCTACTGGGGCAACACCGTATCAGCTTGTGTATGGTATGGAGGCAGTCCTACCTGTTGAAGTTGAATTACCCTCCTTGCGGGTACTGATGGATGTTAAACTGAATGAAGCAGAATGGGTCCGATCCCGATACGAACAACTGAATCTGATCGAAGAAAAAAGATTAGCTGCAATTTGTCATGGGCAGTTATATCAGAAAAGAATGAAGAAAGCCTTCGATCAGAAGGTCAGGCAAAAATAAGGGGAAATAAAATAAAAAAAATGTACACCCGCTGAGTTGAAAAGCCGCATTGGACAACTCAGGCAAAAATGGGTATCCCGGTGGATTGAAAACCCGAAAGGGCGATCCACGCAAAATAAGGGAATAAGCGAACGAACTGCATTCTGAATTCGTTTGTATCACTTACAACATGG
Organism: Lathyrus aphaca; assembly: GCA_963966055.1. NCBI lineage: Eukaryota > Viridiplantae > Streptophyta > Magnoliopsida > Fabales > Fabaceae > Lathyrus > Lathyrus aphaca. Next base: position 384,487,776 of record OZ014522.1, on the reverse strand, counting down.
TAAACTCCGAAAGGGTCAAGCTTCGTTCAGAATCAGCCTTCTTCAGAAAGCAAGATGAGAAGAACGTCAAATGTCATACGAGTCATAGCAAAAGGGAAGCTCCTTGAAGCGTCATCAACATTGCCAACACCTTTTTTGTTTCTCAATTTGTAACGATTTCCTCATTTCAGGGGATCCGTTTCTTTGACTGTATCTTGCCGATTCAGGGCACATAAATTAATAAAATCAGATTTTCAGTCATATTTCGTCTCGTACATTTTATATTCATTTGCAAAATGTACGATGTCCTTAAGATATTGATTGCATAAATACAGATGCTTCCTTTCTAAAAATATGTGCTTACAGGAAATATACTTACTCCCAGGAGTGTCTAAATTCCTATGATGGAATCAAGTAAGGGATACCTCAGGAGGCTTGTTTGTTTTGTCATAACAGGATTGCAGGTACCCAAGGTGCGACATGGGGCATGAAAGCTTCTCCCCAGCAAGCTGTCAAATCACTATTTACTCAGCTCGTCACCCAAATGACACCAGGGGTGCCCTTTCCCCAGCTGATTTTCCAGTCATCATCCCTCCTCAGCCAAGTGTCAGATAGGGAACTATCTCCCCGCAGAGTTTCAACCTCTATCCAGAAGAGCAATGCCTGAAGATCTCATAACAGATTGACAAAAGCTTCTACGGACCCCAGCTGGGTACACATCACCAAGAATAGGTCTATCAGTGACCTACTTCCTCAAGCAGAGTCATATATATCAGATCTACCCATGATCTCATCTCCAGCTGGGATATCCATTTCAAGCAGATCAGCCAGGGGTCTCCACAGCAATGGGATCCGAATCCCGGATCAGTATCTTTTGCATAACCATAGCATTCGCATCATATTTTCCCCACAGAGCGTAGCATTCCGTCTAATATGGAGCATTACGGCAAAAATCAAACATATTGCATAAATCATAAGCCGTGTGTCGAACCAAACACTCGTGAATACTGACATTCCATGCCTCTCAAACTCCCCGGCAGAATGTTAAAGCATTTCCTTTATACTCACAAATATAGTGACATGCTCCTTTTGGCACTCGTCCGTGTCATCATTCCCCCAGTAAAATCGCCCGAGCAAACAGATGCTTATACATTGCACTCGTCTGTGTCATATCCCCAGCAGAAAGCCAAAGCGTCCCCTTTGCACTCACTGATGCATATGTGTTTTTTCCTCCTTTAATACTCGTCCGTGTAACCTTCCCCAGCACAGTGGCCTAAATACTTGTTTATAATACATTTCTTCCGACACCCGTCTGTGTCGTGCTACCCCCAGTAAGTTGGACACTCGTCTATGTCTCACTTATCACTTTTTCTCATACCGATACTCATCTGTATCTTGTATACACCACTTAAATCCCCTCAGAGTCGACACTCGTCCATGTTCTTTGTTAACTAGTTGGTACTCGTCCATATCATCATCTCGGAACATGCGACAGGCGTTTGTTTCTACTGATACTCGTCTGTATCGTAGTCTTAAGGATGCTCGTCTGCATCTTTAATCTATACACCATGTCAGATACTTATGCCTCTACTTTCTTGAAATTAGATACTCGTCTGTGCCTACCATTCCCCAGAAGAATTCCCGGAAAATCTTGATAAACTATTTCCTTTCTATCTGACATTCGTCCTATGTCATGATATCTTCCGGCAGCCGTACCCTGCCAGGTGATCGTCCTTCACCTTTTTGATGATCGTCCTTCATCATCCCCAGTGGAGTCTCTATTTTATTAGAACCCCTTCCGACATTCGTCCTATGTCGTGATATTCTTAGCAGCCGTCCCCTGCTAGGTGATCGTCCTTCACCTCTTGATGATCGTCCTTCATCATTTTATCCGATGGTCGTCCCCATCGTTGATCTTGTTATCTGACATTCGTCCTATGTCATGATACCTTTCGGCAGCCGTCCCCTGCTAGGTGATCGTCCTTCACCTCTTGATGATCGTCCTTCATCATTTTATCTGATGGGCGTCCCCATCGTCGACCTTTTTTATCCGGCATTCATCCTATGTCGCGATATTTTCGGCAGCCGTACCCTGCCAGGTGATCGTCCTTCACCATTGGAGGACCGTCCCTCATCCTTATCCCCAAGAGCAGCCGTCCCCTGCTAGGTGATCGTCCTTCACCTTTGATGACCGTTCCTCATCATCTATTTCTTCAACCCGATGGTCGTCCCTATCATTTACCTTTAATCCCCAGAAAGTCTTATTTCTTTACTTGATGGCCGTCCCCATCAGGATCTCTCTGTTTCCCCAGCATGTCGGCCGTCCCCGTCATTGCTTTATCCCCAGCAGTCGTCCTCTGCTCGACGGTCTTCCTCCGTCGCCCGCCCTTTATAATCATACTTTACTTCCTTTTACAATCTATATCCCTTTTCTTCTTCATTCAGTGAGTGCAAATTTTGGACTGTCTTTGGTATTCAACCACAAGTTATCTTGCTTGCCTGTTAAGCCGTTGCTTACATCCTGCACAGCTAACTCATGTTTGAATAGGGGCAGCTGTAAACACCCCAAATTTTCCCTCACTCATTTCACCATGGCTTGTGATCTTTTCATTTGCATAAGTTCAACCATAGCATCTCATATTGCATTTTTGCTTCACTGCATTGATTCAAAGCCATCTGCGTCTAGGGTTTGTGATTTGAGCAATCCCTGAGCTATCTGAGCCACTCCAAAGGTCTTCAATCATCTCAAGAGGGTCCATGTATGTTCAAGCATCATATTACATCCTCCAAAGATCAAGGAAGTCAGAAAATCACAAGAACTGAGAAAGGCATGGAAGCAGAGCCAGGTTTAACTACACAGATGACCTAAAATTAGGGTTTTGGTTTCAGAGGCCATAACTCCAATTTTTTTGGTCATTCTTGTTTCTATTGGTCTCTATATGTTATGAGGATCATGCATATCAATTTTCATGAAGAAATTCAATGGGGAAGGCATCTGATCACAAGATGACTTCTTGAGCAAGTCAGTGCAAAATCAGGGCATCTGAGGCCCCCAATGACCCAACCAAAGGGGTTTCTCCATCATTTTGAATGTGTATGATCTTTATTTGATCATAGAAGATGTTAGAAGTTCACAAAATTGAAGAATTTCAAGCCATTTGCAAAGTTGCCATTTTGGGAAAGTGACTTATAATGGAAACTTGCCATTTTGGGAAAGTTTTTCAACCTCCGCTTTTTGATTAAAAAATGCTTCAAATAAAAAAATATTTGGTCATGAAAGTTGTAGATTGGATCCTCCCATTTTCAAAAAGTACAAGAACTTGATCTAATTCATTTTTGATCAAAAGTTATGGCCTTGCAAAGTTGGACAAAATCATTCATTTTCACATTTACACCAAAGAGGGAAACTTGCAAATTCACATGCCAATCATTTCTATGACTTCAAAATGACTTCTAAGCATCACATAAACATAACACATGACCTAAAATTCAGAATGGCCCAAAGAATCACTCATTTTCATGCCTTGATCATTAAGAAATCCAAAAGGGGCCAAAACTCCATGGATTTGCAAAATGACCCAAGGCTTCTCATCCACTTGTGCCAGCTGCCAAACATGACTTCCATGGACCTCCTTGAAGCATGCTGATTCGAACCATGCCCTTGTACCATGACTGAACCAGCCCATACCTTCACTTACACAAAAGTTGACTTTATGCAACTTGAGCCATACCAATCAAACTGAGCCACACCAACTACTCTGACCAATCACAGCTTCACATACATGCCTCAAGGATCACATTTCACACAATCTTGGAGCCTGAAACCACAACATTGCCATAGTTCACAAAAACCTCCCTCTTTGTATATTCATTCGAATCTCATCACACAAGCCTCAAACCTCAAAACAAATTCCACAGAACAACTCACCCTAACCCTCTGATCATTTCCCAACCATCAATTTACCCTGAAAAGCCCAGAATCAAAAATACGATTTTCACACTTCATGAACTGAGTTTCTGCCATTTTCATTTTGGGGCCATCTAAACTCCAACCAAGCATTGCAAACTCTTGAGGGAGGTCATTGGAGAAGTTTTGAAGCAAAGAAGCAGCCAAACAGTGCCATTTTCGAAAGCTTCAGCTCAGGTAACCTCAAGAACAAATTTCCCAGAAGCTTGATTTTAGGTTATAAACTTGTTCCTTATGTTGCCCTGATCATGTTGATGCTTTCATTTTTGAAAATGGTTGAGTTTTGAGGATTTTATGTTGTTCTGAAACTTTGCCCGTGAAATGTGTTTTGATCTGATTCTCTTGATTTACGAAAAATAAATGATTTTTGTTGTGTGGTTTATGTTCAATGATGTCTAAGGGTTGATTCTGGAGAGTTTGATGAGTTTTTGTTGCGTATTAAGTGAGATTGAAGAAATGGCTGGCAGGAGAAGATGACCGGAACACTGTTCCGGTCATCTGAAAGTGATTAGGGTTTAGGATTAGGGTTTAATCATAATTAGTGAGATTTGAATTTCAGCCGTTCGTTCGCGCGCGTAGTCAATTCCCGCCCCCCTAGGTTTGAATCTGGGCCTTTAGATCAGCTGACTTTCTCATTTTCCCTTTAATTTCATTTTTATTTTATTTGTTTTGTATTTAATTTCCACGAATTTTTAAAAATAGTAAAATGCATTGAAAAATTCTCAAAATTTTTATCAAATCTTTTATTAATTTTCAGAACCCAAAAATATTGTTATTTTTATTTTTTGCATTAAAAATTATTTTTAAATCATTTAAGTGTTTATTTTTAATTAGTTAATGAAAATTAATTAATTAAAAATGCATTTAGGTATTTAAAAATCACCAAAAAATTCACATTGCATTTTAATACATTTAGAAACATTATCAAACTCTTAAAACAAATTTCTTTTTGGTTCTTGACCTATTTTGACCTTTTTCATTGGAATTAAAGTTATTCAAAGGTAATATTTTGGTCCTAACTTAGGAAAATTCATTATGCCTAACCATGAAGAGTTTGATGAAGGTTCTTCTTGCATTGCATCCTTCATATCATGTAGTTTCTAGGGTAAAATTGGTTTGAATTTATCTTTCATTTTCAATTTAATGAGCATTTTTCCTTTTGAAGTGCCTTGAAACCCTAGTTGACTTGAGAAAATCATAACCCCCATTAGGTTAAGAGTTAGGTCCCCTCCTTTGGGCAGTGAACTTGTGTAGGGTTAGGGTTCCTTTGATCCCATTTTCAATTTTTTATCTTGTCATTTGCTTCTGGTTTTGATTTTTGTATTGCATGTTGTGCATAAACCCTAACCTTTGCCTTCATTTGCATTCATTCTTCATTTGCTTGCATACATGAACTTGCCATGAAATTTTATGCATCAACATGGCATATAAGACATCTTAGGACATATTAGAGTCATGTTTGATCATTGCTTCATTCATTTTCCATGTTATGTATTCATTCCATTTCATAAACTTTCATGAACTTTTATGGTTCAAAGCATGCTTCATTTGCATCCTCATCCTTGTATGATCATCCATAACTCTTGACATGTGTTTGCATCATCTCTTAGCATCATTAACATCATGCCTTTGGTTTGCATCATTGCATTTCATCTCATTTTTCATGTCATTTCATTTTCTTGCTGCTAATTTTTCAGGTGGTAAGTGTTTGAGAAGTGAATTTGCCTTCACTTCTCATAATCTTTTCTCATCTCTTTATGTACTCATTGCTGCATTTTGTATTTGTTTGAGAGTGAGCTTGCTCATTCATGTCTCCCCTTCACTTTCTTTCTCCAAGCAACTTATCTTCTTAAGTGAAGTAAGTTGACTTGCTTCTCTCTGCTTCTTCCTCCTTTCCTGTTCCTCCCATGGTGGCTTTTCCTTGAAGTTCTTTTGCAAGCCTCATAAACCCTAGGAACAACCAAGCATGATCACAATTAGGTTTTGATTAGTCCCCCATTTAGTTTTGCCTTTGTGTCATCTTGGAGTCTTCTCTTCTCACCTCATAATCAAGGACTAAACCTTAAAGGTTTTAAGACTTTGTGATTAAGCTTATGCCTGTATCCTTCTATTAGGATGAAGTGTATAACTTTAATCCTAAGTGTTAAACCCTTAATGTGTTTAATTCCTTTAATCAATCCATCTAATAATCACTAAGACATCAAGCTTGTAACTTGGGCCTTGCATTAGGGTTCTAATTCTTCCTTAATTGGTTAAGAAGGACTAACCCTAGTGTTAATGGACAAGTCCCCCTCAAGTTTGTCTTACAAACCATAAAATTTATTTCTTAATCTTACCATTAACTAAAATTCAGTTTAATAAAGGCTTTGTTTTTTCATGAGGTTAATCCCTAATCATGGATTAAGTTGAGGAGCCTTCCTCAGCTTAAATGTTCTCATATATTATCCTTCTATTAGGATGGTGTAATGAGTCCATTAAACCCCTGATTATGGCTTAAACTCATTACTTAACACTAAACAAAAACCCCAAAAACATATAAATAAATACAAGTAGGTTAATGATCTTAATCATATATCATGGTGATTAAGTGTGAGGTGCTTACTTTATACTTAAGGTATTCTCATTACCCCTAATCATAAGGAGGATGTGATGAGTTTACTAACCCTTGGTTTAGGCTTAAGCTCATTTTCTTATGACAAACACATAAAGCAATAAAAGATTGAAAACATCAAAAACAAACAATAATCGTCTCCTCCGGGATTCTTTTCTCATCATCTTCACTCATAAACGAGAACTTGCTTCTTCCGTCTAATGCAAGACAGTTTGCACCTGAGCCAGACAGGTCATACACTTGAGCATAGACAAGCAAGCAGTTCACTAGTCAATTTATCTTTCAATCTCTTTGGGTCGAACTACGGTGTTCTGACTTCCTCATTGCACGAGAGGATACGTAGGCATAACTTAACTGTTATCGAACAAAAGTCTCTGTATATTCCCCCTCTTTCCAGCATTATCCTTTAAGCCTCATAGTCTTGAGCTTTGCACTCTTTCCTTACACTGACACTTCACATATTTCACTTCACTTTCTTCCAGCACTGACACTTGCATTCTTTCCAGCTTTGATACACAGATAGCACTGATACTACCCCTTTTAAACACAAACTTTTAAGCGTGGATCCCGTCGAGTACGACGGACAATCTGGGTGCTAATACCTTCCCAGGTTGTAATCAACCCCCTTTCTCAGTTTCTCTGGTTCGCAGCCGTCTTATCCATCTTTTCTTAGGTTTATGCAGCATTACCTTTCCTTCGGGATAAAAATGCCTAGCTGGCGACTCTATTCATTTCTTCCTCTTTTCGCCGACCGTTCGCGTCTGTACCCCTTCTGACCGTGTGTCATTTGGTGGGAGCGACACATGTAGTACAAACTTTGGGTGTAGGCATTTGTTGAAAAACATAAAGATGACATTTTGAAAAATAAATAACGAGAATATAAAAAAAAGTATATGAAAAACAACCATAGTATAATCAATAATGATAATGAGAAAAAATAAAAATGAAAAAAAATAATAGAACTATAACACTCATATATAATATAGTCTAGAAATACATTATATATAGTGTAAACTAGTACCAATACAACATAAGACCTATCAACATTAATTATATATACATGCCCAAATAAAATATACAACTATGGCTAATGATATACAACAGTGCCTAATAAAAAATTAAGATATATATATACAATATCCACATATGCACATAAATCCACAACGAAAGATCAAAATAACAAGTCTTCAAAACATCATCAAACGAGTTTTCCTTTGCTATTGACTTGTAAATAACCACTTGAAAAACAATAATAGTAGTGGGTGAGATAATAATCTCAGTGAGTTTCCCTATTTTATGGGTCCACTCGGCTCTAAAGGGATCTCTTATCAATTCCTAACTTAATTCATTCAACTTCATCCTACTTATGTACACATACACAGTAGAAAAATGACTTAAATATCTAAGGGAATTTATGCTTTGTATGGAAACACACAACATGAGTTCACATAACTCAATGAATCACTAGTCGAGAATGCAAACTATAACACATGAGTGATTAGCCCAAACTGATCACAAAGATCTGCTAATATTAATTTTGTGATGCCCAGATATGACATGGGCAATGAGTGACTACAGTGTACAAGAATTGGATAATGAGCCAATTTTAGAAGTTTCTAAGAAAAATTAACCTTAAGGTGGTGAGGATATGCAACTAAATAGTTGAATGAAAGTTTATAATTATTTATTTTTATCCTGCCAATACAAACAAGATAAATGTCCTTTTTGGTTGCCAATACCGTAAGAAATCCATAATTAAATGTAACTGGGTTGATGCACTCTTTGGAAGAGTGACCTTATAGGATGATATTTAGAAAGCGTGTGAGAGACAGGATAATGCATGGTGAAAAGACTTGTGTTTGTTTGTGAGGTCATTCAACAATTCTTAAAGTCATCTGGGATATTACAAGATTTACAACAAATATCATACTAGTTAATATGATAATTTAATAAATTTATTTAACCATTAATTGATTAATACTATTTGTAGTTATAGTTACTTTTTAGAATAAACAACTAACTTTTCATATAAGTTGCCCTTATAGCTCAGTGGTTGAGCATCAGTCTTGTAAACTGAAGGTTCGCGGTTTTGTCCTGTTGCAGTTCAATCCTGCGGAAGGGAAACATTTTTTTTTAAATAAAATTAAAAGCAATAAATAATATTCTCGAATCTAAATCTTAACAAAAAATATGGAGGTATGAAAACTCTATATTTACCTTATTATCACCATTATTGGATGCACATGCATTATAATAAAAAAGAGTACACAAATTATTTTTATGTGTATAATTTCTTATTTTAATTAATATTGATATTTAATATTTTGATCTCACCCTACTTTGTGACACCAACATAACATATAGAATTACCATAAATACATACTACATGTAGTACTATTTCCTGGTATAGGTATAGACATTTGTTAAAGAACATAAATATGACATTTTGAAAAATAAATAAAGAGAATATCAAAAAAGTATATGAAAAACTACCATAATATAATCAATAATAATGATGAGGAAAAATAAAAATGGAAATAAATATAGAACTGTAACACCCACATATAATATAGTCTACAAATATATGATATATAGTGTAAACGGGTACCGATACAAACTAATCACCACATACTTTGGTGATTAAGTTACAATACTCTTGAACAATTTGAATAAGATTGATTCTTGATTCCAAGATGAAAATTGAGAGTACCTTTCAATTTTATAATTCAATAATATATAAATCTTAAGTGCTCAGAGTTTATAATGAAACTTTGCAATGATTTGAATTGTATGTAAAATTTATATAAAAGAGGTAGTTTAAAAATCTAATGTATCTAACCTTAAATAAACCCTAAGAAACCTCTAAAATCAGATGCATAAGTTAGTAGCATTTCCATGAAGCTTTACAAAGGTTTGGAATGAGAATAGTTCATGAAAAGATGCATTTTTCATGTGTGTAACCGGCTGCGTAAAAGGTGTAACCGGTTACCACCCTGAAAATGTTCATATTTTTCAAACAGAATTGACATGTAACCGATTACGTTTTTTGTGCAGTTGGTTACCACTCTTTTATTTTTCAAATTTTTGAAATAAATCGCGTATGTAACCGTTTACGTCTTTTATGTAACTGGTTACCCCCTTTGAAAAATTGAAAATTTTGTTTTCTAATTACTTAGATTGAGTGAATTTATAGCTTCACTTGCATGGTAATGTGTAATCTTTCCTTCCATTCAGAAGTTAACATCATAGCCAAAGGCTTCACACTATCATAATACCTACAATGAAGAAATATTTAGGATTGGTTAACATCATAGCAATCAAAAGGGAAGAAAAATTCACATTGTTGTTAATCGATCAACAGTCCAAAATTTGAATTTTTCATGTTTGGAATTAACACATTGTTGTTGTTTCGGATCAATTCTTTTGCGCGTCAAAGAAGGCATGGAAATAAACACATGAACCTTGGAATTCCTTAAACAAATCAATTAAAACTTGAGGAATCCCATATCAGATAAATTTACATGATTATGGATTAACTTTGAATTACATTCATCTTTGCTTCGTGGATAACTCATCAACCTCACTTGATTATGTATAGAGATTATGCCAGAAGGATATCGACTTTCTTCACTAAAGTTGAGTTTCATTATGTTTCTCGACATGAGAATCAGATAGTAGATTCTTTGGAAACTATAGCTTCTGTGATAAAAGTGAATCAATGGAATGGAGTTCATATGATTAGTGTGATGCGTCTTGAGAGACCAACTCATGTGTTTGCAGTTGAAGAGGTAAAAAATGATAAGCCTTGGTATTATGATATTAAATGTTTTCTCTAGAGTCAGGAATACCCACTTGGGGCATCGAGTAAAGGAAGAAGGACTTTGAGGAGATTGGCCATCAACTTCTTTTTGAATGGGAATGTGTTTTACAAGAGAAATTTTTACATGGTCTTGCTCAGATGCGTGGATAGACACGAAGCAAACATGTTAATGAAATAAATTTTGATATGGTTTTGCTCAGATGCGTGGATAGACACGAAGCAAACATGTTAATTGAAAGAAAAGATGAATGGTAGTCAAAGTTGATCCATAATCATGACAATTTATCTTATTAAGGATTCCTCATGTTTTAATTGATTTATTCAAGGAATTCCAAGGTTCATGTTTTTATTTCCATGACTTTTTGACGTTGAAAGAAGGGGGAGTTGTGTTCCCATAGACGGCACTACCGTTATGATGTACTCTGAACAAATCTTTCTGGCCTTCAGCGTGGGGTAGTAACAACAGTTGTAAGGGAGGGGGCGGTGTACCTGCAAGGTACTTCGAGGCTCAAGTAAGTTTCAGTGGGAGGATGAAAGCAAATCAAAAGTGTTAAGGTGAGTAAAGAAGTGAATAAAATTGAATACCTGACCCTCCAAAGGGGGAGGGTATTTATAAGGGCATATGGCCGGAATAAGTGGGCGTGTGGTTCATGACTTGGTCTAACTGTATCCATGAGTTTCGGAGTAGCAATTAGTCGTTGGTAACTGCCAAGCGCGTGAGGGGAGATCCCCAACGACAATAATCAAAACGACTATATCTTCCCCAATGGCTGTATTTTCTGTCGCTCCCACCAAATGACACCTGGTCAAGAGGGGTACAGACGTGAACGATCGGCGAAAGGAGAGAACACAAGGGTGAACTTGAAAGAGTCGCCAGCTAGGCATTTTTATCCCGAAGGATTAAGATCATTAACCTACTTGTATTTATTTAGATGTTTTTTGGAGTTTTTGTTTAGTGTTAAGTAATGAGTTTAAGCCATAATCAAGGATTTAATGGACCCATTACACCATCCTAATAGAAGGATAATAGATGAGAACATTTAAGCTGAGGAAGGCTCCTCAACATAATCCATGATTAGGGATTAACCTCATGACAAAACAAAGACTTTATTAAAGAGGATTTTAGTAAATGGTAAGATTAAGAAATGGATTTTATGATTTGTAAGACAACTTGAGGGAGACTTGTCCATTAACACTAGGGTTAGTCCTTCTTAACCAATAAAGGAAGAATTAGAACCCTAATGCAAGGCCCAAGTTACAAGCTTGATGTCTTAGTGATTATTAGGTGGATTTATTAAAGGATTTAAACACATTAAGGGTTTAACACTTAGGATTAAAGTTATACACTCCATCCTAATAGAAGGATGCAGGCATAAGCTTAATCACAAAGCCTTAAAACCTTTAAGGTTTAGTCCCTGATTAAGAGGTGAGAAGAGAAGACACAAAGATGACACAAAGGTAAAACTAATGGGGGGACTAATAAAACCCTAATTGTGATCATTCTTGGGTATTCCTAGGGTTTATGAAGCTTGCAAGACACCTTCAAGGAAAAGCCACCAAGGAAGAAGAAAGATGGAAGGAGGAGAAGCAGAAAGAAGCAAGACAACTTACTTTAATTAAGAAGATAAGTTGCTTGAAGAAAGAAAGTGAGGAAAGAGCATGAATGAGCAAGCTCACTCTAATACAAAAGTAAAATTCAGCAATGAATGCATAAGAGAGATGAGAAGAGATTGTGAGAAGTGAAGGCAAATTCACTTCTCAAAGACTTACCACCTGAAAAGTTAGTAAAAGGAAATGAAATGAAATGAAAATGAAATGAAATGTAAGGATGAAGACCAAGATCAGAAGCATGTTCATGATGCTAATGATTCAAAGATATGATATAAATGTATGTCATGAGATGAAGATGATCATACAAAGGATGAGAATGCAAATGAAGCATAAAGGAAGCATGAAAGTTCATGAATGCACATGAAATGAAATGAAAGCATAACATGGCAAATGGATGATGCAATGATCAATCATGATTCTAACGTGTCCTAAGGTGTCTTATATGTCATGTGGATGCACAAAATTTCATGGCAAGTTCATGTATGCAAGCTTATGCAAGATGAATGCAAATGAAGATGCAAATTAGGGTTATATGAACATGTGAGATGCAAAACTCAAAAACAGAAGCAAATCATAAGATAAAAAATTGAAAATGGACTTAAAGGAACCTTAAACCCATACTAGTTCACCATCCAAAGGGGGAGGTCAGAAGCTAAACCCTAAGGGAGTTATGAATTTCCTAAGTTTCTAGGGTTTAAAGGGTGATCCTAAAGGTAAAATTCCAAACAAATTGAAAATGAAAGATAAAAATGAAACAAAATTGTTTTTAGATTCTTGAAAACATTCATAGCACAATGCAAAAAGAATCATTCACAAACTCAACTTGGATCAAAAGTTATGAATTTTTGAAGTTAGGGTTAAAAATATGCAAATTTAAGAACCCTAATTCATTTGAAAAATGTCAAAGCATGATCAAAACCAAAAAGAAATTTGTGTGGTGAGTTTGTAAATTCTTCTAAATGTTTGAAAATGTTCTCTGAATTTTTTTGTGATTTTTAAATACCTAAATGTATTTTTAATTAATTAATTCTCATTAACTAATTAAAAATAACATTTAAATGATTTAAAAATATATTTTTAATGCAAAAAATAAAAATAAAAATATTTTTGGGTTTAGAAAATTAATTAAAGGTTGGATAAAATTTTTTAGAATTTTTTGATGTTTTTTCTATTTTTAAAAATTTGTACAAATTAAATAGAAATAAATGAAATAAAAATTAATAAAAACAGAAGTATGCAGAATGGAGAGCTGAAATTGAAACTGGGTTTGAAAGGGTTGACTGGGCGCCACATCGAATGGCCCAAATTCAAATCTGACTAAACTTAATTAATTAAATATTAATCCTATAATTAAAACTAAACACAAGATCCAGACCCTTCAAACACGCGCGGGAGAATCAATCCAAGGGCCCAGATTCAAATACGAAGCCCTAACCCTAATTAGCCTTAATTAATTTCAGGTGGCCGGAAATGACCTCCGGTCATCTTCTCCGGCCACACCCTTCCCTGAGAATTGTTATCTCACTCCCTAGGCCATTTCTGGAGCTCTAAAGCTCCAGATCCGTTCCTTTCACTCCCATAAACCTAAATCCACCCTCAAACATAATTTATTTTCAGCCATTAACAAGATTCGAATCAAAGAACAAAAAATGCAACACTTTCAGACAGACCATACATCCTCATTTCTTCACTATTTTCAATAATTCAAAGTTCATTACACTCAGGGGATCAAACTTAACCATTTAAGAACTTAAAACAAAGATTCTAGAAAAATGTTTTCACATGGCTACCTGAGATGAAGCTTTCAACCTTGGAACTTTCAGGCTGCTTCTTTGCTTCAAAATGCCTCCAATGACCTCCCTGAAGAAGCTTTGAAGCTTTGCTGAAGTGTTTGTGACCTCCTTTTGAAGTTTGATGAAGTTCAGTTCAAAGGGGGAAAAATCGTGTTTTGTGTATGGTGGCTTTTAGGGCAAAGTGAAGGGAGGGAAATGATCAGTGATTGATGCTGAGATGAATGGTGGTGTTGGTTTGAAGAATGAGTGCCTGAGTTGTGTGTTTCGATAGAAAATGCAAAGAGGGAGGTTTTTGTGAATGCTGAGTTATGGGAGAGTTCAGGATTGCTTCTTATTATGTTTGGCTTGCTTTTGATTAGTATAAGGTATTGTGATTGGTCAGAAAGTTGGTAATGGCATAGTGTGATTGGTATGGTGCAAAATGCAAAAAGTCAAGGTTTGTTGTCCTTTGAGGTATGGCATGTTTCAGGCCAAGGACAAGGGGGTGTCTGGCGCAGCTTGATTCAAGCATGTCCATGGAATGCAACTTGTGGCAATTCAGCAAGTTTGTGAGGAGTTTTGGGAGGTTTTGCAATTTTGTGAACTTTTGCCCCTTTTGAAATTCATCATGTGCAAGTCATGGGAATGTGAAATTCTTTGGGCAATTTGCAGCAAAATGGATCATGTAATGTTGTTATGATGTTTTGAGGCCAATTAGAAACCAAATCAATCATTAGAAATCCTTCTTGCAAAAATCCCTCTTTTGAGAATTCATGAAAAATGACTTATGGAGGCCTGTGATCCAAGGCATGAAACTTTGTGAATTTGTGCAATTCTGATTTTGGCAAGTTGTAATGATGCCTAGAAGTCATTTAGAAGTCACAAAATGGTTTGGCATGAGGTTTTGCAAAAAATCCCTTTTGGCATGAAACATGAAATTATGTGATTTTTGCCAACTTTGGAAAGCCATAACTTGAGTTCCAAAATGAATTAGATCTTGTTCTTGTACTTTTTGAAAAGGGAATGATCCAATCTACAACTTTCGTGACCAACAATTTTTCATTTGAAGCATTTTTGGTTAAGAAAGAGGAGGTTGAAAAACTTTCCCAAAATGGAAAGTTTACATTACAAGTCATTTCCATTTTTGGCAACTTTTGGTTTTGCTCATTTTTCTTCAAATTTGTGAACTTCTAAGCACTTCAATGATCAAATAAATACCATATAAATTCAATTTGATGAAAAATCCACTTTGGATCCATTGATGGGGGCCTCAGATGCCCTGATTTGGCTCTGACTTGATCAAGAGGTTACCCAGTGATCAGATGACTTCCATAATGAATTTTTCCATCAAACTTGGTATGTATGATCCCTATATCATATTGAGACTAGTAAAAACAATAATGACCAAAATATTTGGAGTTATGGCCTCTGAAGCCAAAACCCTAATTTTAGGTCATCTGTGCAGTTAAACTTGGCTCTACTTCCATGCCTTGCCAGTTCTTGTGATTTTCTGACTTCCTTGATCTTGGGAGGATAAAATATGATGATTGAACATACATGGACCCTCTTGGAATGATTGGAGACCTTTGGAGTGGCTCAGATGGCTCATGGATTGCTCAGATCACAAACCCTAGATGCAGATGACTTTGAACCAATGCAGTGAAGTAAAAAATGCAATATGAGATGATATGATTGAACTTATGCAAATGAAAAGATCACAAGCCATAGTGTGAACTTAGTGAGGGAAAATTTGGGGTGTTTACAGCTGCCCCTATTCAAACATGAGTTAGTTGTGCAGGATGTAAGCGACGGGCTTAACATCCAAACAAGATAACTTGTGGTTGAATACCAAAGACAGTCCAAAATTTGCACTCACTGGGTGTGAAGAAGAAAAGGGATATAGATTGTAAAAGGAAGTAAAGTATGATTATAAAGTGCGGGCGACGGAGGACGACCGTCGAGCAGAGGACGATTGCTGGGGATAAAGCAATGACGGGGACGGCTGACATGCTGGGGAAATAAAGAAATTATGATGGGGATGGCCATCAAATAAAGTAACAAGATTTTCTGGGGATTAACGGTAAAGTCAGCGATGGGGACGACCATCAGATTTGTAAAGTAAGGGTAAACAATGATGGGGACGACCATCGGTTTACAGAAAAAAATGATGAGGGATGGTCATCAAAGGTGAAGGACGATCACCTAGCAGGGGACGACTGCTCTGTTGGGGATAAGGATGAGGGACGGTCATCCAAGGTGAAGGACGATCACTTGGCAAGGTACGGTTGCCAAAAGTATCACGACATAGGACGAATGTCGGATAGAAAAGGTCGACGATGGGGACGGCCATCGGATAAGCATGATGAAGGACGATCATCAAGAGGTGAAGGACGATCACCTAGCAGGGTACGACTTCTCTCGGGGTTTATCATGACATAAGACGAATGTTAGATAACAGAATCAATGATGGGGACGACCATCGGATAAGATGATGAAGGACGATCATCAAAAGGTGAAGGACGATCACCTAGCAGGGTACGGCTGCTAAAATATCACGACATAGGACGAATGTCGGATAGGAAAGGGTTCCAATAATGGAGACTCCGCTGGGAGAGTGATGAGGGACGGTCATCCAAAGGTGAAGGACGGTCACCTGGAAGGGTACGACTGCCGAAAGTATATAGGACGAATGTCAGATAGAAAAGAAATAATTTACTAGGGATTTGCCGGGGAATAGTAAACACGGACGAGCATTTACATCCAAGAAGTAAAAGGTATAAGTGTTTGAAGTTGTGTATAGATTAAAGATGCGGACGAGCATCCTTAAGACTATGATACGGACGAGTATCGGTAGAAACAAACTTTGACGCATGTTCAGAGATGATGATACGGACGAGTACCAACTGGTTAACAAAGAACACGGACGAGTGTCGAATCTGAGGGGAAATAAGTGATGTATACAAGATACGAACGAGTATCTGTATGAGTGAAAATAACATGAGTGAGACACAGACGAGTGTTCAACTTGCTGGGAGAGTATGACACGGACGGGTGTCATAAGAGAAAGTGTATAAGTTATGAACTTATAAATGTAAAAGGTAATCTGGTGATCTCTGGGGATAAGATGACACGGACGAGTGTCGAAAGAAGTGTATTATAAACAAGTGTTTGGTTTACAATAAGTGTTTAGGAAACCATGTTAGGGAAAGGTGACACAGACGAGTGTCAAAGGAGTGTATAGATATCTGTTTGTGGTTTATATTTGCAGGGGAAGACATGACATGGACGAGTGTCGAAAAGAGTATATATTGATATGTATTAGTGAGTGCAAAGGGGACGCTTTGGCTTTCTGCTGGGATTGTGAGGTCTTTGTATACATGGCTGACGAAATGTTGGTATATATAGGTGTTTGATTCAAAACATGACTTGCGATTATGCAATATGTTTGATTTTTTGCCGTAATGCTCCGTATTAGACGGAATGCTACGCTCTGAGGTGATTTATGATGCGAATGCTATGATTATGCAAAGGATACCGATTCGGGATTTGGATCCCGTTACTGTGAAGATCTCCGACTGATCTGCCTGAAAGGATATCCCAGTTGGGCATGAGATCATTGGTAGATCTGATACAGATGATTCTGCTTGGGAAAATAAGCCACTGATAGACCAATCTTGGTAATGAGGAGCCCAGCTGGGGTCCGTGGAAGCTTTCGTCACTTTGTTGTGAGATTTTCAGACATTGCTCTTCTGGAGAGGCTGGAGCTCTGTGGGGAGATGGTTCCCTGTCTAGCACTCGGCTGGGGAAGAGAAAGATCACTGAACGATCTTCCTAGAGATTTCTGTAGGGATCCTGCTGAGGATGATAATATCTGACAACTCAGCAGGGGAAATGAACACCTTCTGGTGCTTCTCTGAAGAAAGTGCTGGAGAAGTAATGCCCGACAACTCTGATGGGGAGAAAGCATCTCTGGTGCTGTTTGGAAGATGTGCCGAGGAAATAATGATTTGGCAGCTTGCTAGGGGAATACCTTTCATGCCCCATGTTGCTCTCTGAATACCTGTAATCCTGTTAAGACAAAGAAACGCACAAGTACCCCGAGGTATCCCTTACTGGATTCCATCATAGGAGCTTAGACACTCCCGGGAGTAAGTAATATACTTCCTGTAAGCATGTGATTAGAAAGGCACATCTGTTTTTTATGCAAACATTATATCAAGGATATCGGACATTTTTGCAAATGAAATAAAGTGTACAAGACAGAATGTAACTGAAAATCTGATTTTATTAATTTGTATGCCTTGAATCGGCAAATACAGTCAAAGAAACAGATCCCCTGAAATGAGGAGATCGTTACAAATTGAGAAACAAAAAAGTGCTGGCAATGTTGATGACACTTCAGTGAGCTTCCCTTTTGCTATGACTCGTATGACATTGACGTTCTTCTTTACCTTGCTTTCTGAAGAAGGTTGATTCTGGTCGACGCTTGAACCTTTAGAAGCTTGTCGTATTATAGGTGACATAGACGAATTCAGAATACAGTTGTTCGCTTATTCACTTATTTTGCGTGGATCGCCCTTTCGGGTTTTTAGATCCATCGGGATACCCATTTTTGCCTGAGCCGTCCATCGCGACTTTTCAACTCAACGGGTGTACATTTTTTTTGTGATTATTTTCCCTTATTTTTGCCCGAGTCTTTTATTTTGTTTTTGACTCGTCGGGATGCCCTATTTTTGCCTGGACTTACATTCTGTTTTTATGTCCAGCGGGTCATTTTATGCGAAGTATTTTTTAACTGCATCTGAATTCACAGGGGAAAAAAAATCTTCACCATCCATAGTAGTGAGCATCAGTGCTCCACCAGAGAAAAATTTCTTTACTATGAATGGACCATCGTAGTTCGGAGTCCACTTGCCCCTGTGGTCTGTATGAGGAGGGAGGAGTCTTTTCAGCACAAGATCTCCTAATTGGTATTCCCGAAGCTTGACTTTCTAATCGAAGGATTTCTTCATTTTTTTTTGATATAGCTGCCCATGACAGATTGCAGCTAATCTCTTTTCTTCGATCAGATTCAGTTGATTGTATCGAGAACGGACCCATTCTGCTTCATTCAACTTGACATCCATCAGTACCCATAAGGAGGGCAATTCAACTTCAACTGGTAGGACTGCCTCCATACCATACATAAGCTGATACGTTGTTGCCCCAGTGGATGTTCTGATTGAGGTACGGTACCCATGCAAGGCAAATGGTAGCATTTCATGCCAGTCTTTGTATGTGACCACCATCTTCTGCACAGTCTTCTTGATATTCTTGTTAGCTGCCTCAACAGCGTCATTCATCTTTGGCCTGTAAGGAGAAGAGTTGTGATGTTGAATCTTGAAGTCCTAGCACACTTCTGCCATCATTTTGTTGTTCAAGTTGGAACCATTATCAATAATGATTCGCTCGGGCACTCCATACCGACAAATGATGTCTCTCTTCAAGAATCGGGCTACCACTTGCCTGGTGACGTTTGCATACGAAGCTGCTTCGACCCACTTGGTAAAATTGTCAATGGCTACCAGGATGAATTTGTGGCCATTTGAAGCAGTCGGTTCAATCTTCCCAATCATGTCAATGCCCCACATGGCAAAGGGCCAAGGTGAAGATATTACATTCAAAGGATTTGGAGGCACATGCACTTTATCTGCATAAATATGGAATTTGTGGCATTTCCTGGCATAAGCACAACAGTCTGCATCCATTGTGATCCAGTAGTAACCTGATCTTAGAAATTTCTTAGCCATAGCATGTCCTCCAGCATGGGTACCGAAGGATCCTTCATGCACCTTGTGCATCAACAAGTCTGCCTCTGCCTTATCAACACATCTGAGAAGTACCATATCAAAGTTTCTTTTGTACAAGGAACCATGAGCATTCAGGAAGAAGCTACCAGCCAGCCTTCTTAGTGTCTTCTTATCATTGGATGATGCCCCGGGTGGGTATGTCTGATCCTCTAAGAAGCATTTGATGTCATAGAACCAGGGCTTATCATCTTTAGCAATGTCTACTGAGAATACGTATGCTGGTCTGTCAAGTCTGGATACTGAAATCCGAGGCACAAAGTTGGCAGCTTGAACTTTGATCATGGATGAAATGGTAGCTAGAGCATCTGCAAACTGATTTTCATCTCGAGGGATATACTCAAGCTTGACTGTGGTGAAGAAAGTCAGTAGTCTCCTCGTATAATCCCGGTATGGAATCAGATGCTCCTGATGAGTGTACCATTTGTCGTTGGTTTGATTGATTACCAGAGCTGAATCTCCGAATACAGTTAAAGTCTTGATCCTGAGGTCAATGGCTTCCTCAAGACCCATAATACAAGCTTCGTATTCATCTTCGTTGTTAGTGCAGTTAAAAGTGAGTTTTGCCGAGAAAGGCATGTGAACTCCTTTAGGTGTAATGAGTACTGCACCAACTCCACGACCATTCATATTAACAGCCCCATCAAACATCATTGTCCATTCTTCTTCTGGGTCAGGCCCTTCAGTGTGAACATGCTCTTCATGATCTTTTTCTTTTATGAACATGATGTCTTCATCAGGGAAGTCAAATCTCATAGGCTGGTAATCATCAATGGGTTGCTCGGCAAAATAGTCAGACAATACACTGCCTTTGATGGCTTTCTGAGATGTGTACTGGATGTCATATTCTGTGAGAATCATTTGCCATCTTGAAACCCGTCTGGTAAGTGCTTAGTCGGCGAGCAGCTCACGCTAAAGCACAACAAGTTTTCTCGAGCAGTGAATAACGTTGTTCACAGTCGGTAAACTTTTTGCTTAGGTAGTATATTGCATACTCTTTTCGACCAGACTCGTCATGTTGGCCCAACACACACCCCATTGACTCTTCTAATACTGTCAAATACATTATTAGAGGTCTTCCTTCAACTGGAGGCATAAGGATTGGAGGTTCTTATAAGTATTCCTTGATTTTATCAAAATCCTTCTGGCAGTCTTCATTCCACCTGACCGTTTGTTCTTTCCTTAACAACTTGAACAAAGGCTCACAGGTTGCTGTAAGGTGAGATATGAACCGTGAAATGTAGTTCAATCTACCTAGAAACCCCCAAACTTCTTTTTCAGTCTTTGGCACAGGCATCTCTTGAATGGCTTTGACTTTTTCAGGGTCCACTTCAATCCCCTTTTCACTTAAAATAAATCCCAGCAGCTTACCGGATCGCACCCCGAATGTGCACTTGTTGGGGTTTAGCTTCAGCCGATACTTTCTCAGACGCTTGAATAGCTTCAACAGATTCACCAGGTGGTCTTCTTTTGTAAGGGACTTGGAAATCATGTCATCCACATAACATTCAATTTCTTTATGGATCATGTCATGGAATAATGTTACCATAGCCCGTTGATAAGTGGCACCAGCATTCTTTAGTCCGAATGGCATTACCTTATAACAGAATGTGCCCCAGGGTGTGATGAAAGTTGTCTTCTCCGTGTCTTCAGGTGACATCTTGATCTGATTATATCCTGAAAATCCATCCATGAAGGAGAACACCGAGAACTGAGCCGTATTGTCGACCAATACATCAATGTGAGGTAATGGGAAGTCATCTTTTGGGCTAGCTCTATTCAGATCCCAGTAATCCACACACATCCGTACTTTGCCATCCTTCTTAGGCACAGGTACAATGTTAGCAACCCACGGCGGGTAACTGGTTACAGCAAGGAAACCGGCGTCCCACTGTTTTTGTACCTCTTCTTTTATCTTCATAGCCATATCTGGACGAGTACGACGCAGTTTCTGTTTTACTGGAGGACAATCTTCCTTTAGAGACAGCTTGTGCATAACAATGTCGGTATCCAGACCTGGCATGTCCTGATAAGACCAAGAAAAGACATCCACATATTCCCGAAGCATGTCAATAAGTTGTTCCTTCACTGAATCTTGCAGACGGGCCCCGATCTTCACTTCTTTCAAGTCTTCTTCTGTACCAAGATTAACTGTCTCAACTTCCTCCTGATGAGGAGTAATAACCTTCTCCTCTTGTCTCAACAACCTGGCTAATTCTTCATGTAGCTCATAATCTTCTTCAACCCCTTCATCGGCTTGATTAATCGGATTGTCAAAGTCATATGAAGTCATAGCAGTGTTGTTGTCGGTGCAGTCTGGAGGGCACTCTCTGCAAGGGTTTAGATTTGTTCATTTTAGTGATCAGTTTTATCTTGCTTAGAAAAAGTGAAAATGAAGTTATTATTTTGAAAAACATTGCCATTTTATTTTTGTACAAAAAATGAAAAATGAAAAACAGTGAGCGGGAAAAAAGAGACTTATTTTCAAAAGATGTCCTGATATTCATTAATTGATCGTTTGCACAAAATACAAGATGGCCCGATTACAAAATGAGTCCTGACATCTTAGGCAAGATGCATGACTTGATGCATGCTTAAAGACAGGAAATAATAATTAATCTGCCGGAGTAACTCTTATAATTTCCTAGGAAGACTAGTTTGAGACTTGGTTCCCCGGGATCCTTGGACGTATCCAGTTTTCCAGGTTGCGTTCGTCTTCTTCCTCATCTTCCAAACTGTTCACAGCATCCGGGGTTAGCATTCCCTCGATGACAAATTTGGGCTCCATTGCAGCCTCTGGTTGATCTTGTCGAGTTGGTCTATAACCCAACCTGAATCTGTCTTCTTTCTTTTCTACTGGAAGCAGCTTGCCCCAGCCTTGAGCAGTACCCTCCTCAACAACCTTCTGGGCTTGTTGATATGAAGTGATGGAAGTCCCAGACGCAGCAGATGCTTCATTAATGTTAAGGGCCTCAAACCCCTGACTCATGGTCTCATGGATCTCCCCATCTATTTCTATGTACTTGTACGTAGCCAGCTGGCTAACAAAGATATCCTCCTCCCCGCAGATGGTGATGATTTGGCCCTCCCACTCAAATTTTAACTTCTGGTGAAGGGTAGATGTAACAGCGCCAGCGGCGTGGATCCAGGGTCTACCCAACAGATAGATGTAGGTCGGCTGTATGTCCATCACAAAGAAGGTAGTTTTAAAGGTCTGCGGGCCAATCAACACAGGTAAATCGATCTCTCCAAGCACCGATCTTTTAGAGCCATCAAATGCTATCACCACCAAATTACTCGAGCGCAATGCCAAGCCATCATACTCCAACATCACCAGGGCTTTCTTTGGGAGAACATTGAGTGAAGACCCAGTGTCCACCAGTACGTGAGAAAGAACAACACCTTTGCATTCCAAGGTGATGTGCAAAGCCTTGTTATGGTTGCGCCCCTCCGTTGTCAAATCAGCATTTGTAAAGCCCAATCCATGACTGGTGTTGACATTTGCAACCACAGTTTCTAACTGATTAACAGTAATCTCTTCCGACACATATGCTGCGTGCAGGACTTTCAACAATGCATTCCTGTGGGCTTCGGAACACATTAGCAATGATAATATGGAGATTTTGGAGGGTGTTTGGTGAAGCTGGTCCACCACCCTGTAATCACTCCTCTTTATTATTCTCATGAACTCGTCTACATCTTGTTCAAAAGACGTTGTCGCTCCCGATAAATGAGACTGGCTCAAAATAAAGGTACAGACGCGAACGGTCGGCGAAAGGATGAAATGAGAACACACAGGAGTGAACTCAAGGGAATGAAAGAGTCGCCAGCTAGGCATTTTTATCCCGAGGGAAAGGTAATGCTGCATAAACCTAGAAAAAGGATGGATAAGGCGGTTGCGAACCAGAGAGACTGAGAAAGGGGGTTGGTTACAACCGGGAAGGTATTAGCACCCAGATTGTCCGTCGTACTCGACGGGATCCACGCTTAAAAGATTTGTGTTTTAAAGGGGTAGTGTCAGTGCAATTTGTGTATAAAGACTGGAAAAGGATGCAAGTGTCAATGTGAAAGAAGTGTGAAGTGTATAAATATACAGTGTCAGTGTGAGAACAAGAATAAAATGCTCAAGATCATGAGGCTAAAAGAATGGTGCTGGGAGGAGGGGGGATATACAGAGACTTTTGTTCGATAACTGTTAAGTTATGCCTACGTATCCTCTCGTGCAATGAGGAAGTCAGAACACCGTAGTTCGACCCAAAGAGACTGAAAGGATGAATTGACTTGTGAACTGCTTACTTGCTTATGCTCAAGTGTATGACCTGTCTGGCTCAGGTGCAAACTGTCTTGCATTAGACGGAAGAAGCAAGTTCTCGCTTATGAGTGAATTAGATGAGAAAAGAATCCCGGAGGAGACGATTATTGTTTGTTTTTGAGTTTTCAATCTTTTATTGCTTTTGAAAGTTTATCATAAGAAAATGAGCTTAAGCCTAAACCAATGGATTTAGCAAACTCATCACATCTTCCCTCTGATTAGGGGTAATGAGAATACCTTAAGTGTGAAGTCAGCTTCTCACACTTAATCACCATGATGTAGGATTAAGATCATTAACCTACTTGTGATTAATTAGATGTTTTTGGTGTTTTTATTTAGTGTTAAGTAATGAGATTAAGCCATAATCAGGGATTAAACAGACTCATTACACCATCCTAATAGAAGGATAATAGATGAGAATGTTTAAGCTGAGGAAAGCTCCTCAACTTAATCCATGATTAGGGATTAAACTCATGACAAAACAAAGCCTTTATTAAGTGGATTTTAGTTAATGGTATGATGAAGAAGTGATTTTTATGGTTTGTAAGACAACTTGAGGGGGACTTGTCCATTAACACTAGGGTTAGTCCTTCGTAACCAATTAAGGAAGAATTAGAACCCTAATGCAAGGCCCAAGTTACAAGCTTGATGTCTTGATGATTATTAAGTGAATTAATTAAAGGATTTAAACACATTAAGGGTCTAACACTTAGGATTAAAGTTATACACTCCATCCTAATAGAAGGATGCAGGTATAAGCTTAATCACAAAGCCTTAAAGCCTTTAGGGTTTAGTCCCTGATTATGAGATGAGAAGAGAAGACTCAATGAGACACAAAGGTAAAATCTAAATGGGGGACTAATCAAAACCCTAATTATTGTCATGCTTGGTTGTTCCTAAGGTTTTTGAGGTTTACAAGAAAGATCTTCAGAGAAACCACCAGGAAGCAGATGAAAGGGGCAAAGAGAAGCAAAACAACTTGCTTCACTTAAGAAGTCAAGTTGCTTAGGGAAAGAAAGTAAGATGAAGAAGAATGAGCAAGCTCAATCTTAAACATAAGACAAAATGCAACAATGATGCATAAGAGGGATGAAAAGAAATTGTGAGAAGTGAAGGCAAATTCACTTCTCAAAGTTACTTACCACCTGAAAAGTTAGTGAAAGGAATGCAATGCAATGCAAAATGAGATGAAATGGGATGATGCAAACCAAAACCAGAAGCATGAGTATGATGATAATGATGTTAAGAGATGATGTACACACATGACAAGAGATGGAAATGATCATACAAGCACATGGATGCAAGAGAAGCATGCTTAGAACCATGAACATACATGAAAAGTTATGAAATGCAAATGGCATACAACATGACAAATGAAAGATGCAATGATCAAACATGATTCTAACATGTCTTAAGATGTAATATGAATCAAATGAATGCACAAAATGTCATGGCAAGTCATGGTATGCAAGCAAATGGAAGATGAATGCAAATGAAAGCCCAAACTAGGGTTTATGATCAATGCAAAAAACAAAAATCAAAACCAGAAGCAAACATCATGATAAAAAATTGAAAATGCATTCAAAGGAACCCTAAACCTACACAAACTCACTGCCCAAAGGAGGGGTTCTAACTCTTAACCTAATGAGGGTTATGAATTTCTTAAGAATGTTAGGGTTTTAAGGTACCTTGTCAAGAAAAATGCCAAACAAATAGGAAATGCAAGATCAATTCATGCCAATTTAATCTTACAAACTACATGCTAAACATGATGCAATTCAAAAAGAATCAAAGTCCAACTCTCAAAGGCTAGGCAGAAATGAATTTTTGAAGATTGGATCAAAATAATGCCTTGAAATGAAATTAATTCCATGGAAAATTGTCAAAAGACATCAAGATCAAAAACGAAATTTGGTTTGAGAGTTGGACAATGTTTCTAAATGATTTTAAATGTTTCATGAATTTTTTTGTGATTTTTAAATACCTAAAAGTATTTTTAATTAATTAATTCTCATTAACTAATTAAAAATAAACTTTTAAATGATTTAAAAATATTTTTTAATGCAAAAAATAAAAATAAAAATGTTTTTGGTTTCTGAAAATTAGTAAAAGCTTGGATAAAAATTTTCAGAATTTTTCAATGATTTTTACTATTTTAAATAAAATGTAGAAAACAAATGAAATAAAAAGAAAATAAAATGAATTTAAACTGAAAAATAAGAAAGTCAGCAAGATCAAGGGCTGAGGTTTGAACTCACACACGCGCGAATTGACCTGGCGCGCATCTGGACGGCCAGCATTCAAATTTGCTAATTATGATTAGTGCCCTAATTAAATGCCCTAATGACTTTCAGATGACCGGAACAGTGGTTCCGGTCATCTTCTCCGACGAGCCAAATCTCTAACTCTCTCTACACGCAATAAAAATGAAATCTAATTGCCCATAAATCATCCCCATTCAACACTGAATCAAAACCCCCAAACAAACATCATTTTTCATTCATTAATCAAGCAAATCGAAGCAAAACACATTTAGGGCAAAAAGTTTCAGACAGCTCATACATGCTCAATATTCCACCATTTTCATTTTTAAACACATCATGATGATCAAGATATCATATAGAATCAGTTTATAACAAGTAAAATGAGTTCTGGAAAATTTGTCCTTGATGGATACCTGAGCTGAAGTCCTTCGAACAGGAGCTTTCTGACCCTTTCTCTTATGCAAACTCACTCCTTTGACCCTCCTGAACTCAATGGGATGCTTCACAACTCTTGTTGATGGCTGGTTTGAGAGATGGCAGAAGTTCTGTTCAAGGGAGGGTGGTGATCGTGTTTTTGATTCAGGGAGTTCCAGGCTATGGTGATGGGTGGTTTTTGATCAGTGAAGCATGCTGAGTTTGTTTGTGAAGTTTGTTTGTGTGTTTGCAGCTTGTGGAGAGTGTTTCGAAAGCTTTTGAAAATAGGGTGGAAAATGAGAGAGCTGTGTTCTTGGTGCTTTCAGGCTTGTGTGTTATGTGAAATATCTTGCTTTTGGTTTGTATAAACAAATGGGATTGGTCAGATGAGTTGATGTGTACTGCTGTGATTGGTATGGCTCAAGTTTCCAAAATGTCAAATTTGTGTAAGAGAGGTATGGGTTGCTAGCTAGCCAAGGACAAATGGGGTGTCCTGCGTAGCAAGATGTGTGGAGAGCCATAGGATTGTTTGTGGAGTCAGCAAGCAAGTGGATTCAAACTTGAGTGAGTTTTTGCAACTTGCTTCACTTTTGTTTCCTTTGAGAATTCTTGCTCCATAAGTCATGAAAATGAGTGATCCCTTGGCCCATTCTGAATTTTAGAGGTCATATGATCATGTTGTGAAGAAATGGTACACCTTTGAGGCCTTTAGAACACTTGATCATAGCATTTTACAAAATGCCTCTTTGGTAGAAAACTTCAAATTTTGTGATTTTAGCCAACTTTGACAAGCCATAACTTTTGATCCAAAATGAATTAGGTCATGTTCTTGTACTTTTTGAAAAGGGAATGATCCATTCTACAACTTTCATGACCAAAGTTTTTCCATTTGAAGCATTTTTGAATCAAAAAGCAAGGTTTGAAAAAGTTTCCCAAAATGGCAATTTTCATTAAAAGTCAAACTTCCCAAAAAAGTCAACTTTGCAAATGACTTGAAATTCTTCAATTTTGTGAACTTACAACATCTTCCATGATCAAATAAAGATCATATACAATCAAAATGATGAAGAACACCCTTTGGTTGGGTCATTGGGGGCCTCAGATGCCCTTATTTTACACTGACTTGCCTAGAAAGTCAACCCTTGATCAGATGACTTCCCCATTGAATTTCTTCATGAAAATTGATATGCATGATCCCTATACCATATAGAGACCAATAGAAACAAGAATGACCAAAAAAATTGGATTTATGGTCTTTGAACCCAAAACCCTAATTCTAGGTCATCTGTGCAGTCAAACCTGGCTCTGCTTCCATACCATTCTCAGTTCTTGTGATTTTTTGACATTCTTGACTTTGAGAGGACATAATATGATGCTTGAACATACATGGACCCCTTTTAAGTGATTGATGACCTTTGGAGTGGCTCAAGAAGCTCTTGGATTGCTCGGATCACAAACCCTAGATGCAGATGACTTTGAAACAATGCAATGAATCAAAAATGTGATATGAGATGCTATGATTGGATTTATGCATATGAAAAGATCACAAGCCATGGTGTGAATGGGTGAGGGCAAATTTGGGGTGTTTACAGCTGCCCCTATTCAAACATGAGTTAGCTGTGCAGGATGTAAGCGACGGCTTATCAGGCGAACAAGATAACTTGTGGTTGAATACCAAAGACAGTCCAAAATTTGTACTCACAGGACGAAGAAGAAAAGGGATATAGATTGTAAAGGAAAATAAAGTATATTATAAAGTGTGGGCGACGGAGGACGACCGTCGAGCAGAGGACGACTGCTGGGGAAAGAGCAATGACGGGGACGGTCGGCATGCTGGGGAGAATGCGGGACATAAAGCAATGACGGGGACGACCGACATGCTGGGGATATGGGAGATTATGATGGGGACGGCCATCAAGTAAAGCTGTAAGATACTCTGGGGAATATGTAAAAAGTAAATGATGAGGGACGGTCATCAGGCTCATAAAGTAATGCAAACAACGATGGGGACGGCCATCGGGCTAAACTGACGAAGGACGATCATCAGGAAAAGGAAAAGGGACCACGATGGGGACGGCCATCGGGTTAAAGAATAAATGAAATAATGATGAGGGACGGTGAAGGACGATCACCTAGCAGGGGACGGCTGCTCTGTTGGGGATAAGATGAGGGACGGTCATCTAAGGTGAAGGACGATCACCTGGCAGGGTACGGCTGCCGAAAGTATCGCGACATAGGACGAATGCCGGATAAAAGGTCAACGATGGGGACGGCCATCGGACGAGCATGATGAAGGACGATCATCAAGAGGTGAAGGACGATCACCTAGCAGGGGACGGCTGCTCTCAAGGTTTATCATGACATAGGTCGTATGTCAGATAACAATATCAACGATGGGGACGGCCATCAGATAAAATGATGAAGGACGATCATCAAAAAGGTGAAGGACGATCACCTAGCAGGGTACGGCTGCTAAAAATATCACGACATAGGACGAATGTCGGATAGAAAAGATCGACGATGGGGACGGCCATCGGATGAGCATGATGAAGGACGATCATCAAGAGGTGAAGGATGATCACCTAGCAGGGGACGGCTGCTCTCAGGGTTTATCATGACATAGGACGAATGTCAGATAACAAAGAAATTTTGCTCTGCTGGCGATCTACTGGGGAAATAGTAAACACGGACGAGTGTTTATATCCAAGACATAAAGGTATAAGTGTTTTGACGCTGTGTATAGATTAAAGATGCGGACGAGCATCCCTAAGACTACGATACGGACGAGTATCGGGTAGAAACAAATACTGACACGTGTTCAGAGATGATGATACGGACGAGTATCAACTGGTTAACAAGGAACACGGACTAGTGTTGATTCTGAGGGGACTCTTCTGGGGAAAAGTAGACACAGACGAGTGTCTAGCATAGAAGAAGACATGAGTGTTTGTCACAGTGTATGGATTAAATATGCGGACGAGCATCCTTAAGACTATGATACGGACGAGTATCAGGTAGAAACAAATGCTTGACGCATGTTCTGAGATGATGGTACGGACGAGTACCAACTGGTTAACAAAGAACAAGGACTAGTGTTGAATCTGATATAAGTGGTGTATACAAGATACGGACGAGCATCTGTATAAGTGAAACAAGAGTAAAAAGTATGAGTAGTGTATAGACGGGCATTTACCCTGCTGGGGAGAGTGACACAGACGAGTGTCGAAAGGAGTATAGTATAAACAAATATCTAATATACAAAGTGTTTAGGTTACTGTGCTGGGGAAAGTGACACGGACGGATGTCAAGAAAGTTATATATATAAGTATCTGTGAGTGCAAAGGGGACGCTTTGGCTTTCTGCTGGGGATATGACACGGACGGGTGCCACAGGGAGTGTATACCGGTGTTTTGTGAATGTGAGGCAACTGTTTTAGCTTTAGCTCTCCGCTGGGGAATCTGGGGAGGATTCTGTATATTGTTGATGGGTTGCTATTATTTACAAGTGTTTGATTCAGAACATGGCTTATGATTATGCAATATGTTGGATTTTTGCCATAATGCTCCGTTTTAGACGGAATGTTACGCTTTGTGGGGTGAATATGATGCGAATGCTATGATTATGCAAAGACCAATCCGGGATTCGGATCCTGTTGCTGTGAAGATCTCTGGTTGATCTGTTTGAAGTGGACATCCCAGCTGGGGATGAGATCATTGGTAGATCTGATGAGATGATTCTGCTTTGGGAAATGGGTCAATGATAGACATATTCCAGTAAATGAAGGACCCAGCTGGGGTTTGTAGAAGCTTTCGTCACTCTGTTGTGATTCCTTCATGTGCTGCTCTTCTGGATAGAGGCTGAGACTCTGTGGGGAAGATAGTTCCCCGGCTTCTGTACTTGGCTGAGGAGGAAGAATGAATGGCAACTCGGCTGGGGAGAAACAGCAAGTGGCAACTCAGCTGGGGAGAAATCACTTTGGGTGCTAAGGCTGAGTGAGTGTTGATTTGCCAGCTTGCTGGGGGTGAAGCTTTCATGCCCCATGCTGCGCTTTGAATACCTGCAATCCTGCAAAGATAGAAACGTACAAGTAATCCCGAGGTATCCTTTACTGGATCCCATCATGAGAGTTTAGACACTCCCAGGAGTAAATATATTTCCTGCAAGCGCGTATTTTTAAAAACATCTGTATTTATGCAATCGGTATCTTAAAGACATCAGACATTTTGCAAATGAAAATAAAATGTACGAGACAAGACATGACTGAAAATCTGATTTTATTAATTTGTAGGCCCTGAATTGGCAAGATACAGTCAAGGAAACAAATCCCCTAAAATGAGGAGATTGTTACAAATTGAGAAACAAAATGCTGGCAATGTTGACGACGCTTCAAGGAGCTCCCCCTTGCTATGACTCGTATGACACTTGACGTTCTTCTCGTCTCGCTTTCTGAAGAAGGCTGATTCTGAAAGAGGTTTGATCTTTTCGAAGCTTACCAAGTTGTAGGTGATACAGACGAATTCAGACTGCAGTTGTTCGCTTATTCCCTTATCTTGCATGGATCGCCCTTTCGGGTTTTCAATCCATCGGGATACCCATTTTTGCCTGAGTTGTCCAATGCGGCTTTTCAACTCAGCGGGTGTACATCTTTTGTTTATTTCCCTTATTTTTGCCCGAGTCTTTTATTCTGTTTTTGACTCGCCGGGATGCCCTATTTTTGCCTGGACTTTCATTCTGTTTTTATGTCCAGCGGGTCATTTTATGCGAAGTATTTTTTAACTGCATCTGAATTCACAGGGGACGGGAAGTCCTCACCATCCATGGTGCTGAGCATCAGTGCTCCACCAGAGAAAACTTTCTTTACTACGAATGGTCCTTCATAGTTCGGAGTCCACTTGCCCCTGTGGTCTGTATGAGGAGGGAGGATTCTTTTCAGCACAAGATCTCCTACTTGGTACTCTCGGAGCCTAACTTTCTGATCGAAGGCTTTCTTCATTCTTTTCTGATACAACTGCCCGTGACAGATTGCAGCCAATCTTTTCTCTTCGATCAGACTCAGTTGTTCGTATCGGGATCGGACCCATTCTGCTTCGTTTAGCTTAACATCCATCAGTACCCGCAGGGAGGGTAATTCAACTTCAACAGGTAGGACTGCCTCCATACCATACACAAGTTGATACGGTGTTGCCCCAGTGGATGTTCTGATTGACGTGCGGTACCCATGCAAGGCAAATGGTAGCATCTCATGCCAGTCTTTGTAGGTGACTACCATCTTCTGCACAATCTTCTTGATATTCTTGTTAGCTGCCTCAACAGCGCCGTTCATCTTTGGCCTGTAAGGAAAAGAATTGTGGTGTTGGATCTTGAAGTCCCGGCATAGCTCTGCCATCATTTTGTTGTTTAAGTTGGAACCATTATCAGTAATGATTCGCTCGGGAACTCCGTATCGACAGATGATGTCTCTCTTCAGAAATCGGGCTACCACTTGCCTTGTAACGTTTGCATAAGAAGCTGCTTCAACCCACTTGGTAAAATAGTCAATGGCTACCAAGATGAATCTATGGCCGTTTGAAGCAGTCGGTTCAATCTTGCCAATCATGTCAATGCCCCACATAGCAAAGGGCCAGGGTGAAGACATCACATTCAGAGGATTGGGAGGCACATGCACCTTATCCGCATAGATCTGGCATTTATGGCATCTTCTGGTATAGACACAACAGTCGGCATCCATTGTGATCCAGTAATAGCCTGATCTTAGCAATTTCTTAGCCATGGCATGCCCTCCTACATGGGTACCAAAGGATCCTTCGTGCACCTCGTGCATCAACAAGTCAGCTTCTGCTCTATCGACGCATCTGAGGAGTACCATATCAAAGTTTCTCTTATATAGAGAACCATCAGTATTCAGGAAGAAACTACCAGCAAGCCTTCTTAATGTCTTCTTATCATTGGAAGATGCCCCAGGTGGGTATGTTTGATCCTCCAAGAAGCACTTAATGTCATGGAACCAAGGCTTATCATCTTTGACAACGTCTGCTGCAGATACATATGCTGGTCTGTCAAGTCTGGACACTGAAATCCGAGGCACAAAGTTGGCAGCTTGAACTTTGATCATGGATGAAATGGTAGCCAGAGCATCTGCAAACTGATTTTCATCTCGAGGGATATACTCAAGCTTGACCGTTGTGAAGAAAGTCAACAACCTCCTTGTATAATCCCTATAAGGTATCAGATGATCCTGGTGGGTGTACCATTTGCCGTTGGTTTGATTAACTACCAGAGCTGAATCTCCGAATACAGTCAATGTTTTGATCCTGAGGTCAATGGCTTCCTCAAGACCCATAATGCAAGCTTCGTATTCAGCTTCGTTGTTAGTGCAGTTAAAGGTGAGTTTTGCCGAGAAAGGCATGTGAACTCCCTTGGGTGTAATGAGTACTGCACCAATACCACGACCATTCATATTAACAGCCCCATCAAACATCATGGTCCATTCTTCTTCCGGGTCAGGCCCTTCAGTGTGAATAGGCTCTTCATGATCTTTTGCTTTTATGAACATGATGTCTTCATCAGGGAAGTCAAATCTCATGGGCTGGTAATCATCAATAGGTTGCTCAGCAAGGTAATCAGACAATACACTGCCTTTGATGGCTTTCTGAGATGTGTACTGGATGTCATATTCTGTAAGGATCATTTGCCATCTTGCAACCCGTCCAGTAAGAGCTGGCTTCTCGAAAATGTACTTAACTGGGTCCATCTTGGATATCAATAAAGTGGTGTGGGTCAACATATACTGTCTCAGTCGGCGAGCAGCCCACGCTAAAGCACAGCAAGTTTTCTCGAGCAGTGAATAACGTTGTTCACAGTCGGTAAACTTTTTGCTCAGGTAGTATATTGCATACTCTTTTTGACCAGACTCGTCATGCTGGCCCAGCACACACCCCATTGACTCCTCTAGTACTGTCAAGTACATTATCAGAGGTCTTCCTTCAACTGGAGGCATAAGGATTGGAGGTTCTTGCAAGTACTCCTTGATCTTGTCAAAATCCCTCTGGCAGTCTTCGTTCCACCTGACCGTTTGTTCTTTTCTTAACAGCTTGAACAAGGGTTCACAGGTTGCAGTGAGGTGAGATATGAACCTTGAAATGTAGTTCAATCTTCCTAGAAACCCTCGAACTTCTTTTTCTGATTTTGGTGCAGGCATTTCTTGAATGGCTTTGACTTTATCAGGGTCAACTTCAATCCCTTTCTCGCTTACAATAAATCCCAGCAGCTTACCAGATCGCACCCCGAATGTGCACTTGTTAGGGTTCAACTTCAGTTGGTACTTCCTCAGACGCTTGAATAGTTTCAGCAGATTTACCAGGTGGTCTTCTTCTGTGAGGGACTTGGAAATCATGTCATCCACATAACATTCAATTTCTTTATGGATCATATCGTGGAATAATGTTACCATAGCCCGTTGATATGTTGCACCTGCATTCTTCAGTCCGAATGGCATCACCTTATAACAGAACGTGCCCCAGGGTGTGATGAAAGTTGTCTTCTCCATGTCTTCAGGTGACATTTTGATCTGATTGTATCCTGAAAATCCGTCCATGAAGGAGAATACCGAGAACTGAGCCGTATTATCAACCAATACATCAATGTGAGGCAATGGGAAATCATCTTTCGGGCTGGCTCTGTTCAGATCCCGGTAGTCAACACACATCCTCACTTTGCCGTCTTTCTTAGGCACAGGTACTATATTAGCAACCCACGGCGGATAGCTAGTTACTGCAAGGAATCCGGCGTCCCACTGCTTTTGTACCTCTTCCTTTATCTTCATTGCCATATCTGGGTGAGTACGGCGCAACTTCTGTTTTACTGGCGGGCAGTCCTCTTTCAAAGGCAGCTTGTGCATGACGATATCGGTGTCCAACCCTGGCATATCCTGGTAAGACCAAGCAAACACATCTGCATACTCTCGAAGCAAATCAATCAGTTGTTCTTTTACTGAGTTTTGTAGGAAGGCCCCGATCTTAACCTCTTTCACGTCTTCATCCGTACCAAGATTAACCGTTTCAATCTCCTCCTGATGAGGAGTGATAACCTTCTCCTCTTGCCTTAACAACCTGGCTAGCTCTTCAGGAAGCTCGTAATCTTCTTCAACCCCTTCATCAGCTTGATTGATTGGACTGTCAAAGTCATACGAAGCCATAGCTGTGCTGTTGTCGGTGCGGTCTGAAAGGCACTCTCTGCAAGGGTTTAGATTGTTCATTTTAGTGATTGATTTTAATCTTGTTTAGAAAAAGTGAAATGAAATTTATCATTTTGAAAACATTGCCATTTTATTTTTGTACAAAAAGAAAAATGAAAGACAGTGAGCAGAAAAGGAAAAAGACTCATTTGCAAAAGATGTCCGATATTCATTGATTGATCTGTTTGCACAAAATTACAGATGGCCCGATTACAAAATGAGTCTTGTCATCTTGGGCAAGATGCAAGACTTGATGCATGCTTAAAAATACAGGAAATAATAATTACTCTGCAGGAGTAACCCTTATAATTTCCTGGGAAGACCAGTTTGAGATACGGCTCCCCGGGATCCTTGGACGTATCCAGCTCTCCAGGTTGCGCTCATCTTCCGACTCATCTTCCAAGTTGTTCACAGCATCAGGGGTGAGCATCCCCCCACTAACAAAACTGGGCTTCTTAGCAGCCTCTGATTGATCTTGTTGAGTTGGTTTGTAACCCAACCCAAATCTGTCCTCTTTCTTCTCTACGGGCAACAGCTTGCCCCAGCCCTGGGCATTCCCTTCTTCAACAACCTTCCTGGCTTGCTGGTAAGATGTCATGGAAGTCCCAAGTATAGCAGATGCTTCGTTAATGTTCAGGGCTTCAAATCCCTGGCTCATGGTTTCATGGATCTCTCCATCCATCTCAATATATTTGTACGTAGCCAGATGGCTAACAAAAATATCTTCTTCACCACAAATGGTGATGATCTGGCCCTCCCACTCGAATTTTAACTTCTGGTGAAGGGTAGACGTAACTGCGCCAGCGGCATGAATCCAAGGTCTACCCAACAAACAACTGTAGGCCGACTGAATGTCCATCACATAGAAGGTTATTTTAAACGTCTGTGGGCCAATCATCACAGGTAGATCAATCTCTCCTAGCACTGATCTCTTAGAGCCGTCAAATGCCCTCACTACCAAATTACTTGGACGTAATGCCAAGCCATCATACTCCAGCTTCACCAAGGCTTTCTTTGGTAAGACATTGAGTGAAGACCCAGTGTCCACCAGTACATGTGATAGAACAGCACCCTTGCATTCCAGGGTGATGTGTAAAGCCTTATTGTGGTTACAACCCTCCGTTGTTAAATCAGCATTGGTAAAACCCAATCCATGGCTGGTATTGACATTCGCTACCACGGTCTCCAGCTGATTAACGGTGATCTCCTCCGGCACATATGCTGCGTGCAAGACTTTTAGTAATGCATTCCGATGAGCTTCGGAACACATCAGCAGGGATAGGATGGAGATTTTTGAGGGAGTTTGGTGAAGCTGATCCACCACCTTGTAATCACTCCTCTTGATAATTCTCATAAACTCGTCTACATCTTGTTCAAAAGATGTCTTCTGTGTTTCTTTGAGAATGGGCTCTTCAGCTATTACACTCTTTCCCTTTGCTTTGGCGGCAGCTTCTGCTTCAGCATTAGGTCTTTGTGACTGCGAGGCAAAAAGGCGTCCGCTTCTGGTGAAGCCTCCGCCTCCCCCGACATTATCAATCTGTGGAGAAGAGGTTGAAGAGTCAAGAGTGATTTTCTCCCCATTGCAGTATAGGTCAGAGCCATAATGCCAAGGGATGGCATTACTGCTTTCATATGGAACGGGCCCAGGTACCGTGATGGTAACCGGGCTGACTGCAGCAGAGGAGGGTGTTGAAATAGTATGTGGATCGTAGTAGATGGTGACCGGTGTCCTGGCAGGAGATGCCACTATTTGTTGTTGAAAATTATTGTTCGGAGGAATACTTGACGGATCATAATAAATAGTGACTGCTGAGATATTTGCTGGTGTTGTAGGAGAAGATTCTGAATAGAGGGGTGCTGATGTTGTAGAAGTAATGTTTGTTGTTATCTGGCTTGTTGAAGTGATATTTGAAGCATTTGTTGATGAAACTGAAGAATTGTTTGGAATAATCATTGTTGCAGTTGTAGGAGACTCAGGAACTGTTGTTAGAGAGATTGCTGGATTTGAAGGTATTGATGTTGTGATTTGAAGTAGACCATTCTGGATAAGACTGTCTATGCCGCTTCTCAAGTCATCACATCCATTTACCGAAATGTTGCAATAACCGCACCCGAGCTCACACCCAGGGAATATCTGGCATTCTAGGAGTTGAGCTTTAATCTCTACCAGGGGTGTCCGGATCTGCCCAACACTGGTTATTAAGAAAGACGGCTTATCTTCCTCAATAGCATTGATTCTTGGTCCTCCGTGGTTGGGCATGGGGTTTTTGTTAACATTTGGCGGGGGTGCAAAGTTTAGAGCTTTAGAACCTACCAAGTCTTGTACCTTCATCTGTAGAGCTCTACATTTCTCTGTACTGTGGCCAGGTGCATTGGAGTGAAAGGCACATCTGGCGTTGGTGTCATAATTTCTTGGCAGACTAGAAGGATCTGGTGGTGCCAACGTCCTTAACTCAACCAAGTTGAGCTTCAGGAGCTGTGGCAGTAAAGCGGCATAAGGCATAGGGATTGGATCAATCACCCTATTGGCCTGAGATGGTCTCTGTTGAAATGGTCTTTGTTGATTGTTGCTGTTGTTGTTGTAGTTTCTCTGAGGTGGATATTGAGTTTGTTGCTGGTAATGGGGTTGTTGCTGTGGTTGATATGCTGGTTGCTGAGGAATTGGAGTGGGAATGGTGACTGCTGCCACTGACCTATGAACATATTGTGGTCTGCCCCTGCTGGCCTGAATAGCATTAGTCTCACCGGTTCTTCTTGGACCTACAAAAGGCTTTCTGGGGTTGCTGGACGAGCTCGCACCGTTATCAGAAATTTTGCCCATCTTTAATAGGCTTTCAATCCTTTCTCCAGCTATGACTACGTCAGCGAAGCTGGTGGAAGAAAAGGCAGCTAGCCTGTCAATGTATGTCCCTTGGAGGGTGTTCATGAACATGTCAGCCATTTCCCTTTCTGACATGGGTGGTTGGACAGCAGCAGCAAGCTGTCTCCACCTCTGGGCGTATTCCCGGAAGCTTTCCCTGGATGATTGAGACATCCCCATAAGGAGGGTCCTATTAGGAGCCATATCCAAGTTGTACTGGTACTGTCTGATGAAGGCCTCAGCTAGGTCCTTCCAGCATCTGATGGTTGCTCTAGTCAAGTGAGAGTACCACTCCCTTGAGGCTCCTGTTAAGCTATCTTCAAAATAAAACATCCATAGCTTTTCATCCATGGTATATGCCTTCAGCCTTCCCAGAAAGGATTGCAAGTGGGTTCGTGGACAGGAAGTTCCGTTGTACTTCTCGAAGCACGGAGGTTTAAACTTGTGG
Source organism: Lathyrus aphaca (assembly GCA_963966055.1). Taxonomy (NCBI): domain Eukaryota; kingdom Viridiplantae; phylum Streptophyta; class Magnoliopsida; order Fabales; family Fabaceae; genus Lathyrus; species Lathyrus aphaca. Next base: position 384,449,639 of record OZ014522.1, on the reverse strand, counting down.
GGAATCCTTACCCCATCCACTAGACCCATGTTCATAACATCAAAGCCCAGAGAGTTCTGAGATTCCAGGGATCTCAATTTCTCAGCAATTTCATCTAGTCTTCTGTCATAGGCTTCATCCCCAGCTCCCATCACAGTAAATTGATCCTCCTGAGGGTCTTCTTGTAATACCCTGCCTGCAGTGGCATTCCCTTGCACATTAGCAGGGATGTTGATCTCTGGATGAAGGTGAGGCCCATACACTGGAGGATTAACATGAGGCTGAACCCTCTCATTGTTGCTTGTTCCCCCAGTCCCTAGATGGGGTTCCTCCTGGGTCTGCCTTTCTACTAGTGCCCTTAATCTCTCTTGGCTCTGTGCCAATCCATTCATTACCTCCATAAACTGGGTCATCTGATTTCTCATCTCCAGTCTCTCATTGGCCATTTGAGTCCTGACCTCTGTAAGGTCCTGCTGTACTTGGTCCATTTGTATACCCGGAAGGTTGTTGCGAGTGGGATATCTGTGTGGACGGTTGAGTGGGAACACCCGACGTCGAGCAATAGTTCCTGAATCACAACAGAGTTAGTAACGAACAAGACAAAACCCTACAAAACAAAACAAAAGTTAGTATGCAATGCAGTATGCTTAATTGTTTCCAAGGTATCCGGCTTGGCAATTGGTTTTGACCTTTCCAGACCCCTGAGGAAGATGCTTTGATGTTGCTCGGGAGAAAGAAACTTAAATAAAACAAACTAATGAATATATTACAAATGGTGAATCAATACATAGTTTGTTTTTTTACAATACATGCCCTCTGAGGGGTCAAAAAATACAACATAAAAAAAGTACATGAAATGAAAGCAACAACAAGCAAAAAGTCAGACACCAAGGCCAAACTCATCCTCCCTAACTTCCTTCAGAAGTGCTTCAGTCACAGGGTCAGCTGGATGCTCTGTGAGGTTCTTGATAAGAAGATTCCTGGTGATGATGGCAGTGGTTAGCTTCTTGTGTCTGCCCTGGTCCTTTGACCTCTTCACATCAGCCCTAAGCTTCAATTCTGAGATCTCCTTCTGGGCTGCTATCAGGGCTTCCTGTTGCTCCTTTGCATTAGCCTCCAACTGTTCAATCTTGTCCTGAGTTCTCTTATCCTCCTAAGTGCGAGCTTCAGTGATTCTGACCCACCTAGCTTGGCTCTCCTTCAGATAGAGATCAGTCCTAGCCTTCTGGAACTGGGCCTCTTTACAGGCATTCTTCAAAATCTGTTCTCCAGCCCTTGACTTCTTGATGTAGTCCTCTGACTTCTCAATCTTGGCTAGATGCTCCACTTTAAGCTTTTCCAACCTTTCAATGTCCAGACGACCATCACTCCTCTCCCAGAGGGTTCTCTTCAAGGCTTCAGACAGATTCTCATTCCTCTCTTTGAGCTTCTCAAACTCTTCCAGGCTGACAGTGGCTGGAGGTGGTGCTGTGGATGGTCCAGGTACAACCTCAATGGTGAAGGGCATCCCAGAAATTTGAGCCCTGGCATGAGACCACTCATAATACTGAGCTGAGGCCACATTGTTGCATCTCCCAAGAATGGCCATCCCTTTGGTCTGGACATTGTCCCAAGCCCAGGATGCTTGCCTGACAATAGCCAGATTAGGCTTGATCTCACAATAAAGGGTCTCAGCTAGATCTTGCACTCTAGGAGGGTGGACCAATGCATAGCCCAGTTGTCTTTTGAATAGCAGAGGGTTGTAGTTGATGCAACCCTTCACTCCTATCAAAGGTACATTGGGGAACTGCCCACAACTAGTAATGATGTCCCTGCCCTTGGTGCTCTGGGTGCACCACCTGATGCCATCTGAGGTCAAAGCAACAAGTCTCCTAGCCCAATTCTTCTGTTGGTGAGGATTCAAGAATGCATCAGTCTTGGGCAAGTGTTTGAGCAGCCAGGTATGGAACAGGGGAGCACAGCATCTCACCAACCTTCCTCTTTGCTTTTCATTCCTTTGATGAATAGAGTAGTAGAAATCTCCCAGTAAGGTGGGTACTAGGTTCCTCAGAATGAAAAGGTGAATGGCATTCTTGCTAATAAACTTAGGCTCATCTGCAAATAATATAACCCCATATATGCTGAGGGCTAATAATGCACAGACTGCCTTCCATTCTCCCAAGGAGGCCTTCAGAGTAGCCTGAGAGGTCAAGAAATCCAAGTGCAAACCAGAGATTCCAGCCTTTGCTGTCATGTCAGGGTTCCAGATACAGTGCCTTTGCCACCTCTTCATTACTGGGAAAAGCCATCTCAGGGTTGAAGGGGACACCACCCCTGACAGGTACACCAATCAGTGATGAATACTCTTCCAACAAGGGTCCCAACTGAAAATTCTGGAAAGTGAAGCACCTCAGAGGAGGATCATAGAACTGTAGGCAAGTATGAATCAAGCTCCTCTGGGAAGGGTCCAAATCCATAACCACATCAAGGATGCCTCCATAATGTTCTCTGAATAGTGGTATATGGTCTGGAGTAATAAGGGCCTGTACCTTCCTGATGCCAGCCAGCTCAGGCTTAAAGAAATGGTAGGAGATGTTGCTCTTCTTGGGTGCCATGTCCGCTGCTGAAGAGCTGAGATAGGTGCTGATGATGATGACTAACACTGGAGATGGGCCACTGACAGGCTGATACTGGTGATGCAGGTGACTGAAGCAGGTAGCTGATGAAAATATCTGAAGCAAATAGCTGGTGAGCAAAGGCCTATGCAGATGAAGGGGTCAAAACCAAGCCAAATGTAATATGGATACCCTGCAAAACAAATAGGAAAATGTTAAATGATGCAATGATGATGTATGCAAATGATATGCAAGGGTTTGTGTCACACCCCAAATTTTACCCCTAACTGCTCGCATAATACTTTCATTGCATTTAGAAGAGAAATTACGAGATTTAATTTTCTGTTGCTTTCAGCTCATTTTCAAGCTATTTATTTATTTATTTTTATTTCTTTTCACTTCCAAGCTTCCATTTTAATTTTAATTCATATTTCTCATTTCTAACTTTTATTTCATTTTTGTATTCTTATCTTTTGTTTTCTAGTTCTATTTCTATATTCCATTTTTTTAATTTATTATTTTTAGAATTTTTGTTTCCATTTCTATTACTAGTTTTTTTTATTCATTCTATGTTTCCTTCTTTATATATATATGTATCTCCATTTTAAATTTAATTTCTATTCATCTTCAAGTTCTCATTTTTTTTTAATTGTTTGTTTTTATTATTTTCTTAAATATTTATCTCATTTTCTACTTCCAATTTTATTTCATTTTTTTAAAAAAGAAATTGTTTCTATTTTTATTATAATTTCCAACTTCAATTTAAGTTTAAGTTCAATGTTGCTTTTAATTTCATTCCTCCAATTCATCTTCCAATTCCATTTTTTGTCCCAAATTTAGTTCATATTTTCTATTTCTAGTTTTTTTTTTCTTTTCCAAATTCATATCCCAATCCCAAATTTCAAGTTCTCACATCATTTGTAAATTCAAGTTTAAATTTAAGCTCTAATTGCATTTCAAATTCATCATGAACTCAATTCAAGAAAAAGAGAGTTTATTCCAAACACCAAAAATTCCAAACTTTTATTTGTCAATCTCAAGTGCATTCCTAATTTTCAAACTCATAACCAAATTCAATTACAAGTTTTTGTCAAGTTACATACAAGTTACAAGCTACAAATTAGCAATTACAAATTCAAAATAAAAGTGTTGCTTGATTAAAGTTGTTTCATTTTTTCTCATCATAAGCAAATGCATCCAACTTCATGTTTGTTTTCTTGAATTCTTCATGCTATGCCACATCTCCAACTTCATGCCTTTTCCATCCATCATACACATGGAATTTTAAAAAAAACAAGTTAGCATTAACATTTATCAAATTCATACATAATCAATTTCATTCAACACATTGCATCATCTATTCCATTCAAACATATTTAAATTTCAAAACATTTTCATTTTCAAGAATTTATTATTCAAATTTCATGTTTAATTCAAAACAGCCCCATGTATGTTACATAAGCATTTCAATTTCTATTTCATTCAAGCATACCATTAAAAATTCAGCATTCATGTTAATTCTTTTTTACATATTTGTAAGTCTCTTTTTCTCATAACAAAGTGTCAATATACATAGTAAAATCAGCAAGACATGGCACTAACAGACAGAAAAAACAGCCACAAAAAAAGCAGGACAGCAGCACACAACACACAAACAGGCTGCTCCACCTCCCCACTACTGCTGCAAAATTCAGAACTGTCCACCTTGTCCCAACCCTTCATCAACAAGCAACAAGGACACAAATTCAAACAAAAAAAAACCCTAATCTCATCCTACATATATGAGACTGTTTCATTCATCACAAACACAGAAAAATTCAGCAACTTTCTCACCACAAAAAAACCACAAAAAAGGCATCACAAAAACAAAATTCAGCAACATCATAAACAGCCACACAACCATTGGAAAACAGACCCAACACCAGCAGTAGCAAGGAGTAGAAGCAACACTTACCATTGCGGATTCTTCACCCCGATAACTTTCGGGTCGATAATGTTCTCCCTTTCCTTCACCTTTTTTCAGCATTTTGTTCATAGCTAGTTTTCCTTTTTTAGTTTCATTTCAGATTCAAATCTGCATACACAAAAAAAAACTTCATATTAAAAACTTCAAAAAAAAACACTTAAAGTCATACACAAATCAGCAGCCAACTCTATCACTATAACCAGCCACAATTTCACAAAAAACTACAACCAAAAACAGCAGCAAAACACCAACAGAAACACAAACTGTAAAGAAAAATAAAAAGAAAAGATTAGAAACCTTAACCTCAACAACCAACCCCTTCACTTTCCTCCACATCGCACAACACAAATCAACAACAACTCATCTTACAGCTCCAAAGTAGCAACAACAAAACAGACCCTCACGCTCACTCATTTCCTCTCTGAACAAAACAACCACCTTCATATCACCATTTCTTCGTCTCACAACCAACAAAAACCTTCATTCAATCTCGTTTCTGCAAAAAACACCATTGCAGAGATCTGAAACCATTAAGAAACAGGACTGTAAACCTCCATCAAAACCCTCACCAAGCCGTGAATCTGCAACCTCAAAACACAGCACCAAAACCTTCATCACTTGTCAACACCCTTCATCAAAAAATCCAGCAGACACCACAAACCGTGAAGCAACCCTATACCACCTCAAATCCTCCGCGAAACTCCGCTAAAACCATCCTAATCTTTCCCTTCAATAAACCCTCAACCAATCTCTACCTGCATAACACAACTGTGAAGCAACAGAACACAAAAAACCAGAAAACAAATCACCACCTTCGAAACTTTTCCTTCGAATAAATCTCATCATCATCATGTACCTATTTCATCACCAAAACTCCAGGTTGAACCCCTACACATGCCTCTCATTCAGTACCTACTTTGAGTCCTTTGCCAAATGTAACTTTTGCTCATGCTAAGCCACCACCTAAACCGTGACGAAACCGTGTGAACCACCATCCATCATCTTCTTTCACAACTAACACCTGCACAAGAACAGAACCAAACTTCAAAAAAATAACTCAAAAAAAATTCACAGCAAAATAAATCACTCTTCATCGTTTCATACCACAAACACAAACCTGTTAATAAAAAAAAAACCAGAAATCCGACACCAGTTTTTTCACCTTCAACTTTCCTCCAAAACTCTTCACAACCACACTATTACAAACAACAAACTCAACACTGATTTTCAAAATCCCGAATCAAAGAACCACCCTTCACTGTGAACAACCATAATCAGCAGCGTACCTAAACCAATCCTCACTTCCATATTAAATATTCACTAAACATCACCTTGTTATTCCTCCATAACCTTTAACAAGACATTTCCAACATTCACACATTAATACTCCATTGTCTTCTCCGACCCTCACCCTGTTTTCGGCTTCTGCTCACACCTCCACTGCCGTGAACACAAACCTGCAACTCAAAACAAGCCCAACAAACCTTTTGCATCATCTTCATCACTCAAACCGCCATCACTCATAACCTCACCTCTAACAGCCAAAGCTACAAATCCCTTTCTCAAACTGAAACTTCGAAGCCAAATCGCATAGACGCTCAAAACCGCAGCAAATGGCCACTGCATAAGGCCATCATAAACTCACAAATCACAAAACAACCAACCGCAAACCGTCATCTCTCATCCACCACCGAAGCCCTTTCCTTTCAAACCGCAGCCAAACAAACCCTTAAATTCTGCAGAGAATAAAAAACAGAGAGATTAAGGGAGTGTTGTGAGAGAGATTGAAACTGGAAATGTTAAGGAGGGTTTGAACGAAACCACCGAACTCACAACCATCTAACCCAGAACCGCCGTCATCAACAAACCCCTTCGCCAACCGCGAAAACTCCGCCGACGCGAAGTCCTCCCACCGCCATCATCAACGACCGCAAACGCCGTGAACCACGAGTGGGCGAGAACGGAGAACACAACGTTGAATCCCAGCCAGAGCCGCCACTGTTGAGTTGATTTTCGAGGATAAGGTTTTGAGTTGAATCGCGTGTTGGGGGCGGAGAAACTCGTTTTCTCGTCAATCGTTTCTCTCCTTTTTTGTTTCCTTTTCTGAAAACACAGACTGAGTTCTTTGTTATTTGTTTTTTTATTTTTTTTATTTTTTTATAAGTATTATTTGGTTCATTTGGGCTGAGCCCAACCTTGGCTTTTGTTCACACCACTCAACCATGTGCCTAACTCATTCCCCCTTTCTCTTTATTATTTATGCTTTTTGTATTATTCACAGTTTTGTTTTTTAACTCTCTTGTTATTATAATTGTCCTTTAGATATTAAGTTATATTTTGTTTCTAGGTTTTTTTTATAGATTTAGTTGACTGTTAATATTTTTAATTTTATTTAATTTCTTTATTATTACTTGGGCCGATGATATGACAAAAAATCACGGTAAATTGTTTCCGATTAATCGTGACCAATATGAGGCCATTTATTTATTTTTATTTTCATTCTATTTAATTTATTCTATTTCACAATTTATTTCACTTTATTTGTTTTTATTTATTTCTCGCACTTTTACACCATATTAACTTTAATTTTCAAGATAATAAATCCTTGGTCCAACGCCAAGTTGAGTTCACATACACTTCACACACGTAAGTCGGTCGTTTTACGATCGCCATCTGCACATTCCTTACACTTCACAGCTTTCTAACTTAAGCAAATTGACCCACCACGCTTGTTTTCCACCTCAGCATTCTCGATCCATATATCGAGTCATAGCCCGGTTACTAAGCCCTTTATCTTGCATTTCCATTTACTTTATCCAATTTATTTTTGCAAGTTGCAACCTATGCCTTAGACTTAGGAGCTTGCACCCTCATTTATCTACTTTACTTTCTTTGCATTTAAATCCAAAAGGGAAAGAACTCCTGCAGTTGACTCAATGTCATAGGAAGTTTAGCCATCCCTAGTTACCTTTTTGACCTTAGCCATTAGGACTTTTTATTTTAGAACCTTTTTGTGACTTTCCTAAAGTCACGTGAGTGTTTGCCATAACACTTACCTTCCCCCGCGAACCTTGAGCGTAACCAAGTGTTCGTTAATCCTTAGGAGAACTACGAGTGCTCTGATTCTACACCCGATACGTAGGCATAGATGCGATGTTGTGCGAGCACCATTAGAAATAAAAACCTTAGGTTCCCTTAATTTTAACAAGCAATAAATAACAATAACACAAATATTAACAAGAGGTTCCCGTAGGATACTGCGGATGCTTAGGATGCTAACACCTTCCCTAGGTATAATCAACCCCCGAACCTAGTTTCTCCTCATTTAGGGTTTTTACGATCTTTTTCCCTTTTCCCTTTGGATTAAATTAAAGTCGGTGGTGAACATAAAAGTTTTGCGATTCAAGCTCAATCAATAGTTTGGTATCCGATTCTCACCGCGACAGAAATGGCGACTTCACTGGGGATTCTATTTTTGAGGGTTAAGCCCACCTTGTATATTTGTATATTTGTTGTTGTATTGCTTGTTATTATTTGGGATTTTTGTTGGGTGTTCCATGTGTGGTGAGATAAGTCCTAACTCGGACTTGAGTGCAAATAAGATAGGACGGCGGTATATTCAAGAAGGCTTGTAGGGAGTTGAGTCCCGATCAAGTTGACTTGAGACACCACCACTCAGCGGAGGCCTCCTCGGATGTAGTTTTGTTGATCGAGTTCAGTCGTGAAAGCATTACTATATTCGACCTGAGAGCCATTAATGCTGAGGACCGTAGAACATTTACCCCCACTTGGCCTTTTAGGGATGTAGTGCGATGACTATGAGGGTGTAAATCCGAAATAGTTGATACGCGATACTACACTCGGATGAGACTCTCTTGAGAATATTATTGATTACCAAGTTGAGTTGGGAAGTCGGTAATATCCGAAAGATGGGACAATGATTCTGGGAACTTTTAGAACCCGTTGTACAGGTACAAATAAACTCATAGTACCTACCTTTTGGGAGGGTTGAACCTTCGACCTCATGCAAGCTTTGAACCTAAGCCTTGTTTGTGTTTGTGTATTCATTGCATTCACGCATCATGAAGCATCATTTTTACCAAGTTATTCAAGGAACTCAGAAACTCTATCTTTGCAAATATCGTAGGTATCATCATGGACTTTGGAAGAAGAAAGACTGTCAAGTACACATTCAAAACTCCCAAACTCGAAGACCTAAGGAAATTAAGAGGAGAATCTCCTTAGGACTTTGTCTTTGTCTTTATTAAACTTTGTTTGGGATTTTTGAAGATGTACTCGAGACTTTATATCACTTTTTGAATTTAATGAAATCATATCCTTTTGATCATTACGTGTTCCTTGGTATTTGCAAATTGTTTCTTAAGTTCCTTGAATAAAATTTAATTTTCGCATTGCACTCATACATTTGGCATTTCATTTGCATTTTTTCATATAAAACTCATTCCCGTCATCTGCTCTCAGTTCAGCTTTCACACTGAGGCTCTCACGCAAATACTACACTCGAGCTCAAGCCAGAAAGAGGATGGCTGAAAGAGACCTAGAGATGGATAGAGTTAATGAGGAGCTTACTGATATTCGTGGAAATATGGGTCAGATGATGGAAATGTTGCAGGTCATTCGAGCGAAGATGGATACCCAACAGACTGTAGTATCAGAAATTGTCACTGCAACGACTGAGCCTACATCATCAGTCACTACCCCTGTGACCTGGCCTCCTTTTGGACTTCCTCCTGGATTCGTCCCTCCTCCTCAAGGTTTTGCTTCTCAAAGTTTTATTCCTTCTTCCCAAGGACTTGCTGCTCAGGGTTTTTTCCCTCCTTCTCAAGGTTTTACTTCTCAGAGTGTTATTCCTTCTTCCCAAGGACTTGCTGCTCAGGGTTTTTCCCTCCTTCTCAAGGCTTTGCTTCTCAAAGTTTTATCCCTTCTTCCCAAGGATTTGCTGCTCAGGGTTTCTTCCCTCTTTCCCAAGGTTTAGCTTCTCAAAGTTTCGCACCTTTTTCTCAGGGTATTGCATTTCCTTCCCAAGGTTTTGTGTCTCCTCCTCAAGGATTTGCTGCTCAACAGACTATTCCTGTGACTAATGAAGAGAACCATGCAGTTGCCAATTTTACACAGGACATTGTGCACACCCGTGCCCAACCATACTTTAATGACCATCAGGTGTATGACGCGCCCGCTATGTCTGAAAACGGAGACGAGAAACATGAGAAGATGCAAGAGAATTTTGATACCCTTGAAAAAAGGTTAAGAGCAATTGAAGGTGACCAAATCTTTGGGGCTGCTGCTAGAGAGATGTGTTTGGTGTCTGGATTGGTAATACCTCCAAAGTTCAAGATACCCACTTTTGATATGTATGAGGGCGCAACTTGTCCTAAGAACCATCTCTTGATGTACTATCGAAGAATGGCTGCGCAGGTGGACAATGATAAATTAATGATCCACTGCTTCCAGGACAGTCTGAAGGGAATCTCCTCCAAATGGTATCTAACGCTAGACCAGTCGAAGATTCACAGTTTCCAAGACTTGGCAGATGCTTTCATCCAGCAATACAAATACAATATGGACCTTGCTCCCGATAGGAGGCAACTGTTGAGTATGTCACAAAAAGATTCTGAATCATTTAAAGAATATGCTCATAGGTGGAGAGGGACCGCTTCTCAAGTAGAGCCTCCATTGACTGAAAGAGAATTAGCTGACTGGTTTGTTGACACTGTGCGACCAGAATTCTACGAGAGAATGGTGGGGAGCATAACTGCTAGTTTCTCTGATTTAGTGGCTGTGGGAATCAAGGTAGAACTCGGTTTGAAAAGTGGAAAGATGAGTGGTGCATCTGGCAGTTCCAGCACTGGCAGTGGAAATAATGTCAAGAAATTTACCAGTAATTTCCACAAGAAGAAAGAGGGTGAGACGAATGCCATAATGACAAGTCAAAGAAGAAATCCGCTTTGGCAGAGACCTCCACCTATGGCTCAACAACAGTATGCCCAACATCCTTATGTAGCGGCGGTTCAACCGTCGTATAATCCACAAGTCCCGATGTATCGGCCAACTCAAGCAGTACCGATGTATCAGCAAGCGGCTCCAGTGATTCCACCTTATCAACCAATGCTCAACAATCCAGGCTATCAACAAGCGCCCAATGCTTCAGCCTACCAGCAGAGGACTCCAGCTCCTCATCCGAATCCCAACTTTCAGAATAGAAGACCAGGAGGAAGGCCTCCTAATCCTCGAATCCCTATGACCTATACTGAATTATATCCTTCATTGCTGAAGAAAGGTTTGATTACTCCAAGGCCTTTGGGTCCTCCACCAAATCCGCTCCCACCAAATTACAACTCAAATGCTCACTGTTTATTCCATGAAGGTGCCCCAGGGCATGATTTGGAGGGTTGTTATGCTTTGAAGTACATCGTGAAAGATTTGATGGAGAAAAACATTCTGTCATTTGGGAATACTGGTCCGAATGTCAAAGATAATCCTTTACCCAAGCATGGGTCCATAAATGCTATTGTTGACGAGTCTGACGAAGGTTTGATTTTCAACGCCACAGAGATCAAAACCCCGCTTCGAGACTTTCATGCAAAATTAGTGGGGGCGGGTATACTAAAGAGCTGTCATAAGAATTGTGAAGCTTGTGCAAATAACCCAAAAGGATGTGAATTGGTCTTAAAAGATGTTCAAGATTTGATTGATGAAGGTGTCTTACAAGTGAGCGGTCATATGAAGAGGAATGAAGTGGCAGTGATTGAACCCATTTTCAACTTGCCCGAATCTAATTCTACCTTGGTGCCAGTGTTCAACCTGCCTGAGTCCTCAAGGGTTCAACCCATCTTTAATATGCCAGAGCATGTGATGCCCATTTTCAATATACCTGAGCCAAGGTTTGAACAAAGGAGTAACCCTTTCCTTTATGAAGACACTAAAGCAGTTCCATGGAAGTATGATACAGGGAGAGTTCATCAGAAGATCGATAAAGCTAATCAGAAGGAAGGTTCAAAAGTGGCAAGTGCTGACATAGTGGGTGCAGGTCGTTTAACTCGCAGTGGTCGTGTTTATACTCAGCAAGCCAATACGGCTCCGCCTAAAGAAGTCATTCCAGCTGTTGTCAACCAGGACAAAGGGGTAGTCTTGGGAGAAGAGGATGCAGAATTTCTCAGAATCATTAAGAAGAGTGATTATAAGGTTATTGATCAGCTACATCAAACGCCTTCCAAAATATCTATCCTATCACTTCTTATGCATTCACCGGCCCATCGGAGTGCTCTCCAGAAATTACTAGCCCAAGCTCATGTTACACATGATATAACAGTGAATCAGTTTGATGGAGTCATTGCCAATATCACTGCATGTAACAATCTCAGCTTCAGTATGGAGGATCTTCCAAAAGATGGCTTGGACCATAACCGTGCTCTCCACATATCTGTAAAATGTCAAGAGGATACTTTAGCAAGAGTTCTTATGGATGCAGGATCTTCGCTGAATGTTTTGCCTAAAAGAACGCTTGCCAAATTATCTTACCAAGGGGCAGAGATGAGGCCCAGTGCACTGATTGTGAAAGCTTTTGATGGGTCAAGGAGGACTGTTATTGGAGAAGTAGACTTACCAATCTTGATTGGGCCACAGGTCTTCAAAATCACTTTCCAGGTTATGGACATCAATCCTAATTACAGTTGTTTGCTGGGAAGACCTTGGATCCATGCCGCTGGGGCAGTCACTTCTACCCTACATCAGAAGATGAAGTTTGTGGTCGATAACAAGCTGGTAACCGTGTCTGGGGAAGAAGATCTCATGGTTAGCAACCTTTCATCCTTTAGCTATATTGAGGCTGATGAAGATGCTTTGGAAACTTCTTTCCAAGCTCTTGAGATAGCCAATGCTGTCCTTTTGGAAGTAGAGGAACCAAAAGGGAAGGGTATCCCATCTTTTGCATCGCTGAAGAGTACCATTTCCACCATTGAAGAAAGAAACTATGAAGGTTGGGGTGATGTCATTGAAGTCAAACAGAAGCTAGATCGTTGCGGGTTGGGTTACAAACCAACTCATGTGAAGGAAGGAGCGTCAACCTCCGTTAAAGGACGTCTGAAGACCATTCAAGAGGTGTTTTCCAGTGCTGGCTATCAGATCAATGCAATTAGTAGGGATAATGAAGATGAAGATGTGAATCATTTGGTGTATTAGTGTGAAGAAGCCTTGGACAATTGGGAGGCAGTCGAGATCCCAGAGTTTTTTCCATTGTCAAAGTAATTTATTGTTTTTTTAAGTGTTTTCAAAGTTCCCTAGCTCTGCCCAAGGCTATGGGAGTATTTTGTAGGGCCCCTTCTCATTTTTAAAGTTATTATCAATGAAGGCATTTTGTTAAACTCTTATTTTGATCATTTACTGTTTTTCTCTCTTTTCACTTTTAAAAGAAAATGGCAATCTTTCAAAACCAATAAAAACCTTTTTCTCTTGCATTTCTCTATTTTCCACTTTTAATAAAATCAAATCATTATCATATGCAGAATAAAAGAAAACCCTGTTGAATCCAATGACTCTACATTCTCTCCTAACTTTGATTCGCCCATCTACCAAGCGGAAGATGAAAGTGAGGAAGATTGTGACATTCCCGAAGAACTGGCAAGATTAGTTGAGTATGAGCACACAGATCTCCAGCCACATAAGGAGCAGGTAGAGACCATCAATCTTGGCACTGATGAAGACAAGAAGGAAGTCAAGATTGGTACAACACTTGGGGCAGACATCAGAAAAAGATTGGTCAAGCTTCTCAGAGAGTATGTAGATGTGTTTGCATGGTCGTATCAAGATATGCCTGGCTTAGACACAGACATAGTGGTCCACAAGTTACCTCTTCGACCAGATTGTCCTCCTGTAAAGCAAAAGCTTCGAAGAACAAGACCAGACATGGCTCTGAAGATTCGAGAAAAGGTCAAAAGGCAGTTTGATGCTGGATTCCTCGCGGTTGCAAAGTACCCTGAGTGGGTAGCTAATATTGTGCCAGTCCCTAAAAAGGATGGCAAAGTCAGAATGTGTGTGGACTATAGGGATTTGAACAAAGCCAGTCCGAAGGACGATTTCCCTCTTCCGCATATTGATACTTTGGTTGACAACACTGCTAAATTTGCTGTTTTCTCCTTCATGGATGGGTTTTCAGGATACAACCAGATCAAGATGGATCCTGACGATATGGAAAAGACTACTTTTATCACACCATGGGGCACTTACTGTTACAAAGTTATGCCATTTGGTCTCAGAAATGCAGGAGCCACTTATCAAAGGGCGATGGTCACCCTTTTCCATGATATGATGCATAAAGAGATAGAAGTTTATGTGGATGATATGATTGCCAAATCACAGAGTGAGGAGGATCATTTGAATCATCTCTTGAAGTTATTTGAGCGTCTCAGAAAGTTCCAACTGCGCCTGAATCCAGCTAAATGTACCTTTGGGGTGCGATCAGGAAAGTTACTTGGTTTTATTGTTAGTCAGCAAGGAATTGAAGTAGATCCAGATAAAGTAAGAGCAATTCAAGAGATGCCAGCTCCAAAAACAGAAAAGCAAGTCAGAGGTTTCCTTGGAAGATTGAACTACATCTCCAGATTTATCTCCAACATGACTGCTACATGTGAGCCTTTATTCAAGTTGCTCCGAAAGGATCAAGCAATTGAGTGGAATTCCGATTGTCAACATGCATTTGAGAAGATTAAGGTTTATCTACAGGAACCTCCTATCTTGATCCCACCTACTCCAGGGAAGCCTCTTTTCATGTATCTGACTGTGCTCGAGGGATCTATGGGTTGCGTATTAGGCCAACAAGACGAAATTGTTCGTAAGGAGCATGCCATTTATTACTTAAGCAAGAAGTTCACAGACTGTGAAAGCAGATATTCGCTTTTAGAGAAAACTTGCTGTGCCTTGGCATGGGCGGCCAGACGCCTCAGGCAGTACATGATTTGTCACACTACTTTGTTGATCTCGAAAATGGATCCAATAAAGTACATCTTTGAGAAGCCTGCTTTGACTGGAAGACTCGCCCGTTGGCACATGTTGTTATCCGAGTATGATATCCAGTATGTAACCCAGAAGTCTATTAAAGGCAGTGTTTTATCTGAATACCTTGCTGATCATCCTGTCGAAGATTATGAACCTTTGAAATTCGATTTCCCGGACGAAGACATTATGTTGATAAAGGACTGTGAAGTTCCAGGTCCAGATGAAGGTCCCGAGCCAGGTTCTCGATGGAAGATGATGTTTGATGGTTCCTCTAACTACATGGGGCATGGTGTAGGAGTTGTTTTGATGAATCCTGATGGTGGTTATACTCCTTTCACAGCCAGATTATGTTTCGAATGTACAAACAACATTGCTGAGTATGAAGCATGTGTTTTAGGTATCGAAGCTGCAATCGATACCAGAATCAAGATCCTTGAAGTGTATGGAGACTCAGCCTTAGTAATTTACCAAATCAAAGGTGAATGGGAGACCCGTGACGAGAAGTTGACCCCTTATCGGGCCCATATTGTGGAGTTAATTAAATACTTTGATGAAGTCACTTTTCATCATGTTCCAAGGGCAGAGAATCAAATAGCAGACGCCTTGGCTATGCTGGCCTCTATGTTTCAAGTCAGATTTCTTAATGAAGCTCCACTCATTACAATCGAGCGAAGAACTGCACCAGCCTACTGCCTACTGGTCGAAGAAGAAACTGATGAGAAACCGTGGTTCTATGACATCAAGAACTACTTGCAAAATCAGGAGTACCCAACGGATGCAACAACTCTAGACAAGAAGACTTTAAGAAGATTAGCGTCCAAGTTTTTCCTCAGCAACACATGATATGGTACTGCTTAGATGTGTGGACAAGCGCGAAGCAGACTTATTGATCAGGGAAATCCATGAAGGATCATTTGGAACACATGCCAATGGACATGCCATGTCCAGGAAGATCTTGAGAGCTGGTTACTTCTGGTTGACCATGGAATCAGATTGTTTCAAGTATGCCAGGAAGTGTCATAAATGCTAGATTTATGCCGACAAGGTGCACGTACCTCCAACACTTTTGAATGTTCTGTCATCGCCTTGGCCTTTCTCAATGTGGGGCATTGACATGATAGGGGCAATTGAGCCTAAAGCTTCCAATGGTCACCGGTTTATCTTGGTCGCAATCGATTACTTCACCAAATGGGTAGAAGCAGCTTCCTACGCCAATGTGACAAAGCAAGTGGTTGCCCGTTTCATCAAGAACCAAATTATCTGTCGCTATGGAATCCCAAGCCGAATCATCACAGATAATGGGACCAATTTGAACAACAAAACAATGAAAGAGCTGTGTGAGACATTCAAGATTGAACATCATAACTCTTCTCCGTATCGTCCGAAGATGAATGGAGCTATTGAAGCTGCAAACAAGAACATCAAAAAGATTCTGCAGAAGATGGTAAAAACTTACAAAGATTGGCACGAGATGTTACCATATGCTTTACACGGATACAGAACATCAGTTCGCACTTCAACAGGGGCAACCCCTTTCTCTCTGGTGTATGGGATGGATGTAGTTCTCCCTATTGAAGTAGAGATACCATCTTTGAGAATCTTGATGGAAACCAAACTGGAGGAAGCTGAGTGGGTCCAGAACAGGTTTGACCAACTGAACCTCATTGATGAGAAGAGAATGACCGCCATGTGCCATGGCCAGTTGTACCAGAAGCGCATCAAGAGAGCATTTGACAAGAAAGTCCGTCTCCGAGAATTCAAAGAAGGAGATCTTGTACTCAAGAAAATCTTGCCAGTCCACAAAGACATGCGTGGAAAATGGAGTCCTAACTATGAAGGCCCATATGTTGTGAAGGTGGCATTCTCCGGAGGTTCCTTAATCCTTACAACTATGGATGGTGAACAACTGAAGCACCCGGTGAATTCTGATGCAGTCAAAAAATATTATGCCTAAATAAAACCCGATAGGTCGAAAACCAGAAATGGCGACCTAGGCAAAAATGGGTATCCCGGTGGATCAAAACCTATGAAGGAGATCCAGGCAAAAGTTAGGGATAAAAATGAAAAAATAAGAGATCGCTAAGTTGAAAACCCGAAAGGGCGGCTTAGGCAAAAAAGAGCGTCCCGGTGGATTGAAAACCCGAAAGGGCGATCCAGGCAAAAGTTAGGGACAAAGGCATTTGACTGTAGCAGATGGTGTTTACCATTACTGAAGAATCATAATGGAAGATCAATCCATTTGCTCTTATCAGAAGCAAGGTGTCGGGCAGTTTTAGTTATTAGGGATTGTAGTGGTCGTTGGATTCAATGTAGACCTTTCCCCATTGCCATTTTCAAACTGTAATTTCCCATGGAGTTTTTGCCATTGGCAAGCTACCATTCTTAAATAAAATACAAACTTTGCCTATGAATTTTGTTGTTCAGCTTCTTATTTTCTTTTGTTATGCAAAATGCCATCACTTGATTACAATTTAACTCTGAAAATGACAAGTTTTAAAAAAAAAAAAGGAAATGTTTTTTGAAAACACACTGAAAAAACTTTCAAGTTTCTTTGACTTTGGAAAAATTGGAAAAACCTTCTGCTTCCCCAAGAAGTCCTGGTTTGTAACAACACTTTTATACTATTGTTACAGAAATCTCCATAGAAGTTCAAAACTTATAACACTCTTGGATGGATCCTTGGACCAAGCATGATTTCCAAGTTCGAAGACATCTCCCCAATGTTTTTCATAATTGCTCATCTAAGTATTGGTGTTGAGAGCCTACTCCTCTTTGAGTCTTGTCAACTCTTTGTCTCTTTAGAGTCAACATTTGCATATCATGATCATTCGCATCATGCTCAATCATGCGCATTTGACATTAGCATTTGTCTTTCCCCAGTTGTCGTCTGTCTAACTCCAAGTCCAGATATCATTAGTGTTCAATTTGAAAATTCATTATTATTGGTACCCGAAGTTTGGTTTACCAATGTTTTTGTCCCCAGTAATTGCTGGTGTCCCCCGTGGAATTCTAATTGTGGTTGGTATTTGTCTTTATGACCACCAATATCTCCTTGAAGTCCAATTGTCATTGGCACAAATCTTTTTAAGCAGGTCCTGAAACCTGTTGCTTAAATCCAAGTCCATTTGATTTTGGCACATACTCGTACCTTTCTCCTGATGGTTCCTGAAGGAATTTCCAGAGGTTGGATGTCTTATCTTATTTGAAAACTCCAACATATTTTGTTGTTACTTTTTCGTGTTAGCCGGTCGCCTAGAGTCGTTGATCCATCTTTGGGTGATCTGCATTCTATCCCCAATGCTAGCTGGTCGCATAGAGCCGCTGCTCAATCAATGTGATTTCCTTCCTTATCCTCAGTGTCAGCAGTTACATTTGAACTTGTTAATTTACCGTTTTGAATGCTTTGTCTTTATCATTCTTAGTGTCAACCGGTTTTTAACCTGTTGCGCATTCACTTTGAATGTTTATTTTGTTGGTGTTATTCTTAGTGTCAGTTGGTCGCATCGAGCCACTGCGCATTCACTTTGAATATTATGTTTATCATTTCCAGTGACAGTTGGTCGCATAGAGCCGCTGCGCATTCACTTTGAATAGTACGTTTATCGTTTCTAGTGACAGTTGGTCGCATCGAGCCGCTGCGCATTCACTTTGAATTTTGTGTCATTTCTATTCTTAGTGTCAGTTGGTCGCATCGAGCCGCTGCGCATTCACTTTGAATATTATGTTTATCATTTCCAGTGACAGTTGGTCGCATCGAGCCGCTGCGCATTCACTTTGAATATTGTGTCGTTTCTGTTCTTAGTGTCAGTTGACCGACAATGGTCGCTGCGCATTCACTTTGAATGTTTATTTTGGTTGTATTCTTAGTGTCAGTTGGTCGCATCGAGCCACTGCGCATTCACTTCGAATATTTTTGTTGATTATTCGTGATGTCAGTTGGTCGCATAGAGCCGCTGCACATTCACTTTGAATGTTTATTTTGTTGTATTCTTGGTGTCAGTTGGTCGCATCGAGCCGCTGCGCATTCACTTTGAATATTATGTTTATCATTTCCAATGTCATTTGGTCGCATCGAGCCGTTGTGCATTCACTTTGAATGTTGTGATGTTGTATTCTTAGTGTCAGTTGGTCGCATCGAGCCGCTGCGCATTCACTTCGAATATTTTTGTTGATTATTCGTGATGTCAGTTGGTCGCATAGAGCCGCTGCACATTCACTTTGAATGTTTATTTTGTTGTATTCTTGGTGTCAGTTGGTCGCATCGAGCCGCTGCGCATTCGCTTTGAATATTATGTTTATCATTTCCAATGACAGTTGGTCGCATCGAGCCGCTGCGCATTCACTTTGAATTTTGTTTCATTTGTATTCTTAGTGTCAGTTGGTTGCATCGAGCCGCTGCGCATTCACTTTGAATTTTGTGTCGTTTCTATTCATGGTGTCAGTTGGTCGCATCGAGCCGCTGCGCATTCACTTTGAATATGATTGGTGCTTTTTATTTCTCAAAGTCAATTGGCCGCATAGAGTCATTGATCTTCCACTTCGATTTATTTCCTTGTCTTATTTGTATTCTTGGTGTTAGTTGGTCGCATCGAGCCACTGTGCAGTCACTTTGAATTGTATTTTGTTTTGTCTGTGTTCGTTGATCCAACGCTTTGGATTTCCTTTTGTTCCCGTCTTTTGTTATTCTTAGTGTCAACAGTTACACTTGAACCTGTTGATTTATCACTTTGAATACTTCCCGTTTTCGTTTCTTTGTCCCCAGTGTATGTCATCCCCAGTAAGTCTTGGCTTGTGGTCGTCGATATATCTCATTTTAATCATTCATACCATAATCATCAATCATTGCATAGTTGTTACAGAGTTAGATAATTTGTAGTCCAGCATAACATTGCATTTAGGGGCAAAATTTCCAGTTATTTATATATTTAAATACCTTTCACCCTGATCGCCTGAGTGTCTATCGTCATTCATGCCCTCTGGTAAAGCTATTTAAATAGGGGCAACTGTCACACCCCAAATTTTACCCCTAACTGCTCGCATAATACTTTCATTGCATTTAGAAGAGAAATTACGAGATTTAATTTTCTGTTGCTTTCAGCTCATTTTCAAGCTATTTATTTATTTATTTTTATTTCTTTTCACTTCCAAGCTTCCATTTTAATTTTAATTCATATTTCTCATTTCTAACTTTTATTTCATTTTTGTATTCTTATCTTTTGTTTTCTAGTTCTATTTCTATATTCCATTTTTTTAATTTATTATTTTTAGAATTTTTGTTTCCATTTCTATTACTAGTTTTTTTTATTCATTCTATGTTTCCTTCTTTATATATATATGTATCTCCATTTTAAATTTAATTTCTATTCATCTTCAAGTTCTCATTTTTTTTTAATTGTTTGTTTTTATTATTTTCTTAAATATTTATCTCATTTTCTACTTCCAATTTTATTTCATTTTTTTTAAAAAGAAATTGTTTCTATTTTTATTATAATTTCCAACTTCAATTTAAGTTTAAGTTCAATGTTGCTTTTAATTTCATTCCTCCAATTCATCTTCCAATTCCATTTTTTGTCCCAAATTTAGTTCATATTTTCTATTTCTAGTTTTTTTTTTCTTTTCCAAATTCATATCCCAATCCCAAATTTCAAGTTCTCACATCATTTGTAAATTCAAGTTTAAATTTAAGCTCTAATTGCATTTCAAATTCATCATGAACTCAATTCAAGAAAAAGAGAGTTTATTCCAAACACCAAAAATTCCAAACTTTTATTTGTCAATCTCAAGTGCATTCCTAATTTTCAAACTCATAACCAAATTCAATTACAAGTTTTTGTCAAGTTACATACAAGTTACAAGCTACAAATTAGCAATTACAAATTCAAAATAAAAGTGTTGCTTGATTAAAGTTGTTTCATTTTTTCTCATCATAAGCAAATGCATCCAACTCCATGTTTGTTTTCTTGAATTCTTCATGCTATGCCACATCTCCAACTTCATGCCTTTTCCATCCATCATACACATGGAATTTTAAAAAAAACAAGTTAGCATTAACATTTATCAAATTCATACATAATCAATTTCATTCAACACATTGCATCATCTATTCCATTCAAACATATTTAAATTTCAAAACATTTTCATTTTCAAGAATTTATTATTCAAATTTCATGTTTAATTCAAAACAGCCCCATGTATGTTACATAAGCATTTCAATTTCTATTTCATTCAAGCATACCATTAAAAATTCAGCATTCATGTTAATTCTTTTTTACATATTTGTAAGTCTCTTTTTCTCATAACAAAGTGTCA